>ONZH01016032.1:0-710967 GCA_900303285.1 Rhinella marina
ATCAGCAGCAACTGTTTCACGTAGTGAACTCCCGTGGCGAGGCCTAGATGTTCACAAGTCTGGAGGTTCTTTAAAGAAAGTGAGGATGACCGACGGACTATGGTGTGCAACCTGTGCCACACCAGGATCAGCAGGGGTGCCACCACTACTAGCCTAACCACCACCAGCATGCGCAGGCATATGAGTGCTAAACACCCCACTCAATGGAACCAAGGCCGTTCACCACCTCCTGCGGGTCACACCACTGCTCTTCCCCTGTGGTCACTCGCTGCCTCTGCTTAGTCAACCCCCTGCGTCACTCGCTGCCTCTGCTAGTCAAAATCCCCTGCCCAGGACCCCGGCACGAGCGCCTCCCGCCGGAAAACACACCTTCGCCTCAACGATCCTCCACAAGTGTCCACCAATGTGTCCCAGCGCAGCGTTCAGCTGTCTTACAGCAGACGCTGGAGCGCAAGAGGAAATACAGTTCCACCCACCCACATGCCCAAGCCCTCAACGTCCACATCTCCAAATTGCTTAGCCTGGAGATGCTGCCCTATAGGTCTGGTAGAGACGCGAGGCCTTTCGCAATCTCATGGCGGTGGCTGCCCCTCGGTATTCTGTCCCCAGCCGCCACTATTTTTCCCGATGTGCCGTCCCAGCCCTACACCAGCACGTGTCGGAGAACATCATCCGTGCCCTGACCAACGCTGTTTCTGAGAAGGTCCACCTAACCACGGACACGTGGACAAGTGCTGCCGGGCAGGGACACTATATCTCACTGACGGCACATTGGGTTAACTTGGTGGAGGCTGGGACCGAGAATGACCCTGGGGCCGCTAATGTACTGCCCACACCGAGGATTGCGGGGCCTACCTCGGTCACGGTCTCTCAGACATACTATGCCTCCTCCTCCTCCTCTGACCCCTCCTCCTCCACCGAATTACCATCCGTGGGCATGGCGCCTTCAGTCGGTAGCTCTAGGCGCAGCAGCAGTGCCGTGGGTAAGCGCCAGCAGGCGGTGCTCAAACTGCTGAGCTTAGGTGACAAAAGGCACACCGCCCAAGAGCTGTTACAGGGCATCACGGCGCAGACCGATCTGTGGCTGGCACCGCTGAACCTCAAGCCAGGCATGGTTGTGTGTGACAACGGGCGTAACCTGGTGGCGGCTCTGCAACTCGGCAGACTGACACATGTGCCATACCTTGCCCACGTGTTCAATCTAATAGTTCAGCGGTTCCTCAAGACATACCCCAATCTGTCTGATTTGCTCACCAAGGTGCGCCGCATCTGTGCGCATTTCCGCAAGTCGACCACAGATGCTGCCACTCTCAGGGCAGCACAAGCGCCGCCTACAACTGCCCGCTCACCGACTGTTGTGCGACGTGCCCACGATATGGAATTCCACATTAAACATGTTATCCAGAGTTTACCAGCAGCGCAGAGCTATTGTAGACTGCCAGATGTCATCTTCCACCAGAACTGGTAGTCAGGTCTCTCAGATTCCTCAAGTCTACAATGAGGAGTGGACGTGGATGTCTGATATCTGCCAGGTGTTGAGCAAACTTTGAGGAGTCAACACAGATGGTCAGCGGCGATGCCGCCATTATCAGCCTCACCATCCCCGCTGCTTTGCCTGTTGAAAAAACTCACTGCTCAGCATCAAGTCGGATGCTTTGCGCTTGTCACAAGAGACGGTGGAGGAAGATATGTCGCTTGATAGCCAGAGCACCCTCCGGTCTGTTTCTCAGCGCCTATCGGAGGAGGGGGAGGGGGATGAGGATGAGGAGGAAGAGGAGGAGAATGTCGGCGAGACAGTAGAGGGTACCAGTGCTCAGTCCTTAACTCTTGAGCGTGTATGGGCTGAAGAGGAGGACTTGGAGGAGGAGGAGGAAATGGAGAGTCAGGTCAGTGAGGAGAGGGAATTCTTGCGTGTTGGGACTCTGGCGCACATGGCAGACTTCATGTTAGGCTGCCTATCCCGTGACCCTCACGTTAGAAGAATTTTTTCCAACACCGATTACTGGGTGTTCACTCTCCTGGACCCACGGTACAAGCAGAACCTTTCCACTCTCATCCCTGCAGAGGAAAGGAGTATGAGAGTGAATTAGGTATCAACAGGCCCTGGTGCACAAGCTGAAACAATTCTTCCCATACTGACGCCGCTAGCGGGCAGAGGGCATGGTTCTGTGGGCCAAGTAGCGGGGGAGAGGAGGCAAGGAGGCAGCTTGTCCAGCACTGGCAGGGGAACGCTCTCCAAGGCCTTTGCCAGTTTTATGTCACCCCAGCAAGACACTGTCACCTGTCCCCAGTCTAGGCAGAGTAGGGGGGAGCTGTACAGAAAGATGGTGAGGGAGTACCTAGCTGACCATACCAACGTCCGTAGCGATCACTGTGCTCCATACAACTACTGGGTTTCAAAGCTGGACACATGGCCTGAACTGGCGCTGTACGCCTTGGAGGTGCTGGCCTGCCCTGCCGCTAGCGTGCTGTCAGAGCGGGTATTCAGTGCAGCTGGTGGCGTCATCACCGATAAGCGTACACGCCTGTCAACTGATAGCGCTGACAGGCTGACGCTTATTAAAATGAACAAAGCCTGGATTTCACCGGAATTCAAATCTCCTCCGGGGGAAAGCAGCTAAAGATTTAAATAACTTATGTATCCGATTACTCTTCTCTACTCCTCTTCTCTACTCCTCCTCCTCCATATCGTCTTTGCCTAACACTGACCCAAAAAACGCCATTTTTTAGAGATCCAACTGGCACTCTTTTAGCACAATTTTTCAGGAGGGCCCCCTACAGGCCCTCTCTTCAAACAATTTTTCAGGAGGGCCCCCTACAGGCCCTCTATTCAAACAATTTTTCAAGAGGTCCACCTACAGGCCCTCTCTTCAAACAATTTTTCAGGAGGGCCCCCTACAGGCCCTCTCTTCAAACAATTTTTCAGGAGGGCCCCCTACAGGCCCTCTATTCAAACAATTTTTCCAGAGGTCCACCTACAGGCCCTCTCTTCAAACAATTTTTCAGGAGGGCCCCCTACAGGCCCTCTATTTAAACAATTTTTCCAGTGGTCCACCTATAGGCCCTCTGTCCAAACAATTTTAACGGAGGTCCACCTACAGGCCCTCTCTCTCTCCAAACAATTGTTCCGTAGGTGCACCTACAGGCCCTCTCTCCAAACAATTTTTCCGGAGGTCCACCTATAGGCCCTCTCTCCAAACAATTGACGTCTTTTTCCTATCTTTCTCTCTCTCCAAACTATTTTTCCGGATAGCTGCCATATACTGTATTAAACTGAGAAGAATACAGAGAACACATGCTACACTTGATCAAGTTCATAATTTACGACTGTACCGGTTGATGCAACAGTTTTCAAAAATCCATTTTGGCTGTTGTCACCACCACACACGCTAGCCCAGGGGGCACTCCTCTGGCTCTTCCAGCGAAACCTCCTTCCCCCCAGTTTGCCCCCCACCTACAGGCCTTCTCTCCAAACAATTGACGTCTTTTTCCTATCTTTCTCTCTCTCCAAACTATTTTTCCGGATAGCTGCCATATACTGTATTAAACTGAGAAGAATACAGAGAACACATGCTACACTTGATCAAGTTCATAATTTACGACTGTACCGGTTGATGCAACCAGTTTTCAAAAATCCATTCTGGCTGTTGTCACCACCACACACGCTAGCCCAGGGGGCACTCCTCTGGCTCTTCCAGCGAAACCTCCTTCCCCCCAGCTTGCCCCCCACCTACAGGCCTTCTCTCCAAACAATTGACGTCTTTTTCCTATCTTTCTCTCTCTCCAAACTATTTTTCCGGATTAGCTGCCATATACTGTATTAAACTGAGAAGAATACAGAGAACACATGCTACACTTGATCAAGTTCATAATTTACGACTGTACCGGTTGATGCAACAGTTTTCAAAAAATCCATTCTGGCTGTTGTCACCACCACACACGCTAGCCCAGGGGGCACTCCTCTGGCTCTTCCAGCCGAAACCTCCTTCCCCCCAGCAATGCCCCCCACCTACAGGCCTTCTCTCCAAACAATTGACGTCTTTTTTCCTATTTTCTCTCTCTCCAAACTATTTTTCCGGATAGCTGCCATATACGGTATTAACTGAGAACAATACGGAGAACACATGCTACCACTTGATCAAGTTCATAATTTACGACTGTACCGGTTGATGCAACAGTTTTCAAAAATCCATTCTGGCTGTTGTCACCACCACACACGGTAGCCCAGGGGGCACTCCTCTGGCTCTTCTAGCGAAACCTCCTTTCCCCAGCCCTGCCCCCCCCCCCACCTACAGGCCCACTCTACAAACAATTTAGCCGGATAGGGGACGTATCAGAAGTTGCACTCATGTTTGTTTTTGTTCTTCTTTTATCTGCCTCCTGACCTGTGATAGGCAGAGCATGAACACTCCCCTTAGCTACAGTGGGACAAACACTCCCCTGGCCAGAGCAAGCTCTTTTTCCCTTTTCCGTGTTCGAAAAATCCATTAAATATAGGGTCCCAAAATAGGGGACGTATACGGTATTGAACTGAGAAGAATCGATACTGCACCGGCTGATGCTTAGAGCATTTCCAAATGCATTCCGGCTGTTGTCACACCACACACGCTAGCCCAGGGGCACTCCTCTGCTCTTCCAGCGAAAACCTCCTTCCCCCCCACCTACATGCCCTCTCTCCAAACAATTTTGCTGGGTAGGGGGACGTATTAGATATTGTACTGATTCTGAATTGCCTCCTGCGATAGATGGGAATCAAACCCGCATCAACTGCTTGGGAAGTAGCTATGCTCACCACTATACCACCAGCAGGCACAGCAACTGATAAGAACAGATACTAAACTTGATTTTAGCTGCAGTGCCAGCATGAGTAGTGGTGTCACCTGCAGGCGGTGACGGAAATTTTTATGTGCTTCGTCTGCTCCTGCACTGTAACTCGGTCACTCTGTAGTCACAGCCATACAGGGCCTCGATAAATTTTTATGTGCCTCGCCTGCTCCTGCACTGTAACTTGGTCACTCTGTAGTCACAGCCATACAGGGCCTCGATAAATTTTTATGCGCTTCGCCTGCTCCTGCACTGTAACTCGGTCACTCTGTAGTCACAGCCATACAGGGCCTCCATAAATTTTTATGTGCTTCGCCTTCTCCTGCACTGTAACTCGGTCACTCTGTAGTTACAGCCATACAGGGTCACACTAAATTTTTATGGTCTGGGTGAGCACAATTGCCTTGAGGGTAACCACCAGGCTGTTGCTCGTGAATTTGGGGTAATGGTGGGATTAGGCAGCCTCAGAGGCATCCATGCATGCTGCCCCTGCTGTTTCCTGTCCATTTCCGTGGTGTTTCCATCATTTTTTGAGGTTTCCAGGTTTTCACCCAGCCTTCCCTAGGCAGAGCCTTGGTCCCCTGCAAAAAATGCTCGAGTCTCCCATTGACTTCAATGGGGTTCGTTATTCGAAACGAGCACCCGAGCATCGGGAAAAATTCGACTCGAATAACGAGCACCCGAGCATTTTAGTGCTCGCTCATCTCTAATGTTAACTTTACAATTTTGCAGTAAGGTGCCGCGATCATGTATGAATGTGCTGTTTGAAGGATACAATGACGGGGGCAACGCTATCGCAGCTTCCTGTCATTGCACCCACTACTTACAAAGTAAGTAAAGTAATTAATCACAAAGCTATTTTTTTTTGTAAAATTCATCGAATCAGCCGAATTGAACTTTTGAAAAGTTCACTCATCTCTCTAGTCATGATTTCCTGGTCTGTGTAACTTTTCAGAAGCTATTATCATTATCACTACAGACAGAATTACAATGACAATTAACACCTATATATAGATAACGCAGGATCCACCATTTACAATAGGTGATATAAGTTTTAGGTCACTCCTGGCCTCAGGTCACAGAGCATTTCTAGAAAACTCTCCCATAGAAGTCAATGAGGTCCCCTCCTGTCCATTGTGTCTGTGCCCACGTAGCTGCTCTCAAAAGACGAAGTCTTAATATATTTTATGCCTAGTGTGAAAATTGCAGGATTATATACATCTTTTTTTAAATATAGTGACTTTTTCAAATCTTCAAATGTCTTTAAAAAAGTTAATATAAAAACATGATTTAAACATAAGGGCATTTTCTGATGATACATTCCCTTTAAGGCTCCATTCACACGTCCTGTTTTTCTTTCCTGATTCGATCCTGGTCCTGATCTGGATCCATTCATTTCAATGGGTCCTGAAAAAATCAGGATCGAATCAGGAAAGAAAAACAGGACGTGTGAATGGAGCCTAAGGGAGTTCTTTACCTTTTTATTACTGATGATCTATCCTTTGGATAGATCATCTTATCGCCAGGGGTCTGACACCTAGGACTCCTGCCAATCAGCTGTTTGAGTAGGCAGCGAGATTTCAGTAGCGTTGTGGCCTTTTTGCTGTTTCCCACAGGCCAGTCATCGCCTCATTAAAGTGAACAGGTCTAAGCCATGACCAGGCCAGTGATGATAGTCATGACGTCACTGGCCTGCACGAAACAGCAGGAAGGCTGTGGTGCTACTGCAAGCACCACTGTATCTTGAAACAGATCATTGGTGAGGGTCCCGGGTGTTGGACCCCCACCAATCAGATGCTGATGATTTATCCAAAGTGTAGATCATAAGTAATTAAAAAGGTACAGAATCCCTTTCAGCTTAGAGTGAATACCATACGGTCTGTCACTAGTTTATGTTGCCCTTTGGTACCACTTGGAACCGAACCTGAGTTCGGGAAATGTTTTTTTTTTCACAGTAGAAATTAATTTATGAAGTTATTACGCAAAGTCCTGCGAGACTTCGCAAAGTAATAACTTTGGTTCATCGGAGCCAATACATTTTAATACTTACGGAGTGCTCACTCCATAAAGTATTGAAACTAAGTTTTATGCGAATTATGTGATTCGTTCATCCCTACTAGCATTATAGAGCCTGGCCTATCCTTAGGATAGTCTATCAATATCAGATTGCTGCGAGTCTGACACCATTCAGGTCAGTGGGAACAGCACTGCAGTTACCTGCTTTGGCCACTACACAATGGGCGGAGCGCTGAAGCTTCCAGTACCAGAGCTGCAATAAAACAGTTGATTGGTGGGGGTGCGAGGTGTCAGATCCCCACTGTTCTGATTCCGATGGCCTACCCCGTGGATAGACCATCAATTTCAAAATATTGAACAACCATATTTAAAGAAGAACTTCTGCAATTAGAAAGCTGCATGATATAATCTGTAGTGAATGTCATTTTCTTATTAGAGGCTGAAATTGAGCGTTTCCACTCTCTTCTTATTGTAGCTGGGTCATGTGACCAACTCCCTGACCTCCAACTGACCCAGGACAGCAAGCCAGTCACTTCTCTATTCATTCCTGACTGAAACTGAGGCTCCCATAGGGATGCATAGAAAATTAGACTTCCTGTCCACACATAAGGTGCTGTGTGAATTGGTGGGTCTAATTCCTAGTCAAATGACACAGATGAGAAACTTCAGGATGATATAACTCAAAAATTCAGCTACTGGTAAGAAAATGACATTCACTACAGATTACATCATGTACATTTCTAGCAGGACATGGAATAAAAATGTTTGCGGAAGTTCTTCTTTAAGTCTGAAACAAAATCATTAACAGTAATTTAACAGCAGATAGGTGGGGTTTCCATAAAATGATATCTGAGCAACATTTCATCCACCTTTTTAAATGGAATCTGTTACCAGTTTTATGCTGCAAGGTTCTAACAGCTTCAGCGCAGGATGGGTCCTGATATTCAGGAACTTCTGGCTTCCTCTGAACCTTGCCGCAGTTTATTTATTTTTTTCCCAACTGAATTATCAGCAGAGAGAGGAGAAAATCAGGAGCTCCTGAATATTCAAGACTCATCGGCATGTGCTAGAGCAGTTGAATACAAGATCTTAGCAAAATGGTTGGGTCAATTAAAGAAAGGGACCCAGCATTTTGATAAGGGGATCAGTCACTAATTTATGTTGCCATTAGCTAAGGGAGATTCCCTTTTAAGAGCTTTTTTTTGGGGGGAAGGGGAATGAGATTCATAATCGCCCCTCCCCCGTGTCACTTCTGTGGCTTAAAGTCATAAACGCTATGTTTGAGACTTTTTAAACATCACTGTAACAATTTTGCCATAAGTGGTGTTTTTATGCTGCCCTTGCCAATTTCCAAAAAGGGGGCATGGTTAGGGCAGGGAGGGAGCGGGGTCAGGAGGCCCGACACATTTACATGAACAATAACAGAACTCTACGACAGCAAGAATGCTGCTGCAGATTTCAGTCTAGTGCATGACCTGCTGGAGGATGCGTCAAATCTAAGATGAGGCCTGCACCTCAGCATAAATTAGGCACATTAGTAACATAGTTTATAAGGCCAAAAAAAGACATCTGTCCATCCAGTTCGGCCCATTTTCCTACAAGTTGATCCAGAGGAAGGCAAAAAATCCCTGTGAGGTAGAAGCCAATTTTCCCCACTTTAGGGAAAAAAATTCCTTCCCGACTCCAATCAGGCAATCAGAATTACTCCCTGGATCAACGACCCATCTCTAGTAACTATAACCTGTAACATTATTACCCTCCAGAAATACATCCAGGCCTCTCTTGAACTCTTTTAGTGAACTTACCATCACCACCTCCTCAGGCAGAGAGTTCCATAGTCTCACTGCTGTTACCGTAAGGAATCCTCTTCTATGTTTGTGTACCTTCTTTCCTCCAGACGCAGAGGATGTCCCCTCATCACATTCACAGTCCTCGGGATAAATAGATCATGGGAGAGATCTCTGTACTGACCCCTGATATATTTATACCTAGTTATTAGATCTCCCCTCAGTCGTCTTTTTTTCTACAGTGAGTAACGATTATTTTGATAATCTTTCTGGGTACTGTAGTCCACCCATTCCAGTTATTACTTTAGTTGCCCTCCTCTGAACCCTCTCCAGCTCTGCTATGTCTGCCTTGTTCACAGGAGCCCAGAACTGTACACAGTACTTCATGTGTGGTCTGACTAGTGATTTGTAAAGTGGCAGGACTATGTTCTCATCACGGGCATCTATGCCTCTTTTGATGCAACCCATTATCTTATTTACATTGACCTGCTGTACAGGGAAAATCAAGACCGACGAGGAAAACTCTGATCTTGATAAGTGCTCCTCTTGGTTTATTCATGGCAGATTTCTGTCCTACATATGAGTGTAACTTGTTTAACTTGTGAATTGTGTACAAACAACCTTATTTGGGTAAATAAAACTGATTTTCAATTTACTCGTCTATCAGCAGGACCCAGAGATGAACGAATCATTGAAAATTCAATTGTTCAATCACTGTGATATGCCGTGAATCTTGAATTTTGTAAACTTGCAAATATTATCTCTAGTAGTAAATCATTCTGATAAATACAGATGTGTAGGAATACATTTTATGGAAATACTTCACATAAACTAAGGAGTTTATTTTAATGAGATGCAATGTTTCAAAACTTTGCTGCTGAATGCAGGACAATTCCGAGCCTGAAGATTAGCAGTTCGATAAGGCCTCCTCCTAATAATGTGTGAACAGATGTTGATGTTTTCAACTTTGTCATAAAGGCAGTATTGTGGCTGTAGCTAAACATTTGCAGTTCAAGGCAGCAGATGCTTATGTGAAAATGCACAGGCACAAAAAGTGCTGAAGCCCGGATAATGTTCTTGGGGATCAAGTTTTGCAGACTTTTCTTTGGCCAATGCTCTTTTTTCCCAGCAACCTAGCTATTTTTGTGATGATGCATTGGTCACAATGCTTTATCTCGAGGAACAGACGGCACTAAGGGTGAGAACCTGCTCACTGAACTGGGAATTGAAAGCTGGAGAATTCTTAGTATATTTTATGCAGATTTATGCTGTTCTGGAAAGGCACTCATTTTCACTGCAAAATTGTTGACGTTCGTAAAAGCTTGAGTGGAATTTTGTCACTGCTTATTTTTTCTGCTGTGTACACATAACTAGAAAACATACTCTGTATATTTAAAAAAAGATATATATCTTGAAAAAGAATTCATACCACTTGAACTGTTCCACACTTTTTTCACATTATACCCACAATCTTTATTTTAGGCTTCATTCACACATCTGTAAGTGTTTTCCGTTCCGTATATTGAAGATGTGCAAAAAAACAGATTACGTTCCGTATGTCATTCGTGTTTCTGTTTTTTATGCGGATCTATTGTAACAATGCCTATCCTTGTCAGCAAAACGGACAAGAATAGGACATGTTCTATCTTCTTTGCAGAACGGAAATACGAACATACGGAAACGGAATACCTTCCGTTTTTTTGCGGACCCGTTGAAATGAATGGTTCTGCATACGGTCCGCAAAAAAAACGGAACGGACACGGAAACAAAATACGGTCGTGTGAATGAAGCCTTATTGGGATTTTATGTGATAGGCCAAAACAAAGAAGCAAGTATGTATGAAGTGAACATAAAGTGGTTTTCAACATTTTTAATAAATAAAAATCAGAAAAGTATAGTGCTCATTTGTCTTTGATCTCCTGTATTCTGATACCCCTAATAAAAATCCACTGTGATCAATTGCCTTCAGAAGTCACCTAATTAGTTATTTTTTTCCACTTGTGTGCAATTTATTCTCAGTATAACTACAGCTGTTCTATGAAGGCCTCAGAGGTTTTTAGTGAATATTAGCAATCAAACAGCATCATGAAAACCAAGGAATACCCCAGACAGGACAGGGATAAAGTTGTGAAGGGTTAGGTTTAGAGATGAGCGAACGTGCTCGTAACGAGCACTGTAGCGCTTGGCTCCCCTGTGCTCGCATGGGCGCAGGCATCCGCATCCGTCCTCCTCACCTGACGGATGCGGATGCCTGCGCCCATGCGAGAGCAGGGGAGCCGAGCGCTACAGTGCTCGTTACGAGCGTGTTCGCTCATCTCTAGTTGGGTTATATATAATATCTATCTCAAGCTCTGAACATTTCACAGACCACTGTTCAATCCATCATCCGAAAGTGGAAGGAGTATGGCACAACTTGCAAATCTAGCAAGACATGATCATCTGCCTAAACTGACAGACCAGGCAAAGAGAGCACTAATTAGAGAAGCAGCCAAGAGGCCCATGGTTATTCTGGTAAATCTGAAGAGATCCATAGCTCAGGTGGGAGGATCTGTCCACAGGACAACTATTAGTTGTGTACTCCACATCTGGCCTTTATGGAAGAGTGGCAAGAAGAGTTATATACATATATATAATATATATGTTTTTATTTTTAAGGCAAGCCATAAGAAGTGCTGTTTGCCACAAGTTGAACTCTTTGGCCTAAATGCAAAACGTTATGTGTGGTAGAACACTAACACTGCAAATCACCCTTAACACATCGTGGAACATGGTGGTGGCAGCATCATGCTATGAGGATGCTTTTCTTCAGCAGGGACAGGGAAGCTGGTCAGAGTTGATGGGAAGATGGATGGAGCTAAATAGTGGGCAATCCTGGAGGAAAACCTGGTATAGCCTGCAAAAGACTTGAGACTGGGGTAGAGGTTTACTTTCCAGCAGGACAACGGCCCTAAACATACAGCCAGAACTACAATGGAATGGTTTAGATCAAAGCACATTCATGTGTTAGAATGGCCAAGTCAAAGTCCAGATCTAAATCCCTTTGAGAATCAGTGGCAAGACTTTAAAATTGCTCTTCACACTCTCCATCCAATCTGATGGAGGTTGGGCTATTTCAGCATCTAAATGTAGAAAGCTGGTAGAGACATACCCCAAAAGACTTGCAGCTGTAATTGCAGTGAAAGGTGGCGCTACAAAGTATTGATTAAGGGGGGCTGAATACAAATGCATGCCGCACTTTCCAGATTTTTATTTACTACAAACTTTGAAAACCATGTATCATTTTCTTTTCACTTCACACATACCTGATACTTTGTGTTGGTCTGTCACATAAAATCCCAATAAAATACATTTAAGTTTCTATGTGTAACATAAAAAATAGGAAACATTTAAGGGGTATGAATACTTATTCAAGGCATTGTGTGTGTGTGTATATATATATATATATATATATATATATATACACACACACACATAAAATATATATATATATATATATATATATATATATATATATACACACACACCAGGGTGGGCCATTTATATGGTTACACCTAAATAAAATGGGAATGGTTGGTGATATTAACTTCCTGTTTGTGGCACATTAGTATATGAAAGGGGGGAAACTTTTCAAGATGGGTGGTGACCGTTGAGGCCATTTTGAAGTTGGCCATTTTGGATCCAACTTTAGTTTTTTCAATAGGAAGAGGGTCATGTGACACATCAAACTTATTGAGAATTTCACAAGAAAAACAATGGTGTGCCTGGTTTTAACGTAACTTTATTCTTTTATGAGCTATTTACAAGTTTCTGAACAATTATAAAATGTGTTCAAAGTGCTGCCCATTGTGTTGAATTGTCAATGCAACCCTCTTCTCCCACTCTTCACACACTGATAGCAACACCACAGAAGAAATGCTAGCACAGGCTTCCAGTATCCGTAGTTTCAGGTGCTGCACATCTCGTATCTTCACAGCATAGACAATTGCCTTCAGATGACCCCAAAGATAAAAGTCTAAGGGCTCATGCACACGACAGTGAAAAATGGCCGTGTGACGGCTGTCTAAGTAGCGGCCATCACACGGCTATTTTTAGCACCAATGAAAGCCTATGGGGCTATTCACATGGCCGTTTTTTTAACGGCCAGTGAATACCGTCCGTCCAGAAATAGGACATGTCCTATTTCTGGCCCATTTCAATGGGCCGACTGCCCCATTGAAATGAATGGGGCCGTTTTTAACGGCCGATTGACAGGAGTGTTCCCGTCTACCGGCCGTTAGAAACGGGCACCATATGGCCACTCACCCTACCCACTTGCTCGCGCAGTGCAGTCTCCAGTCTTCATTGAGCAGGCCCTGCCGATGGACCTGCGTTATGCCCGGTGACGTCACCATGTTGGCGAGCGCAGTAACATCATCAAGCACATCGCAGGTCCTTCAGCAGGTCCTGTTCAGTGAAGAGAGAAGAGACTGCTGCAGCGCGAGCAATTGGATAAGGTGAGGTTTTTTTTTGTTTGTTTCCTTTTTTTTTTTAAATCTTAAAAAAGCAGCTGTGGGGGATTTAATTTAAACCATGGGGGAAATTATTTAAGATGGGGGCCTACATGGGGGACATTATTAAAGTTGGGAACAATAAAAAAAATTCCTACACTATGGGGGACATTATTTTACCAGGGGGCCTCCATGAGGACATTATTTTAGCTGGGGCACTATAAAAAATTATTTACACCGTGGGGGACATTATTTTAGTTAGGGGCACTATGGAGGACATTATGGGCATCATGGGGGTCATGATTATAGTTGGGGGCAAGAAATAACTGCAAATCCAATTCATCAATTTTTCATGTCTGTTTTAAATGGACATGAAAAACTGATGCAAAACGGACATTAAAAATGGACACACGGCCAGAAAATGGATGCACACACTGATGCAAAATGGCCATGAAAAACTGACAGTGTGTTCGTTTTTAACGGACTTTTTTTTCACTGTCGTTTGCATGTAGCCTAAGGGGGTCAGATCGGGAGACCTTGCACTGAATGCAACTGGCACGTTCCCTGAGTTTTTCCAGCAAGATGGTGCACCACCACATTATGGGTGTCAGGTCTGAGCATTCCTAGATAAACAGTTTCCTGGAAAGTGGATTGGTCGTCGTGGACCAGTTAAATGGCCCCCAAGGTGTCCCGATCTGACCCCCTTAGACTTTTATCTTTGGGGTCATCTGAAGGCAATTGTATCTCCACAGCAGACCTGACACCCATAGCAAGTTAAAGGTTGGTTCATTGGGCTTTTAATATTGGTGACCTATCCTCAGGTCATCAACATCAGATCAGTGGGGGTTTGACATCCAGCACCCCCGCCGATTAGCTGTATGAGTGGAAGGCGCGTGCAGTGCGTGCATGCCGTCTCCCTTCTCTCTCACCATAGACATAGCAGCAGCAAGCAGAAAGAGAGAAGGCAGTGCGCGTGCCTATACTTCATACAGCTGATTGGCGGGGGTGCCGGACTATTGACAACCTATCCTGAGGATAGGTCATCAATATTAAAAGCCTGGAGAACCCCTTTAAGTCTGGAGTCTCTGATAACCAGTTTTCTTCAGCCACCTTCTGAAGAAACCACCCAGCAGCAGCAGGGGAACATCCAGCAGAACCACAACCAGCAGGTGGTGGCATACTTGGATTACACCCTGTCATCCATGATCCAAGATCTCCTGGAGTACTGGGCATGCAAACTTTAAGTGTGGTCGCAACTGGCCGAGTTTGCCATGGGCATACTTTCCTACCCAGCCAGTAGTCCAGCATTAGATCGGTTGTTCTTGTGTTTTACAGGGGGCATAGTTACCCCTAAAAGAACTCACTTTTCTTCTAATAATGTTAAAAAACTAACCTTCATAAAAATTAATCTGGTGTGGATCAACCAGGATTTCCAGACACTCTGGCACTAATGACCATACTGTAGTGTGCTGGCAAACTGGAATATTGTGCATACTGGGCAGTTACTTCTGGCCACGTGCTGCTGCCACTTGCCTGAAGCCACCTGCCTGCTGCCTCAACTACGATTACTACAATGGGATTTCTTGGCCTACTGATATGTATATGTGAAATTTTTAAAAGGATATGCATGGGCCTTGCTATCACACTGCTGTTTTTGGGTTCTGCTACTCTTGTGATGTGTGCCACTGCTGCTGCCACTCATGGGGCCACTAGTGTCACTGTTCCTGCCGCTGCTGTTCAATGGAGGACAGATGTCATTGTATTTACATCCGTTTGCGCCGTTTTTATGCCAGATTGGAGAATGCTGCTTTTGATTGGCCTGGGTATACCTGGCTTATAGTGATTTGCAGCAAATTAATTCATAACGAATCAAATTTCTTGTCGAACTTTAGAAAAGCCTTCAAAACTCTAATAGCTGGTATTAACTTTTTTCACAGCAATTTGTCTACAGTACTCTTGTCTTTATAATCATATATTGTGCATGTGAATAAACTAGCAATATGTACAGTGCCTTACGAAAGTATTCGGCCCCCTGGAACTTTTCAACCTTTTGCCACATTTCAGGCTTCAAACAAAAAGATATAACATTTTACATTTTTGGTGAAGAATCAACAACAAGTGGGTCACAATTGTGAAGTGGAACGAAATTTATTGGATCATTTAAACTTTTTTTGTAATAATAAAACTGAAAAGTTGGGCGTGCAAAATTATTCGGCCCATTTACTTTCAGTTCAGAAAACTCACTCCAGAAGTTCATTGAGGATCTCTGAATGATCCAATGTTGTCCTAAATGACTGATGAAGATAAATAGAATCCACCTGTGTAATCAAGTCTCCGTATAAATGCACCTGCTCTGTGATAGTCTCAGGGTTCTGTTTAAAGCACAGAGAGCATCATGAAGACCAAGGAACACACCAGGCAGGTCCGTGATACTGTTGTGGAGAAGTTTAAAGCCTGATTTGGATACCAAAAGATTTCCCAAGCTTTACACATCCCAAGGAGCACTGTGCAAGCGATCATATTGATATGGAAGGAGTATCAGACCACTGCAAATCTACCAAGACCCGGCCGTTCCTCAAAACTTTCATCTCAAACAAGGAGAAGACTGATCAGAGATGCAGCCAAGAGGCCCATGATCACTATGGATGAACTGCAGAGATCTACAGCTGAGGTGGGAGAGTCTGTCCATAGGACAACAATCAGTCGAACACTTCACAAATCTGGCCTTTATGGAAGAGTGGCAAGAAGCAAGCCATTTCTCAGATATCCATAAAAGTCTCGTTTACAGTTTGCCACAAGCCACCTGGGAGACACACCAAACATGTGGAAGAAGGTGCTCTGGTCAGATGAAACCAAAATCGAACTTTTTGGAAACAATGCAAAACGATATTTTTGGCGTAAAAGCAACACAGCTCATCACCCTGAACTCACCATCTCACTATCAAACATGGTAGTGGCAGATTCATGGTTTGGGCCTGCTTTTCATCAACAGGGACAGGGAAGATGGTTAAAATTGATGGGAAGATGGATGGGACCATTCTGGATGAAAACCTATTGGAGTCTGCAAAAGACCTGAGACTAGGACGGAGATTTATCTTCCAACAAGACAATGATCCCAAACATAAAGCAAAATCTACAATGGAATGGTTCAAAAATAAACGTATCCAAGTCTTAGAATGGCCAAGTCAAAGTCCAGACCTGAATCCAATTGAGAATATGTGGAAAGAGCTGAAAACTGCTGTTCACAAACGCTCTCCATCCAACCTCAGAGAGCTCGAGTTGTTTGCAAGGAAGAATGGGCAAGAATTTCAGTCTCTAGATATGCAAAACTGATAGAGACATACCCCAAGCGACTTGCAGCTGTAATCGCAGCGAAAGGTGGCACAACAAAGTATTCATGCAAGGGGGACGAATAATTTTGCACACCCCACTTTTCAGTTTTATTATTACAAAAAAGTTGAAATGATCCAATAAATTTCGTTCCACTTCACAATTGTGACCCACTTGTTGTTGATTCTTCACCAAAAATTTAAAATATTATATCTTTTTGTTTGAAGCCTGAAATGTGGAAGAAGGTTGAAAAGTTCCAGGGGGCTGAATGCTTTCGCAAGGCACTGTATTAGCTTCCTAAGCATAGCAAACATCTATTCTCAATATAGTAAGGCTATAGCTTTTTATTATGCGTTAAATCATGGAGAAAAAGAACTGAAGAAAAAAGTTGAAGTTTCTAGTGGTATTTGAACCTGGGACATATATATGCAAGGCTTACCACTTACCTCTAGTCTAGAGCCTTATCACATTAAGAAAAGTGGTTTTTGATACTTAGAAATCTAATACATAAAATAGTTTTTTATGGTTATATATTGTACCTATAAATAAATCAGTAACATTGTCTTTATAATCATGTATTGTGAATAAACAAGCAATATGCATTAGCTTTTTAAACATACTAAACCTCTATTCTCAACATGGTAAGGCTATAGTAAGTAGTGAATATGATATGTACATGCTAGGACACAGTTCTAGGACACAGCATGCTGATGTCTAGCTCTGTCAATCAAGGGGAGGGAGGAGTGTGCAGAGCACAGGGAATGTTACAAAAGAAGTGCTTCAGCCCACTGCTTGGTGCTCCAACATGCTTATTTGCATAAGAATAAAACACAGATATCTCTGTAGCTGTTTAGGTATCAGTTTAATCAGCATGATCAACCCTACCAGACAATATGCCTGGTTTAATATGGTTGATCACGCTAACAGATTCTCTTGAGGTGAGAGCTACACAACGACGTGTTGCGCGACAAAAAGGGTACAACTACATTGTGACTTGTGTCGCTAATTTTTTGTAATGTGCAACGCAACAGTCGCAAGGAAATCCAACGCAGCATTTTGCATGTCACAGTGTGACACCATTGACTATAATTATAAAAAATGTTGTTCGTCTTTTCTGTAACAAGAAGTCACGTTACATATTTCCATGTGTAGCCCAAGCCTTAAGGTTATAGGGCTATTTTGTTTTTTTTTTAACAGTTTGCTTTTTAGGCTTTGTTTTTGGGAAACTTTGCATATTAGTCAGCATATTAGTCTGTACATGCGAGCGGGTGCCATCTTTAACGTGCAGAATCCTGTTGTACATGTACAGGCCACCAAGGGATTAAACTAATGACCTGTATGGCCATGTGATACTAAACTGCGAAATGACTGCTTTGTGTGGCTGTACCTTAAATGATACTTCAGAAGCTTAATTTGCATATTACAAGAAATCCATTTTTCTACTGAATGGTGCAGAATAAATAAGGCATCATTGGAATCAGCAGCGTCAAACCTACCCCGCAATGTGCCTGGTTTGATTCTACTGAAAAATGTTCTTTAATGAGCTTGAATTGGGTTGGATACAGTTATATTAGACTTCTGAGGGTCATATAACACTTTTCAGGGAATTGGGGCACTTATGATTTTAACTGAACTTATTTGGACTGAATTGTATCTGACCCTAATCAAATTTTGGCAAAATTGGCTAATTTCTAAAAGGTGGACGTGGGGGATTGTTAAAAAAAAAAAGTTTTAAATGGTTTGCCCCACCAGGACCACTTTTGTCCGTATGCACTAAAAGGTCATACGGATGTCATGGGGGGGCGTACCTTGCTTGAGAACTCATTCTATGAGATACAGGAGCTACAGATGCTAACAAGTAGCAGCTCTTGCTCAGGCAGAATTGGGTAATCTACATACAGTGGTCCCTCAAGATACAATATTAATTGGTTCCAGGGCGACCATTGTATGTTGAAACCATTGTGAGTTGAGTAATCGGTTCCAAAGTCCCAAAATGTCATCCAAGATAACAGAAAAATTAAGATTTAACAAAAATAAGCAGATAACTAAGACTATGTATGCACTATGTAGCAATAATTTGATTGAAGGCTTGTTCGCACACTAAGAAGAATGCCTCCGGAATAGGGTTCCCACTCCGTAATACAAGGTAAGTAAAATTCCGGTTCATATGCAATTTAACATTGTATTTATTCAGTATACAGGATTGCGGCACAGTACAGTAACGTTTCGGCCGAAATGGCCTTCCACAGACTCTAGTACAGAATAGAATACATCATCATCAAAATGAAGTACATGAAGATCAAAATAGTATAAACATCAAAATTAAATCAACATCAAAACAAAATATGTATTTCATATCCCTAGGTAATACATATGGTAGGAATAAGTGCATTTAACACCATTTCACGTGATTCGAATACAGCATCAAGATAATACTCTAGTCTCAACACTGGTTCCTCTTATTGCTTCACAGGAATGAAATGGAAAAGGACTCAATGAATCCAGAAGGCCATAATGTTTAGAGTAAGGTAACAACACGTGTGGTTCCCCCTAATATTGTGCATGTAGTTAAGGAGACTAATATAACCATAGATGGGTACCAGGTATACAATAAATCCGCTATAAGTGCCAAGGATCAGCCTTACCTGTTGCCGCTGAAGTAATAGAAGGCATGAGAGAAGTGCTCTGTAATGAGACGCAGCACCGGCTGCCTGTAGGAAGTACAGCATCCCTCGTTACTTCCGGTGCAGGAAATGGAGCGCAGGCATGTATCCTTGCGTTCCTAATGGGCGGAAGTGGGACAGATGGAACGCAATTGCGTTCCAAAGGTAGGAAGAAGAAGGAATCTATAGCAAAGGGGCATCTGAATGGATTAATCTAGTAAGAAAAGATAAGGGAAAGAGGTAAAAAAGGAAAATAGAAGTTATAAAGGATATAAAGTCATCAGATAATGCGGCAACAGGAATAGGTCCCCGGATGTCAAGGAACCTAAAAATCAAAGTGAAATCAATAAAATGGGCATTGTTATGTGATAAATATTAACTCTATATTGAATGTAAAATTATGACCACATGGATTCATCAATATATAAGATACATATGACCCTCTGTTAGATGTTACATATAATGTCAAATTAAATGTTGGATTTCATAATCCCGATTGAGTCCTCTTGGTTCCAGAGTGTCCAATTTGTGTATGCAAAAGGCCTCCCTCATTTTTAACTGCCTTATCCTATTGCCACCTCGTGTATTGCTTACATCGCGGTCCCCTCTTTTGTAGATAAAACCTGTCCTGGAAGAGAAAGAAATTGTTTTCCAACACTAGTTTCAGAAGATCAATACACAATTTTTGTTTTTATTATAGGTTTTATCTAGAAAAGGAGGGGACCGCGATGGGATCGAACATAGCCCCCCCATATGCAAATAGTTATATGATTGACTTCGAGGAGACTTACTTATATACTAACATTGAGTTCACAACACATGTTTTACATGGAAATGTTTTATTGACGATATCTTTTGCATATGGGAGGGGCCCCTCGAGGCCCTTCAAGGCATTTGATCAGTACCTTAATTCAGTATACCATGAATTGAGATTTACTATTACTTATGATCCGATAACAATTAATTTTTTGGACATGGTGGTAATTAAAGACTCACAAGGGATCTTATATACAGACCTCTACCGCAAGCCAACAGATCGTAATAATCTGTTGCATTACTCAAGCTGTCACCCTCTAGGGACAAAGAAATCAATTCCGAATTCCCAATTTCACAGAATACACAGGATAGTACAGGACACCAATATTCAAGAACAGAGATTAAAAGAAATGAAAAAACGGTTCCTGGACAGGGGCTATCCAGAAAAATTATTAAATCCAACACCTCATCCAAAAAAAACTTCAGTACTATCCTCGAAACGTATTGCATTCGTCCATACATTCCACCCTAGCATGCGTAAAAAGGAAAACATACTGAAGGGACATTGGTATATACTTAAGAGGGCATACCCTGAGATACTTGAATTTCAGAATCCAATCCTTATGTGTAATAGACGCCCTAAAAGTTTGAGAGATCTATTGGTGAAAGTCGATGTGGGATCAGATTAAAAGATGTCTAGACAACGGTTACTTAATATACCCAAAACAGGCACTTGCTTACACTGTGCGCAGTGAACAAACGTACAAAAAGGATCACAATTCTCACATCCACGATCAGGTAAACTATTCCCAATTCAAAGAAATTTTAATTGCGATCCACATTCGTAGTATACCCTTTAAAATGCCCCTGTGGCCTCCTTTATGTAGGGGAAACAACTCAATCAATTAAAGATAGGATTTGTCAACATAAATCCACTATTAGAAAACAGAACCTCTTACTGCCAGTACCGACACATTTCTATCAAGCTAAACATAGTATCTCACAGCTTAAATTTCAGATAATTGAGCATATACCATTGCAAAGATGAGGTGGCAATAGGATAAGGCAGTTAAAAATGAGGGAGGCCTTTTGGATACACAAATTGGACACTCTGGAACCAAGAGGACTCAATCGGGATTATGAAATCCAACATTTAATTTGACATTATGTGTAACATCTAACAGAGGGTCATATGTATCTTATATATTGATGAATCCATGTGGTCATAATTTTACATTCAATATAGAGTTAATATTTATCACATAACAATGCCCATTTTATTGATTTCACTTTGTTTTTTAGGTTCCTTGACACCCGGGGACCTATTCCTGTTGCCGCATTATCTGATGACTTTATATCCTTTATAACTTCTATTTTCCTTTTTTACCTCTTTCCCTTATCTTTTCTTACTAGATTATTCCATTCATATGCCCCTTTGCTATAGATTCCTTCTTCTTCCTACCTTTGGAACGCAATTGCGTTCCATCTGTCCCACTTCCGCCCATTTGGAACGCAAGGTTACGTGCCTGCGCTCCATTTCCTGCACCGGAAGTAACGAGGGACGCCGCTCTAAGAGTGAGCGGGCGCCCAGTGTTCAGTATAGCGCGTACTTCCTACAGGCAGCCGGTGCTGCGTCTCATTACAGAGCGCTTCTCTCATGCCTTCTATTACTTCAGCGGCAACAGGTAAGGCTGGTCCTTGGCACATATAGCGGATTTATTGTATACCTGGTACCCATCTATGGTTATATTAGTTTCCTTAACTACATGCACAGTATTGGGGGAACCACACGTGTTGTTACCTTACTATAAACATTATGGCCTTCTGGATTCATTGAGTCCTTTTCCATTTCATTCCTGTGAAGCAATAAGAGGAACTAGTGTTGAGACTAGAGTATTATCTTGATGCTATATTCGAATCACGTGAAATGGTGTTAAATGCACTTATTCCTACCAGATGTATTACCTAGGGATATGGAATACATATTTTGTTTTGATGTTGATTTAATTTTGATGTTTATACTATTTTGATCTTCATGTACTTCATTTTGATGATGATGTATTCTATTCTGTACTAGAGTCTGAGGAAGGCCACTTTGGCCGAAACGTTTCTGTACTGTGCCGCAATCCTGTATACTGAATAAATACAATGTTAAATTGCATATGAACCAGAGTTTTACTTACCTTGCACTATGTAGCATCCATTATCAGAAAAATGCCTGGCTTTCAATGACTATGTATAATCAGCTCTAGTCTTGAGAGCTGGACCTGAGACAATCATTGGTTTATTGTAGAGGCTTCCATATTAAAGAAGAGACAACCCAGTAAATAATATATGGGGCCCCAAAACAACCTCAGATGTTTAAGATACAACCCACGTCTACGCAAGTTGTACTTGTCATTATCATCAAAAAATAATTTGAGCCAGTCAATGCAATGGCCTTTAATAACATCATCCATACTTTTTGAGTTCAATTGTTTATATCAAAAGTTCTGCATTAGAAAGATACAGTACCAGGAACATGAAACTAATTAAAGGCGTTGTATAATATTAGTGAAACTGTGCCGCTCTTATTCATGGGCTGTATCTGCAGTAATAACTACATTTAGACAGAAATATTAAACACAGCCCAAATACAGGAGTAGCGTTGTTTCTAAGGAAAAAAGGCAGACATAACTTCCTAATCTCATCGATCCGGTCAACTTTTCTAAATATCTCAAAATATAAAAGAAAGATTCATTTGCACATACAACTTTTATGCTAATATGTTAGTTTCTTTTAGTAGATACTGTAGTAAAATTGCAGTTGGAGTTCCCATGAAGGCAATTTAAAAGATATATACACTATAACACAGCAATTCGAGCTCACCAGCAAGGGTTGCATGGTTTATGGTGCATGGACTATGCTCTGATCTACCATGTAATGCAGCACATCTTCAAGAAAAGTCCAGCATTTTTCCTTTATTGATGTCATATTAAAATCCACAGTAGACAACTTTAACAAACAAAATCCATAAAACCTGTCCTGGAAGAGAAAGAAATTGTTTTCCAACACTAGTTTCAGAAGATCAATACACAATTTTTGTTTTTATTATAGGTTTTATCTAGAAAAGGAGGGGACCGCGATGGGATCGAACATAGCCCCCCCATATGCAAATAGTTATATGATTGACTTCGAGGAGACTTACTTATATACTAACATTGAGTTCACAACACATGTTTTACATGGAAATGTTTTATTGACGATATCTTTTGCATATGGGAGGGGCCCCTCGAGGCCCTTCAAGGCATTTGATCAGTACCTTAATTCAGTATACCATGAATTGAGATTTACTATTACTTATGATCCGATAACAATTAATTTTTTGGACATGGTGGTAATTAAAGACTCACAAGGGATCTTATATACAGACCTCTACCGCAAGCCAACAGATCGTAATAATCTGTTGCATTACTCAAGCTGTCACCCTCTAGGGACAAAGAAATCAATTCCGAATTCCCAATTTCACAGAATACACAGGATAGTACAGGACACCAATATTCAAGAACAGAGATTAAAAGAAATGAAAAAACGGTTCCTGGACAGGGGCTATCCAGAAAAATTATTAAATCCAACACCTCATCCAAAAAAAACTTCAGTACTATCCTCGAAACGTATTGCATTCGTCCATACATTCCACCCTAGCATGCGTAAAAAGGAAAACATACTGAAGGGACATTGGTATATACTTAAGAGGGCATACCCTGAGATACTTGAATTTCAGAATCCAATCCTTATGTGTAATAGACGCCCTAAAAGTTTGAGAGATCTATTGGTGAAAGTCGATGTGGGATCAGATTAAAAGATGTCTAGACAACGGTTACTTAATATACCCAAAACAGGCACTTGCTTACACTGTGCGCAGTGAACAAACGTACAAAAAGGATCACAATTCTCACATCCACGATCAGGTAAACTATTCCCAATTCAAAGAAATTTTAATTGCGATCCACATTCGTAGTATACCCTTTAAAATGCCCCTGTGGCCTCCTTTATGTAGGGGAAACAACTCAATCAATTAAAGATAGGATTTGTCAACATAAATCCACTATTAGAAAACAGAACCTCTTACTGCCAGTACCGACACATTTCTATCAAGCTAAACATAGTATCTCACAGCTTAAATTTCAGATAATTGAGCATATACCATTGCAAAGATGAGGTGGCAATAGGATAAGGCAGTTAAAAATGAGGGAGGCCTTTTGGATACACAAATTGGACACTCTGGAACCAAGAGGACTCAATCGGGATTATGAAATCCAACATTTAATTTGACATTATGTGTAACATCTAACAGAGGGTCATATGTATCTTATATATTGATGAATCCATGTGGTCATAATTTTACATTCAATATAGAGTTAATATTTATCACATAACAATGCCCATTTTATTGATTTCACTTTGTTTTTTAGGTTCCTTGACACCCGGGGACCTATTCCTGTTGCCGCATTATCTGATGACTTTATATCCTTTATAACTTCTATTTTCCTTTTTTACCTCTTTCCCTTATCTTTTCTTACTAGATTATTCCATTCATATGCCCCTTTGCTATAGATTCCTTCTTCTTCCTACCTTTGGAACGCAATTGCGTTCCATCTGTCCCACTTCCGCCCATTTGGAACGCAAGGTTACGTGCCTGCGCTCCATTTCCTGCACCGGAAGTAACGAGGGACGCCGCTCTAAGAGTGAGCGGGCGCCCAGTGTTCAGTATAGCGCGTACTTCCTACAGGCAGCCGGTGCTGCGTCTCATTACAGAGCGCTTCTCTCATGCCTTCTATTACTTCAGCGGCAACAGGTAAGGCTGGTCCTTGGCACATATAGCGGATTTATTGTATACCTGGTACCCATCTATGGTTATATTAGTTTCCTTAACTACATGCACAGTATTGGGGGAACCACACGTGTTGTTACCTTACTATAAACATTATGGCCTTCTGGATTCATTGAGTCCTTTTCCATTTCATTCCTGTGAAGCAATAAGAGGAACTAGTGTTGAGACTAGAGTATTATCTTGATGCTATATTCGAATCACGTGAAATGGTGTTAAATGCACTTATTCCTACCAGATGTATTACCTAGGGATATGGAATACATATTTTGTTTTGATGTTGATTTAATTTTGATGTTTATACTATTTTGATCTTCATGTACTTCATTTTGATGATGATGTATTCTATTCTGTACTAGAGTCTGAGGAAGGCCACTTTGGCCGAAACGTTTCTGTACTGTGCCGCAATCCTGTATACTGAATAAATACAATGTTAAATTGCATATGAACCAGAGTTTTACTTACCTTGCACTATGTAGCATCCATTATCAGAAAAATGCCTGGCTTTCAATGACTATGTATAATCAGCTCTAGTCTTGAGAGCTGGACCTGAGACAATCATTGGTTTATTGTAGAGGCTTCCATATTAAAGAAGAGACAACCCAGTAAATAATATATGGGGCCCCAAAACAACCTCAGATGTTTAAGATACAACCCACGTCTACGCAAGTTGTACTTGTCATTATCATCAAAAAATAATTTGAGCCAGTCAATGCAATGGCCTTTAATAACATCATCCATACTTTTTGAGTTCAATTGTTTATATCAAAAGTTCTGCATTAGAAAGATACAGTACCAGGAACATGAAACTAATTAAAGGCGTTGTATAATATTAGTGAAACTGTGCCGCTCTTATTCATGGGCTGTATCTGCAGTAATAACTACATTTAGACAGAAATATTAAACACAGCCCAAATACAGGAGTAGCGTTGTTTCTAAGGAAAAAAGGCAGACATAACTTCCTAATCTCATCGATCCGGTCAACTTTTCTAAATATCTCAAAATATAAAAGAAAGATTCATTTGCACATACAACTTTTATGCTAATATGTTAGTTTCTTTTAGTAGATACTGTAGTAAAATTGCAGTTGGAGTTCCCATGAAGGCAATTTAAAAGATATATACACTATAACACAGCAATTCGAGCTCACCAGCAAGGGTTGCATGGTTTATGGTGCATGGACTATGCTCTGATCTACCATGTAATGCAGCACATCTTCAAGAAAAGTCCAGCATTTTTCCTTTATTGATGTCATATTAAAATCCACAGTAGACAACTTTAACAAACAAAATCCATGTACTTGTTTTCAGAGGAAACAACACTTTTGGTCACAGCCACTTGAAACGCGTAAGTAGATTGTGTTTGTTACAGTTGTCTACTGTGGATTTTAATATGCCATACATAATGAAGAATGGCTTTAAATGCAGGACTTTTCTTGGTGGAATGAGTAAGCATGACTGGTACCTAAATAGTCCAACATTAGTGATATCACAAAATGGTATTTGGATGTCACCTGGCCTGAAATTCCTAATGCAATTCATACATTTTAGAATAAAAGATCCTTAGGGCAAGGTTGAAAACACATATTGAAGCAGCACAGTACTGCTTGGGTTGTAGGAACTGTATATATAGTGCACATGTTAAGGGGCGATGACTGTGAAGATGCAAGATTTTTCTAAATGTATTGACAGATATATTTACTAATGTAGGTTTATACAATAGTTACAGTGCACTTAAAAGGTACCTAAACCTTCATTCAAAGCATGGAAGATGATCTGCATCTTTGGGTTGCATTGGCTCTTCTCTGCTTTTGCAGCATTCAGACTCAGATCCATAGAAAATATCTGTACTCCACATGCTGCAAAAGCAGGGAAGAGCCGATGCAAGCCAAAGTGAAGTGAACTCAGTGAAGGTGTAGGTCCTCTTTTAATCAGCAGATTCTAAAATAACAAACTGTGATCCACCATTTGTTCTTAACAAATTATTAAGGCATTTACCAATAACCCAATAGAATTATTGTCCAACATATGTGTCATATTAACAGAAGCCGAAAGAATGCAGCATTTCCATTTTATATATAAAATCATTATTTACACGATTGTTAATCCAACATCCCAGTCTAACTAAACTAAAATTTCTTGATTATTTACAGAACACAAAATACCCACAAGTTACAAAAAAGTATAGATGCCAAATCTGTGCTTCTTTATTTGGCCTCTTCTTACTGGTGAAGGATGGGTATTGTATTGTTCCAACAGTGTGCACAAAGTCAAGTTTAAAATAGTGTGAAAAATTCTCAGCTCAGATTATTAAAAAAAAAGTCAAACAGTCAAAGTTGTGGCAATTTAGAGAGCTATGTCGCTGATAATCAAGTCCCGTGTGGCATAAAATGAGAAGTTTGTACTGTACAACTGGAGGCAAGGAAGCCAGATCAATAATTGTCACTGTTTTACTGCTGCCTCTTGTCTTGGGTAAAAAATTCAGTAGTTGTTATCTTCTTCCTAGGAAGCCTGATTGCCTACTGGCTGCTTTCACGCAGGAAGCACAGCAAGCCGTCTTGTAATAGGCATATACACAAAGCCTGGCCTGTACCACCACATTGCAGTTGTAGTATTTGTCTTTGCAATGCTCATCTGGAAGGAAAAGAAAAGAAGGAACTCTCAGAGACATTGGTTGTACAAGACATAAAAGTTATGTTGAAATTTCATTTTAGAGCTTAAAGTGGTTGTCTGCTCCTTTACTATTGAAGACCTGACTATAGACATCAATATCAGATCAATGGGAATCTAACAACCCACACCGATCAGCTGTTTCAGAGTAGCTCAGTGCCAAAAGTCAGCACCAGAACTACACAGTTCCATCCACTGTGTACTGAATGGAGCTAATTACTGCAGTGCTGCCCCTATTAAAGTGAATGGGAGCTGTGTATTTCTGGAGTCAACCTACAGCACCAGAGCTACTCTGAAGAAGCTTATCAGCAGGGGTGCGGGATGTCAAACCCCTGCCGATCAGATACTGGCGGCCTATCCTGAAGAATTAGCATGCTCTATCTTGGGGTGTCTGTACATTTTTTACACCTTTTCTGAAAATGCAATTTTGTGTTGAAGTAAAAACCCACTGGTTAAAAAAAAGTTGAAAAGTTGCCTCAATGAGTCAAAACCCGGACGGAAAAAAAAGTTGAAAAAATGGACATGATTCCATACTGAATTTTGTAGGTGGAGTTTCTGTCATGTGAACATACCCTAAAGATGAGCCAAACTTACCACAGTGGCTCAGGCTGAATAGTAAATTTTTGGCATAGCTAGACACTTCTGTGTTAACCCCCTCTACCCCCAGCAATTTTCTATTTTTCCATTTTTGTTATTCACTTCCTGTTCTCCCAGAGTCATAATTTTTTATTTTTCCATTCACATAGACAATTGAGGACTTTTTTTTTGCAAGGCAAGTTTTACTCTCTAATAGGACCACTTAATATTGCATACAATTTAGTGGGAAGCTGAAAAATTTAAAATGGGCAAAACTGAAAAAAAAAAAAAAAAAAATTCCGCCACAGTTTTATGGGCTTTGTTTCTACGGCACTCCCTATGCGGTAAAACTGACCAGTGAAATTCATTTTCCAGATGAGTATGATTATGGCAATACCACATTTATATAGTTTTTATTTTATATACTTAAAAAAATAAAAACAAAAAAATATTTTTTCTTTTCATGGCTATATTTTGACCCCTATAACTTTTGTATAGTTATGTCTGTGGAGCAGTTTGGGGGCTCATTTTTTGTGGGACAATCTGCAGTTTTTATTAATACCATTTTGGGGTGTGTCTGACTTTTGGTCACTTTTTATACATTTTTTGGGGTAAAGTGACAAAAACGGTGAATCATCCATTTTGATGTTTTTTTTACCATGTGGGATAAAAATTTTAATAGTAACGAGTGTTTTCCCATGCAGCGATACCCATTAGGTTTTCATTCTTAATTTTTTTATTCTAGGGAAAGGTGGATGATTTAAATTTTTTATATTTAAAAAAAAATGTTTTCTTTTTTTCTACTTTCTAGAAATCATATTGAATTATTGTGCCACCTGCAGGCTTACATTGGAATACTGCTGTGAAAGGAGTCGGGGCTTCAGCACGCCCTAGCCCTTCACAAGCAATGAATGGCTACCCCAATTGCTGCGTGGCGTGAGGGAGACATTCCAGGACCGAAAGCACAGCACAGTTTCTATGGGGTTAAATGCCTTTGATCGGAATTAATGCCGATCACAGACATTAGCCCTTGGTATCTGCTGTGTAAAACAGCTGAAACCTGGTGGCTACGAGGTGACATCTTTAAAGACCCAAGGTTGGGAAGAGGTTATGTCTATACAACCTATTGGCTTATTTTGGATTGTTCATTTTAGCTTACTTTATAAATATGTCTAAAAATACCACCAACAACGAAACAAGTCTTGGCACCAATCACGCCAGATTTGATGAGAAGCCACAATAGTAAATGTGGGCCAAACATATGGTTTAAACACATTCCAAAAATGTGTCTCTGTTCACACTCCATTTTTCATCAGAGATTCCAATATTTTTGGCAGCAATAATGACTCTACTCTGCAGTGCTATTCTTACCATCAGAAATAATGGACCACATTATAAGTCAAGGGGACTTGTTGGGATTTGTCAGGCGTTAGTGTGAACACAGTCTAAGAAGTGGTACATCCTATCCCTATTGTACATGTTAAACTTTAGAAAAAAATATAAAATGTGGAATAAATATGTCAGGTCATAGATCATTGACAGTGATAATGCTCAGTTATTAAAACAAAGCTTATTTCTATCTAATATATATATATATATATATATATATATATATATATATATCATACTATATGCATCAAAGAAATAATATATGGATCCATAATGCACAAGCTTTGTTAGTCTGGAATATATAGTGTCTGACACAATATATATAGTAAATGTTCTACAGTAGCTAAGACATCTTTTATAATATTTTACTGTAATTACTTTCATTAGTGTTTTATGTTTTAACTTGATCTTAGAAATGAGAATATTATACTGATAATTACCTATTTCTGGAATGCACTCTTGAGTGTTGCATGATTCAGTGTCCGCTGGTTTAAGGTCCGCCTCACATTTATCACTGTGTGACATGTCATCTGCCAAGCACCGAACCTCACGAACACGAAAACCTCCTTCACAAGACTTGGAGCACTAAGCATCACAGGGGGTCAGAATATTAATTCAAAGGGTATCAATTACATTTCCATAAATTTAGTAGCTTCATAAACCCTTTGGCAGGGCAGTTGATATGTCACGTGGTAAAATATAGTTCTAAATCCCATACTGCAGACATTGAGAATGTAGCAGATTTAATGGATATAAGAGAATATATTAGCACACAAATATTTGCAGCCAACCTTGTACTATACCCTGTCAAGCCATGGAACTATTCAAGAATGGTAATACTGGCTGAGGTTATAGTGAGACAATTTAACCTAAAAAGGGGTTGTCCCATATCACTGTGGAACTAAGTGCTGGCCCCAGGTGGCAGGGCTTACAGAAACAGCTGGGTGGGCCAGTGTTCCGCTGTTTCCATAACTTCCATTGTAGTGAATGGGAGCTACACAAACAGAGTAGCAGAACAAGTTATGCTGCTTCCATAACTCCAGGAGTTATGAAAGCAGTAAAGCTTGTTCTGCTACATTGTACATAGCTCCCATTAACTACAATGGCGGTTATAGAGACAGTGGAACTCTGGCGCGCTCGCCAGTTTCCGTAAACCCGGCCAACTAGGGCCTGCACTTAGTTACCCTCTTAATGAATCCTCTTACTGCCATCTTTGGCTGGGTTCACCTTTTCATTTTCCGTTCTTCTGATCCATCAGAAGAGCAGAAAAATACAAAAAAAAACTCAAAAAAACTGATCCTGTAATTTGAAGCATTCGTTATGCACATTTTGAATCCGTTTTAGCCATTTCTATTTGAAATCTGTTATTTTAAAAATAATTTTTTTTCATCTAAAAAAATGGATCTCATACGGAAATTAACAAATCGTTTTTTGTACAGGATCCATTTTTTGAGATTTACTGACAGATCAGAAGAACGGAAAATGAAATGGTGATGTGAACCCAGACTTGCCCCTTCTAATATCCACCTGTTATAAATAACATATTTCTATGTTGACACATGAAAAATCGTTTTTATAATAAAAAATGAAGTTCATAGCAAAAAAAAAAAAAAAAAACACAAAACGTGTCCCAGTAAAAATAGCTGCAGTAATATGTACAGACAATAGATGTGTAGCATGTCCAATAAAATCTAGGTTAACAAAAGTCAGTTATTTTGTTCGCTAGTGAACAAAAATTGGGATTATGCCAGGGTTGCCAAATGAAATTTTTCTTTTTTTATTGGACAATTAATCCAAAAATCACAGACAGTTAAGTTTTGTCAGTTTTGGACAAATTGAAAAACCATAATCAATAATAAAAGTTACAATTAATATAGGTCTATAGCTCAATATATAGACAAGAACTCATTACCAATATTTACTGGGAAATGGAAAATATTGCCACCAAAATAAACTGCTTATCAGCCATCAACAATCAGCCTACAAAAAAATCAAAGACACATCTATATTTTTTCACGGACATGAAAATATTTATATATATATATTTTTACGGACTGTTTAGGAATTGATGAAAATTGGCAACCCTGGATTACGGGATCAAACCTCAATAGGGCCCAGTCAACCCATCTTCCAATCAACATACACCAAATCATGGCCAAAGTCAAAGGAAGCACCTGTCTCCTAACTGAAGTCACCAGGATGTCACCCTGTCTTTAGTACAGTGTGAGGCATGTACACACATGACAGTGTGGGAGGGAGGTCACAGGTAGAAATGATCAACAGCTCTAAAGATACTACTGTGTGTACAGTCATGTGAAAAAGTACGGACAACTTATGTAAAGGGACATAATCAATATGTGATTTCTGGTATATAAAGATAATGGTGATGTAAATGAACAAAAATTGACAATGCAATCATCTGTAAACCAAAAAGCACAGATGTGCCATTTCTTTCTTAGACCCAAAATGAGAAGCGCTATATAAGATTCAAGTTATTAGAACATCTAAGGTTTGTACAGATGCCACTGTCATATGAGTGGTTTTACCATATATGTTGTAAAAAACTACTATTTTAGAAAACCATCACAAAAACCCTGACACGTCTGCATCATGTGGATATACCCTAAACAGCATCTTGAAGGAAACAATCTTATTTAGGGTATGTGCATGGGTTTTTGCAATTCAGATGTGTGGGACAGTTGCAGACATTTATAAAACAAATCTGCATGTGTTCATACCCTTAAAGGGAGTTTTTCACCAACATAACTAAGAGCACTGCCCCACAGAAGATTGCAGACATATCCCATACATACTTGTGTGCACTTTGTGCTTTTATTCCATGTCCAGGAAAAGCACTTTTATTCTGCAGGAAAACAGCTCTCAAGTGCCTGACTCTGCTGTTGCAAGTGCTCAAAGCAAACTAGACTGAAGAGGAGATGGCTGCTTTAGCTGCTCATATCTTGGGATTGGCAGCAGATAGAAAAATGGTTCTTTGAAAGCTGGCATTCCAAGCTTTCAGATGATACCAATATCACAGCATTATAAGAAGATATAACTGTTAGAAATCAAGTTGGGAGAGAAAGCACTTGGGAGCTGTTTTCCTGCAGAATAAAAGTGCTTTTTCTCAACATGTAATACAGACAAAAAATGCACACAGGTATGTTTGGGATATGTATGCAATCTTCTGTGGGGCACTGCTGTTAGTTATATAGGTGAAAAACTCCATTTAAACCTCAAACATTTAGCTTAGTTTGATTTTTGTTGCTGAAACGTGTGGTATGACCAAGCTTAGATACAAGAGCTCTTTTGGATCTACAAAAAGAAGGTTATAGATTCCCAAGAGGGATTTAAAAAACTAAACAGGTAGACCTCAATGATTTCATTGTCTGAACCATTGTGGTGGGAGATATTTCAAAACTAGCTCCGTGGAACAATATCTGTCACAGAGCACAAATATTTTACATATCCATTTTTTTATTTGTTCATGAACTACAGGAAATGTTCCTCTGTATCCAGTAACTTTTAAAAACACCCACAATAAGTAAAATAGAATATACATAGGTGGTATATTAATGTAGTAACATTAAAATAACGTACGGTACTCCAGTCAGTAAAGAACCATTTTGCACCACAGGATTTGAGAAGGCAGGACTGCTGCGAAGGAGGTCGTTCCAAATAGGAACATTCTTCTGGCTTCACTACTGTAAACCCTTCTGATGTTTTGCGGACACAAATTACATCTCTCTGCTGGGTTCCACTTCCACATTCAACGGAGCACTAGGAAAAATATGCATTTGTAAGCCATTACACACCTCATCGTGAAAACAAAAAGTCCAGGTGCAGTATCTAGTCGAAGAACAATATTATCATGGCATCCATAGAATTAAATTGATTGATGAAGCATGTAGGATAGGTTCACATACTGAAGATTTCTGCATCAAAATTAACAAGAAATCCACAGTCATTCTGCATTCCGTGAAAGTGAATGGGGTTTCCGCAAATGACATGCAGTGGAAAAAAAGGGCAGATTCTTTTCTGTGGCGCCATCTATAAGAACAATGAGGATGTTCATTATTCTCACAGATTCTGTGCAGAAAATTCTAAAATTAGTCCCATACAATTCCAATGAGACTGTCTTTGTGGAGATCAATAGCAGAAACCAATTCCTTCATACAAATTCAGGGGACCACTCAGTTTTCTGCAGTCCTCATACGGAATTTCTTTATCCCATAATATCCAACACAGTTCATCACATGAGAATGTGAAATGCTGAGGCACCTTGCCTCACAGCATCCCTCCACACAATGTTTGAGGGGCCATTTAATTAGGAGGGGGCTCCTGAAACATCAAGTGGCAGGATCCTCTGAGGTAAGGTGCATCAGCAGTTAGTACTGTCATATGAGGAATAATGAGGGATATTTTAGAATAAAGGCATTTCCTATGGTGACTGCAGAAAAGTTAGCGGTTGTGTGAATTTATCTATAAAACCCAGAAGGGCGTAAAATCAATGGAACTGGATTGTGATGTTTCAGTGGATGTTGTAGATCCATACAGCCATGCAGCATTGAGTGACATTTAGTGCCAGTCAGAAACATACACCTGCATGGATCCACAGCAGAAACCCCTAGTGGCAGCCTCTGATATATTCCATATGCAGCGACAGAGGTTGTGTGCCTTGGCAATGCTCCTTGACGCCCTATCCATACTAAAAGCTTCCCTGGGTAGGTACTTTATAGTATTAGGGCTGAAGGACATTTATGTTAGGGCTTATCAATATTCCAGATGGGAATACTCCATTAAATACTAGTCCAAACTTAGGGGGTCATTTATTAAAGGGAGTCTTTCACCTGTTTTTCTCCTACATAACTAACAGGAGTGCCCCACAGAAGATTGCATACACATCTCAGACATACCTGTGTGCACGTTGTGTCTGTATTCAATGTTCAGAAAAAGCACTTTTATTCTGCAGGAAAGCAGCTCCCAAGTGCCCAGCTGAAAGCACCCAAGTGCCCGACTCGATTTCTAACAGCTATATCTTCTGATATACTGGATATAATGCTGTGATTTTGGAATAATTTGAAAGCTTGGAATGTCAGCTTTCAAAGAAGGTCGGGACCATTTTTCTATCTGCTACCGATCCTAAGATATGAGCAGCTAAAGCAGCCCTCCCCTCTTCAGTCTGGTTTGCTTTGAGCACTTACAGAGGCAGAGCTGGGCACTTGGGAGCTGTTTTCCTGCAGAATAAAAGTGTTTTTCCTGGACATGGAATACAGACACAAAGTGCACACAGGTATGTCTGGAATGTGTCTGCAATCTTCTGTGGGGCAGTGCTGTTAGTTATATAGGTGAAAAACAGGTGAAAGACTCCTTTTAAGCTGAAATACGCCTATACTGGGTGTATTTGAGGTGCAGATTGTGGCGCAAAAGCTAGTGGCACTGCAGTCTGCCACGTCTCTCTGTTCATGCCAGATCTAAAAAACAGCGGGAAAGTGGACGGGTCGGCAGGCCTGTCTCATGTACCATTTTCCATGCCTGTTTCAGGAGTAGAAAAAGGTCTAAATGTATGATAGCTCACAAGCTGTCTTACATTTAGAACTGGCAGAGGATCCACCAAAATTATGAAGAGGCCGGCGCCTCTACATAACTTCAGCGAAACCACCGCCAGCTTAGGAGTTTATTAAGACCAGTGTCTAAAACGCCAGTCTTAATAAATGTGCCCCTTAGTTTTTAGGTTCTGTCCTGAGGTGGAAATGGGATACATTATTGTATAATTTACTGTTTTCATCTCTACCAATTATACATATTCCATAATTCATCACATTTCTGACAGCTAGTTAAATGCCCCAAACTGATGACTTTCTGTAGTCAGTTTTTCTCTATATTAAATAATTAAATTTCTCTCCAAATTAATACGTAAATGTCTTCAATTTTCCAGGCTCACTCTTTAAATATTCATGGGTTTTATTAATCATTCAATAGCATTTATCCAGAAATATATTTCAAGGACGCAAATCAAAAAATACCTTAATTATAAATCACAGTTTACAAACACAACCCCTAATTTGTGAATTAGCAAGTGAAGTACTGGATAAAGTAAAATTGGTCACCCACTGGAAGACTTCTTGCCAACATTAACAATCAGTGAGGTACGTTCCCATCTTCAGATCAAAAAATGCTGGCCTGACATGGATTTTCTAACTTGCTGGAGAATCTATTTGTGTGATTTCAGCACCTCTGGGTCAACAGAAGTGGGAGACATTTATTAAAGCCAGGGCAAGGGAAAGGAGAGGAGTTGCTCATATTTCAGAGGTCCCTTTAAAAATGATCCAAAAGATGTGAAATGTTAACGCAAATTGTATAGGACATCTGGCTAGTGAAATATTTGGACATAAAATATTAAAACATTTACTAAAGGGTCCTTTTATTTTAAGTCAGCAGATTATGTAATGGTCATTCGGAATGTGTAGGTTTTTACAAGCTCCTATTTTGTATTTATTACGATACCTTCTCACATCATGTCATTTTATAAGACATATAAAGTAATGGATTTTATTATGGAAGACCTTAGAGTGCTAAAATGTTTTATCAATAGTTTACGGTATGAACAAAGAAAAAAACATTTCATCATTAGAATAAGCAGAAAGTAATTCAAATTATTTCAAATAGTCTTAACACAAGGGTTTAACTGACTTCCTGACTTCCCTCAAAACTGCTATAGGGTAGGGAAGAAAAGGGGAGAGGACAGAGAAAGGTCCTTTCAGGATGTAACATTAAAGTACAAGGTCCCTCACACATAAAAACTACAAAATAATATATTTTGTGACGGTTAAAGGATAGCACTGCTTATTGCCCAAGTTAGACCAGTAGTCAACAACCTCCTGCACTCCAGCTGTTGTGAAACTACAACTACCCACATGCACACATGGTCATGCGGGGGGCTGTAGTTTCACCACAGTTGGAGCATCAGAGGTTGCTGGTGTTGATTTAGATCCATTGGCGGGGATGTTAAGCCTCAAGCTACCGGCATTGGAAATACTCCTGGAGGTCCTTTAAAGATACTGGAGGAGATTTATTAAACTGGTGTAAAGGAAAACTGGCTTAGTTGCCCATAGCAACCAATCAGATTCCACCTTTCATTTTCCAGAGAAGCTAGGAATTTTAGTGGACAGCAAACTAAGTGGTAGAAACCAGTGTCAGACAGCTGCTGCCAAGGCCAATAAGATAACAGGTTGCATCAAAAGAGGCATAGATGCCCGTGATGAGAACATAGTCCTGCCCACTGGCGTAGCTATAGGGGTCGCAGCGGTCACAATTGCGACCGGGCCCCTAAGTCAGGGGTGCCCACAGGGCCCCCCCAGGAGAGACTGTGTACCGCCCTGCCAGGAAACAATAAAAGTGCTTAAGCGCTGCAGCGCTAGGTCAGCCCAGAGGCAGAGAGTGAGTACTTGAGTGATTTACATACAATAACACTGTGGAAAGTTGGCAACCAATAAGGTTAAATACGGCGAAGGCAGAGCATGTGTGCATGCAGCCGGGACAGGGAGTGGTCTGATCGTTAGTGTGGCAGGCAGACAGTGTTGTGTTGTGCGGGGCCCCAGATGTCAGGGCCGGCGTTGGGTGGGGCAAACTGGGCAATTTCCCTGGGCCTCGTCACCAAAGGGGCCTCCTTCAGGTAGTCTTCCTCCTATATTTACAAAAAACAATGCCATGAGGCTCTGGAGTGGGGAGCAGAGGTGAACCGGAATCAGTCTGTACCATCAATTAGCCGGGCAGCAGCTAACTCCTTGTAACATAGTAACATAGTTTGTAAGGCCGATAAAAGACATCTGTCCATCCAGTTCAGCCTGTTTTCCTACAAGTTGATCCAGAGGAAGGCAAAAAAAAACCCTGTGAGGTAGAAGCCAATTTTCCGCACTTTAGGGGGAAAAATTCCTTCCTAACTCCAATCAGGCAATCAGAATAACTCCCTGGATCAACGACCCCTCTCTAGTAACTATAACCTGTAATATTATTATCCTCCAGAAATACATCCAGGCCCTTCTTGAACTCTTTTAGTGAACTTACCATCACCACCTACTCAGGCAGAGAGTTCCATAGTCTCACTGCTCTTACTGTAAAGAATCCTCTTCTATGTTTATGTACAAACCTTCTTTCCTCTAGACGCAGAGGATGTCCCCTTGTCACAGTCACAGTCCTCGGGATAAATAGATGATGGGAGAGATCTCTGTACTGACCCCTGATATATTTATACATAGTTATTAGATCTCCCCTCAGTCGTCTTTTTTCTAAAGTGAATAACTCTAAGTTTGATAATCTTTCTGGGTACTGTAGTCCACCCATTCCAGTTATTACTTTAGTTGCCCTCCTCTGAACCCTCTCCAGCTCTGCTATGTCTGCCTTGTTCACAGGAGCCCAGAACTGTACACAGTACTCCATGTGTGGTCTGACTAGTGATTTGTAAAGTGGCAGGACTATGTTCTCATCACGGGCATCTATGCCCCTTTTGATGCAACCCATTATCTTATTGGCCTTGGCAGCAGCTGTCTGGCACTGGCTTCTACAGCTTAGTTTGCTTTTCACTAAAATTCCTAGGTCCTTTTCCATGTCAGAGTTACCCAATGCTTTACCATTTAGTATATACTGGTGACTTGCATTATTCCTTCCCATATGCATAACCTTACATTTGGCAGTGTTAAACCTCATCTGCCACTTTTCTGACCAAGCCTCCAGTCTATCCAGATCCTGCTGTAGCAGTGCACTGTCCTCCTCTGTGTTAATTATTTTACACAGTTTAGTGTCATCTGCAAAAATTGATATTTTACTATGCAAACCTTCTACAATATCATTAATAAATATATTGAAGAGAATAGGACCCAATACAGACCCCTGTGGTACCCCACTAGTGACAGTGACCCAATCTGAGTATCTACCATTAATAACCACCCTCTGTTTTCTATCACTGAGCCAGTTACTTACCCACATACAGACATTTTCTCCCGGGCCAAGCATTCTCATTTTGTAGCAGAGGTTCTGTCTGCTGGCAGCTGATTTACTGCCTGTGCTCCCGTCATAGACTTCCTCCCTCCCCCGGCACACACACAGATACCTCAGAGCAGCGTCGGGACAGAGAGGGTGGGGGAGGGTGTTTTCATCCACTCTGGATCCTGTCAGCTAACTCTCCCTCCAATTCACCCAGCTCTGCTGCATAAAATGTAAGTGTATTTGTGTGCAAAGTGAACATTAATTACAGTATGTGCATACCTGAGTTTAAATGTGTACATTGTGTGTTTTTATGTAGGTATGTGTGTGTCTGCATATACATTCTGTATATATATATATATATATATATATATATATATATATATACACACATATATACACACAGTGGAGGAAATAAGTATTTGATCTCCCACTGACTTTAAATGTTTTAATACTAAAAAATAAATGAAACGTCTCATAATTTTATGCCAGCTTTATTTTAACAGTGCCACATAGAATATCAAAAGAAAAACAGAGAAAATTACATGAAATGAGAAATAAAAAATAATTTGCATTTCTTTGAGGGAAATAAGTATTTGATCCCCTAGTAAAACCATGACTAATGTTGGCTCCCAAAGACCACTGACACACCCTAATCACAGTGAAGTCGTTACCTGGATGAGAGACACCTGTCCCAAATTGTCACCTGTATAAAAGGCCACCTGCCAACAGTCTCAGTGACACTCCAACATCTCCACCATGGGCAAGACTAAAGAGCTGTCTAAAGAATGGGCTGGAATGGGCTACAAAGCCATAAGTAAGAAACTGGATGAGAAGGTGACAACTGTTGGTGCAATTATTCGGAAGTGGAAGAAGTACAACATTACTGTCAATCGACCCAGGCCTGGAGCTCCATGCAAGATATCACCTCGTGGAGTCTCATTGATCATGAGAAAGGCTAAAAATCAGCCAAGAACTACAAGGGAGGAGCTGAGTAATGATCTCAAGGCAGCTGGGACCACAGTCTCCAAAAAACCATTGGTAATACACTGAGACGTAATGGTTTAAAATCCTGGAGTGCACGCAAGGTTCCTCTGCTCAAGAAGACTCACGTCCAGGCCCGCCTCAAGTTTGCCAATGAACATATTAATGACTCTATGATGAGACCAAAACAACTGTTGGTGCAATTATTCGGAAGTGGAAGAAGTACAACATTACTGTCAATCGACCCAGGCCTGGAGCTCCATGCAAGATATCACCTCGTGGAGTCTCATTGATCATGAGAAAGGCTAAAAATCAGCCAAGAACTACAAGGGAGGAGCTGAGTAATGATCTCAAGGCAGCTGGGACCACAGTCTCCAAAAAACCATTGGTAATACACTGAGACGTAATGGTTTAAAATCCTGGAGTGCACGCAAGGTTCCTCTGCTCAAGAAGACTCACGTCCAGGCCCGCCTCAAGTTTGCCAATGAACATATTAATGACTCTATGATGAGACCAAAATTGAGCTCTTTGGCCTCAACTCAACTCGACGTGTTTGGAGGAAGAAAAATACAGAATATGACCCTAAGAATATCATCCCCACCGTCAAGCATGGTGGTGGAAGTATTATGTTTTGGGGGTGTTTTTCTTCTAAGGGCACAGGCCAACTTCACCGCATTGACGGGAAGATGAACGGGGCCATGTATCGCAAAATCCTGGGTGACAACCTCCTTGCCTCCGCCAGGGCACTGAAAATGGGTCGTGGATGGGTCTTTCAGCACGACAACGACTCAAAACATACAGCCAAGGAAACAAAGGAGTGGCTCCATAAGAAGCATATCAAGGTCATGGAATGGCCTAGCCAGTCTCCTGACCTCAATCCCATCGAAAATCTATGGAGAGAGCTGAAGCTTCGCGTTTCCAAATGCATGCCTAAAAACCTTAAGGATATGGAGAAGATTTGCAGAGAGGAGTGGGCCAAAATTACTCCTGAAGTGTGTGCAAACCTTATAAAAAACTATAAAAAACGTCTGACTGCTGTGCTTGCCAACAAGGGTTTTGCCACCAAGTATTAAATTATGTTTTCCTAGGGGATCAAATACTTATTTCCCTCAAAGAAAAGAAAATTATTTTTTATTTCTCATTTCATGTAATTTTCTCCGTTTTTCTTTTGATATTCTATGTGGCACTGTTAAAATAAAGCTGGCATAAAATTATGAGATGTTTCATTTATTTTTTAGTATTAAAACTTTAAAAGTCAGTGGGGGATCAAATACTTATTTCCTCCACTGTATATACTAAAACTTGTGACTGATATACATTGGCATCACTGGCCTCCCAACAGGGGTCCTGGAAGATGGACGCCAGCTGATCTGATATTGATGACCTATCCTAAAGATTTATAAAGTTTATAAAGTGGCCAGTTTCTATTGGTTTCCCCAGATTATGCTGGCCTTGCCTAGGATGGGAGTGGGACTGGGTTCTACTGGGCAATAGTCACTGTGAGTGACACTGCTTTAATATGCTGTACAGCATGTCACCTCAGTTTGGGGGGTACATTGTGCCACTGCCTTGCCTTCTATCCCTGTTATCGAATAGATCAAATTTGACTTAAAGTTGGGCAACTACATTCACACAGCTGTGGTGCCACTGCACCTGTGCTGTGGACTGTAAACTGCAGATCCGCAAAGCACCAAATGTGTGAACGACACATCACAGTGTGGACCCATTGACCTCAATGGGTCTGCGTTCCACAAGATGTGGCCAAAGACAGGACATGTCCTATCTTTTGAGGCGCAGAGGCACGGATAATAAAGCCCATGGAAGGGCTTCCATGTGTTTTCATGGGCTTCTAGGTCCAAGCCTCTGCACCGCAAAAGATAGGACATGTCCTGTCTTTGGCCACATCTTGTGGAATGCAGACCCATTGAAGTCAATGGGTCCACACTGTGATGTGGCGTTCACACATTTGGTGCTTTGCAGACCTGCTGTTTGCAGTGCACAGCACAGGCACGCACATCCGTGTGAATGTAGCAGCCTAACTTTAAGTCAATTATCCCTTTAACCCATATGAACACAGTTTATTTCTCATGCATTGGGGTCTATGGGAAAATCAATGTAATGACTGTTTGTTATAGTTCCATATGTGTACTGTTAAAAAGAGTTGGATTAAAATGTATTTTCTCAGTGAGATTTTAGTTCTGCCGTTGTGCACAGTGGGTATGCAGGGGTCTGGTGGTGTTAGGAATCGGTATTGAGGGTAGGGGGGCCCAAGCTGAACTCTTGCACCGGGGCCCATGAGCCTATAGCTACGCCCCTTGTCCTGCCACTTTACACATCACTAGTCAGACCACACATGGAGTACTGTGTACAGTTCTGGGCTCCTGTGCACAAGGCAGACATAGCAGAGCTGGAGAGAGTTCAGAGGAGGGCAACTAAAGTAATAACTGGAATGGGTGGACTACAGTACCCAGAAAGATTATCAAAATTAGGCTTATTAACTTTAGAAAAAACACGACTGAGGGGAGATCTAATAACCATGTATGAATATATCAGTACAGAGATCTATCCCATCATCTATTTATCCACAGGACTGTTACTGTGACGAGGGGACATCCTCTGCGTCTGGAGGAAAGAAGGTTTGTACACAAACATAGAAGAGGATTCTTTATGGTAAGAACAGTAAGACTATGGAACTCTCTGCCTGAGGAGGTGGTGATGGTAAGTTCACTAAAAGAGTTCAAGACGGGCCTGGATGTATTTCTGGAGGGTAATAATATTACAGGTTATAGTTACTAGAGATAGGTCGTTGATCCAGGGAGTTATTCTGATTGCCTGATTGGAGTCGGGAAGAAATTTTTCCCCCCTAAAGTGGGGAAATTGGCTTCTACCTCACAGGGTTTTTTTGCCTTCCTATTGATCAACTTGCAGGATAACAGGCTGACCTGGATGGACAGATGTCTTTTTTCGGCCTTATGATACTATGTTACTTGTCTTAGCAAACTCTCTGTTTCTAACGTATAGCTTATATAAGCAACAGCGAATTAAATAAGATTTTTCTATGCTGGCTGCCACCTGTAACTGACTAGCCGATTTTTATGTATAAAATATAATAGCCAGATTAATGGAAGGAAATGAGCTGGAGGGAAAAGATTTACATCTATATTAACTGTCCTGACTCTTGAGAACTTTAACAATATTATTCATTAGAATAAATTCGACTTTGTATTTTAGTCTGTACCTAACATCTATAGGTATATACAGTGGCGTAGCTAAAGGGATCGCAGCGGTCGCTATTAGGGAGGCCAATTAGGCAAGGTGCGGTGCGGCCCTGGTCACAGGAGGCAACGGCAGCGGCGGGGCAGAGGGAGATGAGCGCTTCCATTGTGGAAGCGCTCATCTCCATATTCATCTGTATTGCTGTCCTCAGGATGGCGATACAGATGCCTGTGCTTCGGGGCAGGGGAGAGCAAGTGGGTAGGGTGAGTGGCCATAGTGTACCCATTTTTAACGGCCGTTAGACAGGAGCACTCCTGTCAATTGGCCTATTTTTGGACGGACGCTATTCACTGGCCGTTAAAAAAACGGCCATGTGAATAGCCCCATAGGCTTTCATTGGTGCTAAAAATGGCCGTACTTAGACAGCCGTCACACGGCCATTTTTCACTCATGTGCTAGTGTTTATTTTTGTTATATGATGCAAACGGACCGGAGCTCTTCTTAATGGGGGCACTGAGGGCATTTCTTATTGGCACATGGGGGCACTGGGGCCTTTCTTACTGGCACATGGGGGCACTGGGGGCATTTTTTTACTGGCACATGGGGGCACTGGGGGCATTTCTTATTGGCACATGGGGGCACTGGGGGCCTTTCTTACTGGCACATGGGGGCATTTTTTTATTGGCACATGGGGCACTGGGGGAATTTCTTATTGGCACATGGGGGCACTGGGGGCATTTCTCTTACTGGCACTGGGGGCATTTTCTTACTGGCACATGGGGGCCCTGGGGGTATTTTTTTACTGGCACGTGGGGCACTGGGGGCATTTCTTGGCACATGGGGGCACTGGGAGCATTTCTTACTGGCATATCGGGGAACTTGAGGCATTTCTTATTGGCACATGATTTGGGGAGCATCTATGGAGGTGGGACACTTTTTACTGGCACATTATTGGGGGGGGGAATTTGGGGGGCATTTCTGGCACATTATTGGGGGCACTTCTTACTGACACATTATTGGGGCACTATGGGGGCTCTTCTTACTGGCACTATGGGGGCATCTACTGAGGCCACAAAGAAGGGGCATTTTATAATGGGACACATTATGGTGGGTACTATGGGAGCATCTACGGGGGGGGCACTATTTAGGGGTAGTTTATACTGGCACATTATGGGGGCATTATGGGGGCACTATAGGGACATTAGCTCAACTGGGGGCATTAAAAGGTTTTTTTTTGCACTGGCACACATGAAGGGGCATTTTGCACTGGCACACATGAAGGGGCATTTTGTACTGTCAAAATATAAGGAAAATTATTACTTCTGGGGTTCTCTGGGGAACATGATTACTAGTATGGGCACTATGGAAGCATTATTACTTCTGGGGCACAGTGGGGCCATTAGTACTGTTGGGGACACTATTACTAACAAGTGCACTCTGGCAGAGAATTATTAGTTGGGACTTTAGGGAGCACTATTACTGTGGGAGGCACCCTGGCACAGTATCAGCATAGCGGTTATTTCTGGGGGACGTTATCTTTACACTATTACTGTCAGGGACACTATTTGCTGGGCGCAGTTATTTAAGGACACTGTGTGCCAATAATTATTGAAGGGCACTATCTGTGTGGTACTAGTGCCACAGTACTGGGGGTGGTAGGATGATTTGTCCAGAAGAAGGGAGGATGATGGAAAACTAGTAAACTAAGATTTTTTTCTGTCAAACTGCAGAGATGAGAAATGGCTGAAAAATGGCGTCTGGTCTGAAAGGAGAAGATGAGGAAAGAGAACATCTACATCAGAGGAGACGTCACTAGATGTAAGAGGTATGGGGCGCTGTATTAGGCCTCTTTCACACGAACGTTGTTTTTGCGGGCTCCGATCCGCATTTTTCACATGAAAAATGCGGACCCATTCATTTCTATGGGCCCGCAAAAAATACTGAGAGCACACCGTGTGCTGTCCGCATCCGTATGTCCGTTCTGTTGCCCGCAAAAAAAATAGAGCATGTCCTATTCTTGGCCGCAAAAAACGGTTTGCGGACCCATAGAAGTCAATGGGTCCGCAAAAAATGCGGAACGCTACGGAAGCCTTTCCGTATGTTGTCCAGATCTGTTGCCCAGGGGGTGTAGACCACTTAAAAAAAAAAAAAGACACTTTCCGTTTTTTTAAACGGTCCGCAAAAAACGGAACACATACGGAGACACAACGTCCGTTTTTTGCGGAACAACGGAAACATTGCGGAATACAAACGGAATCTTAAAAAAACGGAAAACGGACCCGTTGGACCGCAATTTGCGGACCGCAAAAAACAACGTTCGTGTGAAAGAGGCCTTAGGCTACATTCACATGAATGTTGTGGTTTTTTTTTCGGTCTGCAAATTGCGGATCCACAAAAAAAACAGATGATGTTCCGTATGGCATCCGTTTTTTTTGCGGATCCGCTGTAACAATGCCTATCCTTGTCTGCAAAATGGACAAAAATAGGACATACGGATGCAGCTACGGAACGGACATACGGATGCAGATAACACACTGTCACGCTCTGGTGTGGAGGGTATAGCCACACCAAGCGTAAGAGGGAAGGGAAAAGGACCAAACAAGGGAAACGGTCACCTCCTGTAGGAAACCCTGAAACTAGGCCCTGACTGACTACCAGTATGAACAGGCCTTACTTGTAGGAGAGTTCATACACAGGAACCTAATAAAACCTGACCCTAGAGAACCCTGCCACTAGTGACAGGGGAAGGAGTCAACCCATTCCTCCAAAAGGACGGACGAACAGGAGACTCCAGAAGGCAAAACGACAACAGGGAAAAGTAGGATAAACACAAAAGGGAAAATGACTTAGCAGGCTGAACTCTTGCACCAGGGCCCATGAGCCTTTAGCTACGCCCCTGGGTATATATAGCTAATATTCATGATAATGCATAAGGAAATATGTATCATGTGGCATGCATACAGTATGTGAAAGAATAATAAACTAATAAAGATATTTTCTGTAACTGAAACCAGCATTCATATAGTGCAGGAAGGCATCGTGCTATTGAAGTATGCAGCAGAGCCTACACTGCTTGGAGCCATGAAGCATTTATGATATCGGCAGTACACGAATAACAGCTTGCACTAAGTTTTTCGAATACTACATTTAACAGCAAATGTGTTTTCACATTGAATACATTATTTATGAGCTCCACTCTGCTAAAGAAGACTCACTGCACAGAGATAGCCTTCGAGACCAAAAGCAACAAACTAAATAGCAATTTTTCTTTTTAATCGCAGCTATCACTGTAATTTGCTACAGTTGTCCTTCAAGACACTAAAGGCCAGAGCAAGATTTTATTTAAACAGCATCTGTCAAGAAAATGCTGTTTCTGCTCAAATTATTTTGGAACTATACAATAGTAATGTTTTGTGATAGTTATTTTCTTTTTAAACAACTCACACTGTAAACCACTGAATACACCAGAAATTCATCCGTGTGTATTAGGGTCTATGCACAAGGCTATAATATGGCAATACATAGGGCAAGATTCTTTTTACAAAAACAGGAGAAACTTCCTTAAAGATTTCCAGATCTCACAGAGCAAGATCAGAATCATTTTCTATCCTTAGCAGTAAATACACAGCTTGCCATATTAGATATGAAACAGTGCAGCCCTATACTTCACCCAGACCACTATCCCTACCTACTTGGACAATCTGCCTAAATAGCATCCCCCAACTGAGGGACGGTCCCTAGCACAGGACCTAATCTGGGTGAAAGGGTAGTCAAACCAGGTCAAAACCAGAGAATCTCATCACAAAACCAAAAGAGAGACAACACGCAGTGTCAAATACCAAGCAGGGTCAAAACCAGGTTAGGGTTAGGTTATCAATATCAGATTGGCAGAGGGCCGACTCCCAGCATCCCCACTGGTCAGCTGTTTGAAGGGGTCACTGTGCTTGTGCGAGCATTGCTTCCTCTTCAAAGTTTACCTACAAGCCATCAACATTGTAACTGTGATACATGGTAATTACATCTGTTCTATCTCATTCACTTGAATGGGATGGAGCAGCTGTAATTACCTGGCACCAATGCTACCATGTTGACATCTTGCAGGTAAACACTGAACTCACACAACTGCTTTGACGACTTATCGGCGGGGATGTCAGGAGTCTGACCCCTGCCAATCTGGTATTGATGACCTATCCTGAAGATAGGTTATCAGTATCAAAAAACCCAACAACCCCTTTAAAATATACAAAATTTAAAGAAGTTGTCTTACTGTGGCAGCCACTTCTTGAAATGAAGGTGGTCTAGAAATTAGCTTCTAATACCCAGTCATTATCCAAGCAGCATTCAGATAAACATTTCCTATGAATAGTCATCCTGTATTATGTGCATATAGCACCTCAGGTAAAACAATCAAACTTTCACTTAGAGCTCCCCTGAACTCCACTTGGGGACAATACTAAAAAACCTTACATTGCTGTATTCATGTCATTTATTTTAACTTGTTACAGGGTAGTAGCTTAAAAGGTAGCCAGGCATGTGTCCCAGGTGGTAGGGAGTAGTACCAGGTAGTACCAGAATGCACTAACAAGCCATAATGCCTTTTGATATTGTGCTAGGGAAGCAAATGTATCTATGTCCACTGATTAAGAAAAGTCTATCTATGACTTGTAAGTTCATTTTAGGTTACAAAGCAAATTGCTGGAACTCTAACGGCTCTGTCATAAATTTATATGACCCCAAACTATTAGTATTTTATAATTTACCAAGCAAAAGAAGAGGTTTATGACTATAGAACATGAGTATACAAGAGCCTCCCGCTACCGTTATTATTCTGTTCAGCTGAGTGAAACATTAAGCTTTGCAAGAAAGAAAGCATGCATGACCTATGGAGAGCTCTGGCCCAAAGATACAATAGAATAGATCAGTATAACATTTTGCAAGCTCTCTCATTTTTGTGCCAGATGGATATAGTAATGAAAGTCTTCATTAGCAGGCACTTTTGAGCCAACTCAGTGGAATGTTGGCTTTAAGAACTGTATTTGCTGAGGTCAAGCCACAGTCCTACCAAGAAGACATAGTGTACCTTTCAGGACTCTGATTCTTTGCTTAATGCACTTCTACCACTGGAAGCAACATATTTTATACAGGAATAAAAAGAAACCTTGAAATAGAAACAAGGATTTAGATTTATCTTAACAGGGTCGCCTTAGGGAAGCTGAGACATAGCCAAACTGCATATTCTTCACGTGTCACCTAAACACTCCTCGTACCCAAAGCAAAATAAGCTAATGCTAAAAGTTTCTCTTTTGTGTTGCTCCTTATTAAGACAAAGGCACAGCAGAGCTTGGCTTAACATTCTGTAAGGTAATATATTTTCTTCTGCATTTCGGCAACTTAACAATGTAACCCTATTTTCTCCCGTATTCTAAACAAGGGCTTATACAACTCCCTGACAGTGTTGCAGAATATTGTATGAAACAATTCAGTCTATTCTACATCTTAAAAGCAGAAAACCGTTGTAAATCTTTACATTGGCTTTGTATTGTAGTTAGTTTCTTGTACAAAGTACATCCCCTGCATTTCGCTATCTTGGTATGAAACAGAACTATATGAATGGAATATTGTTATAAAATAAACAATAAATAGTATTATAAAATATAAATACCAATACTTAATATAAAATACAAAAACATAAGTAGCAAAATGAACAATATTCCTCAGACAGAAGACTCAACAGAACCAAACTGCTAAATCTCAGTACATTCACTGGACTTCAGTGTCTTGGTATGAAGCTAAACACAACAATGTAAATGTAATATTGCTATAAAATAAATATTATGATAAATTATAAATAAAAATACCCTATAACTGGCAAACAGAACAACATTTCTCAGAAAGAAGACTCCACAGAACCATACAACTACTAAAGCTGATGATCAGAGATAATAGTTTATAGAGGGATCCATTTCATATACTTCTTATGTTAATTTGGTTCAAGTACAGCACATAAGAAAATAAAACCATAATTTTTTGAATATTTTATATTTGTGTATTTATAACATGACAAAAGCATTAGGCTTGGTTCATCCCTGTAGAGCCTCTATTACAAAATCCGGCAAAAAAGCAGGACAAAATACCATTGCATGCAGTGGTATTTTGTTTGGCAAAATAATAGAAACCATAATGGAAACCAATTGGGCCTTTGGTGTCCATCACATGGATCCAATGCTCTGGATCCAATTCTGTTTTCATTTTTTTCCTTTTGTTCTTCTGTTCATACACCAAAAAAGAATTATGGAAATTCGCCTCAAAGAGGCAAGATGTTCCCTGCCAGTCTGCTTTTCAAGGGACACATATTAACAAAAAATAATATCAAACACTCCAGTGTAAGAAATTAGAAGTTTTCTGTGCAGTAGTTTGGTAAGTGCAAAGCGTGCCCATACACATTATAAAACTTTTAGCCAAACCCAACAATGTCATTGAGACTGGCTGATTGTCTAATATGTATGGGACTCTGAACTCTCCCCAATGCCAAATTTCACAGGATAGAAGGATCAGACATGCTGAAATTCAACATGCCCAATCCCAATCTTCCCTTTGAAGAGTCTTGGCAGTGGCTCACTTCCTTCTCTCTCAACTGAGAACACATACATGCTTGACCAAGTGAAACGCATACATGTATGAGAATGTCAGGAGAAATAGCTGTCTGCCAAACCAGCATTTGCTCAACATTTAGGGCCTACTGTATTTTTCTGTCTGAATTTTGCAGATCAGATGCGGACCCATTCATTTTAATGGGCTGCGTGTGCTCTCCACATCCGCACTTCCATTCCACAGCCCCACATAAAAGATAGAAAATGTCCTATTCTTGTCCATTTTGCAGACAAGAATAGGAATTGGGATACAAAGGAAATCTATACAAAGACTAGAATTATACCAGCAACATAAAAGTGTCAGCATGCCACCCATTATATTGGGTGTTCCCAGGATTTTAAAGGTGTTTTAAAGGTGAATTGGTAAAATATTGATAACCTATCCTCAGAATAGGTCATCAATATCAGATAGGCGGGGGTCCGACTCCCGATCAGCTGTTTGAAGGGGTTGCGGCACTCATGCAAGTGCTACATCCTCTTCATTGTTTAACTGCTTGTTATCTAGCCTGTAGTGACTGTGTAGTGTAACAACAACTACTTGTTCAATTCAGGTGAATGGGACAAGCAGTTAGTTAGGTGGCGTGCAGTGAACAGTGAAGAGAATGCTGCACTTGAGAGAGCGCCATGAACCCTTCAAACAACAGGAGGACCCCTGCCGATCTGATATTGAGGACCTTTCCTGGCGATAAGTCATCAGTATTGTAACAATGCACAACACCTTTAATACTAATGATTTGTATGAAACAATTCATCTTATCAATAAGATAGGTACTAGCATTCCAGTGCCATTCAGTATTAAAGTCCTGAATTACCCCTGTGACCTGGTAAGCGTGTAAGAGTTTATCTTGGTCTCTGACCATCTCCATTTGCTTTAAGACGCCACAGTATCACCTCAGAGACCATTGGTTAGTTGCAACACTCACATGCTTAGATAGCACATGATTGCTTACAGGAAGTGAACATAGACCGTCAGCTTCTGAAGTGGCAGTGGTGGTGGACCAAAGATGGCTTAAATTGGTATTTTTTATTTGATTATTTAGTGTTCTCAGCATTTGTAAAAAAAAAAAATGTGCTGGAAAACCTCTTTAATATCCCATTGATTTATTTTAGTAAATGTGAATTCTATATTTCAATATGTGTCCACTGAGAATTGGGTGCTTTTCAGTGTATATATTTGGCCAGTCTTTTCTTTATCTCCAGCCATTCAGAAAGCCATCTGTGTGTAGTAAAGATATTTACCTGACTCCACGCTCCAGTAAACCACTCAACCTTGCCTTCACACGGACCGTTATCGCAGGTTGTAGTTTCTGTCGGTTTATTATTTCCACATCCTTCTAATGGTAAACTGCTGATGTGATTGGACATGCAAACTACTGACCGTGTCCGAACTCCTTCCCCACACTCTGCTGAGCACTGGAACAGAAGAGGGAAGCGTTATTCTGACCACTGGTATTTGCTTACAGACACTATTGTAGAAGATGCTGTTTACCAGGCTAAGAGCTGACTGTAATATAGAGGAGGCAGACTAAAGAGGTCATTCAGAACATTGTATGGTCACAGGATGCATGCAAAATGTAGTCAAGGGATGTATTATATGTATCTGCAACTATAAAAGCTGTGCTGAAGTGACCAAATAGGACATTATCTAGCGTACTCCAGAGAATAGGTGTCAGCGATAAATTCTTTCAGAGGAATAAGGGCAAATATTTTGTTGATTTTTTTTCATTCATAATAACAATACTATGTAATGTTCATAGAGGAAAATGTAGTAATTTGTAATGTGTAATTTCCCACCGGCAAAAGCATTACATTTCAATAGTGGGTGCCATTACAGTGTACAGTATAAGATCTCCAACTGACCCTGTAGCTGGAAAAACTACGGTGGAATAATGGAATCTAATCAATGTGACTTAGATATTAGTATAAGCACCCAACATGTCTTTGGCAGTGGTCTTCTCAAAGAAGATGGCTAATATGCGAATCGGTCACAGGAAATCTGGTTTGAATAACGGGGTGGTCTTGTCCAAGTAGAGAGGAGTCATTGTATGTGGAATTAAATAGCAGAACACCTATACATTCCAGGAAAATTATCCAGATAAAAAGTATCTTTTTATATTTATGTTCCTGATATGAAAATGTTCCTGATTTATAATTTATTATATTTAGGTTTAACACTGCTTTATAGAGAACCTTAGTAAAGAGTGATCATATCCTTTTTTGTAGGTTTCCAGGTGGTTTCCCTAATAGCCCATCAGCAGACATCAGGCTGCATTATGAATAACAGTCTGAATCCAGTTCCCAAACTATTAACTGTGATGATAAAAATCTATAAAAACCAGGATCCTGGTTCGCTGCCATGGACGGACTGGCCATAGACCCCAAATGGGAAATTTCCCGGTGGACCAATGTCTAAGTGGCAGCCCAAGCCCTCCTCACAGCCGCCGGCCAGGTATATAATAATCTGATGCTCTCAGCATTAATTAATGCAGAAGTATCAGGAACTTATGCACCTAGTTGGCGACTGTAGGTTCCTTCATCTGTATCAGGACACCAATATAGTTGAAAACTGCAGTAGAGGCAGTGGTATTTTGTGCTGCTCTGTGGTATTTGGTTCTGCTGGGGAGGTTGCTAACCCCTCCTGCTTCTGTTGTCCCTGCCTACCTGTGTTGGCCCACCTTCTGTCCATCTGGACATGCCTACAAAATGGGGCTACTTTATGTTGTTTTCCAGGGCCACGTTAAGATCCCAGTCCGCTCCTGTTTGCAGCTACTATACAAGTGTAAAATTGAATTGTAAAATGTGTACTCTGTTTTGGAGGTGATCCGTCAAGTTCCTTAAAGGGGTTCTTGAGGATTTAAGAAAATTAAAATACATAAATATTGCTTCATATAAATTTCATATAAATATAAGTATAATTCCCAAATACCTTTCATTAGTTATAAAGGCTAGTTTTGTCTTGGGAGCAATCATTAGGAGAAACAAAATGGCCGCCATCCTATTAGTCCACACAAAACCTGTCCTAATCATACAGGAGAAAATATCTCCTCTCTGCTCTACTTGTCATGGATAATGATCCTGAATACAGCTGATCTTTAGCTAAATCTCTGTAGCAATGGAGTTCTTGAGGAGACATGAAGTACAGAGAGGATGGACAGGACAGACTGTGGTAATGGAGAATGCATACAAAGGCTGCTGCTGCTCATTAGCCACACCACCACCACCTCTCTGTACTTCATGTTTCCTCATGGACTCCATTCCTACACAGATTCAGCTGAAGATCCTATGAGCTGTATTCAGGTATTCAGGATCATAATATCTGACAAGTAGAGCAGAGAGGAGGATGAGGCAGATATTTAGCTCAGTGATGTGAAGTAACTTTTTTTTGTGTGTTCTGTGTGTACTAAAAGAATGGCGGCCATTTTATTTCTCCTAATGAGTGCTCCCTAGACAAAAAAGCCATTATAGTCAATAAAAGGTATTTGGGAATATATTTATAATAAAGTCATATTTAAGCATTTTCATTTTCTTAATTCCTGGAGAACCCGCTTAAGCACAAAGCACCCAGTCTGATGCACCTGAGGAAGAGGACTAATCGTCCCCAAAATGCATAGCACATTTTACCATTAAATTTGATACTTTTAATAGCAGTGACACCCTAGGATCCTGCTCTTTATTTTTATTATCAAAATTGGTCAGGATTAGGGATGAGCAAACTTGCTGTTTGCAAGTTCGGGTTTGGCATTTAGGGTGAATTCTGTCATGGATTCCGTTATCACGGAATATAACGGAATTCTATTATGGAAAGCCCCATGGAAGCCTTTAAGAGGCATTCTGTTTTGCGTTCTGTCAAAATAGAAGTCTATGGGCAGTATAATGGATCTGTCCGGTTTCCGTTATGCAGGAAACAACCCCTGCATAACGGAAACCGGACGGATTTATTAAGCTGCCCATAGACTTCTATTTTGATGGAACGCAAAACAGAATGCCTCTTACAGGCTTCATTGGTGTATTCCATTATAGAATTACTTTATATTCCGTGATAACAGAATATATAACAGAATTCCCCCAGAACCCGAACGCCAAACCCAAACTTGCAAACAGCAAGTTCGCTCATTGAAAAATCCTGTGGGAGGAAGTAGCAGCTATATTCACTGGTCACTGATCTACTGAGGTGCATTCATCAGAATTGTACTTGAATTCGCACAACTACCTCTGGTAAGAATACTTACTACTCTGTCTTTTACTACTGACTTTTAGTACTCTGATTTTACACTAGGAGCACATTTGTGTTTTTTGTCCTTCAAACTTTTGAATACTGATAAACTAATGCTATTATTTTCAGTGGTCAGAAGTTTTCACTGCTATTTGAAGGATTTCATAGCATTTTAGGCTTTTCTTAACAAACTGCCCCTTCATTCAAGTATATTCTGTAAACTAGTACCTCTAGTCACATCCTTTTCTGAAAGTTTGCAGGACCTGACTAACAAAAAGATACCCCTATCCATATAAGAATAGAAAATCAGATCTTACCCTATCACTCCATTCTGTAAGGAACCAGCTCTTGGCACATGGACCCATATCACAGTTTTCAATGTCATTTGGCCGCAGTTTCATATTGCATTCTTCATCATCAACCACATCTCCTATGTTACTGACACATTTCACATCCCGTGTCTTCTGCCCAACTCCACATGGCACGGAACACTGTCAATAAAGTAAGATGTCAGCACTGACGCCATTTACTGGATCTGGCAATAATATCAGCAATCTTTTAGTTTGGTTATGTCCAGATAAAGGAACTGAACAGGACAGAGAAATCTGACCTCAGTAACGTAACTGATTATTAGTTAGCAGGGGATTTAGCTGTATCTACATAATTGCGGTTAAGCAAAACACAGAAACAAACTGCACCACTAGAATGGATTTATATCAAGCGTAATTTGAGAAATACACAATTCACATGAATGCAAAAGAACCATGTAATTTGCTCAAGGCAATTGCCAATAATGACTTGTATTCAATTTCTTTGATGCTGAGTTAGAACTGTATGGCAAACGACTAAAGAGCCGCCATAATATTAAATAACCTGAAAAGACGTTAACTCTAATTTATGCTTATAAACATAACGTTTTCCCTAGGCAGAATGCTAACGTCTACAACTAAAAATCTTGCTCTAGGCTCAAGAATGAGGCCAAGTGGTTTATAGTGACAGAACATGCCTGGCTTAATGTCAGAGCCAAGAAATATGTAATTCCAATAGACTACTAATAAGCTCTTGATTAAACAGACAAGGCACAAGAGGACTGTTTGCGACTTCCACATTACAAAAACTTTTTTGGTGGATTACAGTACCCAAAAAGATTATCAAACTTAGGGTTATTCACTTTAAAAAAAAGATGACCGAGGGGAGGTCTAATACCTATGTATAAATATATCATGGGTCAGTACAGAGATCTGTCCCATGATCTATTTATCCGCAGGACTGTGACCGTGACGAGGGGACATCCTCTGCATCTGGAGGAAAAAAGTTTGTATACAAACATAGAAGAGAATTCTTTACTGTAAGAGCAGTAAGACTATGGAACTCTTTACCTGAGGATGTGGTGATGGTAAGTTCACTAAAAGAGTTCAAGAGGGGCCTGGAAGTATTTCTGGTGGGTAATAACATTACAGGTTATACTTACTAGAGAGGGGTCGTTGATCCAGGGAGTTATTCTGCCTTCCTCTGGATCAATTTGCAGGATAACAGGCCGAGCTAGATGGACAGATGTCTTTTTTTCGGCCTTATAAACTATGTTACTATGTTATATGTCTTTCTTCTTCTCAGCATAATTTTTGTAAAGGTTTATTTTCTTTAGCATACTTACCTCCTGACACTTCTGCAGTGTTTGTCTCTACTAGCCGCTATTTCAGTCTTCTTGGCCATGTTGCTGGGGATGTCAGGCTAACAACAGGACTCCAGTTCCACCAATCAGGAGGCTTAGTCAGCAGAACAACTTCTGACCCAACCTTTATTTCACTACTTTCTTTGAATAACCCATCTCTTTCAATAATGGTATTGACTTGGAATGTCTGACCACCCTTTTGTCTGCCGTTTTCTCACTTGCAGTTCCCTCCTGGTCTTCACCCTGCTAGGCCTGTGGCTCTCTATTTGAATCTTGCCTGGCTAAGTTGTTCTCTTTGCTGTTTCCCAGTATTGACTTTGGCCTCTGCTTGGTTATCATATCTCTCCCTGCTTGCTCCACCAGTAGGTGCTCCACCAGTAGGGACTCGTAGCACTAAAGTTCAGATCCCTGTATAGGGGTTAAAGGGTAAATACCTGTGGTCCCTTAGACTGTATGTCCATTCGATTGTACATCCCTTATATTGTACTAACCAGACAGGCCACCATAAACTCTACTCTACTTAGCTCAGATCCATGTGTCTGCCCACCGTAGTGTGCAATTCATCTTACAAGTTTCAATGCATGATCAAAAAGAAATCTATCTCAATCAAAATAATTGGTGAACAAAAAAAAAGAAAGATAGATATTGCATAGATAGCTAGATAGATAGATACTTTAAAGATATCTATTTGGAGTGCTGTTTTTGGCTTTTTTTTCGATAGATAAGAAAATAGAGAGCAATACAGATGGACAGATAAAATGCAAGACAATGACATACAGTTTGCTTGTACACATAAAACAACGGTAAAATTATTACTCGACAAATTGCTCAGAACACATGCCATTTTAAATATAAAACAATCTGTGTGAAGGAGATACGAGGGAAAAAAAGAGAAAAATATTGTGAGTGTAGCAGAGTGGAATATTTTCAGACCTGGCCAAGCAATTCATTTCAGGGTATTTTGCTTTGCATTCAGTAAGAGAAAACATGTATTGTTAGTGACAAGCAGCTAGAGACAACCCCTAGTCACATTCATATCATGAACACAGAAGAGTGTGACTATAAAAGCGAGGGGATGTCTGCAGTGTAAAATAATTCTGACATCTCTGAGACGAGGAATATTCTACCTATTAAGGGCACAGAACCGTCTGCATCTAAATGCAAAGGCAGAAAGCAGAGCAAGATTTACAGCAAACTTTATGAAAACTGATTTGTTTGCATTGTTTCCAGCAAATTCTAAAAGATAGAAGAAAAGTTAAGATGGTACTTTATGAAAATCTTCACATTTGTTGTCAATGTAAGCAATGAATTCTCATAGGAAGCCTCATGCTATCAAACCAAGAAAGACTAGACGTAGATCATATTGCGACATCATCTTCCTGGATTCTTATTATAATGAAACTCATATTTGGTAGAATTATAGAACTGATGATATAACACATATATCCACTGCCAAATCCAAGTCAATAAGTAGGGCCTTCTAAGTGCCTTCTTTATATCCAACCATGCAGCAAAATATTGCTTAAAGGGGTATTCTGGTTGTTAAAAGTTTTTCCTTATACACAGGATAGAGGAAAACTATTAGACTGCTGGGTTTTCTACTGCTGGGACCTCCACTGATCACAGATACCCCCTAGCCCTCTGAGTCCCCCCAAAATGAATGGAGCACTGCCACTACTAGTGTTGAGCAAAGTTCTGAAAACTTTGATTAGGCTGCTTTGCTGAATTTCACAAAGAAATTTACTTTGTGATGAATTACTTCATCATGAAGCACATTTCTTTGTAATTAGCGGGAGCAATGACGGTGAACGGTGATTGCACCGCCCCCCATCATTGAACCTCTCAGATGCCATGTTCATCGCTGACCGCAGCATCTGAGAATAATAGTGAGGGCTTTTAGGGGTTAAAAAGATAAATACGTAATACTCATCTTATCCATTGAGCGCAAAGAGGCCGCCACAGCCATCTTGATTAAAGACCCTGAGAGAAGTCTCATGCAGTGCATGATGACATCACGCTGGACGGCATGGCGATGTCTTATGTCACTGAGCACGAGATTTTGTGGGGATCTTCAAAGAAGATGGCCACGACAGCCTTTTCGCACTCAAATATATGAGGTGAGTTTGTATACTCCCTCCCCCCATTTCAGGGAAAATTGATTCGTTACCATGAACAAGTGACAGAAACACCACCATAAGAAACACTGATACAAGCAGAGGAACCAGACTGCCAGACCATCTGCTGGAAACAGGGGAGTGAGGGAAGTGGCAGACTGGGGTGAGTGTGGAGAACTACAGAGCCAAGCTAGAGCCCCTAGCCTGTCAGAAGAACTACAGAGCCCAGCTAGAGCCCCTAGCCTATCAGAAGAACTCCAGAGACCAAGAACAACCCTCAGACTGTCAGGACAGACACAGAAAATGACTGACCAACAATAAAGACCTCTAGAGCCATCGTTGCTTGACAGCCCCCTCATCTCTGAGACTCTGCTGTATTCTCAGATCTAGGAAACCTCCTATGAGGCACCTAACAGATGCTATTGGGGAAAAATAAGGGTACACAAAGCTACTGTGTGGTAAATTTGTATTGACACCAAAGAGGATTGTTCAATCTTCCCCACTCTAAGAGATTTTGAACCCAAGAGAATGACAAAAATCCTTTGCTCTGAGCACGGATTGTGGATAAGAGAAAAGGGTCAAATAAACATGAGGCCTCTAATCCTATTACTACTTCCTGCCTCTACGTGGAATGACTCTTGCATTGTACAATTTCATTCCCATATAAGCACCCCAACGGTACCAGCCAACACTGGGAACTATTATGTGTTGTTAAATCTTAGCCCTCAAACACGGAGAGCTATGTAGGCAGAAAGGTTGGTTCTACTGTTGTGTGTGGACCCACATGCATGGTGTGAAGGGGGGTGGGGGTGACAATTGTGTTGTTTGTTGAAACGCACTAAATTAATCCTATGATATGTTTACTAAATTTTGTATGACTGCTGTTATAATCCATCTGTTCTCTAGTAGATTGATAACCTTTCTTTTATGCCTTTTGCTGAGCGTTAGGCCTACCTGTACTGCCTACCCGTTGCTACGGCAATTAAGGCCTCTTCCTTTTATTTTACCTAGCTGTACCTTTATTTGTTTTATTGTGAACATTTAGTGAGTGCTCGGCAGGGGTTTACAGAGTCTCCACTGGTGCAGGAACCTCCTGCTACTCTTCCTTCAAGCAATACTCAGATGGAAGCACTGTACAGATGAACAACTGAAAATAAAGAAAATTGTGAAAAAGCGCTGGAAAAACACATGCTAAATTTGGCAGGTGGATTTTTAAAATCCGTCATATGAACATACCTGGATACAACCACATGTTTGGTGTAAACAGGGCAGTATCGGGATAAAGAATTAGAACTTTTCCTAAAGTTATTGTAAGTTCTGATGAGATACAATGCCATTCTTGCTATGAAGTACATGGTTCCCATACGGAGAAATTTTACAGCAGTCTGCACATGGTTTAGATCACCTTATCTTGCTGGATGCAGGCCAGGGTTGCCAACTTTCCAGAAATTTTTGGACAGTTTGTAAAAATGGGCAACTTTTTTTCCTGTGTCCGTGAAAAAAAGTAGAATAGTAGATTATTTTGGTGGTAATTATAAGTGTTGAACGAAGCTTAGGAAAATTTTATTCGGCTGCTTCACCGAATTTCACAAAAAAATTAGCGTTGTGACAAATGACTTTGTCACAAAGCGTATTTCTTTGTAGGTAGCGGACGCAAGGGTGATTCCCCATCTTTGAACCCCTCAAATGCCGCATTCATCACTGATCATGGCAAAAAATAAATAAAAAATAAATAAAACATATCAACCGCGAAGAGGCTGCTGCAGCCATCTTGGTTGCAGACACCACGCAAAATCTTGCACAGTGCCTGATGACATCATCCTGCTGGCCAGTGTGGTGATGTCATACGTCACCAAGCATGAGATTTCACACAGGATCTTACATCAAGATGGCCGTGGCGGCCTCTTCATGCTTAAATGGATGAGGTGAGTATGTATTTAAAAAAAAAATTAATTAAAATTGATTCTGAACCCTAGTAATTATCATTATATCATCGTCTTAGAGCTCACAGTAAATGCTGCTTACGAGTTCTTATCAGTATATTGATCTATAGACATGTATTACTAAAGGGCCCTATACAAAAGACAATCACTAAAGACTGTTCATAGGAGTGCTCATTAGCGATTATCTGGCAGTGTGAATGTGCTGCCGATTACCCGATGAACGATCGCACACACAGAAATGATCGTATACTGGCAGCAGATCATGCTGTGTAAACACAATCTGCTGTCGGCAAACAACGAGTCAGTATGGGAAGAAGTTATGGCATTAATGATCGCTCCTGCCCATACTCTGGAGGAGATTGGTTTCCTCTCGTCAATCTCCTGCTCTGTCGTCCCATGTAAAGGCACCTTTATAAACTTTATCAATCATTATGGTTTTAAAATTTGTTCATAAATATTGTTGGCGGTCCTGGATTTTGGGATAAGTAGTGCAGAAAAAAGAAAAACATTTCTGGTTGGCAACCCTGATGTAGGCGTCCAAGTTTGAAAATGACATTATGGTCTTTAAACTTCCCCTTACATCTGTGACTTACGGGTGTCCAGTCTGCTCTGATTTGCCATTCACTGCAGATCTTCAGCTGACAAGTGCTTGTCGTCTCTGGCTTCTCCAGGTTCTGACAGCGGTGTGGTTGCACTGTATGGGTGCGGTTAGCATATATATGCCTGCACAATATCTGGCGGTGCTGCATTCCCAAACCACAGGTCTTACTGCACTCGGACCACTCTCCAATGTCCCAGCTAAAGAAAGAACAGAAAAGTAAATACAGCATAAAAAAGATTAACTATCAAGCATAAACAAGCTGGTGAACATCAATAAACTTTACTTCTTCATTTCTACATATTGTATTTGTAGTCCGATCTTTAGATTAACTTACATTCTGAATAAAAGCATTATATAAAAGCATTGTTTACATTCTGAGGCTAAAAGATAGTCTTGCCCAAGATGTTCACATAACTGAAGGGCCTCTTAAAGGGAAATTGTTGTCACCTATTGTTTAAATTACGTTTTTTAAGATAAACATATTTGTAAAGAATTTCTGTTTATACTATTTTAGATTTTCCATGTTACTATCTCTGCATTTTTTTCACTGGCTACTAAGCATAATAATTGACATTTATCATCAGCAGTCATCTCATTATCATCACAGGCAGGATTACAATGACAAATATAATATCACCTCTGTGTGTGTATATGTATATATATATATATATATATATATATATATATATATATATATACTGAGAAGTTCCTGGCTTTGCCCCCTTCCAGTTCGAATAGATATCTTGTTATGTAACTGTGCAAATATCAAATTTTTACAATTGTTATAACTATTTTTAATCTCAGGAAGAACCTGATATCGCTGAGGCACAAGGAAGTTTCACGTTTATGGAGTTACTGGCCGTCATGAAGTTTTTGTTTCTCCAGGAAAAGGACATTCACATTGAGGACACTTTTCCCCTAGTGTTTGTGACATTTCAGTGTGACTTTCCCAGGAGAAACGAAAACTTCATGATGGCCCGTAACTCCACAGACGGCCCGTCCCCTTCCCTGACCACGCCACATCCACAATTTTAGACCTGGCATGAGCAGGGCAAAGTCGCAGATTGTGCTGCAACTAACTGTTGCACCGCAATCTTCACCTGAAATACGCCTAATATAGAAAAAGAAACGTGGCTGACAGTAGACATTTTTGGTGCATAATTCAGGTAAACCTACAGATGTAGCAGAGTCAATAGTCACACTTGGTGAGTTATCACTAGAGATAAGCAAAGTTCTCAAAAATTTGATACAGCTGCTTTGCCAAATTTCACAAAGAAATTAGTTTTGTGATGATTCCAAATGACTTTGTACATTTCTTTGTGAATAGTGGGCGCAATGATGGGAAATTGCAATGGTTCCGCCCCCCATCATTGAACTCCGCAGATGCCACGTTCATCACTGATTGCGGCATCAGAGATGAATATTAAGAGCTGTCATGAAGAGTCTGCTGCGGCCTTCTTGAATGAGGATCCAGTGCAAAATCTCACAAGGTGCGTTATGAAATCATCGCGCTGGCCAGCGTGGTCACATCATACGTCACTGCATACGAGATTTCCCACAGGATCTTCAATCAAGATGGCCGCGGCATGCAAATGGATGAAGCATGATTTTTTAATTTTTTTTTTACCGCCATTTTAGGGAAAATTGATTTGTTACCACAAAGTACAAGGAAATTTGGCTTTACAGCAAATCGAATTTTCCATGAAATTCGGATCGAACTTTACTTTGTGAACTTCAATTCACTCAACACTAGTTGTCAAATCTAGTTAACGTGTTTTGACGGTGACTGTTATCTCTGCCACATCTGTATATCAGCCATGAGGCATAAGGAAAACTACCAAACAGCTGTACCAAATGTATCATGCAGCATGTACCGTTTTTGCAGTCTTGTAATCTCAGCACCTACCACATAAATACATTTCCCCCAATGAGACAGTTTGACAGCAAGATCAGGCTACATGGGGTTTGTCAGCAACCATGGAACACATAGGTGTACCCCATAACTCCAAATCATAAAACATTTTTAATTAAGAAAAATTAGCAATGTCCTTTTTTTCAATTTAGATGTATTAGAGCAATACACAAATGACTATAAAGTTGGATGTAGCTATAGTAAATATAACACTGTGTAAACGAAAAATGAAACTGAGCATCTGTCCTAACATTATAGTCTTTAGCTAGTTAGCCAGCTAATCCGAAAAAATATTCAAATTTACGTGTAGACTTTTGTCAACAGCCCAGCTGAAGTTGGCAAGCAGGAGCTCAGCAAATTAAAAAGAAAATATCAAAAATGACAAAAGGTCTTACACATTATTTATCAGATCTACTCTACTTAGCAACACTAAAAACAGACAGTGTACACAGAATTATTCAGTGTAAAAATAATGAATTGGTCACATTACAGAAGGCCGCTGACATTAACATATTGTAGATATTAATGCATAGAACTGCTTACCCTGAAATATCCTTATTGTATTACATTTGCAAAAACAATTAACCTTTTGATTTTAGAATATAAATTCAATACAAGCCTAATATAGCATCAGCCATCATTAAATGGTTTACTCTGGATTAAATTTGAATATGTTGCCCTTAGAAATAATAAAAAGCCCAACACAATTTCTAGAACTGCACCGGTGTCTCCTTCCCAAATGACCTTTTAGGGTTTAAAGACATCATAAAGGGAGATCCCCACACAGCCCCCACTAGAGTGGGGAGCCACAAACAGGGGATCTTGTTCATAGGTAACGAAGAAAAAAGAGCAATGGCAGAAAAACATTATGATTACTCTATGTTTGACCCATGATGAATCTCAGGAAGTTGACTGAATCATTTATTTTCTTTAAAAAATATGGTAAATCAGCATATACATGAAAGTACACACCGGAATGTAACCATAGGTGTAATGGAAGGGATGCATGCAGGAGTGGATTAGGAACTTAAAGTAGCCCTGGAAAAAATATTGAAAGTGGTCCCATTTTGTAGTCGGGTGCAAAATGATGGAAGGCAGGGCCAGCAATACCTTATTGTGGCACATTATACCACCCCAAAAGAGCCAAATACCACAGTCCATCACAAAATACTGCAAGGGTGGTGTAGGAGGTACATGTGACCAGGGAAGGAAGAGCTAGGACTTAGTGGTTAGTCCAGAGAGAAACAAGGAAGAATAAATAAAATTATGGATTGTGTCTACTAGAGGGTTGAATTCAGCTGCCACAGAGACAAGAGTAGGATGGATCTATGATGGTAGGTGGTGGATAAAAAGATACATATGAATAAAATTGGAGATCCCCCTTCCCGTTTGCAGTAATATACGGTAGAGATGGTTTTGCAGCTTGAAAAAAGGGCTGAAAGTTGGTGTCTTTGGGTCAGGTGGCGCACTGATAAGGGTTAGCAGATCACAACTCTCTCTCATGCGTACAGTCCCTTGATAATAAGAAATTCTGATGAAATGATACTAATAATCCTACAGAGCATGACTACTCTAAAGACGGAAATAAAGTTTATCTTGTAATGTCAAAAATCTCAGTGATCACTAAAAATAAGTACTGTGATTTTGACTGTGTTCTATGTTTTACATATCCATATTTTCATGATATATTCTAGACATCATAGAGAGGTGCAAATGACAGGCAGAAGCATCAAAGCACAAGACCACATTTACAGATACTGTTTACCTAAAGCTAAATATTTGTGTAACTAATATTGCTAAAGGGCTTGTCGGACCCCAAAACAAATTTTAACCAAGCCTGGGAGAATATCTTCATGAAAATAAAAAAGCCACTCACCTACTGTAACTTAACACTGCTCCGCTCCAGAACTGAGGCTCCTGTCTTTGATCTTTGGAAGAGTGATGTGCCGTGTAATCACGTGCAATGCATTAGCCATTCACTGGCCTCCACAAAAACATGTCCCTAAGAAGTAAGTAACTGCTGTGGGTTATGTCTCCAATGAAAGCTTTGGCTGACAGCTATCATTCCCAGTTTTCCTCCATACACAAACCTGCTTGATATGGCTGACTGTGCATGCGTTTTCAATGGAGGAGAGAAGAAATCCACCGTCAGGCATCTCTTTGTGGTGGCTTAGCTTCCAGAGGGACAAAAAGTTCAGGGAGAAGATATGTGAAAGGAGACTCAGGAGCTCCCCATACATATTAGTGTACTGTCAGGCATACCTGCGGTTTTCAGTGAGACTAGCCAACAATCTAATGCTTATGGGGGTCTTTATATTTCATGCTTCAAAATTCTTGGTCAATAGTGGTTAACAGTGATTAGTATTTACTAAAATACATTTAGGGTAATGAAAATGCACAAAATTATTATTTCCATGAAAAAAAATAATATTACAGGAAATATCTTTTGTACATTAATTTTTTCTGATGCTTCAATGGCAACAAAAAAAAAATGTTGTCATGAATCATCTTGAAGCATTTCATCATATTCCCTCATATTACTTAAATTAGGATGTTTTGTAAATGGGATCTTGTACATAAGTAACAGAGAAACTTACAATGCAGGACAAGGAAAGTGATTACAAGGCTCTTCTTCAGAACTAGGTTTGGTAGCTAAGTCACAGAAGGCATCTGACACTTCTTCATGCGTGATCCTGTTTACACAGCGAAACATGGGGTTCCGTGATCCTAGAAAAGAGGTAAACCAGATATACATTTATTTTCATTTCATGACTTCTAACCTATGGCACCCCCGCGATCAGCCTTAGGGTTCGTTCACACGGCCGTTGTCTGCAATACACGGGCACCGGCCGTGTGAACCCCGCATCACGGATCGTGGAGATGCGATGCAGTGCAGAACGGAGGCACCGATCGGAACCCCATGGAAGCACTATGGAGTGCTTCCGTGGTATTTCTGTCCATGCCTCCGCACGCGGACAGTCGGATGCGGATCATGGACCCCATTGAAGTGAATGGGCCCATGATCCGCATGCGAAAGCACCACGGTAGGTGCCCGTGCACTGCGGACCGCAATTTGCTGTCCACTGCACGGGCACGGCCACACAACGGCCGTGTGAATGAGCCCTTATGAAGAGAATGCAGCACTCTTTATGAGCTCTGTGTTCTCTTGTCTGGTACCTGCTCACCGTTTGACATTGTAGCAGGAACCAGGTGTATTTAACAGCTCCTCCATCCCATTCAGTTCAATGGGACAGCCACATTTATAAATGAAGGACACTTATTTTACAATACATATATATTTTTTATGCCTACTTCCCTTCACCCACCTCACCTTTCCCACAAGAGACTGAGCAGTCGGTTGAGCCCACTTGCTTCCAGTTATAGTCCCGATTCCGTCGAGGTGGCTGTACAGCAGGCACCTGATTATCAGGCTGATAAGAAGGAATTCTTCCAGGCTGTCTGGAAGGTAAGGATCCTGTTGGCTGTCCAGTGTGTAAATCAGTATCTCTAAATGAATCTTGATTTTCAGTTGGGCTTGAGGTATCTGTTATTTCTAACTGGCCATTTAGAGGCTCCCCTAGGAAAAATAAGAAAAAAGAAAAAAAAACATCCATAATGCTGCCCAACAAGAAAAAATTATAAGAGACAAATATTTTTTTTTATTTTATGCATTTACATAGCACTGCTGTATTCCTCAGTGCTTTACAGACATTAGCTGTCCCCAATGGGGCTCACCATCTAAGTTTCCTATCAGTATGTTTTTGGAGTGTGGAGGGAAACCAGAGTACCTGGAGGAAACCCACACAAATACAGGGAGAACATACAAACTCCATACAGATGTTGTCCTTGGTCGGATTCAAACCTAGGACTCCAGCACTGAAAGGCACCAAGGCACTGAGCCACCATGCTGGCCCTATACACTCAACAATTTTTTTTCAACATTGTGTTATACCTATATAATCTAATAAAGTATTCTTACAAGCTACCAGTGAAAAAGAGTCTATGGCCATACCAATATTGCGGAGCATTTCCCAGGATTCCTGGGGTGTTCCAGGATTTTAAGAAAATTGAGGAAATGTAGGAAATGGGACTAATTGGTAAAATCTCCTACTGCTCAGTGCCGCTGCTCTGGTGGTCCATGCTGGTCCTCCAGAAATGATGTCATGTACACCATTCACATAACTGCTGCAGCCAATCACCAGCCTCATTGGTGACGCTTGATTGTATGCCAGTGAATGGCTACAGCCTTCATGTGTATAATGTATATGATATCATCACTGCAAGCCTCATGGGAGCCACGGGAGGGTCAGTCCTGACGCCATGGGGGATTTAATTAATGAGTAATTTTTTTTAATTTATTTTTTTTTATTTAATTTTCCAGTGCTCCCACAACAAATCAGTGTTAAAACAGTAGCATTTAATTCATACATACTAAGTTTAGAACTGCAATACTCATTACACTTCAAGGATGAAAGAGACATGTATATACATAATGGTAATATGTTCATAAAAGGTGCTAAATGATAGTTTGCCTTTTTACAATGAAATCAATAATACCTGGTCTCCGTTGAGCTGGCAATTGAGGACTGATTGTATTAGCAGATGGAATAACATATTCATAGTGGATTCCAGGGTTAGGTTGCTGGTGAATCATCTGGAAATATTGACAAGTTGATGTTTAATGCACTGCATATATTATTATTACCTTTTGGCATGAAAATATATATTGATGGAATTGCTTATTACAAAGGTGAAGATATAAAAATAAATGGTATATGTTTAAAGGGAACCTTAAAATGCAATGCAATCTGCCAGCAGCATGTTATAGAGCTGGAAAAGCTGAGAAGATTGCTGTATAGTTCTGTGAGAAATGATTCAGAATAACTTGTATTAAAATATTTAAAGTCCTGTTCATTCTGGTCTGTGAAGACAAAGAGGCGGTCCTATTAGTGATTGACAGCTATCTCTATATACACAGTCATAGAGTGAAGGCTGTCAGTCACTGATAGGAACGTCTCCTAGATTTCAAAGCCCAGAATGAACAGTACTTTAAATGAATAAAATACAAGTTATACCAAATCTTTTCCCATAAAACTATATATCAATCTGCTCAGCTTCTCCTGCTCTATAATACGCTGCAGCTCAGACACCATGTTCAAGGCTGCCTTTAAAAAAGGTTTGTAGTAGGGATTAAAGGGGTATTCCAACTGTTAAAAGTTATCCTCTATCCATAGGACATAGAATAACTATTAGATTGTCGGAGTACTGCAGAATTCAGCTATTTCCAGTACTCCCATAGAGATGAATGAAGCAGCAGTTTTGATGTCCGTCCAGCCACTCCATTCATTTGGTGGGCTCTAAGGGGTATGGGGTACCCATTCTCTAGATCAGTGAGTGTCGCAGCAGTTGAACTCCCAACAATCTAAAGGTTATCCCCTGTGGATAGGGGATAACTTTTAACGACCAGAATACCATTTTAAAGAGCATTTCAACACATTTTATGCTCACGTTTAATTTCATTATGAAAATATTATATGCAATTCATTGGGCAAGAATAAAAGACAATTATATTGTATATGTGCAGCTGCCTCTCCATTAATGAGTTTTCATAAAACTTTTGATATCAAACATTTTGTTTGCTGGGGGTCTGAGTGCTGAGACCCCCTCTGATCGCTAAAAGAAGGAAAGAGAAGCGCTCACATATCACACTCTAGCCTCACTGCAGGGGATGGAATCTAAATGGATCTGTAGACTTTCTATTGAGCCTGTCTCAGTTCTTCTCCTGCAGCAAGGATAGAGAGTAGGATATGCGAGCACTTCTCTCTCCTATTTCTAGCAATTGTTGGTAGTCTCAGCACTCAGACCCCCACAGATCAAAACTTTTGATATGTCTCTATGACATATAAAAAGTTTATGAAAACTGAGTGACCCTTTAAAGAGGACCTTTCACCGCTCCTGACATGCAATCTGACATCCAATAACAATTCTAGAGCACCTATTCTTATGGCTCTATGTTGTGCCATTCCTTTATTATTTCTACTAGAAGTTATAAATGAATTGCTAGCAGTCTGCAGTAAGGGTACAGAGAGAAGGTAACCAGTTGAGGGTGTGTCCCTGCACAGCCTGAAAATGGCAGCACTGATTGGATAGAGTGAATTTGTGCAGGTAGAACCCCCAACTGGTTACCTCCCTTCTCTACCCTTACTGCAGACTGCTAGCAATTCATTCATAACTTCTAGAAGAAATAATAAAGGAATGATACAACATAGAGACATAAGAATAGATGTCCCAGAATTGTTATTACATTAGGAATGTATGAAAGTATTAAACCAGACATGTCAGGAGTGGTGATAGGTCCTTAAAGGGGTTCTCCAAGTTATATTTATTGATGACCTATCCTCAGGATAGGTCATCAATATTAGATCTGCGGGGGTCCGACACCCGGCACCCCCGCCGATCAGCTGTTTGAAGAGGAGGTGTGCGCCGTACCAGTGCTGCCTCCTCTTCTCTGTTTACATCCTAGCCGTAACATGGGTAGCGGTGAGTAGGTCTAATTACACCTAACCGCCCCATTCAATTCAATGGGAAGGCTTGTTCCCATACACTTGTATAGGAGCGATCCTTCCCATTGAAATGAATGGGGCGGTTAGGTGTAATTAGACCTACTCACCGCTACGTATGTTACGGCTAGGATGTAAACAGTGAAGAGGAGGCAGCACTGGTACTGCGCGTGCCTCCTCTTCAAACAACTGATCAGCGGGGGTGCCTGGTGTCGGACCCCCGCCGATCTGATATTGATGACCTATCTTGAGGATGGGTCATCAATAAATATAATTTGGAGAACCCCTTTAAGGCCAACTTTTCTTGAAGAATGAGTTCCAAGAGATTCCCTTTCTCCCAATCCCGTGGATATGTCATAAATAGCTAACCTATCTAAAGATAACAGCATATTAAAATACAGGAAATAAATCAGGTACATTTTAAATAATCAAAAGAAAAATCAAAGTAAAATCAAAAGTAGACAAAGAATGCTGTGCTGCATACTGTAAGTGCACCATATTAAACTTGTACCCTTGTCCACAAAGAAATATTACAAGCAACTGCACACTTTGGGATCATTAAAGAGATTTACAAAGTGTGCATAATCAGACCATAACACAGATTTGTGTATACGTTACCTCCCACTTGACAAATGTTTTTACGTTAATGAAGAATAAAAGATTTATCGTATTAATGCAGCAAGATCTACAAGACTATAATTCCTGAAAAATGAAGAACGGCGATATCTTTTACAAAAAGTTATAACAGAACATTTCTTGGAACGTGACAGTGTTTATGGTGGCTGCGATAGATGTTTGAGAGAATAGATCAACAGAGCCAAGTTCAAAATATTAATGATGTTGGCCGCTTTGTCAACTCTCAAGTATTTCTGGAAGACCTGTGACACCATTCAGCATGAGTTCCTTAGTTACGCTACACAATGGTGTCAAGGACATTGATGGATCTGCTTGGAAAATAAAAAGGTAGAATAGTTTTGGTTCCAGAAATAAGACCTGACTGGAAGAGCAATAGGGGTGGACAGAGTTGAAGAATGCGTTGATTAATCATTTCACTTACTTAGATGATGTATATTATATTATGTCAAAACGTGTAAAAAAAGTAATCACTCTTTTCTTAGGTAAACAGAGGTATTATTTCTTCCACTTCTTACATTACTAGATTTATCATTAAATTTAGTGTTGAGCAAATTGAAGTTCACAAAGTGGACTTCGATCGATATTTCAGGGAAAATTCGATTCGCCACAAATCAATTTTTCCTAAAATGGCGTTAAAAAAATCATACTCACCTAATCCATTTGCATGTGAAGAGTCCACCTTGGACATCTTTATTGAAGATCCCTTGCAAAATCATGTGCACAGTGACGTATGATGTGAATACACATCGTCACACACCATGCAAGATTTCGTGCTGGATCTTTATTCAAAAGGGCCATGGCGGACTGCTATAGAAAAATGTGCACAAGGTGAGTTTTTTTTTATTTTATTTTTTTTAACAGATTAACCCCTGACAGCCCTCAATGGTCATCTCAGATGCCACGATCAGCTATAAAACACTGCACCTGTAATGTTCAATGACGGGGGGAGGGGGGGGGGCCTTCACCGTTCTCCGTCATTGTACCCAGTTCTCACAAAGAAATGCACTTCACGAAAAGCTAATTTCTTTGTGAAATTTGGCAAAGCAGCTTTGCTCATCTCTAATTAAATTCTTCACTTATTTCATTTCCAAGAGTTATACTATCACCAAATCCAGCTCAATACTGTACATTTGTATACTACAATTCAGGCTTTCAGATATGTACTTGTCTACTCACCCCCAGACTTTCATCTAATAATGCCTTTAGTGTTTCTTGGTGAGAATACCTAGAAATTTTAGGTTATTCACCCTTGTATGCATACTGATTGGAGCTACAGGCCCTACACCCAAGAAAATGGACATACAGAGCAGACCACTTCACACCAGTTGATAAGGTCAAATGCTTCTGAGCTAAGTGAAACCACTTAAAGGGGATGTTGTATTAGTACAACCCCAATTTCACAAAATTTCCATTTGGACCATATTGTGTTGATTATTTCTCTCAAGTACATCTCATCTCTGCAGAGTTTGCCACAAAGATACCCTAGGTTCTTCACTTTTCCATTATCCTCCCCCACTGGTACCCCTATCCTCCTGCTACCCCCTACTTATAATCCCCCATAGTGCCCACAGTACTTATAATACCTTCTATATATACCAATGACAACAGTTATAGTGGCCCCAAACAGGTTACAAAAATCAAATACTGACTCCTGCCACAGGCCTCTTCCATCCTCCACCTGTGTTGCTGTGTTGCCTGCATCCCGGAGTAGGTGGCTCACCTCGCAGGTGGTCGCAAAGATGTTTTCATGCCACCTGTGCCATCCTACTGTCCTATAGGCTTCAAGCCAAGTTGTCTAAAGCCTATGAGGGTGAATGGCAGGGATGGGAGCAAATTGGCTCTCATATGCGCCACAGTCTTCAACTAACAAATGGTTCTTCAATCCAGTTGTAATTTTAAAAGAATTAGCTAAATCCCATGCCTGTCTGTGCCCTTGGTGAACTGTCCTCCTCAGAGTTCACCAATATTTGAAAAACTGCATCTAAACTTGTGGAACAATTTAAGAAAAATGTTCCTCAACGTATAATTATGAAGAAGATGAATATCCCACCATCTACAGTACACAATCAAAAGATTCAGAGAATCTGGAGAAATCCATCTGCGCAAAGGAGAAGGCTGATTGAGATCTACAGGCCCTCATGTGGCACTGCACTAAAAACAGGCATGGTTCACTGCATGGGCTCAGAAACACTTCCAGAAATCACTGTGAACACAGTTCACTTTTCAATCCACAAATGCAAGTTAAAGCTCTATTATGCAAAGAAGAAGTCATATGTCAATTAGATCCAGAAATGCTGTTGTCTTCTCTGGGCCAAAGCTCATTTAAAATGGACTAGGGCAAAAATGCAAAACTGTTCTGCGGTCAGATGAATCAAAAATTTGAAATTATTTTTGGAAACCAGAATAGCTCCCTGTGTACATGGTTTCTGTAGCTTACATTAATTTCTAAGGGAGTTAAAGAAATAGTTTAGCGCAGCCTGCTCGGCTGTTTCCATAACTCCTTCAACCACAAATGATTGAATGGCTGAGAAATACCTCTTTAAGTGAAAACATAAAACTAACAAACCTATAATAAACCAATTGGATCTATGAAGATCCATTAGGATCTGTTATTAGTGTTGAGCGAGCACCTCTGTGCTCGTATGCTCGGGTGCTCTGGCCGAGCACTAGGGGTTGCTCGAGTGCTCGGCTGAGCACCCGAGCATAATGTTAGTCAATGGGACTAAACCAGGCACCCCCCCCCGTTCGGAAGAGGGGAGGGTTTCTGGTTAATAGAAAAAGGTCACAATCGCGACTTCTCCTCTTTTACTCCTTTCACTCGTAAAAGTATGCTAATTAACTGAATTTGTACGCATTAGCGCACAGTGCTTACGCATTACCATACAAATGCGTATGCATTACCATACAAATTCATACGCATTAGCATACAAATTTGTACGCATTAGCATACATTACAGTGCGGGGAAGAGACTCGAGCATTGTACTCGAGTACACTCTGTGTTCGGCCGAACACCGAGCAGACCCGAGCGTAGGCAGGCTCGGACGAACAGCAAGTTCGGCCGAGCATGCTCGCTCAACACTATCTGTTATAAAATAGATAGTAACAGATCTGAACTTTTTGTCATGCATTGGGCTGGACGGGGAAAACTCCCTAACTGATATAGATGAGCAGCCATTTATGATAGATGATTATTATATTCTCCTAGAATAATGGGCCCAGACACATAGTAAAAGGTCATTTTGGTCACAGTTGCTTTTTAAAGGGGTTTTCCCATCTAAACATACCTTTTCCCACCTCTGGAACCCGCTCCTATCTCGAGAACAGGGTCTCCCAAATGTATGGAAGTTCCAGAAATAGCTGAGCGATGGCTCGAGCTATTTCCGGCTGTCCCATAGTGGTGAATGGAGAGGTTGCCATGCTTGCACAGCTTGCTCTCTATTCACTTCTATAGGCTCTCTGATAATAGCCAAGCATGTTCGCTTGGGTATTTTTACTTTTAGTTTCATAGGACCGAATGGAGTGTGGCCATGCATGTGCGATATATCCTCCTTCACTTCACTTTGAAGGCCCATTCTCAAGATAGGAACATGATATGCCATAAATGTTTAGATGGGAATACCCTTTTTTGTTTGCCAATGGTGATGGCATCTGTGACGTACCCACACACTCAAGGTCACGTCACGGGGTGTAATTACGCTATGGAGCCTATCAATTTACCACATAAATCCCGCCCACCTATCCAAGATGACATATTTACGCTAAATTTACTCCCCAAGCCCTCTAACACCCCTACTTAACGCTGCCACCACCTATACTTCTATGAGTTATCAATGAGATTAAAAACTCAATAAGGCAATAGAGGCCCTCTACCAACAATAACTACAAGCCAAGATTTATAGATATCCCTAACTTTATACAGGTAACGTTATCTCTTCGGAAACTTAGATTCTCTAAGGCTACAAGTAGAGACTTATTAAGTTTTAAAGATTTAATATACAAGAGTACAGTGCATACATAAAAATAAGTCAGGTAAAAAGGTAATAAAACAATATACATACAATACAGTACAAACAGTATAAAATAAAAAGGATAAAAACGAATAACCTTACTACTGAAGGGATATACGGCTGTTGGGTTCAGCAAGAAAGTGGTTGGGCAGTCTCTCCAATGACGATGGATCCCCAAAAAACTGACCCTGGGCATTTGCATGCCCCCATAATTTATAGATGGTGGGTCTTCCTCCCACCTCCCAGCTTGTGACATCACAGAGAATGGGAGGTTCCCATGCTAATGCAATACACCGCCCCTCCTCAGTGAGACACATTTCTTTGGTGAGTTATTATAAATTCCCATAACTCTGTATATGAGGGTGGAACAATTGTGCCATTACCTCCAATCCACTGGGCACCTCGTTAGCTTTCCCTGCATACCCGACAAGAGGGGTCTATGCCCAGGAACAGGGGTGGTAGGTGATTTAGAGGTGTTCCTGAAGTCCCATCTACTCAAGATTAACCAGGATGATGGAGCTAGCCTCTCTGACCATAATCTGTGAGTTGAAACTCAGAATTATGGATGGTGTCCAGATTATTTAATAAATATGAGTTTCCATTGTTCTTGGTTTTAAATTCTGGCAGGAAAGAAATTCACCAAACTTTTCAACTGTTTGATCCTGTCCCCAAGACATGAGGTCTAGAGAGGTGTTAACCCATCCTTTGATGTACCTTGGTATCCTACTGTGCAGTGTTCTGATTAGGGCGAAATCCTGGACATCTTGTCTCTGCTCAGGCACTAAGGGTAATTACCATTTGAAGGGTGAATTTATGGCTGGCTATGACCAAATGGAAACTAAAGAGGGCAACTATTTATAACTATAAGTCATATTTCTACCACACCTCCCTCCTTAGATATGGCATGGGATTTTGATACGCTAATCAATATCCCAAGCCTACTTTGGCCGGTTCTCCCTGACGTGACAAGCCATCCGCATTTCCGTGTTCACTACCCTTCTTGTGTTGGATAGTAAAATCATATTGTTGTAGGGCTAGACTCCATCTCAGTAGCTTTCTGTTGTCACCAGACACCCGGTGAAGCCAACTGAGAGGGTTGTGGTCAGTTACCACGGTGAACTTCCGTCCATATAAATATGGCTGTAATTTTTGCAAAGCCCACACAATGGCCAGGCACTCCTTTTCTATGGTGGCATAAGCAACCTCCCTGGGCAATAATTTTTTGCTTAAGTAAACTATAGGGTGCTCATCTCCTTTTGGGCTTACCTGACTGAGCACCGCACCTAGGCCGTAGGCACTAGCATCAGTTTGAACCACAAATTTACGGGTGAAATCTGGGCTCTGTAGGACGGGAGAGCTAGCCAGAGCTGATTTCAGAGCCGCCATGGACTGTTCGCAATCGGCAGTCCAGTTGACCACCTGTGGTAATTTCTTTTTTGTGAGGTCAGTGAGAGGCTTGGCCAGGGCACTGTAGTTAGGGACGAACTTATGGTAGTACCCAGCCGTTCCTAAAAAGGCCATTACCTGTTTCTTGGTCTTGGGGTTGGGCCAATTGACAATGGCATCTACTTTCCCTGGCTCTGGCTTAAGGGTCCCTCCACCTACCAGGTGTCCCAGATACTGCACCTCAGACATGCCTATCTGACACTTCACAGGCTTGATGGTCAGACCGGCTTCTTGGATGCGCTTGAGCACCTGTGACAGGTGTGTCAAGTGCTCCTCCCAGGTCTGACTGAACACTGCAATATCGTCCAGGTAGGCAACGGCAAACCTTTCAAACTTACTCAGCAGTTTGTTCACCAAGCGCTGAAATGTGGCAGGGGCATTCTTCATGCCAAAGGGCATGACTTTGAACTCATAGAGTCCAAAAGGGGTGATGAAGGCGGACCTTTCCTGTGCCTCTGATGTCATGGGAATCTGCCAATACCCCCTACTCAAATCCATGATGGTGATGTACTGGGCACTGGCGAGTTGATCCAACAGCTCATCTATGCGGGGCATTGGGTATGCATCAAAAACAGTGATGCCGTTCAGCTTCCTGTAGTCCACACAGAAGCGTGTGGTCTTGTCCCTTTTTGGAACAAGAACTACAGGTGATGCCCACGCACTTTGAGACTCTTGGATAACTCCCAGTCCCAACATCTCCTCCACCTCCCTCTTTATGTCGGCCCTCACCTCTGCAGAAACCCGATAGGCAGCCTGTCTAACTGGTGGGTGATTCCCAGTGTCTATGTGGTGCATGGCTAGGGGAGTCCTTCCTGGCCTTCCGGTAAACACAGCAAGGAAGGGGTTAAGTACCTCCCTCAGCTGGGATTTCTGAAATCCAGACAGCTGGGTACTGACTATGGCATCCTCAATGGACCCTCCCTTCTGTGCTGATGTCACTAGGTCAAGCAATGTCTCACCTTCTCCTTCCTCTGGTAAGCTGCAAACTGGCAGGACGCACATATCCCTGTCATGATGAGCCTTGATCATGTTCACATGAAAAACCTTATGCTTCTTGCGAGCATGATCGATCGTGACTACATAGTTCACGTCATTTAGGCGTTGATGAATGGGATATGGGCCTTCCCACGCAGCTTGGAGCTTGTTTTGGGTCGTGGGGATCAGGACCCACACCTTTTGACCCACCTCATATACTCTTTCCCTGGCATTCCTGTCATACCACCGTTTCTGATCGGCCTGGGCTTTTGTCATGTTCTCGTGTACCATCCCTGCCAATGCCTGCAGTCTGTCCCTGAACTTTAGGACATAATCAACCACAGAGACCTCTGGGGACATTATCTCTCCCTCCCATGACTCTTTTATGAGATCTAGTGGCCCCCGCACCTTTCTGCCATAGAGAAGCTCAAAGGGTGAGAAACCAGTTGATGCCTGTGGTACCTCTCTGTAAGCAAATAACAGGTGTGGTAGATAATGATCCCAGTCCTTTCCATGGGTGTCCACAAACGTTCAGAGCATCTGTTTGAGGGTCCCATTAAAGCGCTCGCAGAGGCCATTGGTCTGGGGGTGATAAGGACTGGCTACCAAGTGTTGCACCTGTATTTTCTTACAGAGGCACTGCATAAGGTTAGACATAAACTGTGTCCCCTGATCCGTGAGCATCTCTTTGGGGAACCCCACACGGGAAAATATGGTGAGGAGCGCATCCGCCACCTTGTCAGCCCTGACTGATGACAATGCAAAGGCCTCTGGGTAACGTGTGGCATAATCCACAACCGTCAGGATGAAGCGTTTACCCGAGCTGCTGGTGACGTTTACAGGACCTAAAATGTCAACAGCAATCCTCTGGAAAGGCTCCTCAATTATGGGTAAAGGTATGAGGGGGGCTCGATGCACCTGGCCGGCCTTCCCCACCCTTTGGCACACCATACAGGAACGGCAGTATTCTGCCACATCATTACCCAGGTTGGGCCAGTAAAAACTTTGCTTTAAACGACTTTTGGTTTTGCTTATCCCCAGATGGCCAGCTAGGGGTATCTCGTGGGCAACCCTCAGGAGCTGCTCTCGGAATGGTCGAGGTACCACTAGTTGCCTATCAGGGGATACATCCTGTTGGGAACCAGTGGGAATGCTCTGCCTATACAGCATACCCTGTTCCCAGGTGATAATCTCCTTGTCCCCCTCCTCAGGGGTCCGACCAGCCCTCTCACGTAGCGTGTTCAGACTGTCATCAGAGTGCAGAGCGTCCTGAAACTGGCGGCGCTCTGACTCTGTACTGGTTGACAGTTGTACGCACTGACTGACCTCCGCCACTGGTGACAGACTGTCAGTCTGCTCCCTTTCTTCTGTACCCCGAACAGCAGGAGACTCGGGACTCAGACAACGGTGAGTTTCCTGAATACCCTGACTGCGAGTTACAGCAGAAATGGACACGCCACCCTCTACCTCTCGGGGAAGAGCTGTGGGTGTGGACACACCACAATCTTCATGCACATTAATGACATTGCCAGTTTTCACACTATGACTATGCATGCACACATTATCTACGGCATTTGGGGTTATGGTTAGGCTATGAGCAGGCACAGTATTTCTACACATTTCTACCATATCACATGAGGTAAACTTATCACAGTCTATAGAAGGCACAGTCCTAACAATATCAGGTGTCACAGGGTTTAACTCACATGGGGCACTAAGTGTGCCAGTGTCCTCATTGGTATCCATGGGCACGTATCTGGAGACCAAACGCCCCAGATCAGTCCCCAACAACACATTTGTGGGAATTTTATCCGTTACTCCCACTTCCGTCATCCCTCTTCCCGCCCCCCAATCCAGGTACACGCGTGCCATGGGCAAGGCTGGGGTGAGGCCTCCAACACCAGCAACAGTTAGAGTCCTCCCTGGGATTAGATCTTCCGGCTTGACAAGGGATGGGTGCACCAGGGTCATCTCTGCACCGGTATCCCTCAAACCCATTGTGACATTGTCACCCACGGTAACCTCCTGTAGGTTGTCACTAGCCGCCCTCTTATTCCCACCCACAAACAAAACAGAAGGGGAAGAAGATGTTGGTTTGGGCAAAGGGGCGGTCTTCCTCTTCTCCGGGCAAGCAATGCTGATATGCCCCATACGGTTGCAAACAAAACACCTGCGTTGGTCTCCAGCAGGCCTGGGGGGAGCAGGTGTCACCCCAAAAGCTTTGTGAACCCCAGTAGAAGAGTTGACAGGGGGCTTACCCCCTTCCATCCTGAAGCAGCAGGCTTCCGTGCCTCGGGCACTCGACTTGCAACAAACACATCTGCCAGCTGGGCAGCTTTTCCCAGTGTCTTGGGCTCCCGTTCCCGGATGAACTGTCGCACCTCCGCAGTACAGGTGTGAATGAATTGGTCCATGGCAATCAGGTCATCCATCTCCTCTAGGGTAGTCACCCCCCATCCTCTGGACCACTGTTTCACCAGGTTCAGCAATTTCCTGGCAAATTCTGCATGACTATCAGTGTCTGCCCGCCTGACAGTCCGGAAACGTTCTCTGTATACCTCTGGGGTGAGGTTAAAATGCTGTATCAGAGCTCTTTTGATAGCCTCATAATCATGCTCCATAGAGGCAGGTAAGGCCACAAACGCCTCCAGTGCTTTGCCCTTAAGTCCAGGTGTGAGGTATCTGGCCCATTCTGTAGGCGGCAGTTGAAATTGCCTGCAGACTCTTTCAAATCCTTGTAGAAAGATGTCCAGGTCTCCATCATTCTCCAGGACAGGAAAACGATCCAAGCAGGGCCTAAAGGAAACACTGTCCATGGACTCACTCTGGGGTGATGGTGAAGCACGTGGTAGTTGGATTTGGGCCAACTTTAGCTGGAACTCCCTCTCTGCTTGGCGCTCTGCAGCTGCACGGGCAGCCTCTCGCTCTGCTCGGGCAGCTTCTCGCTCTTGCATCAACAACTGTATCCTCAGGTTAAGATCACAGTCACCAATCTGCTGGAGGAGGAGAGAAAAAGAAGAGTCCACACCGCTGGAGGCCCTGTCGCCGCCATGCCCAGCCGGTTGGTGAATGACATCTTCTATCGGTTCCTCTGATGCTGGAGGTCCCTGGTTCGGTTCCGCAGAAGGATGGGACTGCACATCAAACGCCACAAGCGCTTGAATTAACTCCGCCTTGTTCTGGCCCGTTGGTATTAGCCCTCTCTCTGCACAGAGAGCCAGCAGATCAGCCTTGCATCTGTTTCTGTACACCTCTGCCATCTTAGCAGGGGTCTAACTTGCAAACAAAAGATAGAAAAGAAAAAAGAAGAGAGGAAGGGGAACTGTTTTGCACGTATGTATATTCACTGACAAGTATGAATGCACTGAGTCTCTTACTTGTGGGCTATGGTATCAGAAATACTCCAGCCCTTTAAGTGAAAGGGTTAATTGTTTAAACCAAGAACTTAAAGCCTTAACAGTGTAATAAAAAAGTAATACACTATCCACCGCTATGCCACCAATCTGTGACGTACCCACACACTCAAGGTCATGTCACGGGGTGTAATTACGCTGTGGGGCCTATCAATTTACTACATAAATCCCGCCCACCTATCCAAGATGACGTATTTACACTAAATTTACTCCCCAAGCCCTCTAACACCCCTACTTAACGCTGCCACCACCTATGCTTCTATGAGTTATCAATGAGATTAAAAACTCAAAAAGGCAATAGAGGCCCTCTACCAACAATAACTACAAGCCAAGATTTATAGATATCCCTAACTTTATACAGGTAACGTTATCTCTTCGGAAACTTAGATTCTCTAAGGCTACAAGTAGAGACTTATTAAGTTTTAAAGATTTAATATACAAGAGTACAATGCATACATAAAAATAAGTCAGGTAAAAAGGTAATAAAACAATATGCATACAATACAGTACAAACAGTATAAAATAAAAAGGATAAAAATGAATAACCTTACTACTGAAGGGTTATATGGCTGTTGGGTTCAGCAAGAAAGTGGTTGGGCAGTCTCTCCAATGACGATGGATCCCCAAAAAACTCACCCTGGGCATTTGCATGCCCCCATAATTTATAGATGGTTGGTCTTCCTCCCACCTCCCAGCTTGTGACATCACAGAGAATGGGAGGTTCCCATGCTAATGCAATACACCGCCCCTCCTCAGTGAGACACATTTCTTTGGTGAGTTATTATAAATTCCCATAACTCTGTATATGAGGGTGGAACAATTGCGCCATTACCTCCAATCCACTGGGCACCTCGTTAGCTTTCCCTGCATACCCGACAAGAGGGGTCTATGCCCAGGAACAGGGGTGGTAGGTGATTTAGAGGTGTTCCTGAAGTCCCATCTACTCAAGATTAACCAGGATGATGGAGCTAGCCTCTCTGACCATAATCTGTGAGTTGGAACTCAGAATTATGGATGGTGTCCAGATTATTTAATAAATATGAGTTTCCATTGTTCTTGGTTTTAAATTCTGGCAGGAAAGAAATTCACCAAACTTTTCAACTGTTTGATCCTGTCCCCAAGACATGAGGTCTAGAGAGGTGTTAACCCATCCTTTGATGTACCTTGGTATCCTACTGGCAGTGTTCTGATTAGGCCGAAATCCTGGACATCTTGTCTCTGCTCATGCACTAAGGGTAATTACCATTTGAAGGGTGAATTTATGGCTGGCTATGACCAAATGGAAACTAAAGAGGGCAACTATTTATAACTATAAGTCATATTTCTACCACAGCATATAAGACAATTTTAGGCTGGGCTTACTCTGGTTTTATGAATGACGACAGAATTAAATATCAAAGACAATTCTCATCTTTCATATATTTAAAAAAAATCTTTTCCTCCATCATTATAATGTTCAAAGGCAAAACCTCTGTGAGAGAGAGCAAACAATCACTCAATATCCAATCGTAAAATCTATATTGTACTTACATAAACATCCAGTATTTCATTTGTTGGTCCCTCTGCTAGAAATGATTCCCCTGCAGTGCTTGATATTTCATTTGGTCGCTTATATATGAACATTGTTCCACCACCTTCATATTTCCCAGGTCTGTCAATTGCCCAGTTTCCATTGATTATTGATCTGCCAGATCGACTACGGAGAGCTAGTGGACAAAGATATTATACAGTAAGTATATTTATTAGTATTTATTTATATAGTGCTGCCATATTCTGCAGCACGTTACAGACATTATCATCACATGGTCCCCAGTAGAGCTCATATGAATGCTGCCACCATGCTGCCCTTTTTAGTAGCATGCATTGAACTAGACTCCATCCATAAATAAGGTTCATGGGAACCTCAAAGGCCATGAGAATGGGGGCCCTGTACCCCATGGAGCCCCGCGAAATGAACGGAGCAGCCGGTCAGGCATGCACACAGCCACTCCACTCATTTCTATGGAAGTTCTGGAAATAGCTACTCATTTTGGGGGCTTCCACGGAGTATAGATTCCCTATTCTAGTGGTTGGTAGATAACTTCACATAACCAGAGTACCCATTTAAGTGTTGTGAAGACCAACTTCTGTGGCCTACTACAGATTAGGAAGATGGAGCATAAAATCATTGTATAGATCCACCTGTTCCCTCAGTTCATATTATTACAAGTACATACAGCACAGACCAAAAGTTTGGACACACCTTCTCATTTAAAGAGTTTTCTATATTTTCATGACTATGGAAATTGTAGATTCACACTGAAGGCATCAAAACTATGAATTAACACATGTGGAATTATATACTTAACAAAAAAGTGTAAAACAAATGAAAATATGTCTTATATTCTAGGTTCTTCAAAGTAGTCACCTTTTTGATTACTGCTTTGCACATTCTTGGCATTCTCTTGATGAGATTCAAGAGGTAGTCACCTGAAATGGTATTCCAACAGTCTTGAAGGAGTTCCCAGAGATGTTTAGCACTTGTTGGCCCTTTTGCCTTCACTCTGCGGTCCAGCTCACCCCAAACCATCTCGATTGGGTTCAGGTCTGGTGACTGTGGAGGCCAGGTCATCTGGCGTAGCACCCCATCACTTTCCTTCTTGGTCAAATAGCCCTTACACAGCCTGGAGGTGTGTTTGGGGTCATTGTCCTGTTGATAAATAAATGATGGTACAACTAAACGCAAACCGGATGGAATAGCATGCCGCTGCAAGATGCTGTGGTAGCCATGCTGGTTCAGTATGCCTTCAATTTTGAATAAATCCCCAAGTGTCACCAGCAAAGCACCCCCACACCATCACACCTCATCCTCCATGCTTCACGGTGGGAACCAGGCATGTAGAGTCCATCCGTTCACCTTTTCTGCGTCGCACAAAGACACGGTGGTTGGAACCAAAGATCTCAAATTTGGACTCATCAGACCAAAGTACAGATTTCCACTGGTCTAATGTCCATTCCTTGTGTTCTTTAGCCCAAACAAGTCTCTTCTGCTTGTTGCCTGTCCTTAGCAGTGGTTTCCTAGCAGCTATTTTACCATGAAGGTCTGCTGCACACAGTCTCCTCTTAACAGTTGTTGTAGAGATGTGTCTGCTGCTAGAACTCTGTGTGGCATTGACCTGGTCTCTAATCTGAGCTGCTGTTAACCTGCGATTTCTGAGGCTGGTGACTCGGATGAACTTATCCTCCGCAGCAGAGGTGACTCTTGGTCTTCCTTTCCTAGGGTGGTCCTCATGTGAGCCAGTTTCTTTGTAGTGCTTGATGGCTTTTGCGACTGCACTTGGGGACACTTTCAAAGTTTTCCCAATTTTTCGGACTGACTGACCTTAATTTATTAAAGTAATGATGGCCACTCATTTTTCTTTACTTAGCTGCTTTTTTCTCGCCATAATACAAATTCTAACAGTCTAATCAGTAGGACTATCAGCTGTGTATCCACCTGACTTCTGCCCAACACAACTCATGGTCCCAACCCCATTTATAAGGCAAGAAATCCCACTTATTAAACCTGACAGGGCACACCTGTGAAGTGAAAACCATTTCAGGTGACTACCTCTTGAAGCTCATCAAGAGAATGCCAAGAGTGTGCAAAGCAGTAATCAAAGCAAAAGGTGGCTACTTTGAAGAACCTAGAATATAAGACATATTTTCCGTTGTTTCACACTTTTTTGTTAAGTATATAATTCCACATGTGTTAATTCATAGTTTTGATGCCTTCAGTGTGAATCTACAATTTTCATAGTCATGAAAATACAGAAAACTCTTTGAATGAGAAGGTGTGTCCAAACTTTTGGTCTGTACTGTATATTACACTTCATGTACAGGACATATAAGTATATGTTTCTCTCTGCTTACAATGGTTTTCCATTATTAGGATCTCTAATCTGAATATTAAGAAATCTATAGTGGGCTGCAGAAGGAATGATGACAATCTGTAGTCTGCTTCCCATCTGCATACTACGGATTACTCTGAATGGCGTTCTATAACTTCAATATGAATTTCACTTGCAGAATTATCAATGAGAGCTGAATAATAGTATGTCTATTTAAAGAAAATGTCTCACCAACATTTTTTCCTGCCAGGTCAAACCAGATGGAAACACATATCAGTTTTTATTTTCTGATTGTAGATTTTTTTTTAATTCTATTTTCTGAACACGATTATGTGGGTGGCCATCTTGTCTGAGATCTTCTTAATAGCATTTGGAAAGTATTTTAAAAAATTGCAGTCCCATGGACACAATGGTCAGGAGGGGACCTCATTGATTTCTAGGGGACAGTTTTCTAGGCATGCTCTGTGACCTGTGCAGTGGTCATTGTATAAGGAAAGAATAGATGGGGTCTGACAATCACCCATTGTGAATGGTGGACCCTGTCTTATCTATAGACAGAGGTGATATCATTACAGGCAGGGTTAGAGCGACAGATAAGCAGGTAAGGCTACTTTCACACTAGCGGCAGCACGGATCCGGCACCTAAAGGATTCCGACGGATCCGTACTGCCGCTGATACATGTGTGGAGCCGGAGCAGCGCTCCGGCCCCACACATGTTGACATAGACACAGAGAACATACATACATACACACACATACACACAAACACATACATACTTACATACTCCAGCCAGGGACGCCGGCAGCACGTCTTCACGCGCCTCCTGCGCGCAGTGATGACGATTCCCCACAGCGCCCTCTGCTGGGCGCAGTGCTAAAACGTCATAGCTGCGGGCAGCAGGCGCGTGAAGACATGCTGCCGGCGTTCCTGGCTGGAGTATGTGAGTATGTATGTGTGTATGTATGTATGTATGTATGTATGTATGTGTGTCTGTCTGTATGTACAGTCATGGCCAAAAGTTTTGAGAATGATACAAATATTAATTTTTACAAAGTCTACTGCTTCAGTTTTTATAATGGCAATTTGCATATACTCCAGAATGTTATAAAGAGTGATCAGCTTAACAGCAATTACTTGCAAAGTCAATATTTGCCTAGAAAATGAACTTTATCCCCCAAAACACATTTCAACATCATTGCAGCCCTGCCTTAAAAGGACCAGCTAACATCGTTTCAGTGATTGCTCCATTAACACAGGTGTGGGTGTTGATGAGGACAGGGCTGGAGATCAATCAGTCATGATTAAGTAAGAGTGACACCACTGGACACTTTAAAAGGAGGCTGGTGCTTGGCATCATTGTTTCTCTTCTGTTAACCATGGTTTTCTCTAAAGAAACACGTGCAGTCATCATTGCACTGCACAAAAATGGCCTAACAGGGAAGAGTATCGCAGCTAGAAAGATTGCACCTCAGTCAACAATCTATCGCATCATCAAGAACTTCAAGGAGAGAGGTTCCATTGTTGCCAAAAAGGCTCCAGGGCGCCCAAGAAAGACCAGCAAGCGCCAGGACCGTCTCTTAAAAGTGTTTCAGCTGCGGGATCGGGCTACCAGCAGTGCACAGCTTGCAGGCTGTAGGTAGGTGTGAGTGCATCTGCACGCATTGTGAGGCGGAGACTCTTGGAGCAAGGCCTGGTCTCAAGGAGGGCAGCAAAGAAGCCACTTCTCTCCAGAAAAAACATCAGGGACAGACTGATATTCTGCAAAAGGTACAGGGAGTGGACTGCTGAGGACTGGGGTAAAGTCATTTTCTCTGATGAATCCCCTTTTCGATTGTTTGGGACATCTGGAAAACAGCTTATTCGGAGAAGACGAGGTGAGCGCTACCACCAGTCTTGTCTCATGTCAACTGTAAAGCATCCTGAAACCATTCATGTGTGGGGTTGCTTCTCAGCCAAGGGAATCGGCTCTCTCACAGTCTTGCCTAAAAACACAGCCATGAATAAAGAATGGTACCAGAATGTCCTCCGAGAGCAACTTCTCCCAACCGTCCAAGAGCAGTTTGCCGATCAACAATGCCTTTTCCAGCATGATGGAGCACCTTGCCATAAAGCAAAGGTGATAACTAAATGGCTCAGGGAACACAACATAGAGATTTTGGGTCCATGGCCTGGAAACTCCCCAGATCTTAATCCCATTGAGAACTTGTGGTCAATCATCAAGAGACGGGTGGACAAACAAAAACCTACAAATTCTGACAAAATGCAAGCATTGATTGTGCAAGAATGGACTGCTATCAGTCAGGATTTGGTCCAGAAGTTGATTGAGAGCATGCTAGGGAGAATTGCAGAGGTCCTGAAGAAGAAGGGTCAACACTGCAAATATTGACTTGCTGCATTAACTCATTCTAACTGTCAATATAAGCTTTTGTTACTCATAATATGATTGCAATTATATTTCTGTATGTGATAAAAACATCTGACAAACACACATAAAACCAGAGGGCAGCAGATCATGTGAAAATATAATATTTGTGTCATTCTCAAAACTTTTGGCCATGACTGTATCTCTGTAGCCGGATCCGGAATGACCCCCCATTGCAAGTAAATGGAGGACAGATCCGGATTACTGGTGTGTCACACCAAACGGATCCGTCCCCATTGACTTGCTTTGAGAGTCATTCCGGATCCGTCTTGGTGCGGATGCCTGGACCGGAGAGAAAACCGCAGCATGCTGCGGTTTGTTCTCCAGTCTGAAGACGGAACGGAATGCTTTCAGGAGCATTCCGTTGTCTTCAGTTCAGTTTTGTCCCCATTGACAATGAATGGGGACAAAACTGAAGCGTTTTTTTCCGGTATTGAGCCCCTATGACGGAACTCAGTACCAGAATTTAAAAACCCTAGTGTGAAAGTAGCCTAACTGCAGTAAAGTCATCTGCACAGACCAAGAAGTGGAGACCATTATTGGGCTTAGTGGCCAGTGAGAAAACTTCAGGATTTTATTGTTAGGCTACGGCTACATGATGACATTTATCGCAGTAATGTCACTTGACATATTTTAGAATGCTAGTCTATAGTGTCGCACTGCAACATGCTGCGACTGCGACAGGACAGTCACAAAAAATCCATCCAAGATAGATTTTTGTGAGACTGTCGTGTCGCAGTATATCACATGTCGCTGTGGAACACGCAGACTAGCATTATAAAATATGTTGTGTGACATTACTGAAATATGAATGTAGTTGCACCCTATATGTCTCGCGACTTATTGTCACCATGTAGCCTTAGCCTTATTGTTTAAATATAGATATTAACATGGAAAATGATAAATAACATCAACAATTATTTAAAAATGTTAAACATAAAAACATAATTTAAACAATAGGTCATTTTCTAATGACACATTCCCTTTAAGCAATTCCCTAATATTTTCTAATATAGTATGCCCTTATGGGTATTTGGCCAGTTCTGTCACCCAAAGAAATGTACAACCAGTACTCAACATCTCCTTGCATTTCATGGAAGAAGAAAACGACTAATCTTTATCTCTATATCGTTTCTTTTTTTAACCCCTTCCCGACCAGCGCCGTACATGTACGGTGCTGCAGGAAGGGACTTGCCGCCCACTAGTACTAGTACGGCGCACTGATCGGGCGGGTTCAGGAGCTGCGCCCGCCTGATCAGCTGTGGGGACCAGCTGTGCCCAGTAGCCGGACCCCTGCTGCGTACGCCCGCATCAGTGTTTTCAATGATGCGGGCATATTAACCCTCGATGTGCTGCGGTCAGCGCTGACTGCGGCACATGCGATGCGGGCGGGAGGAAGGGGAGTCCATCGGGTCCCGCGCTGCTGTGACGGGGACCCGATGGCTTGGATAGCAGCCCGATGCCTTCCTAAGGCATCGTGGCTGCTATCCCTGCTTGCCTGTGCGATCCAGGAAGCAGGCTGTAAGTGTATTACATTGAGTAATACACTTACAGCCAATACAACAGTATTGTAATGCATTGTTAAGGGGATCAGACCCCCAAAATTTAAAGTGAAAAAAAAGTTAAAAAAATAAAGATTTACAAAAAAATAAAAGTTTCAAGTAAAAAAAACACTTTTCTCAAAATAAAGTTTAAAAAAATTGTAAAAAAAAGGGGAAAAAAGAAAAATATACATATTAGGTATCGACACATCCGTATCGACCGGCACTATAAAAATATAACATCATCCACCCTGCCAGGTGAACGCAGTAAAAAAAAAAAAAAAAAAAAAAAACAGTGCCAAAACAGCGATTTTTTTAGTCACCTTCCCTCACAAAAAGTGCAATAGCAGGTAATCAAAAAGACGTAATTAACCCAAAATGGTACCAATCAAACCGTCATCTTGTCCCCCAAAAATGATACCCTACCTGAGACAATCGCCCGAAAAATTAAAAAAATATGGCTCCCAGAAAATGGCAACACAAAAAAAAGATTTTATTCTGTTCAAAAATAAATCTAATGTGCAAAACTTTAAAAAAATAAAAATGTTAGGCATATTGGGTATCGCCACGTCCGTAACAACCTGCTCTATAAATATATTACATGAGATGGCTTCCAGGTGAATGCTGCAAAAAAATTTAAAAAAAAACCTATGCCAAAACAGCCATTTTCTTCCCTCTTGCCTCACAAAAAGTGTAATAGGAGGCGATCAAAAAGGTGTATTTAACCCAAAATGGTACCATTAAAACCGTCATCTTGTCCCGCAAAAAATGAGACCCTAACTGAGACAATCGCCCAAAAAATAAAAAAAATATGGCTCTCAGAAAATAGCAACACAAAAAAAGATTTTATTCTGTTCAAAAATAAATCTAATGTAATGGGTAAAATTTTATAAAAATAAAAATGGTAGACATATTGGGTATTGCCGCGTCCGTAACAACCTGCTCTATAAAAATATCACATGATTTGCCCCCTCAGGTGAATGCTGTAAAAAAAAAAAATTTTAAAAACTATGCCAAAACAGCTATTTTTTTTCACCTTGACTCACAAAAAGTGTAATACCAAGCAATCAAAAAGTCTTATGTACCCCAAAAGGGTACCAATGAAAATGTCACCTCACCCTGCAAAACATGAGCCCCCACATAAGACAATCACTCAAAAAAATAAAAATCAATGGCTCCTGCAAACCAATCCATCAAAATCTGTTCTGCAAAATCCATATGGCGCTCGTTCTGTTCCGAGTCCTGCCATCTGCCCCCACAGCAGTTTACCACCACATATGGGGTGTTGCCTTATTCAGGAGAAAATGGGGAACAACTTATGGGGTGCTTTTCTCCTGTTACCCCTTGTGAAAATGAAAAATTTGGGGCTAAAGCAACATTTTATTGGAAGAAATGAAACTTTTGATTTTCACAGCCGAGTGTTTCCAAATTCCGTAAAACGCTTAGGGGGTCAAAGTGGTCAGTACCTCCCTTAATATATTCTTTGAAGGGTGTAGTTTCCAAAATGGGGTCACTTTTTGAGGGTTTCCACTGTAGGGGTACGTCAGGGTCTCTCAATTACAAAATGGTGCCTGAAAACCATTCTAGCAAAATCTGCCTCCAAAATTCGTATGGCGCTTCTTTCCTTCTGACCACTCCCACAAACCCATAGAGACATTTACCACCACATATGGGGTATTTCTGTAAACTGCAGAATCAGAGTAATGTATATTGAGGTTTGCTGTGTTGAAAGAAAAAAATTATTAACATGAATAATCTACCAAAAATGTGACATTTTGAAATTTCACTCCCATTTTCCTTTAACTCTTGTGGAACACTTCAAGGGTTAACAAAGTTTGTAACATCAGTTTTTTATAATTTGAGGGGTGTAGTTTCTAAAATAGGGCCATTTATGGGTGGTTTCCATTACATATGCCCCTCAAAATCACTTAAAAAATGGTTTTGGAAATTTTGTTGAAAATTTGAAAAATTGCTTCTAAACTTCTATGCCTTCTAACATCCAAAAAAGTAAAATGACATTTATAAAATGATGCCAACATAAAGTAGACATATGGGGAATGTAAAATAATAACTATTTTTGGAGGTATTACTATGTATTTTGAAACTAGAAAAATTGACTTTTGGAAATTTGCAAACTTTTCAAAAATTTTGCTAAATGTGGTATTTTTTTTATAAATAAAAATGAAATATTCTGCCACAAATTTACTACTGTCATGAAGCACAATATGTGACAAGAAAACAATCTCAGAATGGCCTGGATAAATAAAAGCGTTCCACGTTATTACCACATGAAGTGACACATGTCAGATTAGCAAAAAATGGCCTGGGCAGGAAGGTGAAAACAGGCCCGGGGTTGAAGGAGTTAACTGTAAACTACAGTCAAAGTGTTATTCACTTTAACGGGGTTGTGCAGCCTGTTTATATTGATGACCCCAATTAGTGCCTAAATTCTCTGTAGAAAAAAACAAACAATGGAAAACAGTTAACTATGCACCATGCCCAAGAAATCTGTCCTTTAAGCTATGCATGGTTTACCATTATTTAGAATTTATTATTTACTTTAAAGCTCAATTTATTCCAGGGCGATGTACATCTGGAAAGGATTTACATTAGAGATGAGCGAACGTGCTCGTTACGAGCACTGTATCGCTCGTCTCCCGTGCGAACAGATGCCCGCAGTCATTGCGGATCCGTCCTCAGCTGCATGTAAGTCAATGAGGACGGATCGTTTGGTATGACACTCATACCAAACGGTTCCGTCCCCACTGACTTTCAGTCAGGTGAGGAGGACGGAACCGTTTGGTATGAGTGTCATACCAAACGATCCGTCCTCATTGACTTACATGCAGCTGAGGACGGATCCGCAATGCCTGCGGGCATTTCACACGGGAGCCGAGCGCTACAGTGCTCGGAACGAGCACTGCTCGCTCATCTCTAATTTACATACATAATCCAAAAACAAGAACAATAAACATGAACAAAGTGAATGACAAACATTTACAGAGGGACAGAGGACCCTGCCCACGAGGGATTACAATCTACATGGGAAGGAAGAAGGAGACAGTAGGTGAGGAAAGAAGCTACTCACATGGTAGTGTAGTGGCCACAGGGTTATTGTAGATTGTAGGCTTTATTGAGGTGGGGTTTTCAGTTTACTTTTGAAAGTTCGGATGGTGGGAGCAGGGGTGCACCACCAATGAGGCCAGGTGAGGCGATTGCCTCAGGAGGCAAGACCTAGAGACAAGTGGGGGCAGTGGCTGTGGGAACATCTCTCTATATTCAACTGTATGACAGTATGCCTTAACCACTTCCAGTTTGCCCATTGACTATAAACGTCCTGGTAGTGGATCTCTATCTCTGAATGGACGTTTTAAAACGTCCTTCAGCTTTGCCCCCTGTGTGCAGCACCTGTACATAGAAGCTCCATGACTCAGCTGCCTCCTGACAGCCAAGAACATGGAGCTTTAACCTGAGACATTTTTTCCTGGCCTCCAGGCTTTTGATCATTCTGACAAGCTGTCAAAGCCATCACAAATGCTTGTACTATCTCCCTCTCATTACTGCCGGTCACAGAGCAGTTTAAAACCACTTATGGGGTGTTTCTGCAAACTTCAGAATCAGGAAAATAAATATTCAGGTTTGATTTGCGGATTACCCTTGCTATCTTATAGGAAAAATGAATTAAAAATTGAAAATCTGCAAAAAAAATATATTTATTTTTAAATTTCACCTTCCTTCTGTTTTAATTCTTGTGGGAAATCTAAAGGGTTAACAAACTTTGTAAAAATCAGTTTGGATTACATTGGGGGCTGTAGTTTCTAAAATATGTTCATTGATGGGAGGTTTCTATTATTTAAGCCCCTCAAAGTCACTTTAGAACTGCAAAGGTCCTTTAAAATTAACTATTGGAAATTTTCATGAAAATCTTAAAAATTACATCTAAAATTCGAAGCCTTCTAACGTCCTCAAAAAATAAAATTACATTTCCAAAATAATGCCAACATAAAGTGGACATATGGTGAATGTTCATTAATAACAATTTTATTAGATATCCCTATGCAACTTAAAAGCAGAGAAATTAATATTTAAAAAATTGTGATTTTTTTCAAAATTTTCAGTAAATTTTGGATTTTTTATAAATAAAGGTAAAATATATTGACTCAAATTTACCATTAACACAAAGTACAATGTGTCACAAGAAAACAATCTCAGAATGGCTTGGATAAGTAAAAGTGTTCCAAAGTTATTACCACATGAAGTGACACATGTCAGATTTGCAAAATTAGGCCTGGTCAGGAAGGGGGTAAATGGCCCGGATGGGAAGTGGTTAAACAGTAGGGCTGACGGGGTTGGGCGCCGTTTCAATTTTCGCCTCAGGCAGCAGAAAGGCTAGGTGCACCCCTGGGTGGGAGGGAGTCTCGTGTGTTGAGGTAGTGAGTTCCAGACTATGGGGGATGCACATGAGAAATTTTGGAAATGATTGTGTGAGGAACAGACCAGAGGAGACCATAGAAGGAGGTCTTGTACTTTACTCAACATTTACTCTTTCTTTCTGTACAGATATACATGTTGCCGATGCTATAATGCCCTGTTTATATCATAATGTGCTAGTAAACAGGCATTTTCCCATCACCACCACTTTTACAGTCAAGCAGGCAAATTCATATGCCTAATTTCTCTTATAAATACTAAATGTTCTATTTTCTAAATACAGTCAATCTCACCAGCGTTACTTTATTTGAATTCATCTGTATATGACATCAGCACAGTTTAACTATAATATATGAGCTGCTAATCTGTGTATGTGTATTACTGGCCACAATCTATGTCTACATTTCCCTTAATCATATAAAATCTGCAATAGACATAATATTATTCCCACATATAATAAACACTCCATATCCTGTTTAAAGCTGATAGTTGATATGTATTTGTTAACACGTCATTCTCGTACAATGTAATGGGACTGTCTAAGGGACTGCATTCTGTGTGCTGGTAATGTGATTTTTATGTAACTCTCTCACATCATTTTCAGCCCGTAACAGGGGCATTTATTGTATCGGCTGAACAACTGAACATTTTTTACACAGCAATGGAGGAAACAACTATAGTATCTGTGGATGCTTCACGAGGGAACTTTAGAATGATGTCTGGATAATTTGTGATCTTATCGTGATAGCATAAAATAGGAGGAAACTAGAGTATGTGGGAAAGAGCACTGAGCCTATTTTACTGACTACACCATTCTGCAGAAATGGACAGCTGAAAAGTATGGGATTTCATTTCACTTTTCAAGCATTTGTTTCTAAATATCGCACATCCTTCCCGAAGCACAGCCGATTCTGCCACTTTGTGACCTGTTTTATTTCATTGTTTCTTTTTGCTTTTGGTAAAACATTTAAAGATGTTGTGTCATAAAAGCAACCCCTTCCCATAAAATAAATACTAGGACATATGGATGGCATACAGGGAGGCCCTCTACCTAGAACCCTCACCTGATGAGCCATGAAAGAAGTCACATGTTGTGCGCTGGCTTGTCTGGTGGGTATATAAGATGTGCGATATACGGTCTGCACACATATCCCTCATAGCTGTCATGGGTAAAAAGGGCGATTTATCAGAGTTGCAAAAAGGGATGATTATTGGCTTTCAGGCCAAGGGTGGCAGTATTTCTGAAAGTTTGTGAACTGTTTGAGTCCTGCCGTTGTCAAAGTGGATTGGGAGTGAACAGATGGCACCATTGTGAATAAGCAACATGGAAAATGCACAGCACCAAGTGACATTCATGTGGGAGGTGAAGGTGCGCAAGGGTAAACCAAAAAGGTACAGTGGAGCAGCTGACCACCAAAATTAACCAGGGGGCTATCAGACGTGTGTCCAAAACAATGGTTCAGCTAACCCTAACATGTATAGGGCTCTGAAGCAGATGAATGGTCATTGCACCTCTGCTAACAAAGTTGCATCTGCAGAAGAGGCTTCAGTTTTCGCAGTATAAGAATTTGACCTCTGCTGATTGGCAAAGGGTTGCCTTTTATTATGAGTAACGTTTTCTGCTTCATTAAATGGATGGAGCAGAACATGTCAGAAACATCAGAAAACAAACACCCTGCAACCATTGCTGGAAGAACACAGACTGGTAGTGGCATTATGGTCTGGGGAATGTTTTCATGGCATTCACTGGACCCACTCATCCATGTAGAAGGCAGTCTCAACCAATCTTGGGATGAATCCATCCTTGCAGATCACATATACCCATACGTGCTGATTGTCTTCCCTGGGGCAGACGGAATCTTCAAGCAAGGCAATAAAAAATGTTACATGGCTAGAAATGTCCATAATTGGTTGGAAGAGCATGACCGAGACTTAAAGTACAAGTACTACCCTGGCCACTTATTCCCCAGACTTAAACCCAACTGAGCATCTGTTCATTATGTTTGCTGCACATGGCGTTTACTCTGGATATTAGCTGGTGGTCATAATAATATGCCTTAAACTGTGAACTTTAAAAATAAGAGAAGACAACTAGTGTCATTGTGAATTTTTAAGTACAGAAACAAATTTGGCAGCCATGTTGAATCACATGACTGTAAAGCAAAATACTGACCCTCACAGTGATATCACATTGCGACATGCACCCTCTCCATGCTGCCCTTCCTAATGCTACCATCGCTTCTTACTACTATCTAGTATTATATTACCTTTCCCAACTGGTTCAGGACCCGACTAGAGGGACGGCCATACTGGACTTAGTATTAACCAATAGACCTGACAGAATAACAGATGTGCAGGTCGGAGGACACCTGGGAAACACTGACCATAACATAATAACCTTCCAATTGTCATTCAAAAGAGTGTTTCTTCAGGGAGGAACAAAAATACCAAACTTCAAAAAAGCTAAATTTAGCCAACTAAGAGAGGCCATAGGCCTAACTAACTGGGACAAAGTCCTCAAAAATAAAAATACAGCCACAAAATGGGAGATTTTTAAAAGCATCCTAATATCTAATTGTGAGAGGTACATACCTTATGGGAATAAAAGGTTAAGGAACAAGAAAAAACCAATGTGGATAAATAGAGCTGTAAAGAAAGCAATAAATGACAAACAGAAAGCATTTAAATCACTAAAACAGGAGGAGAGCGAGGAAGCATTGAAAAACTATAAGGAAAAAAATAGAATATGTAAAAGACAAATAAAAGCAGCCAAACTAGAGACCGAGAGATTAATCGCCAAAGAGAGTAAAACTAACCCTAAAATGTTCTTCAATTATATAAATACTAAAAAGTATAAACCTGAAGGTGTCGGCCCCTTACAGAGTAATGAGGGGGGAGTTACAGAGAGCGATGAGGAGAAAGCGAAGCTACTAAATAACTTTTTCTCCACTGTATTCACTGAGGAAAATAAACTGTCAGATGAAATGCAGAGTATAAAAGTAAATTCCCCTTTAAAAGTGTCCTCTCTGACCCAGGAAGAGGTACAGCAATGTCTTAAAAATATTAAAATAGACAAATCACCAGGACCGGATGGCATACACCCCCGTGTCCTAAGAGAATTAAGTAATGTCATCGACAGACCCTTATTTCTGATATTTAAGGACTCTATACTGACGGGGAGTGTTCCACAGGATTGGCGCATAGCAAATGTGGTGCCAATATTCAAAAAGGGTCCAAAAACAGAGCCCGGAAACTATAGGCTGGTAAGTTTAACTTCTGTTGTGGGTAAACTGTTTGAAGGTTTTCTGAGAGATGCTATCTTGGAGTACCTCAATGAAAATAAGCAAATAACTCCGTATCAGCATGGCTTCATGAGGGATCGGTCATGTCAAACCAATTTAATCAGTTTCTATGAGGAGGTAAGTTCTAGACTTGACCGCGGCGACTCAATGGATGTCGTATATTTGGACTTCTCCAAAGCGTTTGACACGGTACCACATAAAAGGTTAGTATATAAAATGAGAATGCTTGGCCTGGGAGAAAATGTCTGTATGTGGGTAAGTAACTGGCTCACTGATAGAAAACAGAGGGTGGTTATTAACGGTAGATACTCAGATTGGGTCACTGTCACTAGTGGGGTACCACAGGGGTCTGTATTGGGTCCTATTCTCTTCAATATATTTATTAATGATATTGTAGAAGGTTTGCATAGTAAAATATCAATTTTTGCAGATGACACTAAACTGTGTAAAGTAATTAACACAGAGGAGGACAGTGCACTGCTACAGCAGGATCTGGATAGACTGGAGGCTTGGTCAGAAAAGTGGCAGATGAGGTTTAACACTGCCAAATGTAAGGTTATGCATATGGGAAGGAATAATGCAAGTCACCAGTACATACTAAATGCTAAAGCACTGGGTAACTGACATGGAAAAGGACGTAGGAATTTTAATGAACAGCAAACTAAGCTGTAGAAGCCAGTGCCAGACAGCTGCTGCCAAGGCCAATAAGATAATGGGTTGCATCAAAAGGGGCATAGATGCCCGTGATGAGAACATGGTCCTGCCACTTTACAAATCACTAGTCAGACCACACATGGAGTACTGTGTACAGTTCTGGGCTCCTGTGAACAAGGCAGACATAGCAGAGCTGGAGAGGGTTCAGAGGAGGGCAACTAAAGTAATAACTGGAATGGGTGGACTACAGTACCCAGAAAGATTATCAAAATTAGGGTTATTCACTTTAGAAAAAAGACGACTGAGGGGAGATCCAATAACTATGTATAAATATATCAGGGGTCAGTACAGAGATCTCTCCCATCATCTATTTATCCCGAGGACTGTGACTGTGACGAGGGGACATCCTCTGCGTCTGGAGGAAAGAAGGTTTGTACATAAACATAGAAGAGGATTCTTTACGGTAAGAGCAGTGAGACTATGGAACTCTCTGCCTGAGGAGGTGGTGATGGTAAGTTCACTAAAAGAGTTGAAGAAGGGCCTGGATGTATTTCTGGAGGGTATTACAGGTTATAGTTACTAGAGAGGGGTCGTTGATCCAGGGAGTTATTCTAATTGCCTGATTGGAGTCGGGAAGGAATTTTTCCCCCTAAAGTGAGGAAAATTGGCTTCTACCTCACAGGGTTTTTTTGCCTTCCTCTGGATCAACTTGTAGGAAAACAGGCTGAACTGGATGGACAGATGTCTTTTTTCGGCCTTACAAACTATGTTACTATGTTACTATATGTGCAACTCGTTTATGTGAAATGAGAAAAGGCCCAGGATGACCAAAATCATTTCCTCGTGTCACTTGAATTATTTCTGAATTGGATACTGCTTCTATGAATTATATGGATTCTTAATAAATTTCTAAATTTGCATCCAAGACTGAGATGTGCTATGATTTATTTTGACTTAAAAAGCCTTAGGTGATAAATGTCAATACTGAAAGGAATATGTCCCATCATGGGTATTTGGAAAACATTTCCCTTTCTCGTCAGTAATATAAAATTGATTTCATAATATTTGGTGTAAAACGTAGCCACTGGTGGATTGGGGTTTCATGGGGCAATACAAAAAAATGATTCTGAGGATACACCCTCTGTCTATACAAAACATACCTACATTTTAATTGTAAACTTGGCCAGCTCCTAAGAAATGGGCCTTTTGGACCCATTATTGCATCAGAGCCTTTGCTCACTGAAAGACCCTCTATAAGGACAGTCTGACCATAATAGTAGCTATAAACAACAAGAAAGATTCATAAAAATCTAGCCTGCCTTCCTCTAGTTGAATATGTAGGTATACAAATACCGTATGAATATATGCATATCTGGTAAAGCCAACTTTCTTCAAGTTAATCAAAAATTGAGATGAAACTATTTTTGGTCCTACTATGCACTAGTGCTTGCCTGTCAATCATACCTTATTTTTTAAGTAGCAAACACACATTATATGAAAGAACCAAAATAACATATTCTTATCCAATTTTTCAATTGTGCGTTTCAAACGATATGTAATTAAAGCTTTCTGTAATGTGTTTTATGCACACCAATACTATATCTATTTAATTTAGAATGGAAGCAGGTATGTGGCAATTTTATTAACATTTACGGATTTGATGAAGCTCGGTATTACACAATTAGTAAGAAATTATATGCCGCAGGATGTATTTTACTGCAAAATGACACTTGCCCCAGGTGCTGAGAAAACGGCACGATGCCAAACGCAGAGCACCTTCAGCATCTGGCACATTTAGCGGTAAAACTACACTGCATATTATTATACCTTCACTCCTTTTTCAGATGTTACTGTAACTGATGTTTAATTAGGCAAATGAAGACTGGAACACAAGCAACAAGTACATTTGAGATTTCTTTAATCTCTCATGTACTTACTGAAAGCACTCTTCTCACAATGTGATTATGTAAATAGCAATTTCACCAAAAACAGCTTTGGAAAATCAATATTAATGGAAACGATATAATACATAAAAGGTGCATTTATTTTTCACATTCAAGGGTCAAGGAGAGTGTGAATTTAAGTAAAAAAAAAAATCATAATTCTATAGCAGTATCGCTAAGACCAAAAGCTAGAAGGACGTGGCTAAAGATATTCTATATTGCCCTTGATGGCCATTAAGTTACAAGTACAATTTTCTAGCTGACAGCATCATAATCAGGGGAGTAGCTATAGGGGAAGCAGGGGAAGTGGCCTCTTTGGGGCCCATCCAGGAGGAGGACTAAAAGATTTTCTTGTCTTGGTGTCACTCTCTGGTTTGGGGGGAATATTTCACACCAAGCGCAGGAGAAAGAGGGGGGAAACTTTCCTGAAGATAATGGCAGCAAAGAAATCTCCACAGAGAAACCCACACCAGCAGACCACAAACACCACAGAAAGTAAAAACCGCACAGCATGGTGGGAGAAGCAACACTAAATAGACAAAGATAATTGATAAAACACCTACACCTGAAGGGGGAGGGTGTGGTGAATGCCAGCAACAAAACAACCAAAGGAGAACCTGTCAGTTTAACCCAAGGGTTGCCAATCTGACAGACCTCCTGATACCTGTCGCAGGAATGTCCGTGACACTTGGCTCCGTCAACAGTATTATAAAATGAGATGGCATACAGAGACACTCTAGGAAATGGAATGAGTGGCTGCCGGGCCTTGTCCGAGACAGCAATATTAACTAGCCTCAGGAGTGAGGGTTGTACGGGAGGAGAGAGTTGGGAAGAATTTGCTGGGGTGGAGGGAAGATGGGGTCATTCGAATATTTGCTGTGGAGCCCAGTAATTTCTGGTTACGCCACTGACCATAACCTGTCTGTGATCTACACCTAGATAAGACAAAATACATTTAACAAAACATTATATACGTTCATACGATAAACATATGGTTTTAATAAATGTTTTTGCATGGTGATGGGAATAAGTAGAAATGTGAAACTGTAATGTGCAGCCACATATATCAGTTATATCCAACCGGTTCTTCAGCCTTTTTTACTATACATAACTGATGAAATGGGTGTCCACTGGCAGAGAGTGCAGTGTGGCATTCCTTGCTTTTCTGTACTATAATTAAAACCAATGCCACTAACCACAAGCTGACTTTTCCATACAGTTTTTAGTAAAAAACTGGAAGGAAATATATGGGAAAAGGTATATAAAAAATGTGAGACATATGGACATACGTATGTAAGTGGACCTTATTGGGTTTAGGTGGGCGGTACATTACATTACATTACATTACCCTTGAGCCAGAATGAATGACCAAAAGGATTCTTTCTAATCTAGAGGATTGGAAATATTGTACCGTACATGACTTCAACATTTATTGTCTGTGAAATAGTAACTGAAAAATATAATTCCCTCAACACAGTGAATGTTCGCCACCAGGTAAAGGTTTCATTGGAAAAATACATTAAATTCCAGAAATTTGCATCGATGAGGATTATTATTTATAGTGGTTGTCTCACTTCAGAAAATAATGTTTATCATGTAGACAAAGTTAATAGAAGACACTTACTAATTGTAATTGTCCATATTGCTTCCTTCACTGACTGTATTCATTTTTCCATCACAAATATATACTGCTCGTTTCCATGGTTATGACCACCCTGCAATCCATCAGCGGTGGTCGTGCTTGCACACTACAGAAAAAGTGCTGGACTATGCGCACTCCAGCCATCCCAACCACCAGAGAAGATGGCACTTTTTCCTATATTATGCACGCATGGACACTGCTGCTGGATTACAGGGTGGTCGTAACCAAGGAAATGCGCAGTGTATAATGTGACAAAAAATTAATCAAGCCAGTAGAGGAAGCAATATGGACAATCACAATACATTAGTAAGTGCCTTGTATTAACTTTCTCTACATTATAAATATCATTTGCTGAAGTGAGACAACCCCTTTAAATTTGAATGAGAAATGAATTATATTGTTCAGTAGTTATAATCCTGTTACTGTAAGTGACTGTTGAACAAAAAAGCCTAGGCCAAAATTATTAAAAAGGTTAAAAGTTGTGCCCAGGCTACCCAGGTTCTGAAAATAATATTTAAAGGAAATTACACTGTAATTTCAAAATGAGGTGTGTAATCAGAGTGGAAAATGAAAATGAATGTGGTAAGAATTTGGACTCTGTACCCAGGAGGTCTAAGGATCAAGTAGTTCATTCAATGAGACTTCCTTGCGATTGCAGAAATTAAACTAGTTACTGAATCCAATTATTTTTAAGATTAAATGAATTTAGCATGCAATAAAATCTCCACATGTGGAGTCTTCAGGAGCTGTGTTCTGAAGGCCTTGCAATATATTAACATGTCAGGTTTCAGACAAAATATCACAAGAAGTGTTCTGACTATATTAGCTGTTTTGATAGTTGACAAATCCTGTAATCTAATACCAAAAGAATGATTAAAATTGCTGCAAGTTGCCTGTATGTAAAGAATGTATTTATTTTAGGTGTTCTTTAAAAAGACCTCATAAAGCACATCCTGTAGCTTGGCTTTGGCATACTGTAATGAGTAGCTTTCAGCCTGTACACACATTAGTTGGCCAAGGTGGACATCATGTAACCAGTCAGCACTGGCTATAATGAATTAAACCTGTCAAATTATACGGTTTGTGGAAGGACCCACTGTACCAACTAACTGTTCCAACTAACAGTTTTACCTATGGCGAGACCTAATGGCATTATCCTGGTAATCCTCTTATTTTCACCTTTTATCCCCTATACAGTGATTTGGCCTTTGCTGAATGGGACTCACCAGGCCCCTACCCTTATGAATAGTTCTGGTGTAGTTGGCAGCTGACCCACGGGGGTCAGAGACACCAGTGTGAAGAATCAAGGGTCAGTAAGCAGGCAGAAGTCAGGGCAGGCAGAGTTCATGCAAATCCATGAAACTAATCCAAAGTCAGGTCAGGCAGCACAGGGTCAGTATGGTAGACAGACTAAGGTCAGGGCAGGCAGCAGAGTAAAGTAAAAGTCAGTAAACAGGCAAACGTCTGGTCCATGGGCAGACAGAATAGCACACCTTCACTGGTTAAACTAGTAAACGAGGAAGCTCAGGCAAGGAGTGAGAGGGCAGCGCATCATTTACAGCAGAAGCTGATTAAAAATAGGAAGCAGCTTTTCAACTGTACACAGAGCAAGGAGAGGAGGGGAGTAGTAGTAATTCAATGAATAATGTTCTTAATAGAAGCAGCGGGGCAGCAATGGACACAGGTCGTTGATGAAACTCCAGGAATGACACTTTTGGAAGTCTCTTAGGCTCACTTCACATATATCAGTTGTATCCTGCCGGTGATTTTAGGCCAGGAGCCGGAAACAACTGATATATGTGCACAGACCTGGCATCAGAAAGAAAAACTAAGCAAGCAGCTTTTCTATGTCTGGAACTATTTGACATCCAGTATCACAACTGATGCGCTGGATGTATGAGAACAATTCCTTAGAAAAGAATGGGATCGATCAGTTCTGGCTCCAGTTCCCCTCCAGTGTTTTCTACTTATAGTAACATAGTAACATAGTTTATAAGGCCAAAAAAAGACATCTGTCCATCCAGTTCGGCCTGTTTTCCTACAAGTTGATCCAGAGGAAGGCAAAAAAAACCTGTGAGGTAGAAGCCAAAAATTCCTTCCCGACTCCAATCAGGCAATCAGAATTACTCCCTGGATCAACGACCCATCTCTAGTAACTGTAACCTATAATATTATTACCCTCCAGAAATGCATCCAGGCCCCTCTTGAACTCTTTTAGTGAACTTACCATCACCACCTCCTCAGGCAGAGAGTTCCATAGTCTCACTGCTCTTACTGTAAAGAATCCTGTTCTATGTTTGTATACAAACCTTCTTTCCTCCAGATGCAGAGGATGTCCCCTCGTCACAGTCCTGGGGATAAATAGATCATGGGAGAGATCTCTGTACTGACCTCTGATATATTTATACATAGTTATTAGATCTCCCCTCAGTCGTCTTTTTTCTAAAGTGAATAACCCTAATTTTGATAATCTTTCTGAGTACTGTAGTCTACCCATTCCAGTTATTACTTTAGTTGCCCTCCTCTGAACCCTCTCCAGCTCTGCTATGTCTGCCTTGTTCACAGGAGCCCAGAACTGTACTTCATGCTGGAAAGCAACTGAAACATATGAGTATGAATCTTAGAGTATGAATGGAGCATCAGTGTGCATTGTGCTCAACCACCTCTCCATTTCATAATTTGTGGGGAGCCACTGATCAGACAATTACTGGTACCACTTATTCTGTGAATATGTAATTGCAATATTGAGATAACCTGTTTTAGCATGTGTCATAATTCTAAATAGTTATTTAATTCTATGATAATAATCTAAAACACCAATCCCAAATAGGGCATACACCCTCACAAAGCAACAGGAAAACATTTCTTTACTGGGTTGAATATGAGAACACAGTCTAGTCCAACCATCTACAGTACTACTTTATATTAGTGAAAGTCATGTTGTTCTTCCTAAAATCCAGTCCATCTTAGAGGATTTCAACTTTATCTCTAATTACAAGATCAATACAGAAAAAAATCCTAAATCTTTAGACTGAGTTCACATCTCCATTAGGAGATCCAGCTGCCTGATCTGGTGCAAATGCTGGCTGTTGGCAAGACAAAAAACTGTTGCATTCAGCAGTTTTTGGCTGGCCAAAACCCGGTATTTATGCTGACCTCATTACAGTCAATGGGGATCCGGCGGTGAAGTAGAGAATGTCAATGTCAGATCCTGCAAGATCTGGAAGGCTTCTCAGTGCCAGAACAGCCCGCCAGATCTCCTAACAGAGATGTGAACTCAGCCTTAATATTACTTTGTCAAAAGGTCTACTAGTTCTTACATACCTTAATTTGTTTGGACCACAGACAATCTAAAATATTCTGTAATAAATGATTACCTCCAACAAGTTTGTGGTCTTACTTAAAGGGGCACTACCATCAATTTGCTAGCACATAACATTTGATAGCCTATATGTAAATATTTTTTTTAATAAGAAACACTAAGGTGCAATCAATGCTCTTTATCTTGGCCTAAAACAGGGTTGCAATACTCTTACCCCAATTGTACTAATCTATTATACTAGTAGAAAACATCATTCCATTGCACCAGCTGTAAAATAACAAATGCCTAGGATATGCCCTCATTGTCCGATAGGTGAAGATCCCACCGCTGAGACCCTTCTCTATCACCTAAACAGAGTTAATGGGCGTGGTAGCCGTTCATGCGTGGTACGCTCCCATTCCCTTCTATGGGAAGAATGCTTGGTCACTGCCGGGCAGCCACCACTTTGTCCCCATTGTCTCAGATGAGAATACCCTTTTAAGCAACTAATAAATGCTTCCTAAATATGCCCAATCCCATACCTTGCCACCACTTTAAAACCCCACTTACCAACAGCACACCCACATAACCATTCAACAGTATCTCCAGTTCTTTACCTACTATTCCCTTCTTGGATTACCTATATGGTTAAAATGAGATTTTAATTAATAAGAGCAATAAAAGCCCTCGCTCGTTAAAGGGGTTGTCCTATGTGGGACATTGACATGCCATAAATGTCAGTGTGTCAGCGACTATGTTCCAATGTCTCTTAACTGTAAATTGAGGGTACATGCATGCTCAGCTTGCCTCCGTTTACTTCAGGGCCCTGTTCTTCCCATAGGAGCAGGTCTCGCACCTACCGTATGGGACATTTATGGCCTATCTTATTAATATGTCATAAATGTCCCAGATGGGAATACTGCTTAAATTCAATCTGCATTCATAAAAGTGTGTAAAGTACAAGCCTTAGCCATTTGTTACCAAGCTCAATTGCAAAAACAAACTTGTACATATCTCCAAGGACAATAAAAGCAACAACACTACTTCTTTATATATGATACCATATGCCAAGATTTCTTGCAGGAGCAGCCCGGCTGATAGGAGGCAATTAAACCATCCAGCAAAAAGGAGATGGTTGAAGTTCCTAAAAAATTGCTTGTGGCTTCTGAGCTGCAGCCTGAGAAATAGAGCTTTACAAGATAAATGTAACTTTGTGCTGTGTTTTTCATGGCAGATTTGTCTCATTCTTTTAACGGTTTTCATTCCAATAGAATCTGACATCATAGGTATAAATCTTTTTCTTAAGCTTACAATAATATTCATTACATTCATATTCTCTCCAGTACTTGGCATTAGCCACTGGAAACTATACCAGCAATATTTACTTGGGGAGTTTTAATTGGGCTCCTGGGCAACAGCAGTTAAAGGCAACTTCATAGACAACAGCCCACCACAACAGAAGAGGACATTATATTGATTATACAGTAACTGCTATATGTAATAGTGGAATATACATGATTGTAAGGATTAGTGCTGACTAGAGATGAGCGAGCACTAAAATGCTCGGGTGCTCGTTATTCGAGTCGACCTGGGTTCGATTCCTGTCTATCGCAGGAGGCAATTTAAAGAAGATTAAAAAAAAAAATCAGTACAATATCTAATACGTCCCCTACCCGGGTAAATTGTTTGGAGAGAGGGCCTGTAGGTGGCGTGTGTGGTGGTGACAACAGCCGGAATGGATTTTGAAAAACTGTCGCATCAACCGGTATGGTATCAATTCTTCTCAGTTTAATACCGTATACGTCCCCTATCTTGGGACCTTATATTTCATGGATTTTTCGACCACGGAAAACGGAAAAAGAGCTTGCTCTGGCCAGGGGAGTGTCTTTCCCACTGCAGCTAAGGGGACGTGTCCATGCGCTGCCTATCACAGGTCAGGATGAAAATAAAAGAAGAACCAAACAAAAATCTGTACAATATCTAAGACGTCCCCTATCCGGATAAATTGTTTGTAGAGAGGGCCTGTAGGTGGGGGGAAGGAGGTTTTGCTGGAAGAGCCAGAGGAGTGCCCCCTGGGCTAGCGTGTGTGGTGGTGACAACAGCCGGAATGGATTTGGAAAAACTGTTGCATCAACCGGTATGGTATCGATTCTTCTCAGTTTAATACCGTATACGTCCCCTATCTTGGGACCTTATATTTCATGGATTTTTCGACCACGGAAAACGGAAAAAGAGCTTGCTCTGGCCAGGGGAGTGTCTTTCCCACTGCAGTTAAGGGGACGTGTCCATGCTCTGCCTATCACAGGTCAGGAGGGAAATAAAAGAAGAACCAAACAAAAATCTGTACAATATCTAAGACGTCCCCTATCCGGGTAAATTGTTTGTAGAGAGGGCCTGTAGGTGGGGGGCAGGCTGGGGGGAAGGAGGTTTCGCTGGAAGAGCCAGAGGAGTGCCCACTGGGCTAGCGTGTGTGGTGGTGACAACAGCCGGGTGTAGTTAGAATGACGACGCAGGACCCCACCTTAAAAATTTAGCATCAACCGGTACAGTCGTAAATTATGAGATTGATCAAGTGTGGTATGTCTTCTATGTATACTACTCAGTTTAATACCGTATATGGCAGCTATCCGGAAAAATAGTTTGGAGAGAGAGAGAAAGATAGGACAAAGAAGTAAATTGTTTGGAGAGAGGGCCTGTAGGTGGGGGGCAGGCTGGGGGGAAGGAGGTTTCGCTGGAAGAGCCAGAGGAGTTCCCCCTGGGCTAGCGTGTGTGGTGGTGACAACAGCCGGGTGTAGTTAGAATGACGACGCAGGACCCCAACTTAAAAATTTAGCATCAACCGGTACAGTCGTAAATTATGAGATTGATCAAGTGTGGTATGTCTTCTATGTATACTACTCAGTTTAATACCGTATATGGCAGCTATCCGGAAAAATAGTTTGGAGAGAGAGAGAAAGATAGGACAAAGAAGTAAATTGTTTGGAGAGAGGGCCTGTAGGTGGGGGGAAGGCTGGGGGGAAGGAGGTTTCGCTGGAAGAGCCAGAGGAGTGCCCCCTGGGCTAGCGTGTGTGGTGGTGACAACAGCCGGATGTAGTTAGAATGACGACGCAGGACCCCAACTTAAAAATTTAGCATCAACCGGTACAATTGTCAATTATGAGCTCGATCAAGTGTGGCATGACTTTTAAATGGATATTGCATGTGGTCAAGTACTCCCTGGAACCCCATAGTCACCCCTTCCCTGATGTGCTAGCCCAGAACATTCTCTGCCCCAATTCGCAAGACCTTTTGCTGTTTCCGTGTGCTGACAGTGTGGATTTACCAGTGTTGTCTGAGGAGGTGGTGGACAATGGCGAGACACAGGTGTCGGGGGGTGAGGTAGTTGTATGGGAAGCAAGTTACAGTGGGGACTCCTTGGGGGGACTTTCTCATGATGGGACAGATTCAACTTGGGTGGATCAGGCACAGGAACAGATCAATTTTTTTTGTGTTTATTTAACTTTTATTTAGCAAAAATAACCAGAGATATTTAATCGTTATCTTCTCTGCGCAGTCTGGCTTAGGGGTTCGTCACTTTGATGGCGAGCTGTGCCGCTCTCTCCACAATGGTCTTTAGGTTCTTAGATGGAGACGTTGTCGGCGATTTAAGCACAGAAGGACTTGTAGCTCATCAACAGAACCTGGACCTCCTTGACATTGTGGACCAGAAATTTTCGGGTGGACCAGGAATTTGCGGAACCCTGTTGGCAGCATGTGTTTGGTCTTCTACTTGCTACCGTATCCAATGTTGGGCAATATAGATACGCAGGTAATATAATTTTTCACACCTATCCCAAAAATAACATTTACGCAGTTTGCGCAAATAAAACTGGAAACTGGAACTGGAGAGAGGGCCTGTAGGTGGACCTGCGGAAAAATTGTTTGGAGAGAGGGCCTGTAGGTGGACCTCCGGAAAAATTGTTTGGAGAGAGGGCCTGTAGGTAGACCTCCAGAAAAATAGTTTGGAGAGAGGGCCTGTAGGTGGACCTCCGGAAAAATTGTTTGGGGAGAGGGCCTGTAGGTGGACCTCCGGAAAAATAGTTTGGAGAGAGGGCCTGTAGGTGGACCTCCGGAAAAATTGTTTGGGGAGAGGGCCTGTAGGTGGACCTCCAGAAAAATTGTTTGGAGAGAGGGTCTGTAGGTGGACCTCCGGAAAAATTGTTTGAAGAGAGGGCCTGTAGGGGGCCCTCCTGAAAAATTGTGCTAAAAGAGTGCCAGTTGGACCTCTAAAAAATGGCGTTTTTTTAGTCAGCGTTAGGCAAAGACGACATGGAGGAGGAGGAGTAGGAGGAGTAGAGAAGAGGAATCGGATACATAAGTAATGTTAATGTTTAGCTGCTTTCCCCCAGAGGAGATTTGAATTCCGGTGAAATCCAGGCTTTGTTCATTTTAATAAGCGTCAGCCTGTCAGCGCTGTCAGTTGACATGCGTGTACGCTTATCGGTGATGACGCCACCAGCTGCACTGAATACCCGCTCTGACAGCACAGCGGCAGGGCAGGCCAGCACCTCCAAGGCATACAGCGCCAGTTCAGGCCACGTGTCCAGCTTTGAAACCCAATAGTTGTATGGAGCAGAGTGATCGCTACGGACGTTGGTATGGTCAGCTAGGTACTCCCGCACCATCTTCCGGTACAGCTCCCCCCTACTCTGCCTAGACTGGGGACAGGTGACAGTGTCTTGCTGGGGTGACATAAAAGTGGCAAAGGCCTTGGAGAGCGTTCCCCTGCCAGTGCTGGACAAGCTGCCTGCTCGCCTCCTCTCCCCCACTACTTGGCCCACAGAACCATGCCCTCTGCCGCTAGCAGCGTCAGATGGGAAGAATTGTTTCAGCTTGTGCACCAGGGCCTGTTGATATCTATTCACTCTCATACTCCTTTCCTCTGCAGGGATGAGAGTGGAAAGGTTCTGCTTGTACCGTGGGTCCAGGAGAGTGAACACCCAGTAATCAGTGTTTGAAAAAATTCTTCTAACGCGAGGGTCACGGGATAGGCAGCCTAACATTAAGTCTGCCATGTGCGCCAGAGTCCCAACACGCAAGAATTCCCTCTCCTCACTGGCCTGACTCTCCATTTCCTCCTCCTCCTCCAAGTCCTCCTCTTCAGCCCATACACGCTCAAGAGTTAAGGACTGAGCACTGGTACCCTCTACTGTCTCGCCGACATTCTCCTCCTCTTCCTCCTCATCCTCATCCCCCTCCTCCGATACGCGCTGAGAAACAGACCGGAGGGTGCTCTGGCTATCAAGCGACGTATCTTCCTCCACCGTCTCTTGTGACAAGCGCAAAGCATCCGACTTGATGCTGAGCAGTGAGTTTTTCAACAGGCAAAGCAGCGGGATGGTGAGGCTGATAATGGCAGCATCGCCGCTGACCATCTGTGTTGACTCCTCAAAGTTGCTCAACACCTGGCAGATATCAGACATCCACGTCCACTCCTCATTGTAGACTTGAGGAATCTGACTGACCTGACTACCAGTTCTGGTGGAAGTTGACATCTGGCAGTCTACAATCGCTCTGCGCTGCTGGTAAACTCTGGATAACATGTTTAATGTTGAATTCCATCTCGTGAGCACGTTGCACAACAGTCGGTGAGCTGGCAGTTGTAGGCGGCGCTGCGCTGCCCTGAGAGTGGCAGCATCTGTGGTCGACTTGCAGAAATGCGCACAGATGCGGCGCACCTTGGTGAGCAAATCAGACAGATTGGGGTATGTCTTGAGGAACCGCTGAACTATGAGATTGAACACGTGGGCCAGGCATGGCACATGTGTCAGTCTGCCGAGTTGCAGAGCCGCCACCAGGTTACGCCCGTTGTCACACACAACCATGCCTGGCTTGAGGTTCAGCGGTGCCAGCCACAGATCGGTCTGCGCCGTGATGCCCTGTAACAGCTCTTGGGCGGTGTGCCTTTTGTCTCCTAAGCTCAGCAGTTTGAGCATCGCCTGCTGGCGCTTACCCACGGCACTGCTGCTGCGCCTAGAGCTACCGACTGAAGGCGCCGTTCCCACGAATGGTAATTCGGTGGAGGAGGAGGAGGAGGGGTCGGAGGAGCAGGAGGCATAGTACGTCTGAGAGACCATGACCGAGGTAGGCCCCGCAATCCTCGGTGTGGGCAGTACATGAGCGGCCCCAGGGTCATTCTCGGTCCCAGCCTCCACCAAGTTAACCCAATGTGCCGTCAGTGAGATATAGTGTCCCTGCCCGGCAGCACTTGTCCACGTGTCCGTGGTTAGGTGGACCTTCTCAGAAACAGCGTTGGTCAGGGCACGGATGATGTTCTCTGACACGTGCTGGTGTAGGGCTGGGACGGCACATCGGGAAAAATAGTGGCGGCTGGGGACCGAATACCGAGGGGCAGCCACTGCCATGAGATTGCGAAAGGCCTCGGTTTCTACCAGCCTATAGGGCAGCATCTCCAGGATAAGCAATTTGGAGATGTGGACATTGAGGGCTTGGGCATGTGGGTGGGTGGAACTGTATTTCCTCTTGCGCTCCAGCGTCTGCTGTAAAGACAGCTGAACGCTGTGCTGGGACACATTGGTGGACACTGTGGAGGATCGTGGAGGCGAAGGTGTGGTTTTCCGGCGGGAGGCGCTCGTGCCAGGGTCCTGGGCAGGGGGTTGACTAGCAGAGGCAGCGAGTGACGCAGGGGGTTGACTAGCAGAGGCAGCGAGTGACACAGGGGAAGGAGCAGTGGTGTGACCCGCAGGAGGTGGTGAACGGCCTTGGTTCCATTGAGTGGGTTGTTTAGCACTCATATGCCTGCGCATGCTGGTGGTGGTTAGGCTAGTAGTGGTGGCACCCCTGCTGATCCTGGTGTGGCACAGGTTGCACACCACAGTCCGTCGGTCATCCTCACTTTCTTTAAAGAACCTCCAGACTTGCGAACATCTAGGCCTCGCCACGGGAGCTTCACTACGTGAAACAGTTGCTGATGATGCACCAGCTCTGGCCCTGCTTCTCCCTCTGGCCACACCACTGCCTCTTACAACCTGTTCTGGTGCAGCACTCGCCTCCGCCTCAGAAGCACTGTCTTCACTCGGCATATCAACCCAGCTTGGGTCAGTCACCTCGTCATCCTCCGATTCCTCAGTCTGCTCCCCCCTCGGAATTCCTCCCCTTACAACAACTTCACCACTGTCTGCCAACCATGTCTCCTCATCGACCGACACCTCTTTACAAACTTCTTCCACTAACTCAACATTGTCATCATCATCATCACCCACATACTGCGACAGTTGGAACACTTGGGCATCGGGAAAGAGGTCAGCAGCAACCTGAGAAGTGGTTTGTGACTCTGGGAAGGGTCCAGAAAACAGTTCCTCAGAGTATGCCGGATCGCAGTCCAAGGGGGGAAGGAGGTTGAGGTGGAGGAGCCAGAGGAGTGCTCCATTGGGTAACGTGGGTGGACTGCGTGGAAGACTGACTGGCGGACAAATTACTTGAAGCATTATCCGCAATCCACGAGATCAGCTGTTCGCACTGTTGTGGTTTCAACAGTCCTCTACCACGTGTCCCTGTAAGTTGAGACATGAAGCTAGGGAGTGTAGCTCTGCGGCGTTCCACAGCTCCCTCATCAGCAGGTACTGTCTCACCCTGCCCAGGACCACGGCCTCTGCCCCCTGCAGTAATTGAATGCCCACGCCCACGCCCTCGTCCTCGACCCTTAGCCCTGGGGGTTCAACATTTTCTGTATATAATTGTATTCTATCAAAAAAATAAAATAATTGGGCCTGGTGTACTGAAACCCACAAACTTGTTCAGTCTGGTTTAATTTTGTGACGTACAGAAAGTGTCACCTGGACAATACGGTTTGGAGTGAGTGTGCTGAACTGTGACACACAGAAAGGTTACACGCAGCTGTGTGAAATGGATTTGTATCACTCAGCTAAAACAACAAAATAATATTAATATTTTTTTTTTAGTTTTGTTTTTTTGGGAACGTGACGTGCAGAAACTATCGTACAGCTGACTGACACCCTACTGAGGGTGGCTATTTAGACTGCGACCCAGACAAATGTCGCACAGAGATTTTTAAGATCAAGCTTTACACGTGACAGGTAGCAAATGACTTGGTTGTATTCGGTGACGTACAGAAAGTGTCACCTGGACAGAATATACGGTTTGGAGTGAGTGTGCTGAACTGTGACACACAGAAAGGTTACACGCAGCTGTGTGAAATGGATTTCTATCACTCAGCTAAAACAACAAAAAAAACTAATTTTTTTTCTATATTTTGTTTTGGATTTTTGTTTTTTTGGGAACGTGACGTGCAGAAACTATCGTAGAGCTAACTGACACCCTACTGACAGTAGCTATTTAGACTGCGACCCAGACAAATGTCGCACAGAGATTTTTGGGATCAAGCCATACACGTGACAGGCAGCAAATGACTTGGTTGTATTCGGTGACATACAGAAAGTGTCACCTGGACAGAAAATAGCGAGTGTACTGAACTGTGACACACAGACAGGTTCCACACTGCTGTGTGCAATGAATTTTTATCACTGAGATATAACATAAAAAAATAAAAGGGGGTTATACATGGCGATAGCTGCACTACTAGTGCCAGCCAGCCAAGTGACAAATAAAAAAATGTCTTCTAGCCCTTAGAAGGGCTGTTGGGTTCTTTGTGGGTGATCCCTGCCTAACAGAGAACTAAATGCAGGCCCTAACACTGTCCCTGAAACGCAGCAGCTCTATCCCTAACGACATCCAGACGGCATCTGAGCAGAGCACCGCGGCCAGTCGGTAGTATATTCCAGGGTCACCTGATCAGGCCAGCCAACCCCTGCTATCGACATGTAAGGGCCCCACGTGATGCTGGGTGTACTGCAGAGTCTCCTGGCTTGTGATTGGCTCTTTTTTTAGGCGCCTAAAAAGCACGATGCGGAAGTTGCCATTTCCTCGAGCATGGCGAGATACTCGTCCGAGCAGCGAGCACTTACGAGTACCCTAATACTCGAACGAGCACCAAGCTCGGACGAGTATGCGCGCTCATCTCTAGTGCTGACTGAATAGCAGACAAACAAATTGACCTTCGATCCAAATTTCAGGAAAAAATTGTTTAGTTGCAAAGCCGAATTTCCTTGTGCTTCGTGGTAAAGAATCTATTTATGAAATGCTGGCAAAAAAAAAGAAATACACACCTCATCCATTTGCTTGCGGAGAGGCCTTCGCAGCCATCTTGATTACCGTGATGCACCACTGTGCATCACTGTGCTGATCATGCGAGGTGACTTCATCATTGATGATGTTACCACGCCTGGCCAGTGTGAAGACGCACAAGATTTTGCACGGCGTCTTCAATTAAGATGGCCACAATGGCCTCTTCCCGAGCAAATGGATAAGGTGAGTATATTTTTGTTTTTTTTAACTGGATTAACCCCTGAAAAACCTTAATTTTAATCTCAGACACCACGATCAGAGCTGAACGCAGCAACTGAGGGGTTCAATGACGGGGGGCAGCACGATCGCCATTCGCCATCATTGCACCCACTACATGCAAAGGAATGTACTTCGTGATGAAGTAATTCGTCACGAACCTAATTTCTTTGTGAAATTCAGCAAAGCAGGCGAATCTAATTTTTTATAACTTCAATCATCACTAGTAAGAATCAAAAGAACCATAGACGGCGCATTTCTTATAGTAAAATATGAATGAAATATATATTCTCCTGTTTTTCTTACTCTGGTGGTTTAGGTGGGGTTTACATGCTTTGATTCCTACCCAGATTAAATACCAGATCTATATCAACATATTTCTCAAGGATCATAGTGAATAACAGGTAATAATTATCAGGCACAATTTAAAAAAAAATGTAAACATGTCTGTTTTATTACCTGCATATTCTCTAAGACAATAGTTTGAGAGCATCTTTTATTAGAACTCTGCATTGTGCCGTTCTTCTATTATTCCTATTCCAATGCAGTCATACTTTCCCAAAAGGAATAGTAAAATGTACAATTCTAAGAAAACACGTGTGTTATATGAGTATTTACTAAAAAAGATGGGTAAGAGTTTTGATATTGGTACCAACCAATGGAGCATCTGCGCTGAAGTGGTGGGGGATTTAAAAGGTGAGTAATGATTGTTTTTCTGTATAATAACATTTGCTGCCGGTATATTAATGTCTTAAACTTTTAGACAACTCATTTATGCAGGTCAGATAATGATAAGATCTATCTATCAGCCATTTAATTAATATTTAATAGCTATGGGATCCAGGGGCAGGGGGCCCCAGTACTGAACTGCTTCTCCTGTTCCCAGCAAAGCAGCCACCACTAGGAGGAGCTCAGTGCAAGGATATCATTTTCAGCTTCCATTGATATAAATGATAACTGTATAAATTCCTATGCACAGAGCTCCTCCTAGCAGTGGCTGCCTGCAAATAGTTTTATAATATACTTTGTGAAGGGAAAAAGGAGATTTATCAATGTCTTTATACCTTTATAAATACATTAAGAAATATGGGTAAAGACAACTTTGCAGCTAACTTTTTGTCTAGGCCTAACATCTTCCCTTTAGACTGTCTTACACAAAAAAGGAACCACTTTCTAAAACAACATTTAAAGGGGTTGTCCAAGATTTTTATATTGATGAAATATCCTCATGATAGGTCATCAATATCAAATTGACGGGGGTCAGACTCCCTGGACCCCAGCCAATCTGATATTTATGACATATCCTGAAAATAGGTCTTCAATATCAAAATCTCGGAAAACACCTTTAGCAATCCAAATATATACTGCCCATAAATTTGATGCTTACATCTTAATGTATCTGCTCCATAGTCTTTAGAATAAGCACCATATTTATAGTCTGTTAGTACTGCACTTGTTCCACATAGAAGCTGGATAACATGGAGATGCAGACTTTTTTGTTACTTTTTTGTTTTTTTAGGGGGGTGGTGTCCATATTTATTTTTGCTATGGGGCCCAAAGAGATATGTGTACACACCCGATGGATGGATGGATAGATAGATAGATAGATAGATAGATAGATAGATAGATAGATAGATAGATAGATAGATAGATAGATAATCTATCAATCTATCTACGCTGATGAGCAAAAGGGTAACAATGTTTTGAACTTTTGACTTTCAGGCTTCATATCTCACCATCCACTACAGCTTCAAACGTGAGACTGCCATCATTTTATAGATAATCATTTTGGCTATCTTATACATCAATTGGATTTTCAACTATTCAGCATATAATTAGTTGTGCAGATTCTTGTAACTGCATTGTTACTGTTTTGCTCCTGGTGGTGGAACAATCTTTTTCTTCTTGTATACTACAAATTTAAACCTGTCCTTACATTCCCTAACAGCTCCGTGTTATTAGGTTGATTTCCAAATGAAAAGGTCACTGGTTAGAATCCAGGAGCAGCTATGAAAACTATTTCCCAAGAAAAAAGAAACAGCATCATCCAGCTCATCGATAGCGGTACCTTGGCAAAGAAAATTACAAACCTGCATCATGTGAGTGCAATTACAGTTGGAAGAATACAAAATAAAGCCTGTCCATCCATTCCAAACCCAAGAGGTGGACGTCCAGGCAAAATATCGGAGTCAACAAGCTCAAAAAAGGTGGATCTGGAAGGGAAAAGGGAGCTAATGGATTGAGAAACTGTAGGAACTATGAAGTTCGGTGGAGGAAGCCTGATGATATGGGGTTGTTTCACAGCCAAAGGCGTTGGATCCCTGACCAGGATTGATGATGGTCTCAATGCGGAGCTATATGTGAGTATCCTACAAGACGATTTACTACACTCGAGTACCATGGGTATGAAAAGGACGACATAGTGTTCAAGGAGGACAATGACTCAAAGCATATGCTGATATTGGCGAAGAAATGGTTCAATGACAATGAAGTAGAGGTGCTGGATCAGCTCCCACAGTCCCCAGACTTCAACCCAATCGGACACTTGTCGGTAGAATTGAAGAAAAAGCTGTATTAGTACAAGTGAGTCGACCAGTATGCACCAACATTGGGAACATGTGGAAGAGATCTGGGAACAGATTTCAGCCGAGACATGCTTGAATCTGATCAAGAGCATGCTCAGAAGGATTAAGGTAGTGTTGAAAGCCAAATGTGGATTTACAAAATACTAACAAAATAATAAAATTTAGAATTTTAGGAGCAAAACAGAAAAAATCCAGTTACATGACAAGAATCTCCAGAATTAATTATATGCTAAATTGTTGCAAGTCCAATTTATGTATGAGATAGCCAAGATGATTATCTATAAAATGATGGTAGCCTCACTTTCAAGGCTATAGTAGATGGTGAGATATAGAGCCTGAAAGTCAAAAGTTCAAAAAATTGTTACCCTATTCAGTGTATCTATCTATCTATCGATTTGTCTGTATTTCTGTTGGTCTGTGAGTCTGTCTGTCCATATATATATTCTGACACAGATAGTTCACCAAAGTAACATCCTCCTATATGGTAAATGTTTTTTCTACAATTTTCAAAGTAGATCTACATTAGAAAAAGGGCACAGTACTAAAAGTATAAAATGAAATTAAATATTAATCTCAACACAGAGCATAAAAATCACTGTAATTTTTTTCACAGTATGAAAGATAGCGAGGACTAAAATACTCAGGAGACCCCGCTGACAAAATGCAACTAAATACAGTACTCTCAATGGAAGGTACAATTTCTATGAGCTTCACAAATAACATTTGTGAGATTGCCTCTCAAATCAGTGTTTAAACTTTGCGAGTATAAACAGATTCTATATAAAACTGAAATCTGCTTGGCTTCTTTAATGTTTATTTATTTAAGAAACTAACTTATTTTAGAAAAACATTAAAATAGAAAAGATGGATTATTATAGTATTTTAACCCCTTAATGACAGGGCCATTTTGCACCTTCGTGACCAGGCTTATTTTTGAAAATCTGACATGTGTCACTCTATGTGGTAATAACTTTGGAACACTTTCTTATCCAAGCCATTCTGAGATTGTTTTCTCGTGACACATTGTACTTCACGACAGTCATAAATTTGAGTCAATATATGTCACCTTTATTTATGAAAAAATCCCAACTTTAACAAAAATTTTGAAAAATTCACAATTTTCAAAATTTTAATTTCTCTGCTTTTAAAATTGAAAGTGATACCTCATAAAATATTTGTTATTTAACATTCCCCATATGTCTACTTTATGTTTGCATCATTTTGTAAACGTCATTTTTTTTTTTTGGGACATTAGAAGGCTTAGAATTTTAGAGGCAATTCTTAAATTTTTTAAGAAAATTTCCAAAACCCACTTTTTAAGGACCAGTTCAGGTCTGAAGTCAGTTTGTGGGGCTTACATAGTAGAACACCCCATAAATGATCCCATTTTGGAAACTACACCCCTCAACACTGATTTTATAAATTTTGTTAACCCTTTAGGTATTCCACAAGAATTAAAGGAAAATGGAGATGAAATTTCTAAATTTCACTTTTTTGGCAGATTTTCAATTTTAGACCATTTTTTCTTTAACACATCTAAGGTTAACTGCCAAATAAAACTCAAATATTTATTACCCTGATTCTGCGGTTTACAGAAACACCCCACATGTGGTGGTAAACTGCTGTATGAGCGCATGGCAGGGCGCAGAAGGAAAGGAGCGCTGTATGGTTTTTGGAAGGCAGATTTTGCGAGACTGGTTTTTAGACACCATGTCCCATTTGAAGCCCCCCAGATGCACCCTATAGTACAAACAATCAAAAAGTGACCCCATTTTGGAAACTATGGGATAAGATGACAGTTTTATTGGTACTATTTTGGGGTACATATGATTTTTAATCACTCTATTTTATTTTTTTTGGGAGGCAAGGTAACCGAAGAATGGATGTTTTGGCAATGTATTTATTTTTTGTTTTTTATCATGTTCATCTGACAGGTTAGATCATGTGTTATTTTTATACGGACGTGATTATATCAAATATGTCTACTTTCTTTGTTTCAGTTTTACATAATAAAGCATTTTTGAGAAAAAATATGTTTTTGTGTCTCCATTTTCGGAACGCCATATCTTTTTTATTTTTCTTCCGATCGTTTTGTGTAGGGGCTCATTTTTTGCAGGAAGAGTTGAAATTTTCATTGGTACCATTTTTGGGTACATTTGATTTTTTGATTATTCATTATTACACTTTTTGGGGCAAGGTGACCCAAAAATTGGTAATTTTGGCACAGCTTTTATTTATTCATTTTTACTGCGTTCACCTGAGGGGTTAGGTCATGTGAGATTTTTGTAGAGCCCGTTGTTAAGGATGTGGCGATACATAACATGTATACTTTTTTTATTTATTTAAGTTTTTCACAATAATATTTTTTAAACCAAAAAAATCATGTTTTAGTATCTCCATGTGAGAGCTGTAGTTTTTATATTTTTTGGGAGATTGTCTCACGTAGGGGCTACTTTTTTGCAGGATGAAATGACGGTTAGATTGGTACTATTTTGGGGGTCATACGCCTTTTTGATTGCTTGGTATTACGCTTTTTGTGATGTAAGGTAACAAAAATGGCTTTTTTTACATAGTTTTTATTTTTTATTTTTTTTCTGTTTTCATCTGAGGGGTTATGTCAGGTGAGATTTTTGTAGAGCAAGTTGTTACGGACGTGGCGATACCTAACATGTATAATTTTTTTTATTTATTTAAGGTTTACACAATAATATCATTTTTGAAACAAAAAAAAATCATGTTTTAGTATCTCCATAGTGTGAGAGCTGTAGTTTTTATATTTTTTGGGAGATTGTCTCAGGTAGGGGCTACTTTTTTGCGGGATGAGATGACGGTTAGATTGGTACTATTTTTGGGGGGAATACGCCTTTTTGATTGCTTGCTATTAGCTTTTTGTGATGTAAGGTGACAAAAAATGGCTTTTTTTACATAGTTTTTATTTATTATTTTTTTTACTGTGTTCATCTGAGGGGTTAGGTCATGTGAGATTTGTTGTTACGGACGCGGAGATACCTAACATGTCTAGGGTATTTTATTATTTTATTTTTACTCAATTATAAATGTGCGTATATGGGAAAAAATATTTTTTTTTACGTTTTTCATTTTTTTTTTACACTTTTTTTTTTTACTCATTTTTGACTCAGACCCACTTGGTTCTTGAAGATCCAATGGATCTGATGTCTATATAATACACTGCAGTACACTATATAGTGTATCCCGATGGGAGAGGAGAGGAAGCTCCCTCCCTGTCTTCTGGCCACACCATCGGCCAGCGCACCGCAGCGCCCAATGGGGGAGGGAGCTTCCTCCCTGTTAATCCGTTCCATGCCATGGTCCTTACGGACCGCGGCATGGAAGGGGGTTAAACGCCCGACATCGCTGCCAGCAGCGATGTCGGCTGTTACATTAGATTGTCAGCTGTATGTTACAGCTGACAATCTAATACCGCTCGGCCATCCTGAAAATGAGGGGGGGGTGATTGAAGGGGGGGTGTGATTTTTTTACTTACGGGAGGAAGCTGCTGTGGGTGGGTGGGTCGGAGGGTCCGTTCGGCCATCCTGAAAAATTAAAACATAGCAGCGCAGCCCCGATGTCCTCAAGGACATCGGAGCTGCGCTGCTGCACTCTGCGATTGGTCAGTCTCTGCAGACTGACCAATCACAGCGATCGTGGGTGGGGGAGGGCTTTGATTGCCCCCCAAGAGTGTTGCTGAAAGCCTAAGCTTTCAGAAACAGTTGGCCCTGCGATCCTGTCACCCTGCACTTTGGCAGGGTGACAGTTAGAAGCCATGACGTGCCTGCACGTCTCAGTGCCTTAAGGCAGGGCAGCCCATGACGTGCAGGCACGTCATGGTGCGGTAACAGGTTAATGATATTAACTTACATGCAGGAAGAGCCAGGCATGCATGTGTGCAGTCTTCTCAACTGTATAGTAATGTATGAGAGAAATGGAAAAAGCTAAAAGTTTCAAGAATATATAAAAAGAGTTTTATTTATTTATTTAGTTAGTTATTTATTTTTGCAATGACTTGTCTAGAGAGACCAGCTTTAATTTTATCACTTAAAGCAGGTCACAATATTATCCAAGTACAAATACATGTTTTATATAAGCTTTACACACTGCAGTTAGCATACAGAGTTGCACTATTGTACCTATGTTCAATTGGTACCACCAGTACATGTTCATCATATGACGCCAATTAAAGATCCTTGTAACAAATATCTTTAATGGACATATTACTTCCCAGTTCCCACCTATAAAAGCCGATACTCTTTTCTCACATTTCCTTTCTTGCTATATACCCACACTGATCATATGCATAAACATCCGTGTTTTAGAGAGCTTTCAATAGTATAATCTGGGATAGAGACAGTGTAAGGACAGTGTAGGGAGATCGTAGGGAGACCATAGGGAGAAAACAGCACAGTGCAGGCTCTGTAAGCTGAAGGGATCCTTAGGAGACAGTGCAGTTTGCATCAATCTCCTGTGTAGGCACAGAGCTAACTGAATGGAACCCACCTTATTTAAAAGATAAACAATTCTATAACGTCTTTATTCTCAAATTGGGGTGAATAAGGGGGGGCACCTTGTTTAATAGATAAGCAATTCTATTACAGCTTGATTCTCAAATTAGAGTGAATAACCTGTGTAGCCTTTAAGCAATTCCATAAGGCCTTGATTCTCATATTGGGTGAATAAACACTGTAATATAACTGTTAGAATGGTGTCCACCTGATTTAATAGATAAGCAATTCAATTAGGGCCTGATTCTCATATTGGATCATATAAGAATCTGGCAATCTTGGATCCATCTGTAGTGGATCCATCTGGATGAGCAAACCGAACCGTAACGAACCAGATTCGTTACGAACTTTGCCAAAAGTTCGGTTCGTAACCGAACCGAACTTTGAAAAGGTTCGTAACGAATCTGGTAAAAAAAAAAAAACGGCGACGCAAAACTGTACTTTTTTCACAGAATAGACCAGGATACAAGGGATTATTACTCCTATAATCCCTTGTATCCTGGTTTTCTGTGAAAAAAAAATGTGTGACGTCACCCCACAGCCCCTGAAGTGCCTGAGCGCGCCGACATCTTGTCAGTGCGTCGCCAGACATCAGAGAGGAGCTCCATATCAGATAGAGAGAGAAAAGATATAGATAGATAGATAGCCAAACAAGTAGATAGATACAGGGAGAGATAGAGCCCTTACCAGAAACTTATAAATTGCCCAGACTTATCCTTTAAAGGGAACCTGTCATCTCCGAAACACCCCCTGAACTAGAGTAAGCGTTGTATAGTGTAAGTGATGCTGAATCCGAATATGTAAGTTTTATCTTCATACTCACTTCCATTCTGACGCTGTGCTCCCACAAACCTGCAGTAAAATGCACTCAGTGGACTCCGGTGCTCACTCACATAATGGAGAGGACTCAAAGAAGAGTCCACTGAGTGCATTTTACTGCAGGTTTGTGGGAGCACAGCGTCAGAATGGAAGTGAGTATGAAGATAAAGCTTACATATTCGGATTCAGCATCACTTACACTATACAATGCTTACTCTAGTTCAGGGGGGGTTCTGAGACGACAGGTTCCCTTTAAGCCAGCTGGTGACAGCAAAAAAAAAAAACACAAAAGCATACATCCATTGGGTTGGGCGCTGCACTCGGTTAGGACATCAAACTGGTGTAACAAAGATATATATATATATATGTCTCGCCAACAGCCATAGGCCCAGATTCAACAGGTTTGACACCAGAGTAGTTGCGTCAATTTGTAAAGCGAGTGCCAGTGAGGTGTCCATTTCATGAAAATTGGACACGTATTTTTGGATAATGGAACTGGCGTAAAGCCTTCTTGAATCTGTGCCTTTTTAAATGTCCTTTCTTCACCTCATGGATTCTGTGGGTGAGGTTGTCTGTCTATTTAACCGTATCCTACTAGACTAGCTATAATGTTAGAGGGTTTTTTTTAACGTTGACTGTGCTGAACTCTACATCACCATTTTGTCATGTATAAAAACTGATTTTTACAAGCGTGCATATTCTTAGCTTCCAACTTCAGTTCTCTGTACTAGGCCCTTCTGGGTCCAAAAGAATACTGCTCCTACTAATGCCCCCACCATCAATTGTCTATTTGGAAACATACTGGGTGCAATCAAGAGCTGCTGAAGCTGCCTCCTCAACTTGTCTCTTCTCAACCATACTGGCCTGGGTGATATCAAGTGCTGCTGCCTCCTCCTCCGTCAATTGTCTGTTCTCAACCATACTGGCCTGGGTGCTATCAAGTGCTACCGCCGACTCCACCGTCAATTGTCTGTTCTCAAGCATACTGGCCTGGGTGCTATCAAGTGCTGCCGCCTCCTCCTCCGTCAAATGTCTGTTCTCAACCATACTGGCCTGGGTGCTATCAAGTGCTGCCGCCTACTCCTCCGTCAATTGTCTGTTCTCAACCATACTGGCCTGGGTGCTATCAAGTGCTGCTGCCTCCTCCTCCGTCAATTGTCTGTTCTCAACCATACTGGGTCCAATACAGTACTATTACTGCTGCTGGTTCCACTGTCAAATGTCTGTTTTCCACCCTACTGGGTCCAAGGCAATGCTGCCGGTGTTGCCAACTTGCACTTTGTGTCCTATGTCCCGTGTAATCACTTACACCTTGGCTAATGTGTACCTGTTCTGGGGTGCACAAGGTCTAATTAAATGGTACGCCTGTCTGTCTTCTGACCTGTGATGTCACTGAGACCGCATCGACTTCAACGCAGCCTATTCTTGGGCTGGTGCCACAATCTACCGTGTGTTTTTGGTGCTCTGGCATGGCATGGACTGCTCCAGTGGACATCTTCAATGCTGTCAAATGTTGTCGACCTGGCTGTCGACGACTATTTTTGCACTTTGATTTTTTCAACTTTTTTCATTGTAATAGCAACTGCAACTAAACGAAACTATACCCTATCAGACTCCCACTATTGTAGCTGCAATTATTCAGCCATTATAGCAAGGTTCGTTTTAGGTTCGGTTCGTATGAATCCGAACTTCACGAAAGTTCGCCAAACCAAACTTTTCAAAAGTTCGCTCATCCCTAATCTGTAGTACACCAGAGGGGGCACTACCATTCTTACACCTAGCTACTGTCTCTAATGGTTAGCAGATGATGTCATCTGTGTATTTAATTCCAGGTCCTCTGATAAAGTTCCTTAATAATATTGTTATGCAACTGTTATTACATATAATGCACCTGGTTGTCCAGAGAGTACCTTTAGATAGAATGGAACTTACCATTCATTCTCCCCCCATTTAGGCAGAAGTGGTCTAATCCTTTTTCCTACCAAGGGAGACGTTGGAGGAAGGTGTAGTTGACTTGAGAGTGGAGACATTGAGAAGTGGAGTTGAGAGTTGGAGTGAGAGAGTGAAGCAGCATGGTGTGGTGAGGAAGCATTTTCCCCTCACTGCTGCAGGAGCTTTGGGAAAGTAGTTGAGAGAGCAGCCCATTCCTAATATATAAAAGGACTTGGTACCGTTGAGAGTGAAAATGGTGCCAAAGACACCTTACTCAGCAAAACGGGTCACAGAATACCTCTGTCACGTATCGTGTGGTTATCGTGACGCGTGTTTCATGTTGCTCATGTTTGTGCCCTGGTATACCGGATGTGGTTGTATGCTGGTTGCCAGGGGCAACGTGTAAATTGGTGGTGTCACGGTCTCGTTGTTCTCCGTGACACGGCTTCCATGTTGCTCATGTTTGTGTCCTGGCATTCTGGCTATGGTGGTATTCCGAGATTGCTAGTTGCCAGAGGCAACGTGTAGTTTTGGTTGCTGGTATGTTCCCTTCTTATTGTATACTTCCCTCCTTCCCTGTCTGGTTCTCATGGGGTTAACATATTGACCTGGGTGTGGTCACTAGGTGCTTTTATTCTGTTGTTGCTAGCCTGGTGGGTTAGTTGTGCTCCAGCCTCCGTTGGTGCTGGAGCTATGCATCTTTCCTGGGATTCCATCTGCCCAGTCCTTGTGGCCACCTAATATGTCATCGAGGTCTTCCCGAGGTCTTCTCATCCCCTTCCCTTATCCCAGTTATGTGGTGTGTGGTTTATGTTCCGGGTGGGTGTTTGGTCTGTGACTGCCATGTGTCTTCTGACATGGAATCCAGACATTCCCTGTATGAATGTGCCTTCGGTGAGAGGGCTCCAGGGTTCCCCGGAGGGGGAACAGCGAAACTGTGAGTTGTTGCTGGTGAGCTGGTTCCTGGGTGTGTTGTGTGTACTGAGTCCTGTTAGGTGTTCGGGTTCCAGTACATGTGCCTGGGTTGCAGTCTTTGGTGTGTGGGCTGCTGGTGCTTCTTCCAGCAGTATCAGCAGGTAAGTTGCCAGGTGCATGGGACCATCCTGGAGGTGCAGCCAGTGAGTTTTGGTTAAGTGCATACCTACCATCTGGGGCTCAGTGAAGAACAGGGTTCTCTGGGTTTCTGCCCTCTGGATTTGGTTCCTGGTATTTCCAGTGCACTTGGTTCAGCAATATTCCTTGCCACTGGCTTCTTACCTGCTGATCCGGTCCTCAACTCATTATAGTGTTTCAGTGTATGCTCAGTGTGGAGTTTCCCCACCAACACCGTAGCATGACAACCTCACTCTCATAAAAAACAGTAACTGAAGCTGAAAGAAGCCAGACTAAAGCCAGAGATTAGCAAAGTATTCAAGTTTACATGCCAGTTTACCCTTAGCCTGCTGGAGCCAAGAGAAAGATTACATATTGTTTGGATGACACAAGTTTATTACAAATTTATTCAAGTAAAAACTGTTGAACTTTACCAAGTCTGGACTCTACTTCCTCCACTAGCTACAACTGGGAAGCAACAATATCCAGGTATGAGCTCTGTGACACAAACTATTAGGGCCACGACATACCACTTGACATTCCTAAACACTGGGACAGGATCGGCCTGGGTAAGGGGGATACCACCGCACAGCAAAATCCGACAGGCTGCTCTCTGCCAGAACAGCCTGCCGAATTTGCTGCCAGAGATGTGAACGAAGCCTTAGCTAGTGAAATAAGGCAGTGACCTGACCTTTTTCACATAGCAGAGGTCATGTGCTGACATAGGAAACTTTCTAGTGTCGAACACAAACAGGAAGTGAAGCTGCTGGGACCCAGAATGATAGTGGAAGTTCAGGATGCCTTTTAGCAATAAAATATATCAGTTCATTTTTCATTTGACACACAATGGAAGTTTTTTTTTTTTTTTCTTGCTGGAAAACCCCTTAAAACCAGATAGCAACAGATATAATTTAATCTGTATTTATTTTCTGATAATAGATGTTTTTATTCTATTTTCCATGTTACCTGAGCTGTTCTTAACAGCATTTAGAAACCATTAAGAAAATTGCTTTACAGCAGCCACATGGTCCACATGGGACTTCACTGACTTCTAAGTGTTTTCTAGGCATGATCTGCGTTCTGTGCAGGGGACATTGTACAAGAGAAGAATAGATAAGCTTTGACAATCAACTACTGTGAATGGTGCATCCTGTCTTATAATTCTGTTGATACTTGCGAGGGTTCCTTCTGAGTCTGGGCCCCAAAGCAGTCGCTTCCCCTGCTTCCCCTATAGCTACGCCCCTGTATCTGTACAGTGTGATATCATTACAGTAACGATGTAATGATTAAAAATAGCATGAACAATTCTTTAAAAATATGTTAAACATAAACAGTATTGCATTTTCAGGCACTCTAAGCTTTTTTCTCTTTAGGCACTGGAAAATTGCAACATTTTCATTGGGAATCTACACATTGCACATAGTAGCTACTTGCTACTTACCATTAGTGTGACACAGGGTTGAGTGAATCGAAGTATCCAAAGTGGACTTCGATCCGAATTTCAGGGAAAATGCAATTTGCCACAAAGCCAAATTTCCTTGTGCATCATGGTATGAATTTTTTTTTAAATAAAAAAACATACTCACTTCATCTGTTTGAGCGCGAAGAAGACGCTGCCACCATTTTCATTGAAGATCCCTTGCTAAATCTCGTAGATGGTGATGTATGACATATTCAGTCAAGATGGCTGCAGTGCCCTCTTCGCGCTCAAATGGATGAGTATTATGTATTTATTTTAACCCCGGAAAGGCCTCAATTTTTACATCAGATGCCATGATCAGCGATGAACGCAGCATCTGAGGGTTTCAAAGATGGTCACTGCACCTACTACTTACAAAGAAATGCGCTTACTTTGTCATGAAGCAAATTTCTGAAATTCTGTGAAGTAGTTGAATAGCAGTTTCCATAACTTTTCTCAACACTAGTCTCAGTATATATGTGGAACCTGTCTTCCCTAAAGTTATTCAAGGTTGGTTGGCACCAAAAGAGGTAGTATTTATCATAGGTTCATGCCCAAATGAGATTACCTTGCCATGGGCGACGGACACAAATATTTTTGCTCAAAATATATTTCACAAAATTCACATTTATATAATGAACATAGCATTAGTACAAGTATAATTTTTTATAATGCGCATGGCATTAGTTCATATATTTCTTGTTTGCAGAGTGAAATTGCTCTCTGGTTTTGTATTTTCAGCCATGGCGATGTGCACCTGTACATTGTGATGTGCTGACTAATTTTGTTATTTGTCTTATGTTAGTGTGTCACAATACATTATGTTGAAATAGTACATTCAATTTTATTCTATTTCCCCCGTTTTAAACTTGTGATTTTTTTAAACCTAAGAATTCAGCAGTCTGAATATTGCGTCTGAGCAAACATATGCAACATATTAAAGCCTACATTATTCAATTATTGAATGTATGACTGGAAACACAATAAAAGGCCCAATTCTTCTAAAATGTCAAATATAAACACAGGTGAGGTAAGCTATGTTTAAACACTTAACCTCTACACTAAAAGAATTTATCCATATAGATTTACAGTATCACATTTTTTACTTGGCTCAGTTTAAGGCACAGGACTAACCCTTAATACAGGGTTGCTTGTTCTTAAGGTCTGTTGTGTGATTTGATAAAATATCAGGTGTTCTCTTACATATTACTATTTAGTCTCTTACCTGTATCCATAGTAAGGTTAGGTATATTAACTGACAAATATTACCCTCAGTTTTATGTAAATACACACATCAACAGATAGTGTACAATAAAAGAAGGAATATTTGCATACAGTATATTGACGGGTTTTCCAGCTATAGAAAAGAAATACAAAGGCAGCTGTTTATAACTAGTGTTGAGCGAGGCGAAGCATTTGAAGTGGAATTCGGTCCAAAGTTTAGGAAAACTTTGATTTGCAACGAATCCAAATTCCCTCACTCTTCTCGGTAACGAATCCGCTTTTCCTAAAATGGCGGTTGCACATGTTAGAAAGTGAAAGTAAGAAGTCTGGGAACACAAGATCAACCATAATGCCATGCAGCCAGTCAATCTGCAGACATCCCCTGTGATGTCACAGCTCTACAAAACCCTCATCCTGCATGGTCTCTGCCATTATCCTGTGAGCTGAGCATAGGAGAGGGATGTGGCAAGTGCTCATGCGCTAGGGACAGTGCTGCTGTAAAGTTTTAATAGGACAATATTGAATATTTTATTTATTTATTCCTACATTCACTTATTCCAACATCAGCTGTAAACTAAGATATGTAATTCTATACCAATAAGATGGAATCCTCTATGATTCCATTGCCAGCGTGCCATCCAATACCATTCAGTTTGCACCCCTTAGTGAGGCCAGGCCTTAATGATGACCATCCTCAGATTTTGCTGGCTTTACTTCTTCCAAATCACCCTTCAAAGAATCCATGTCCTAGAAAAATTACCAAGATGCAGAGAGAGGAGGAGCTGTATGTTCCTGATGACATATTCTCATCGATATTAGATGATTGGAAAGTAGGAAAAGCAGATGGCAGAAGGGCTCCCTCTTGTAAGGCAGGAGAGCACTGGGGTTGGAGAAGTGGGTATGCAAAAGCTGATTAATATTCAGTGTTTACATCATTTAATGGAAGGAAGCTGCAGGATAATTTGCCGCACGGTTCTTCACCACAGCATGACCACAACCCGCTCGCAGCTGTGTGGCTGTACTTTAAGGCAAGACAGTGCAGAGAGAGCATACTGGGCCAGTTCTGACCACTGTTCCAGTCTGGCTGCACAGAAGTCCATGGGGTCAAGAAACATTGCATGCACCAGGGAAAGGCTAGAGTCGAGGTAGGACTGGATCTCAGGTGGTATGTCTCAGTATTTCAGATTTGCTTGAGCCTGGTGCAACACATGGAAACATTTCTTTATTATGCTGATGATATTGAACTAACTGCTGCTAAATCTGTCATTCTTGAATTCTTTTTAGTTTTAATGCTTAAAAATATACGATTATTGATTAAATCAACTTATACTCTATGTATCTTCTTCTACCTACATCCTCAACTGGTCTTAGCTACCAAGAGTATTCTGGATTTCCTTAGTGTGGCTAGTTTGAATGTTAGATATTGTGTTTGTGACCATACCCACTTTTTCCTTTAGAAAAAAAAATCGCTTTGCCCTTGTTTGTGTGTTTTTTTTTTTTTTTACAACCTTCCTAATATTCTTCCACATTTCCTCTCTCATCTGAATTCCTAGTGTTCTGTTGTCAATTTACCACTATAATCTCTAAGTTTTCTGATCTGTTCATAAGATTATAAGAATGCCTTTTCTATCGGAGAAAAAAGCAGGGACAATCAGAAAGTACAGTTCTTCGAACATAACACATTTCTATAGTATTCTGTTAGTTCTAGCTCAGTCATCATAGAGTGGAGTCTGGCAAAGCATTTTAATGAAGTACATATTACAAATGTATATGCCACCATCTTCTGTAATAGAAATGAAATGTGTAATAAACTCAGTTTACATTTGAGTAATAAATACTAAAGCGTATGACCCACGGAAATCTATAAAATCAATATGGTACATCTGGAGCCTGTATGAAGTTATAATGAAAAATAACTCTTGTAAAATATCTTCATATCTTCAGCAAAGTAAATCACGTTGTAAAATGCTGCTTTGCAAAAGCACCCTTACATTTCTTCCCTTAAACTTTTGCACATTTTTTAAGGATTCTTTGTTAGAAAACAATAACAAAAATACATTTTTGTGGCATGCTAACAAACCCTTGACAAATTAGAATACAAATCACAACCCCTGGGTGGCCACATATAGAAACATACAGAATAAACAACTCCTGACAGAGTATCTCAAAATCATGGGAATTTTTAAATCTGATCACATTAGGCTACAACCGCCTCAGGGTATGTTTGCATCACTTATAATCATACGCTAACTGCAAACTAGGGATGCTTTAAAATGAAAATAATAAATACTTTATTGAATAGTATGCATTAAAAAAATAATAAGGGATCCCCTGAAAGCCCAACTAAACAAAAAGCTCATGGAATTGTGAGAAGACCCCATTCCAAGGTGCAAGGAAAAGTTATAGGTGGGTCATAAAGCCATCATAGAATCCCACTATCCAATCCTTGAATCTTACCAGGACGGGCTAGAGGATATGACAAGTGTAAGTTGGAGACTTATTCAGGATAATGTGTAACCACCACCATGCAACACTGTAGCAATTAACAGCGAGTGCACGAGAGGTCGTTAATAATAGACCATAGAAATCATTGTCTCCTGCCTGATAAAAGTCTCTAAACGCCGGAGCCCCACTCTTGTAGCGCATTCAAACTAATAGACCATAGCTGAAGTCATACTGGAACCCAGGCGGGGAGTAATGCGTGTGTGCCTGGGTTCCAGTAGTTTGAATGCGCTACAAGAGTGGCTTTATGACCCACCTATACCATTTCCTTGCACCTTGGAATGGGGTGAGATTTATGGCTCTGTAACTGTAAGGAGGGAAGCTTTCCTCCGCGCTTGGGTCTTCTCACAATTCCATGAGCTTTTTGTTTAGTTGGGCTTACAGGGCATCCCTTATCATTATTTTTAATGCATACTATTCAATAAAGTATTTATTATTTTCATTTTAAAGCATCCCTAGTTTGCAGTTAGTGAATTTTTAAATCTTTTTCAAAGATGGTCATCATATGTTGAGCCAAAAGGAAAGGTGTGGCAAGGCACATCTATATAAAGAAAGCCTGCTTCTGATATCTTAAAAAATGTTATAGATCTACTTCAGGAGTCAGCAACCTCTGGCACTCAAGCCTGTTTGAAATTACAACTCCCAGCATGCAAACTTGCTAGGCTGTTCTTGGAACTCTCACCAAAGTGAATGGAACATGCTAGGAGTTGAATTTTCATAACATCTGGAGTGCCGGAGGTTGACAATCTCTGTTCTACATGATAATGGGAACCTAAAAGCCCAGTAAACCTCATTAAGGATGTGCTAACTTAAAACTAACACATGATTATGATTAACATCAACAATAAATTATGTCCACTAAATCACATTACATTAAAGCATCTCACAGGAAAGAAGATCGACTTGAGATGCCCTGGAAGAAGCAGTAATGAAACTCGTGTTGGGCGTCTTTTCTGTGAGATGTTTAATATGATGTTATGTTATTTTATTATGGACTCCTGTGTGCTTTTAATATATTGTCACGGGACTTCACTATCTTGTTGGCTGTTGTGTTTTCCTGATATAAGAAGTATAGTGTGACACATCTGAAAGAAGAAGCTATATATCTGGAACCGCATCTGTTCTGAGTGATGAACAGTGATATGGTCTCAAGGAACTGAGGTTTATGATACGCCTGCAAGTGAGCCATTTTCAATCCATCTTTTGTGACTGTTTTATGAATATGTAGAGCAGCGTGCTCCAGTTCTCTTATTGTTTGATTGTGGAAGATCGACCTAACTCTACTGGGGTTGATGCGCTCAGTGTGAACTGCACAGTTAGCTTTTTTGTATTCTGAATTTGAGATATATTTCTCCCATTGACTCTAGGATCTGTATAAATATGTATGCAGTGAGCTCACTTCTATTACAGCCGCACACAGCGACCATGTCTGAATTCTATGAGTGTGTAAACGGAGCATGAAATTAGGTGCTATGCATCTCAAAATGTGGAGCTGTAACCTCTGTAAACACATATTACAAAATTATATGACATCATAGATTTTGAAATCGGTTGGAAGTAAGTAACATAGTGCCATATTGGCATATGGATTAGGCAGGCACTTTGCTGGCACTGTTTATTAGGGAACTCTGGCGGCACTGTTAATGGAGGCAATTTGCCTTTATGGGCGCATAATCTGTATTTATGAAATCTATATATATAAAAAAAGATGTGACATGGTGTGTAATGTGTGCTGTGTCTCACATGCCTGAGATTTATTCTTAAAAGCAGGCAAGTTTGAGTCCAACTAAAAGGAAACATAACTTACCCAAGTAGTTGTTGCTTTTTGTCATTTCAGTAACATTGATTTTTGTGGCCCCCTCTGGAATTTCCACAATTTTATGGTAGCCAATTTTAGTTAGTACATGCCTGAAGACGCCTGATACAACCTTGCAAGCTGTGTTATCTCCTCCACAGACTCCACACTTGTCAACTACTTTGTCTGGTCCCAAAAAGTCATCACAGCCAATATTCTGCAAAAAAAAAATACAGTCAGACAAAAAGAACCTCACAGCAATTTTTGATCATGTTACATTACTAATTGTTTAAACTTCATGCTGCCCCGGATTGCTTCATCCACTTAGAAATTATTTTCCAAGTATAATGAGTACACCAGTGCAAGGAATTTCTGTGCATCCGGCTTGACTCATGCTTTTTGGAAATCTGGTTTGAATTCTAGCATAAATTGTGAACTCCACTGAAAACTACACATAACATTATATTGTGAACATATTTTTCTTACAGTAATTTCCTAATATAATATTATTATTGGGATTGCTACCTTCAGCTCCAAGCGTGAGCTCAATCTACTACAAGGCTGTCAAAGTGGGAATCAAATTTCCCATTGATTCCTTGCTACTTATAAGCAGACCACAAGCCCTTCATATTATAGTATTCTTGCTCCTGCAGAAAAAAGGGGCCACTCTGGCACAAAAGAGTTTAGGCAGAAGTTTAGGGATGAGGAAGACCAGTGATAGATCTCTGCCTGTTAGTGGAGTGGATTAAACTAGCCACACACATTACATACTCTAATGTGTATAAGGTCAACTTGGCTGCTGTTGGATTTCAGCATGCTGATCCTGTGTTACCCTGGGAGATGAATTGTGCCATGTCCATGTGCCAATAGACATGTACACTCAGCTAATCTGAGCATGCATGTTAATGTGAAACTTAACAAACAGCAGAGTATATGTAGATGGGAAGCTTTGCTGACAACTTTAGACATTCAGAAGGCAAAACCGGCAATGAACTTCATGTCGCTCCCTGCCAAGGGGACAGAGCAGTCACAATCTGTCCCTGTTCCAAAAATGAAATTGTATTACATCTATACTTTACAAACTTTTTTTTTAACATTATTCAAGGCCACCTGTTTCTCCATGAAAGTTTGTGGGACATGTTAACTTGTTGTAGGTATATTTTATAAATGGGACAGCAAACAACTGGGCTCAGTGTTGGTTTCTCATATTGTAAGCAGAAATCATTGCACATCTACACAGAGGGATATCAAACGGACTTGAGGGAATAATGTGATACCCTCTTTAATTAGTTTAGCATTAATGGTGTATGCTGAACCACAGACTAGTATTTTCCTTGCATTCACAATGACATAAGAACAGAAAATGATTGAGATTAAACGATTGAGACTGGCATCTTCACCAGATGGCATCCTGTGAGTCAATGTACCTATTGTTCCATATAACACGAGTGATTCTTCTCGTAAGAATCACCCAGGTATTTGTTAAAGTAAATGAACCTAATTACTTGTGAAAAAGGATACACTTTGGGTTCAAAGAATACATAGCTTAAGGATTTCTTAACTTCTTGTTGATGTTCACTTCATGTAAGGACACTCACAAAATATATCAGATATCATTATTGCCAATAAGGGCATTTAAAACCAATTACAGTACAGACTGGTCCCCTAACACATGACAAATTGTTCAGATAATTATCGCCATATCATAAATTTATTGTAACAAAATACATACACTTTATGTAAGGACCACCAATTATTTACCATTCACAATACCCCTGTTAACATGACCTTATCCACCTCTGAGCCATACAACCTTACATACAAAAACACATGTACCAGGGAAAGTCCTTGGAGCTTCTAACTACTGGTGGCAATCAGTCTATATCAATAATATACCCCTAGCTTTAGCTCTGGCTCATAGGGACCAAATATATTTGGGTAATTATAGGGTACACATAGCCATAAAGAATGGACCAAAACAAATTACTTTCATGTGCTAACTGCTGTCACAATGCACCACACTGAACACCTCATACATTCCGGTATATTTCAGAAACTAGGTCATGCCCATACTGAATGGCACTTCCTTGCCCTGCAATCTTCTTCCCTGTGTCACCTGCCCTCTTCTGCATTGCCTGCATTAAATCCCCTTGCTGTTACCCCCAGGTGCCCCTTTATCAATGTTTCTGTCCTAATGCCTACAGTTTGTCCTAGACTATTGGTCCTATACAGTGCACCAAAAACGCAGTTAGGTGCCTGTGTAGCCTGAAAATTCGACATCATGTTTCCCTTCAGCACACAAAAGACATGGGGACAGATTCATTAAGACTTTTGCCCTAATCTGGAGTAAAATATGCCACATTTATTAATGAAACATTCCTTTCTTGATAAATCGGGTATATCTTGGTTGTATTAAAGCCAGAAAATTGAATGTATGCCTACCATGAGCAGCTACAGATATGCTCAGTTTTTTGCGCCATTTCCTGGCTTTAAGCTTAAGTTTGTTGCACCACAGTTGGCTATGCCTCCTCCTGCATGAGGAATGAAAAGTTGCTAATTACAGCGCAAATATGCCATGTGTAGAGATGAGCAAATCATCCAAAATTTGCTTTGGCTAATGTTCGACGAATTTATGACAAGATTCGTTCTTAATACAATTTTCGTTCAAAAATAATCGTTGTTTTGCGGACATTCCTACACAAATTACGAACATACAGTCAGCGTTGTTAAAAGTAGGCAATACATAAGCATTAACGTACAAAGTGCGTACGAATCCTTAGCGTACTATTGACTCGCGATTGCGTCATACGCACGAGGCTAGGCCGCAGCGTACAGTTTTTAGAGGCAGTCCATATGAGCTAGAAAAGTAAGGTGCTAGCTATCTGGCTAAGTGCATAATTCACTAAAAAACACCGTACAATAAGTGCATTAATATAGGACACTTTGCAGTACCTGAAAAAGAATACACACAATGGGCTAAAGTGCTTGAACATTGCTGAACCTGTAAAAACATTATTGCTAAAATACAGCAAAGACAATTATGCAAACATTTTAATGCAATTTCAGATTTGCAAGCATAAAAGTCTCAGATATACGTTTGAGTCTCTCCTCGAGTTGTGGCTGCTTGATAATAAAACACTGGAACACAGTCCAAAATGCAATTGTAATCCACGTGAGATAATTTTGTAATCCAAACAGGTAACGTGTAATCCACATGGATGGTATAAAATAGCAGCAAATAGAGAACCCTTTTTTCAAAGCGGGCTCCCAAATAACCTGAGAAGGGGGGGAAAGGGAAATTTTCTGCAGAATGGGGGGAGTCCTGACAAGCCATGACCATCTGGGTGAGAGTCAAACGGGGGCAATACAAACTAAACAAAAAAAGTGCCAACTAGCTCTCACCCGCCAGGGACAGTCCATGGTGTGGCTCCTATAGGTCCTCTTGAAGTGTCCTTTAAACCAGACAGTAGTTGGGTTCCACAGATGAGGGACCTGAAGTCCTTCTTGCTTGAGCTGCTACTGAACGACATCAGAGGATGCTCCTGCCTCCTGTAGGCCAAGCTCGCTGCCGTGGTGGAACTCCACAGCCCTCTGCTTCCAAAAGTCGGACTTGACCCGGTCGGGGTGGTGGTCATGCTGGGGAGCGCTGCAGCCACTTGCGCTTTTCTGGATTCTCCTGCCGGGACAGCAGGGGTAAGGACTTCTGGCTGCAGTGGTGGAGGCAAGGTTGCACCCAGGGAAGAAGCCCCAGCTCCCCTTGCTGCTGCTGGCTTCATCTTCTAGGGTAGTTGGTACTGCTGGATCACCATGGATTGGAATGTAAATGATGACGTTGTTAGCTGACCCAGCTGAAAGGACTGTGATGGTGGTGGTGGTGGCAGTCCAGGTATCAGAGGCTCCAGCTGTGGCTTATCCCTGAAGCGGAGGATGCCATCTGGTGACTCCTGAAGGCAGCACACCCGTACTTCACCTGGTGGTTCCTCCGGTCAAACTTCAGGTGGTGATGTTGGGACCAGGTGCTTAGATAGTAGGGTAACCCTGGTAGCGAAGGGGCCTTTCAGGGATGCCATGGGTGTGTACTCCACCTGATCCCCCATGTACAGGCTGTGACGGGGTTGGGGCAGGTACAGCCGTTTAACTGACCTGCGGCCCACGAAGTACTCCTTGCCGTCCTCGTCGTCCACCAAGAAGCCAGAGCCTTGCTCCACCGAAAACCACAGGACAGTTCCCTTTCGGCGCTCCAATGTAGGATCTCCCAGCCTAGGGTGGTCCCTTGTAGTCCTAGAGGGTCTGCACATGGGCCGTCACCGATGCTGGCACAATTGGGTTCTGCCTTATCTCCTCCTGGGTGGCGAAGAGGACGCTCCAGCCACAGCAGCCACACCAGCCACCTCACCAGCCGGCAAGGAGAATATGGACACTGAAGCCGGTGAGTCTCTCTTGCACAGTTGTGACAACTTGATGTCTGGAGCAGGCGGTGGTTCGGGGAATTTGTCCCCAAAAACCATTTCACTCCACTTCGGACGCAGTTCTTTAGCCATGCTTGCTGTAGTGTTCAGTGTTCAGCGCTGGTCTAAAATCGGTTCAGAGGAGGGAGGAGTAATGAGGGAGGAGTCTTCACTCCCTATACGTGCCAATAGTTAGTTCCCGGTGGGCCGGGCTGGTTTTTCCCGCTCTTGAGGGGGCGTATCATCATTTTCCCGCTTCACGAAGAATGCGTACGTTATGTACGTAGCGTACGTATCATATGTAGCGTTAGCATTCAAAATTTTACAAAAATTTATTAATAATACAAAGTGAATCCGAAAAAATCCGGAATCGCTTCGGAGTAGAAAATTTGTAAGATTCTATACGAATCTACGAAGCGGCGAATAGATTCGCTCATCTCTAGCCATGTGCTATTTTTATTGCCACAAAACTGGAGCTAATTAAATAAATTATCCCTCTATTGTCTTGAAATATGAGTTACAGGTTAAACAGGAGGCTTCTATTAACACATTCTTGCTTCCTTCTTACCAGCCAGCACTGAACTATTTAATGAACAGTATAACAAATGTATGCAGTAGTTGCTGGTAAAGGGCACTTCATTTTATGGTGGCATGCTCTTAGAAGGGCACACTACTCAGATTGTTATTTTATTTTTTTTGTAAAAAAAAAATGTTGCTATAAGACGTTTGTGTAACATAGAATCATTAATCATTCAGATTAATTTTCGGTTTAAGCTGTCATATGTGCATATGTGTAAGAAGCAGCACTATTTCTGACCATATTGTATCCTGAAGTTATCATTCATTTTCCCCCTCTGCAGGCTCCATTTCTAACTGTTTTCCATGACATCAGCTGTAGATTGGGCGTGGGCGAATTCTAGGTGCCATGATGTCTCCTGTGTACTGCACACACAGAACAGAATTTCCTATCTCTCTTACACAGACTCAGCAGCAACATGTGATGCATTATACAGGAGAAATGAGCAGTATAGCTTTAAAACCAGCACCAGGATGAGATACTAAAACACTTACAGGAACAAGAAGAGTGTCCGTATGTGCATCTCTCTCACTGCAGCACTCCCCTCTTTCTACCCCTCCAAAGAATTCTATGGGCAGCAACTGTAACCTGATCTCTTAGTGTCTACCTCCTCTCCCTGAAGACATATTTTACCAATGAATTGAGAGTGAATGACCTATGCATGAGATGGGCCATTGTCTGCCAAGACAATGAGAAAGTGACATTTCTCTCTTTCAAATTAAAAATAACTACAAAATTAACTACAAAGTCTTATCATCACTTGTAATATATACACAGTTGCCCATTTGAGTATCAGAAGTTTTGAACCAGTATTATATCATATATACAGATATAGGAACTGGGTATATATAGCAAATTAAGTGGGTATTTGAGGTAATTAGGGTATCTGTCTGTCTGTCTATCTATCTACCGTATCTATCTATCTAATCTATCTACCTCAATTATTTACAAATGGCTCTTAGGTCACAAAGACCCCAACTTGCCCCCGAACTAAAGTAATTAAAGAGGCTCTGTCATTACCTCCTAACCTATGTATTAAAATACATAGGTGGGTAGTGGCCTCACAATGAATTCAAATCATATCTGTAATTCCCTTGTAGATGCAGCGGTTGATGTGTAATTTGAAGTTTAAAAAGTATGCAAATGAGCCTTCGGAGCACCGGAGGGCGGGCTTTTCCCTTCTGAGCACCGTATCTTCACCGCCCTCCCGGGTCCTAGGCATGCCCTCCTGTGTTTAGAAACTCCCCTATCCTTTATGATTGACAGCACTAGACTGTTCGGCGCATCTGAACGATGTCTCAGGCATTGGATTCAACTGCGCATGTGCCGTCACTTCGCCGAGCTCGCTCCTGGCTTCTCTCAGCTGATAAGAAGCGCGCGCCGTCACTTCGGGGTTCGGCGAAGTGACGGCGCGTGCACAGTTGAATCCAAGCGATTGCAGTGTTTGTAACCATTAAAACAACTCACAGGGAGGGTGACTAATGCCAATTCTATAAATGAAGCAGGGTGTGCACCAACCACTGCTATACCCTAATCATCAATACTTTTTGTTTTATTTCACGACCTAGCCTGGTCTTCGTAGATACAGTGCTATTGGCTACCTAATTAGTCACTCGTCACTGGGCTATTAAAATGTTAACCACTGCCCCCCACAAGTTGGGGTCTTTGTGGCCTAAGAGCCATTTGTAAATAATTGCATTTGTATTACCCCTCCCTCGAACGGGGTCCTTCAATTTTGTAATTGTTCACCTATCTACCTCATACACATTTAAATATATGGATTAATAAAATCATTTAGCTGTCAAGAATACTTGGACATTTAAAAACCTAGGCTCTCAGGCAACTGCTCCATATATCTTTATTTTAATCTACCATTGCCTTTAGTCAGCAAAATAAATAAAATTTAATGATCATATATAAAATACCAATTCCAGCTGCTTACCCGGGCATATGATGAAATATACTCTATATTCATACAAAAGGATCTGCTTTTACTAAACAGAAAAAAAACATGGCCTGACTTACTCTTAAAAGTAAACTTAAATTAAATTAATATGTGAGTAAATTAAACTGAGTCTGACAAACATAGGCAGGATCTGTGGATCAGAGGATAGGAGGTAAAGCATACTTATGACCTTGTTTTTCATCGCTGAAGTGGTGAAGAAATGAATCCAGAAGTGCATTGGGGATGGTGCAGGAGCTTGCAGTGTTTCAGGTTCACTGTATGAGCCACACCACATCCCCTGTGAGTGACAGCTGTAGCGGTCTCCTGGTTGGGTGTTACTGTTGTCACTCATAGCAAAGTCTGAAGCACTGCAGCTTGCCCCAGTGATTTTCCAGTGCCCTTGCAGGAGCAATACCCATGATATTTAAAGTTAAAGGGGTTGTCCGAGTTATTTTTTTGTTCTTTATATGTTTCTAACTTGTCAGGTATAACAACTTTCCCATATACTTTGTGTTTCTAAAGCTGCTGGTTTCTCAGAGTTGACTGAGGGTCACATGACCTGTGATGTCACCTTATCTCCCTGGTCTGTGATGTTTCGTGTACAAGCCTCAGAGTTCAGATAACAGTCTGTACACGAGACGTCACTGGCCACACCCCCTTTCTTTGCCGGGCTCCTGCTATCTGCTCTCTCCCTGGTTTCCTTCAGATAAAACATTAACCCCTTCAGCCAGAACACACTGAGGGCTCAAGGCTTTACAACAAATAGTAGCTGCAGCAGTGAGAGGAGACAAATGCTGGGCAAGGAGCTATAGAGGAATTGTAAAAGAACAGGTAGGGAGAATTTCCTGTGTGTATCAGCAGTGTCATTGTACAGCTGGGACTTGTAGTCCTACACAAACAACATGCTGCTGAGTATCCCAGCAGGCAGACATGTACTCACAGCACTTATATTCACTGCCTTTGCAGAGAAGGGGGAGGGGCAGAGATTGTTATTACTGCATATAAACAAAGGCCAGAAGAGAACCAGGGAAATGAGGAAATATAGATTTTCTTTTGCCTAAAACTTGCTGAACTTAGTTATATATTGCTGCCCATCAGATTTACAGTGCTATATTTTTTTTTTCCATAACTTGGACAACCCCTTTAATTTTTTCAGTGCTACGGTGATTAAAAGCATGTACAGTATTACATTGTTTACCCTGCCCCTACCTATGCCTGCCAGCAGTTTTGCATCAGGAAATATTCCTTTTAAAATGTTGTTTTGGCAAGGGAAAAGGAGCAGCTGTCCTTTCACTCACTGACCGCAGCTCATTTCCCCAAGCTCATTTCCCCAAGGGCATTACTACTGTGAAGGAGGCACAGAGAGGGCATTACTACTGTGAAGGGGCACAGAGAGGGCATTACTACTGTAGAGGAGAATATTCACATATTACACTTACATTTCGAAGCATAGGGAGCATGGTATGAAGCAGCAGGGCATCCACATGTTGTGGCATAGGCTTTGTGTTAACAGTGCTTTCATAAGAAAGTATACAATACCCCTGCACCCCCAATATAATTTGTTATGGGTTTTCAAGTGTGAGCAACCCTGATAGAAAAGAAGGTATACCAAACAATGCAAGCAGGCATTTCATACTTTTTAAGGATTTACTAAAAGTCTAAAACAGCTGAAGAAGGTCCCTCAAGGATAAAATAAGCTACAGTGAGACAAAAAGCCAGGGGAACCTGTAAAGATCTATATATTTCATCAAAGAGTGACACAGAGAAGAACAATGCCTCGAAAATAATACATCACATGTGTTCCATGTCAACATAAAACAAACTTTAATAATTAAATGTTGTCATGCAAAGTGTCTCAAAGCAATACTGATAAGGAATGTGTAGGGAGAGGAATCACACTGATCTCAATTTTACATACCATAGTGTGTAATGGCTGCCAAACTTAGACTGAACTTCTTAGAACATCTGCTTCTATTTTTGGTGATAGGAATCCACTATTCTATATATAGTCAATTAATATTCAATAAATATGGGTCATGAGCTTTATGCCAAGAACTCTTAAAAAAGTAATTCTCAAATGGGAAGAACAATGTGAAAGTTTAAGCTAAAAAAAAAGAAACAGCAAAAAAATTACATGATGGATTGTATACAGGTGGACACTGCACTGACCTAATATAATTTATTCTAGCATCACTGAGACAATGTGATTGGTGTGAAAACATATTGCTCCCTGCTCGGACATTTTACATATTTGGACTTTCAACCTTGAATGTTAAAAAAAAAAAATCCAAACCTCTTAGCTAGCAACATATACCTTGTATGTCCTCCTCAGAAAATGTTCCCTCACATGGATTTTAACTGGTAATGAATTACCCAGGCAGTGATGGGATCTGCCTAATTACACATAATTGCAATATCTTTAGGATTACTTAAAAAAAATATCATTAAAAAAGGGTAAATGACTTTTCTTTACTTCACAAATAAAGTGAAGTAAAGCTATATACAGTATAGCTAAAATAAAAGTAGAAAAGTTCAGTCAATATTTCTTAAGAGTTTTAAGACGTCTGAATATATAACTCACATCCCAAACCTAGTGAACCATAATGGACACAATTGTCTCCATTTCACCAATCACTTTCCATTTTGAAATTTTGTGAATATTTCCTGCTGTGGGGCCCAGTCATTTCTAGTTACACCACAGATCTGCAGGTGCGATCGGCGGAGGTTATACTAGAAATGACTGGGCCCCACAGCAGGAGATATTCAATAAAATGTATCAGTATAGTGCCATCAGCTGTTTGTTACTTTCTTTAATTCTGCATCAACTTCTGAAAAATTGCTAAGGTGGTTGCGCACGCTCAGTTCCAACCTTCAACTGCCACCAGCCAGATCTACTGTTAGAAACTGTGACAGTAAGAGGGAGAGGGATACAACAGAAATGACACACCCTCTGAGCTGTGATAGAGAGAGAGCTGTAGCACACCTTCCAGAGAAACATTATTCCCCTCTGAGCTGACAGCCTGAAATCAATCTAACAGGCTAACTGAAGAAATGAATGTGAGATCTCTGGATCCATGTGAGGTACAGGGCTGGTTCTAGCTTTGTCATGTACTATATGATGTCTGATTGCCATTTCTTACATTAAAAATGGGGATAACTCCTTAAAGGGAACCTGTCACCTCCGAAACACCCCCTGAACTAGAGTAAGCGTTGTATAGTGTAAGTGATGCTGAATCCGAATATGTGAGTTTTATCTTCATACTCACTTCCATTCTGACGCTGTGCTCCCACAAACCTGCAGTAAAATGCACTCAGTGGACTCCGGTGCTCACTCACATAATGGAGAGGACTCAAAGAAGAGTCCTCTGAATGCATTTTACTGCAGGTATGTGGGAGCACAGCGTCGGAATGGAAGTGAGTATGAAGATAAAACTTACATATTCGTATTCAGTATCACTTACACTATACAACGCTTACTCCAGTTCAGTGGGTGTTTCGGAGAAGACAGGTTCCCTTTAAGACAAAGCATATTTGAATCACCAAGCAATGTTGCTAGCAGGAATTACCTGATTGTCACATGATGCCGATAATTTTCACAAAATATCACTCTATCACACCTTAAGAATATTCCCAGAATGGAAATTTATCGCCTTTCAACAAGATGTCACACCATTCAAACTCCATTGGAATTGAAGATAGCCAAGGAACATGATCACAAAATGAAAACTGAACTGGGCTAAATGGTCAAAGCTGCAATTAGCACTGGGCTGAATTGCTATAATTTCTCGGCACGTGTATATTTCTCGACACTAGTATATTTGAGGTAACAAAGAGGAATATAAGCCTAACAGGACAGGTAAACTTCAACATATGGTAGCAAAGTACAAAAAAATCTAGAACAGAGGCAAATATAATCTGACAAAGTTACCTGAAGTTTTTTAACTGATAGTACTAAAAGTACAGTTTTCACTTACAGACGTATCCAAATAAGTACAGTGAAAGCTCTCCAAAGACCACCTTTTTTGGAGAAGACCACCTTTATCAATATAGATTTTCAATTCACTTATGTGAGGAATATGACTTATGATTCCCTGCCAACCCCCCTTTGTGTGACAGCCATGTCACATATGGCCACTGTGATTACAATAAAAACAGGATAGGAGACCAGCTCAGCAGGGGGGGTCTCTGTTCCAAAGTTGTGAGTGAGGAACTTTGCACATTCCTAGCCTGAATGGAGCCCGACAACTTTTCAGAAGGAAGCCTATGAAGAATTTATAACCCCTCGGCAAATTGAAAGGGATTTCTGCAGCAGAGCCGATGCCACAATTTCATAAGGATTTATTAAATTACACCGTGACTGAGCCAATGGCCGAGAACAGTTCTACAACCCCAAAGACGATCGGGATGTGGCACTGTAACTTCTACGGTTCTAGGGTCCATGGTAGGGGAGATATGTGTAACTCCTAGAAGAAACCCAGTAGCTTAGCTGTGTTTGGTCTCATAACATGCCTTGGCATGAGGTGGACCCACTTACACAGGTTCTGTCATGATCGGACCTACCAGTGGGATGTTATGGACCATAACAGGTTTTGGAGATTTTCTGGACCCAGCTGAAGGGAGGGGGGAGTGTGACACCCCCAGGAGCAGATGGGGTGGGGACGACAAAGGTATAATAATGCTGACCTAAGCAGAGGCCAGAGTCTTGTTCTAAGGAAAGGTCACTGCCTGTACAGTGTTAGAAAAGGCCCAGGAACCCGCTGACATCAACGCCTTTCACGTGACTACAGCAAAGCACAATATCTACTGGTAACTGACTTTACAATCTGTTTATCCTGTTTGTACCCCCTACTATCCCTGTAACTGTAATCGGACCATTGTACATATTCATTGTGTGTATAGTGTTTTTGTTCAGTGAGCCCTTAAGGCGATTAAATATATAATTTAATCTTGAGTTGTTCTGTTACCTCGATCCACGAATCCCACGTCCGTGTTCTCGGTAATATTGTTATATGCAACCTCGGGTTGGCTGCTGACCAGATATAATCCGTTAACTGACCGGAATTATATCAAACGAGAGCTGGTGGCAGTCTACTGGGCTGTTAGACTCGGTTTCGCTGGTGATAGCGAAAAGGGTCTCTCAGCCGGTCAGGATTATGAGCATAGTGCCACGCAGGGATCGCGTGGGCTACCCTCTCTCCCTTTCTGTGCCTTCCTGGACAGGAGCCGTCTGTGAAAAACCATGCTATATGTAACCTTACACACCCCAAAGGGGTGTGGAACGTCAAGCCTTTGTAGCATAGTATTGAACCGTACCGTGTCATCCCCAAGTAAGCACACACAGGGCGGGGCTACGGGGTGCGGTTCATCACACCTTATATAATTTGGACTTTTGTACCATAAATATCTTTTTTAATGCATTTAAATGGTCATCAAATGGTTATCTCGAGGAGGTTTCACTCTACAGCATATTGATTTTCTTATAATGAGTGATATAATTCTGACTGCAAAAAAATAATTCAAGTAACCTAAACTTCAGTCCGAAAATTATCATAAGGGAAGCACGTCTATGTCTGTTATACTTTATTCTCAATGAAAAAGAGAACCATTTTCAGCCTCGTACCTGACAGGTTTTGTGGATTGCAAACGTTGTAGCAATAGAAAAGATATATCTTTCATAAACTCCTGAATGTGGTGAAGTAATTTGTGCAGTCTGGAAATCTGATATTCTCTGATATATGTTTTGACAAACCAACGAGACCTGCTCTCACCTAAACTATGAAACAGAACAGCTGGAAGGAACCTTTCATATTACTCTATTGAAGAGTCATGGTAGAATTAGAAGGCTTGAGCAGAAATAAAATATATCCACCCTTATTACATGTGTCAGATGCAATTCAGAACTGTACCATAATGAGAGCAAATTGTATTATAAGTGTACGGCCACACGTTCAGGTTTCTGAATGCAGTTTTGGAAGACAAAATCAGGAATCACAAAAGGAGATAAATTATGAAGGACAGAAAAAAACTTCTTCTCTTATTTAATTCACTCCTGACTTTGGCTTTCAAATTTTAATCAGGAAACCTTAATGTGTGAGCCTACCCTAATGCTATTTAACATAAAGAATGGAATCTCTGGATGCTAATGAATATTTATTTGGTAGCCTAAGAAAGATAGAGAGATATGTTTTTTGTGTGTGACCAGGAAGAGCTGTAGAGGTTGCACAAGTGCCACTGTAGCTTCCAAGAGCTGATCGATGGGTGCCGGGAATCAGACCGCCATCGATATCATATTGATGATCTATCCTGAGAATAGGTCATCAGTGTTTAGCTCTTAGAAACCCCCTTTAAGCAGAATATATAACTTGGTGATGAATGTATTTCCCCCACCTTTTTCACATTACACCCACAAACCTAGATGTATTTTATTGGGATTTTATATGATAAGTCAACACAAAGTAGCAAGTATGTGTGCTGTGATAAGAAAATGATAGATGGTTTTCAAAATTTGTAATAAATAAAAAGCTGAAAAGTGTGGCGTGCATTTGTATTCAGCCCCTTATACTCTCATACCCCTAAATAAAATCCAGTGTAACCAACTGCCTTCAGAAGTCACCTAATTGGTCAATAGAGTCCATCTGTGTGTAATCTATTCTTAGTATAACTAAAGCTGTTCTGTGAAGGCCTCAGATGTTTACTAGAGAACATTAGTGATCAAACAGTATTATGAAAACCAAGGACCACCCCAGACAGGTCAGGGATAAAATTGTGGAGAAGTGTAAAGTAGGGTTAGGTTATAAAAAAAAAATATCTCAAGCTCTGAACATCTCATGGAACACTGTTCAATCCATAATCCGAAAATGTAAGGAGCATGGCACAACTGAAAACCTACCAAGACATGGCCATCCACCTAAACTAACAGCAAATGAATATTTGGTAGCCTAAGGCAGAGATGGGTTTTTTTGTGCATCTGTTTTTTCAAGTGTCCTGAAATGAAGCTATAAACCATTGAGTGGTAGGAAAAGGAAGAATTATTCTCTAAATTAAAACAAAAATTTCATTCACGATTACCCAATGCTGGCATCAATTTTGTCCATGGGCTGTGCCTGGTAGTACTGCTGTTCATTTCCATTACTTTAACTTAATAGTATACAACTCTGAATATTATTTAAAGTGTACCTGTACTCTTAAAGGGGTTGTCCCATGAAAAATATTCTACAGTTTTCAAACCAGCATCTGAATACTTTTGTAATTACATGTCATTAAAAATTTTGTATAGCTACTGAGTTATTCAATAAAATGTATCTGTATAGGATCACTTAATTTCTTATTTCTTTGACCTGCTCACTGAGATGGCCGCACATGCTCAGTTTCAACTTTTAACTGTCTCCTGAGCTGTAATAGGGAGAGCTGAGACACGCCCTCTGAGCTGTGATAGGGAGAGCTGAGACATGCCCCCTGAGCTGTGATAGGGAGAGCTGAGACACGCCCCCTGAGCTGTGATAGGGAGATCATGGACACGCCTCCTGAGCTGTGATAGGGAGATCATGGACATGCCTCCTGAGCTGTGATAGGAAGATGATGGACACGCCTACTGAGCTGCAGCAGAAAAGACACTCCCCTTGAGCTGTCACCTTGATATAAATCTAGAAGAGCAATGAATGGGGAGATCTCTGGATCCATGTGAGGTACAGGGCTGGTTCTAGCGTTGTTGGAAAGAGGTTGTCATGTACTAGATGATGTCTGATTTTCATTTTTTACATTATTCGTGGGATAACCCATTTAAGATACGTTTGTCCTAGTGACATAATAACAGTTTCAGACCCCTAATGATCACCAACACAATAAAAGCACTCACACAAGCACTGTCTGTCCTCACTGCTGAAGACAGACTTTAAAGCCCTTTACATGGCCCAATGTAGCAAGCGATTGTGAAGGAAGCAATCCCCTCCAAAGCATGGGGTGGAGCAATCACAAATGCCATTGTTTGTCCCCATACTGAATCATTGTTTGCTGGCAGCAGAACGTATCATGCACAAATTTGATCTGCTGCCAGAAAATGATGATTTAGGTGACCAAAGCAATGATCTACTACTGAATTTCTTAAAATTAATTTTGTGTCTAATATGGTGAATTAAAAAAAAAATGATTTGGGATTGAATCGATTCTACACAAATGACAGTGAGAAAGAGATACAATGCATATCATTCCCCTGGTGAGGAGATGTGCTAATCAGTGTTCCTTCCAAATTGAAAGGAAAATAGAGTGATTCACACCCCTAGGTAAAATTCTGCTATCCAAAGTCAATACTCAGGCTTTTAAACATACCTTAATGCATTACTTAGATGCTCTCTCTCTCTCTCTCTCTCTCTCTCTCTCTCTCTCTCAAAACTTGGGTTTTGTCAGAATTCAAATTTTTATAAAAATTCAGAACTAATTACAAGTCGATAGAATCAATTTAGTCATCTCTATTTAGGACCACTGAGTTTTGCTTTTCCAGGCTTTGCGCAGCACCGACATATATTTTCATACATTCTTCTGCTGGAGATTGTGTCCCCCGCAGTAACCCCCAAATCAAGATGTTTCTAACAGCTTCTAGTCATGGTGACATCCTGAGAGTGACAAAGATTTCTCGACTTTTCCACATAAACTCAATCTATTTGACTATTCTGTCAAATCTTTAGCCACCATTCAGTAGTAATAATTTCAAAAATGTCTACAATAACATATCAAATATATTACACAAACTATTTCTCAGGCCATTTAGTAACAAAGCTTTGCATACGCAACCTTGGATTATCAACATCATACCATCATAGTATACTTGCTTTATGATCAAAATAATTGAAAAGGATAAAGGTCTGTTCTTAATCTTTCTAACAAGTTTGGGTTAGTGTTTTCTTGGGAATATTTCAGAGTCCCATAATATTTCATTTAAACAGCACCACTAGGAATTATTAAGCCATTGGAGCTTTTACAACAAAAGTGTTACAAACTTTTCAAAATAATAGAATCACATCTGTGTCTCGTCTGTTGTCAGACTCCAGCTCATGTTACTTCTGCACCTGGGATTACTAATTCTTCAGATGAAATCAAGTTTGCCTTTGTAGTCTCATCATTCCCTTTAGAAACATATTTTAGTCATTATACCTGGCAGGAACTTTTTAACAAAACCTTTGTTTGGGCTTCACACATCTATAAAACAGATTACTCCCTCCTCTTAGAGATCCCAGTTATTGTTAAATATACACAGTATGGAAGGAAAGGGTTAGCCACAGGTTACAGGGTCGGTGAAAGTAACATAAAATCAGTCATTATCAAGACAGTGTTATGAAAATAATGTTTCACACCTTGTACCCCTAATGAACACGTTCCTGGACCTGGAATTCTTAGGGTGCCTTCACACATAGCATATTTTTCGAAAAACATGTTTGTTTTATCTGAATGGGGCTTGCAGAAATCTATGTGCTTGCCACCAAAACAATCCCATTCAGATGAATGGAACTGATTTTCAGTTGCAGAAATTTCTGCAACCAAATCTCTTGCCTGTGAAGGCACCTTTATCCGAACCACTGCTATAAAACTATGCTAATATACATCATAACAAAGACAATGACTGTCATGAATGCAGTAATATGATAAAGAGAAAAAGGTACCATAAATAAATGTTAATGTCCATAGCAAATAAAATGACTAAAATGATCACTTAACTTAGAACAGAGATTGGCTAAGTATTCACTGCAATAAATATGAAGTTCCAGAAAAAGTAACTAGATGGCATCATAAAAATTAGCGTAACTACAGAGGGGCACTTATTCATGATACTCATCTTTTGGACTGCGCGAATACAAAGACCATCTTTGTCTCTGTGAAGGATCTGTCCTATCTTGCTCAGGCCACCAATTTCAAAGCATATGATGCTAGCACTGCAGGAAAATGTAATATTATTACCAGGTTTCCTCACAGATTACAGCTGATACCTGGGTTCCCAACAGGGTGACACTGTGTAATTCATTTATTTTAAGGGACCTTTCTACAAGCAAGGACTCGCCAAACAGTCCACACCCCCACCAATCTGCTGTTTGAGAGGCTGCAATGCTCAGACAAGCGCCATGGACTCTTCATTGTATATCTTATCCTCTTGACGTAAGAACTTCTCCATTTTCACACCAAATGAGCCCTTCAAAATTCCCTAGCCTCAAATGTATCTTGCTCTAATCCAAAGGTGGTAGAATGGATCTACAGCTCTAGGGTTGAATCACATGTGGTAGACACAGAAAAATCTGCCACAAAATCTGGATGTCTTTAGCGATTTAGATGTGGATTTGACACAGACTTGCTATGGATTTCACCCTTTGTAATGCATCTGTAAGGCTACTTTCACACTAGCGTTTTAAAATTCCGGTATTGAGTTCCGTCATAGGGGCTCAATACCGGAATAAAACGCTTCAGTTTTGTCCCCATTCATTGTCAATGGGGACAAAACTGAACTGAAGACAACGGAATGCTCCTGAAAGCATTCCGTTCCGTCTTCAGACCGGAGAACAAACCGCAGCATGCTGCGGTTTGCTCTCCGGTCCAGGCATCCGCACCAAGACGGATCCGGAATGACCCCCAATGCAAGTCAATGGGGGTGGATCCGTCTGGTGTGACCATAATGGTAACCAGATCCGCCCTCCATTGACTTTCAATGGAGTCCATTACGGATCCGGCTACACATAGACACATACAGACACAGACACACACATAAACATAAACATACACACACATATAGACATACAAACACACATACATACTTACATGCTCCCCGGCAGGTCTTCGGAGCGTCAGGGACAGGAGGGCTCACACAGGTCACGATTCCCCACAGCGCCCTCTGCTGGGCGCCTGGTGGAATCGTCATGATTCCACCAGGCGCCCAGCAGAGGGCGCTGTGCGGAATCGTGACCTGTGTGAGCCGTCCTGTCCCTCTGACGCTCCGAAGACCTGCCGGGGAGCATGTAAGTATGTATGTTTGTTTGTCTATATGTGTGTGTATGTTTATGTGTATGTATGTACTGTGTGACATGTGTGGGGCCGGAGCGCGGTTCCGGCTCCACACATGTCACTGCGGCAGGCCTGATCCGGCAGCACCCTTCACCTGCCGGATCAGGCCTGCCGCCAGTGTGAAAGTAGCCTAAGATATGTGGATTTTGCAGCACATTTGTCCATGGTGTAAAATTTTGCCACACATGAATCCATTTAAAGTATGCAAGGTCCAGAAGATGCAGGGCCATATATGGAGACCAATACAGTAAATGACACATGATAGTTAGGGACTACAGAGGAGCGAATCAATTCATAAGAATTGATTTGTCTCATCAGAGTTCTATACCTTGCGACATCATGTCCCCAATGCTGAGGACACTTACCATGCCACTTGATTAACAGGATTGGACATATAGGCTGGCCCTGACAATCTCCCGCATATGACGCTGCTGCAAGCAGTGGCACAAATGCAGAAGCTCCATTACTGAAGCAAATACTGAGGCACATGAATAGTTGCTGCTCTGGAAAGGGAAGCAGTGCCTCTCTGCTTGCGCTGCTACTCGGAGAAGTGGCACATGTATGAGATTGTCAGGGAAGGCTAAGTTGTCCAGTCCTGTCAATCAAACAGCAGAGGGAGCGTCCTCAGCTTCTGGGCCATCCTTTTGCAAGTGCAAATCTCTGCTTGAGGAGACAAATCAATGCTTACCAATCAATTTGCTCATCTCTATTGGGGACAAATTACAAATTTTGCACAGACTATATAATAATCATTAGTAAAGGTTTTCAATTACTTGCAGCACATCAAAATTTCAAACAACTAACAACACTCAGTGGTTTAAAGATGTCCAGAGAACCTGAAGACCATTTTCATCTGGACATCCCCACTGCTGGAGAGCTGTTTCACTGTTACCTACAAATGCTCCCCCGAAACCAGGAGCAGATTGGCCATAGACCTTAAAGGTAAAATTTCCCGGTGGGCTGATGCCCGAGGGGCCAACTGAGCCCTCCTCGTGGCCGGCCAGTGGAATTTTTTGGGGATGTGTTTTGTAAGGGACTGTGGTATTTGGCTCTGTTGGGGTGGTACAATGTGCCCCAATATGTTATTGCTGGCCCTGCCTTCCATGAATTTGGACCTGACTACAAAATGGAGCCACTTTTAGTATTTTTTCCTGGGCCACTTTAAGTTCTTAATCCACCCCCGCCCGAAATCCATCTGTTAGTCAGCAGTGTCTATTTTTGCTATGAACCATGGCTTTATAGGTCATCTTACATGTTGCCAAATTATCATTATGCTGCCTGAATTATGATGAGTTTTAGTAGGTACCAGCAAGTTTTGACCCATTCTTCCTATGGCAATATTTTTTGGGGTAACTAAGCAATCCTGCAGCACCTGACACAAAGTACAATTATCATATAGGATCATTTTTTACTGTCACATACAAAGGCAGCTGGCTACAGTCTAAAATAAGCCCTTCTTGGTTAGTGGATATAAAATCTTCTATTTTAGTATACTGCTTCACTCATTCAGGAAGTTGGATGTGCGGATACGAATTTTTAATTCCTTTAAATTTATGGTATTGTTTCTCAAGCTTCTAAAAACAGCCAAGAAATGCATTAGGATTTCATAACCGGAGAAAACTAAATAAACTAATGTTTTTGTAACTATTTTTCTGAAATGAATTCTTTATAAAATAATTATATTTGGCTTTGGCATGTTTCCTACAGAAATGCTGTGGCAGTAGCATTAATATATAAAGAATCTCAACATTATATGTTTCAACCATAACTAAAGTATGAATAAAATATCCCGGCATAAAGAAAGAGAGCAATCTACTTATCAACAGAAGCTCTAGATTGTTTCATCTGCATATTCATGATCATTCTGCAGGGATTCTCACAAATACAATATTAAATAAAGTGGCATATCATTAACGCCATTTGTAACAAAACTCTTTTAAAGTTTGTCTGGAGTAACTTGTACAGAATTTAAAGGGGTTGTGCAGTGTTATAATATTGATTACCTACCTTCAGGATAGGACATCAATATCAGATCAGCGGGGGTTCGACTCTTGGATCTTTTTGATGAAGTAGCATGAAAGCACTGCTTCTGCTTTGTAATTACCTGCACATTGTCTATTTTGCAGTGGCGGTGCAGTGTAATTACAACTGATCTTCCCATTCTCTTGAATTTTCAAAGGTTGTGACTTCCGCTCACAACCTTATGAGGATGAATTAGTAATTTTAGATCCAAGGATGCGTTTGGAATGTCGTATTGGCAGTCCAAGCTCAGTGCGGAGTTTTCCTTTTTTATATTAATCCAAATGGGCACCGATTGCACAAAGGTTTGACAACTGATCAGAAAGATCAGACAAATAGGAGGAAGTATATATACTTGTATACAGGTGAGTGACCAGAAGACCTACCTCCCTAACTCTAAAACTGTTGATAAGGATTGCAAATTCTAATTACAATAGGCTGGCCGCCACCATATTGATTGAAGATCTCGGCTGAAATCCCATGCGTGGTGACGTATGACGTCATCTTGGGTCACACGAGATTTCACGCCAGATCTTCAAGCAATAGGTAACATAGTAACATAGTTTATAAGGCCAAAAAAAGACATCTGTCCATCCAGTTCGGCCTGTTATCCTACAAGTTGATCCAGAGGAAGGCAAAAAAATCCCTGTGAGGTAGAAGCCAATTTTCCCCACTTTAGGGAAAAAAAATTCCTTCCCAACTCCAATCAGGCAATCAGAATAACTCCATGGATCAACGGCCCATCTGTAGTAGCTATAACCTGTAATATTGTTACCATCCAGAAATACATCCAGGCCCCTCTTGAACTCTTTTAGTGAACTTACCATCACCACCTCATCAGGCAGAAAGTTCCATAGTCTCACTGCTCTTACCGTAAAGAATCCTCTTCTATGTTTGTATACAGACCTTCTTTCCTCCAGACGCAGAGGATGTCCCCTCGTCACAGTCACAGTCCTGGGGATAAATAGTTCATGGGAGAGATCTCTGTACTGACCCCTAATATATTTATACATGGTTATTAGATCTCCCCTCAGTCGTCTTTTTTCTAAAGTAAATAACCCTAATTTTGATAATCTTTCTGGGTACTGTAGTCCAAACATTCCAGTTATTACTTTAGTTGCCCTCCTCTGAACCCTCTCCAGCTCTGCTATGTCTGCCTTGTTCACAGGAGCCCAGAACTGTGCACAGTACTCCATGTGTGGTCTGACTAGTGATTTGTAAAGTATGGTATGTAAAGGTGGTAAGTATTATTTATTTTTTTCTGTTAATTTTACACAGTTTTTACTCTCCGATGCCACGATCATGTATGAACGCGGCATCTGTGGGGTATAATGATGGGGAGCGGCACTTTTGCAGCTCCCTGTCATTGCATCCAATACTTGCACGAAGCAGATTTTTTTATTTTTTTGTAAAATTCGGCAAAGCGTCCGAATCTAATTTTCCAAAACTTCGCTCATCTCTAGTGAAGATTTCTGTGAGGGATCTGCGTTTGGATTGTGTGTTTATTTTTTGCTCTCCATCTGTCATCTGTATTCCACGTACACTACTAATTTTCAGATCATCTGCTATGGAAACACGGACCAAACAAGGGTGCCATCTGTGTTGTGTCTGTGCTTATCATCGCCCGATAGACCTCAATGGGCATGGTTGGTCCAAAATAGAGTATATCTCTGTGATTTTTCCACTGACCCGCACTTTAAAATAAATGCGTACGAGTGCAGGCAATCACTGCCACAACTGTGACCAATTCTACTTACGTCATGACAAATGGTCACATGATGCAAGGGGAATGGATCACCACCACAGCCAGTGATTGGCTTTAGGTGATGTAAACCTGGATGTTTTCAGTGAGCAAGCCCAGTCGAGCATCCCAGGCTGAGAGAAGGAGGAGCGGGGAGCCAACGACACAAAGCAGGTAAGTAAACTTCCCTACAAGTTCAGCCAAGTGGTGTGAGTTTTGGAATTTAAAAAAAAAACATTCTTGCACAATCCCTTTAAGACAGAAGGATTGGTCATAAGTACACATTTTATTTAGATGGTCATGCACTTTAAGTAAAGGGTTGATTTCCTGACAATCTCTTTGCAAATATACAGCACTAATAAAACTCATCAAATATGTTAATCAAATTTAATACTTCTCGTTATTCCTGCCTATTCATTTTCATTTATGAAATGCGTCTTTAATTGGCTGCTTCTGTCAACTATCTTTAATCAGTGGAATAATCAAATACAGTGTGAGAGTCATTTAACTGAAGACACTCAAAGAATACATTAAATGAAAAAATTACAAATCTATAAAAATACAATTAAGCACTCCGTTTCTCTAGAAATTCAATAGCTACTGATTTTGATTACCACAATATCATTCATTTGAAAATGAAAAATAATCTGAGATCTTATCGGTAGCAAAGAATGCACAACAATTAAATGGCATGCAAGTCAGAAGTGGATGTAATCCTGAAATCAAAATGAAGGATTCTACAGTCATGGCCAAAAGTTTTGAGAATGATACAAATATTAATTTTTACAAAGTCTACTGCTTCAGTTTTTATAATGGCAATTTGCATATACTCCAGAATGTTATAAAGAGTGATCAGCTTAACAGCAATTACTTGCAAAGTCAATATTTGCCTAGAAAATGAACTTTATCCCCCAAAACACATTTCAACATCATTGCAGCCCTGCCTTAAAAGGACCAGCTAACATCGTTTCATGATTGCTCCATTAACACAGTTGTGGGTGTTGATGAAGACAGGGCTGGAGATCAATCTGTCACGATTAAGTAAGAATGACACCACTGGACACTTTAAAGGGAGGCTGGTGCTTGGCATCATTGTTTCTCTTCTGTTAACCATGGTTATCTCTAAAGAAACACGTGCAGTCATCATTGCACTGCACAAAAATGGCCTAACAGGGAAGAGTATCGCAGCTAGAAAGATTGCACCTCAGTCAACAATCTATTTCATCATCAAGAACTTCAAGGAGAGAGGTTCCATTGTTGCCAAAAAGGCTCCAGGGCGCCCAAGAAAGACCAGCAAGCGCCAGGACCGTCCCTTAAAAGTGTTTCAGCTGCGGGATCGGGCTACCAGCAGTGCAGAGCTTGCTCAGGAATGGCAACAGGCAGGTGTGAGTGCATCTGCACGCACTGTGAGGCGGAGACTCTTGGAGCAAGGCCTGGTCTCAAGGAGGGCAGCAAAGAAGCCACTTCTCTCCAGAAAAAACATCAGGGACAGACTGATATTCTGCAAAAGGTACAGGGAGTGGACTGCTGAGGACTGGGGTAAAGTCATTTTCTCTGATGAATCCCCTTTTCGATTGTTTGGGACATCTGGAAAACAGCTTATTCGGAGAAGACGAGGTGAGAGCTACCACCAGTCTTGTCTCATGCCAACTGTAAAGCATCCTGAAACCATTCATGTGTGGGGTTGCTTCTCAGCCAAGGGAATCGGCTCTCTCACAGTCTTGCCTAAAAACACAGCCATGAATAAAGAATGGTACCAGAATGTCCTCCGAGAGCAACTTCTCCCAACCGTCCAAGAGCAGTTTGGCGATCAACAATGCCTTTTCCAGCATGATGGAGCACCTTGCCATAAAGCAAAGGTGATAACTAAATAGCTCAGGGAACAAAACATAGAGATTTTGGGTCCATGGCCTGGAAACTCCCCAGATCTTAATCCCATTGAGAACTTGTGGTCAATCATCAAGAGACGGGTGAACAAACAAAAACCTACAAATTCTGACAAAATGCAAGCATTGATTGTGCAAGAATGGACTGCTATCAGTCAGGATTTGGTCCAGAAGTTGATTGAGAGCATGCCAGGGAGAATTGCAGAGGTCCTGAAGAAGAAGGGTCAACACTGCAAATATTGACTTACTGCATTAACTCATTCTAACTGTCAATATAAGCTTTTGTTACTCATAATATGATTGCAATTATATTTCTGTATGTGATAAAACATCTGACAAACACACATAAAAACCAGAGGGCAGCAGATCATGTGAAAATATAATATTTGTGTCATTCTCAAAACTTTTGGCCATGACTGTACAAGTAAACCAACCTCTTGATAGAGGAATGAATACTGCCATTTTGTAGCATGGCTGCCCTAGTCGTTGGCAAGGGGTTAGAGTCTGAAAATGAAAATCATCTTGTTGAACTAGAACTAAGCTTGTTACAGATTTTACTTATGGTACCCTTCCTCTAGCTGCTATATTTTTTAAGTTCATGTCTACAGTCATGGCCAAAAGTTTTGAGAATGACACAAACATTATATTTTCACATGATCTGCTCTGGTTTTTATGTGTGTTTGTCAGATGTTTTTTGTCAGGAAGTTGCTCTCGGAGGACATTCTGGTACCATTCTTTTTTCATGGCTGTGTTTTTAGGCAAGACTGTGAGAGAGCCGATTCCCTTGGCTGAGAAGCAACCCCACACATGAATGGTTTCAGGATGCTTTACAGTTGGCATGAGACAAGACTGGTGGTAGCGCTCACCTCGTCTTCTCCGAATAAGCTGTTTTCCAGATGTCCCAAACAATTGAAAAGGGGATTCATCAGAGAAAATGACTTTACCCCAGTCCTCAGCAGTCCACTCCCTGTACCTTTTGCAGAATATCAGTCTGTCCCTGATGTTTTTTCTGGAGAGAAGTGGCTTCTTTGCTGCCCTCCTTGAGACCAGGCCTTGCTCCAAGAGTCTCCGCCTCACAGTGCGTGCAGATGCACTCACACCTGCCTGCTGCCATTCCTGAGCAAGCTCTGCACTGCTGGTAGCCCGATCCCGCAGCTGAAACACTTAAGAGACGGTCCTGGCGCTTGCTAGTCTTTCTTGGGCGCCCTGGAGCCTTTTTGGCAACAATGGAACCTCTCTCCTTGAAGTTCTTGATGATGAAATAGATTGTTGACTGAGGTGCAATCTTTCTAGCTGCGATACTCTTCCCTGTTAGGCCATTTTTGTGCAGTGCAATGATGACTGCACATGTTTCTTTAGAGATAACCATGGTTAACAGAAGAGAAACAATGATGCCAAGCACCAGCCTCCTTTTAAAGTGTCCAGTGGTTTCATTCTTACTTAATCGTGACAGATTGATCTCCAGCCCTGTCCTCATCAACACCCACAACTGTGTTAATGGAGCAATCACGAAACGATGTTAGCTGGTCTTTTTAAGGCAGGGCTGCAATGATGTTGAAATGTGTTTTGGGGGATAAAGTTCATTTTCTAGGCAAATATTGACTTTGCAAGTAATTGCTGTTAAGCTGATCACTCTTTATAACATTCTGGAGTATATGCAAATTGCCATTATAAAAACTGAAGCAGTAGACTTTGTAAAAATTAATATTTGTATCATTCTCAAAACTTTTGGCCATGACTGTACTGCGTTCAAGTGCATGACACATTATGAAGCTGGTATACAAACTCTACTTAGGTGGTATTTCACTCCTTCCAGACTACACAAAATGTACCCAGGAGTCTCTGCTGAGTGTTGGAGGAAATGTGGCCATAGCGGCACGTTGCTTCATATTTTATGGAGCTGCCCAAAGTTGGAGACGTATTGGCAGGAGGTATTTGCTTTAATATCTGAGGTGTGCAATTATAAGCTTTCGCCAAATCCAGCTTTGGCATTGTTATTTCTCGGTATACATAACTTTACCCCTTCTCTGAGAACTTTGATAGGTCATTTTGTCCTTAGTGCCAAACTGGTGATCACTCGTCACTGGAAAAAGTTAGATCCCCCAAATATAGACGAGGTACATATTACTTTGAACACCACCTGTCGCTATGAACACTTGTTACCTGTCACTATAATTAATAGGCGAAAAGTGGAAAATACTTGGAAAACATGGAGGAGCCATGCTAAATACACCCCCTGACATTTCATATATTCACAAATATACTCCAAGACATAAAAATTTGTTTCGCTGGGCACAGAGAGAACCTTAGTTGTTATTTTGTTTAATTACCTCTCCATACTGGATTCATTTTCACCAAGTATCATGTAGTTTGCATCTAAATGGATGACATGATACAATCTGATTTGCGTAACAAAGCATTTTGTTACGTGTGTTTATTTTATTTCTACATGTTGAATAGTGGCTGCGTCCACGTTATAACAACTTATGTTAATTGAAAATATACCCTAATAAAAATATTGAAATACAAAAACCAGGGGGACAAAACAGGAGCAAAGTCAAAAACATGAGCTGAGGTGAAAGCCGAGATGGAACTAAGTACAAAAGGATGAGACGAGGACGAAGTCAAATTCACAAGCCGAAGTCAAGCACAGTAGTCACAGTAGTTCACAATAGCAGGTACTGGTAATAAGACCAATGACAGGCAACCTTTGGTCAGCAGGCTGCCTGTTTAAATAGGCCCAGCAGATGGGTCACATGACGTGGCCAGCATCACATGACCCAAATCAGAAACCTCAATTCACCTGAGTGCCGACTTATGGGAGTTGGCGCTCAGCTCTCCTGCTGCTTGTTGTCCAGGGGATGGAGGACGCCAGCCACGCTTGTGAAGTGTGCGTCGCCGGGTCCTCCCCTCCCCTGGGTTTCTAGGGATACAAGTATGCCGGCCGCATCCAACTCCTCCTCCCTCCTTATCACCATGGAGACAAGTACACAGGCTGCGTCCTCGCTCCTGAATAAACTCGGGAGACCGGCGGCACTGCAGGGAGGGAGGGAGCCGCCGGCTCCCTTTTACAGGCACACTGTGCAGGGACACACCCCAATTGAGAACAGCCAAATGGAGTTTTATTGCAGTCTGCAGGTTGGTGATTCTTTCATGAACTTCTAGTAGAAATAATAAAGGAAAGACACAACATAGAGTCATAAGACTAGATGCTCCAGAATTGTTATTACGAGGGGATGCAAGTAGTTACTAAAGCAGACATATCAGGAGAGGTGACAGGTCCTCTTTAAGCTGTTCATACACATTTGGTTAATGTCAGCAAAACCCGACGAAGTCAGGAAAGATTACAGGTTCTGTTTAAGTAAAACAAACAAATAACAGTATTTATTGACCACTAATTGCTTCCATTAATTACAAACCACTGAGTGTGGGTGTGACTGAAAGCTTTGTTCTGAAACTAGCCACAGACATAATTTTCACATACAAATATGTTTGGCACACATATATATAACAACCTCAATTTAGAGAATTGAAATTGCAACACTAAGAAGGACAAGCCATAAGGTTATGCAAATCGAGGCATTAGGAGGTGTTACTAAGATCTGAGAATGATCACATTTTTAAACACCTAGCTCCAATCTGTGGCGTGTGGGAGGGGCATAAAAGCCAGATTGAAAGCAAACTTTTTTAGTCACATGAAATCTCCAAAATCAGATCAAGTCATCAAGGATGATCCTTGAAGTGAGATCACTACACACCTAGGCTAAGATGTCAGCACTGTTCAACGTTGCATGTACTAGTGGTTTGGAGAACAACGATGAACTAGAATGACAGCAAGAGGTGCACAGAAGTAAGTCTCTGCACAGACGAATCATCTCATTAGAAGAATGGAACACAGTGATCCATTCTGCACTACACATGAAATTGGACTCATCCCAAGCCTAGGGCAAGAAACAGTGTCTACACCAGCCATTAGAAGGTATTTGCATAACACTGAGCTACAAGCCAGACATCCAGCTACAGGTGTTCCATTGACCTCAAGCCACCACTCTCAAAGGCTATCATGGTGCACAGCAAGACATCAGTGGAGTCCCGCAGAAATAACTGTGCTATGCGGATACTGTGCCAGGGTGCCCCCACAGTAATAGTGCCCCCCAAAGTCCCAACTAATAATTCTCTGCCAGAGTTCACTTGTTAGTAATAGTGCAACCAACAGTACTAATGTCCCCACTGTGCCCCGGAAGTAATAATGCTTCCAATGTGCCAGTAAGAAGTGCCCCAATAATGTGCCAGAAGTGCCCCCAAAATTTCACCCCAATAATGCGCCAGTAAGAAGTGCTCCCCACCCATAGATGCCCCCCAAATTATGTGCCAGTAAGAAACGCCGCAATAATGCACCAGAAGTTCCCCCCATTGATTTCCCCCCAAAATCATGTGCCAGTAAAAAGTGTCCCACCCCCATAGATGCCCCCAAATTATGTGCCAGTAAGAAATGCTCCCAGTACCCCCATGTGCCAGTAAGAAATGCCCCCAGTGCCCCCATGCGCCAGTAAAAATGCCCCCAGTGCTCCCGTGCCATTAAGAAATGCCCCCATGTGCCAGTAACAAATGCCCCCAGTGCCATGTGCCAGTAACAAATGCCCCCAGTGCCCCCATGTGCCAGTAAAAATGCCCCCATGTGCCAGTAAGAAATGCCCCCATGTGCCAGTAAAAATGCCCCCAGTGCCCCCATGTGCCAGTAAGAAATGCCCCCAGTGCCAGTAAAAATGCCCCCAGTGCCCCCATGTGCCAGTAAGAAATGCCCCCAGTGCCAATAAAAATGCCCCCAGTGCTCCCATGCCATTAAGAAATGCCCCCAAGTGCCAGTAAGAAATGCCCCCAGTGGCAGTAAGAAATGCCCCCCAGTGCCCCCATGTGCCAGTAAGAAATGCCCCCAGTGCCCCCATGTGCCAGTAACAAATGCCCCCAGTGCCCCCATGTGCCAGTAAAAATGGCCCCAGTGCCTGCAATAATGCCCCCAGTGCCCCCTTGTGCCGGTAAAAATGCCCCCATGTGCCAGTAAAAATGCCCCCAGTGCCAGTAAAAATGCCCCCAGTGCCCCCATGTGCCAGTAAAAATGCCCCCAGTGCCCCATGTGCCAGTAAAAATGCCCCCAGTGCCCCCAATACAGCTCCGGTCCGTGACTGCAACAATAAAAAAAAATAAACACTTATACTTCCCTCCATAGAGCTGGCAGCGATGCGATGCAGGCCTCTTCCGGCCTGTGTCCAGCGCTGTACGGCTCAGGCGGCGCGATGACGTCATCGCGCCACCTGAGCCAGCCTCTGATAGGCTGCAGGCCTAGTGCCTGCAGCCTATCAGAGGAACGGGCAGGGGAGACGCCTCTCCCTCCCCTGCCCCACAGTACAGGCATCTGTATCGTCGTCCTGAGGACGGCGATACAGATGACTATGGAGATGAGCGCTTCCACAATGGAAGCACTCATCTCCCTCTGCCCCGCCGCCACCCCCAACTGTGGGCAGGGCCGCGCCGCAACTTGCCTAATTGGCGGTGCGGCCCTGCAAGTGGCCTGAAGTGCACTGGCTCAATGCAGGGCAAAAGGACACTACTGGCCTCTATTTAGTAAATAGGGATCTATGGATATGTTTGAAGTATGTGCTGGAGCTTTCCTCTCGCACATGACAAATACCCTTACCCTTCTGGTCCATGGACATACAAGGGCATTGCTCATCAACATCAGATAATAGCAGTGTTTTTTTCGCAGCGATTAAGTACACATGACCAAAGAACTGAACAAAATCTGTACTTTGTTTCTCTTGTGTCAGTCACTCATTCCAAGATACAGTATTATAGAACATGTTATTAAAATGATTGCGATAGTGAGTTTCAGATAAGCCTGTCTAAACCATTTTATTAAATATTTTTGTACAGGTCAATGGAAAGAGATGACTCAGAAATTGCTGTGTAGAGAAAGTAATATTTGATTATTTTATACTCGTCCAACTATTCCAAACCCTTAACTTTGTTGTTGAAGTCCATTTAAATCATTACATATGACAATGGAGGCAGCTATTTATGATTTCCCAAGCAATCACTAGAGTCTATGGTGACAATACTACAATCATAGTGTTGGTAAATTGATAGAAAGGTGTTATCTATATTCATGACTTACAGGGAATTAAAGGGACTTAAAGGGGTTGTTTCACCTCAGCAAATCGCACTTATTATGTAGAGGAAGTTAATACAAGGCACTTACTAATGTATTGCTAATGCTCGTGCTTGCTCAATACAGGAAGAAGCACAAGCCTACATGCGTTCCCACAGTCCCGGCTACCAGAGAGGCCTGCATTTTTCCTATAGTGTGCAAGCACGACCACCACTGATGGATTGCAGGGTGGTTGTAACCATGGAAACTAGCAGTGTATAATGTAATGGAAAATTTATCCAGTCAGCGAAGGAAATCAATGTGGACATTCACAATACATTAATACGTGCCTTGTATTAACTTCCTCTACATAAATGCGATTTGTTGAAGTGAGACAACCCCTTTAATGGGAATCTGTCACCAGTTTTACTGAGGGCAGCATAAGCTACAGACAGAAACCCTGTGCAAAATGCGTGTTCTCTTTTCAAGTTCTGACCCTGTTTTCTTATGATCATTATTGACCAATTCCAGGACAAGTGAGTCTAGAGTCTGCTCAATGCTACTGCTCAAAGCTGTCGCTGCTCCACCCAATCTTCTTCCTTGCGGGCCCGGCCACCGGGGTACATCTGTTTCTTCTCTCCTAAGGTCTGCCTAGTCATGCTCCCATCACCTGAAGGGCACCGGCACAAGCTACCTCTTAAAGGGCTAGTGTGTCCCTATCTTCACCAGTCAATGGCTGCCAATTTGTGGATATTTAATGCACCTTCCCCAGTAGGAAGGTGCCTAAGAAATAAGGCCTTTTCTTAGCTTGCTAGGGTTGCTTTTGTCTGTTTGTGTGTACCAACCTCTGCGTGTTTACCCACATTGACCCTCCATTGCCTGACCTGTGGCTGTTACCTGTACTAATCCTACGCTGCCTTCCCTGACATAGGACTGTTTCCAGCCCTGACCTCAGCCTGTTACAGAACACAAATTTGTCTAATCCCCAGGTTCTACACACTGGTGTCTCTGACCTCCGTGGATCAGCTGTTAACCACACTGGGACTACTCCAAAAGGTAGTGGCCTGGTGGCTCCCCTGTAGCAAAGTCCAGATCCCTGTATAGGGTTGAAAGGGTGAAGGGAACAGCAGGATAACCCTCTTAGGTTTAGCCCAAAGTCAAACCATTTGGTTGACACGGTGGTTCCACACCAACAAATATACTGCATAAGCTCAGGAATCCTAATATTCATGAGCTCTTGCTCTGGCTACCACTGATTAAGCTGTCAATCATCATCAGGAGGGTGGGGCAGCCAAAGCTCAGGTCTCTAGCACTCTTGCACTGGAGCTATAACCAGCTCTCACCAGGGATTTTAAGACACGAACAAGACAAAAGAGTAATGACAGGTTGAACCGATCCGAGGAGCCAGACAACTGCCTGCTTGTTCATTGAAAGTTAAAGGGGTTAATTTAACCCAGCAGCCTGCCTGATGTTAGCGCAGGGCAAAAGCATTTAGCCCAGTTGTGGTGACAAACCGGGCTCTGCCAGGCAGAGGCTTCCGCCCAGCAGTGCGCCGGCACTGATGGGCGGGCTTTAGCGCTGCCCTAGCCAGTAAAACGGAAGCCTCCGCCCAGCAGTCTTTATTGTAAACAAAAGAGCCCTTGCTCTGCGCGATCCAGCGCAGGGCAAGGGAGTGTATCTGAGCATGAGATGCTCCGATGCTAACATCAGGCGGGCTGCCTGGGTGAAATTAAGGGTATGTCCGTGTTCAGCTCTACTGCAATTGCTCATCCTCGTACAGCTGCATTGTTTCTGGGCAGTAGTTCATGATATCTAAACAGTACTCTGCTGCAGAGAAACAATGCAGCTGTACGAGGATGAGCAATTGCAGTAGTGATTGCTCGTTCTCATACTGTGGAGGTGATCGCTGCATGTAAATACAGAGCTTAAATTTACTTGCCTGCATGAATGACTGTTTCACCTGATGACTGAACGTTTCACTTGTTTATTGTGTGATAAGATGTGCATTTAGATGGGCAGATTTTTGGAAACGTAGGAACGTTCATCCCCGATAATCTGCTCGGCAATCAGCCAGTGCAAACCCGACATTAGCCTGCCCATTGGTGTAGGTGACGTCACCAGGCTCACTGCTAGGTGGAAGCCTCCACCTAGCAAAGACCGGGTACGTCACCATATGTGCAGAAAAAGATGCTCCGATGCTCATGTCAGAGGGGCTGAATGGTGGAAGAAGGGGATATGGGGACAAAGACTTTAAATAAAATTATAAGGTTATATGTATTAGACAATACTAGAGTGTAATGTATTTCAGTGATTATAAATTTGGTCCACCAGAAAAACCACTACACCTGAAGAACTGGAGCCTGCAGGCATGTCCCCAATGCAATTCCAATCCACTTACAGGAGCAGCACCCACAGACCTGAAGGTTCATTTTTATGGCACTGCATTGATTACTGCCACTACTGCTCATACCTATATCCAGGGGCGTTGCTAGGCTAAAACATTCGGGGCCTGGGCTCCTGATGTTTTCTCCTAGGCCCTGAAGGTCCTGCCTGCCCGACAGATACAACTGTATTGCTGTCCTGAGGACGGTAATACAATTTAATCTAATGCACTGCAAGATCTGAAGGACCTGTGATGACATCACAGGTCATGTGATCAGTTCTGAATGCAGAAGCTGAAAAGGACCTTGGATGATGTCACAGTCATGTGACCAGTGCAGGAGAGGATGGCTCAGAAGTGAAGAGAAGTCTTGGGAAGAAGCTGTGCTGAGGTCTTCTACATGAGGAGAGGTAAGTGAAGGGAGAGGCGGAGCAATGCTGGGGGTTGTAGTTATTTAACTGGGACTGTATGTTAGGGCTGAAGGGAGGGAAGTTATTTACATCACAGGTCATGTGATCAGTTCTGAATGCAGAAGCTGAAAAGGACCTTGGATGATGTCATAGTCATGTGACCAGTGCAGGAGAGGATGGCTCAGAAGTGAAGAGAAGTCTTGGGAAGAAGCTGTGCTGAGGTCTTCTACATGAGGAGAGGTAAGTGAAGGGAGAGGCGGAGCAATGCTGGGGGTTGTAGTTATTTAACTGGGACTGTATGTTAGGGCTGAAGGGAGGGAAGTTATTTACATGGGATAGTGGGGTGGAGTGATGTTATTTACATAGGACTGTATGTTTAAGGGGGCAGGAGAGATGGTGTGATGTTATTTACATGGTATTGCTTTTTGGAGGGGGCTGTAGATATAGAGTGATGTTATTTACATGAGACTGTATATAGGAGGGGATCAGAGAGATGGTGTGATGGTATTTACATGGGATTCTATGGCGGAGGAAGGGAAATAATGTTATTTACATGGGACTGTATGGTGGAGGAGCTGAGGAATTATAATTTCTGAGGACAGTAAACGGAGGAATATAACTACAGGGTGCACTTCAGGGTGAGCATTATAAATACTGGTGGCGCTTCAGGGCAAGCATTATAACAGTAGGGGGGCAATATAAATACTGGGGGCACTGAGGGGGCATTTTAAATCCAGAGGACATTAGGCATTCTTCGTTCTACTGGGGGCTCTATAGGAGGGACTTATAGATCCGCCTTATTTGTACTAGGAGCACTATGGGGGTCTTATTACTACTGAGGGGTCTATAGGGAGCTTTATTACCACTGGGGGAACAATAGGAGAGTCTTATTTCTACTGGAGGCTCTGTAAGGGCATTATTAATACTGGTGGGCTTTTCTACTAATGAGGGGAGCACTATCACTGTTGAGGACACTGTAGGGGGCAGTATTACCAATGAGGGCATTCTAGAAGGGGATTACTATTGGTCGGACTTTGAGGAGCACTATTACTATGGGGGCACTGATATTTCTTCAGGATAGTATTTGGGGGTACAGAAAATTGAAGAAGCTAAGATGTCCATGTGTCACACTCTGCAGAGACGAGGCGGCTGAGAGAAGTTGTCCGGGCCGAGAAGATGACGACACAGAAGATCTACTTCAGAGAAGACGTCACCTGGGAGGCCCTGGATATGACAGGTATGTGCTGCTGTATAGCAAGTACAGCTAAATGTTTTCAGTGTTAGTGTTTGCAGGGGGTTTGGGGGGTGGGGGGTCGGTTGGTCGACTTAAAATATTGGGCCACATGCATTGGGGCTTGGGCCCCGGATCTTTTGAGACCCTAGCAATGCCCCTGCCTATATCTAACAGCAGTTTTTCATCGACAAATCTGCTGACAGACTCCCTCTAAGTGAGAAAATCTCCTTACAAAATCCACTAGTTGATATGGTTAAGATGTGAATGACACTAAATCACTTGAGCTCATTTGAGCTGCTTGACTCTATACACTTTGGAAATGACAATAGGCTATGTGTGTAAGAGGGCTGCGCTCGTCACGTTGTACTGTGCCAGTGGCCAACATTCTTCGAGACTGTTTGAGGGTATCCATGTGGCAACACGCTGCAAGCAATTCATCACCCCTAGACACCATGAAGGTGCAGCCCAGCTCATTAGTACACTAAGTTGCCACAGACTGAAAGCTCACACAATGTCCTCTGAGCGCTAACTTCGGAGGTGTTGGGAGGACAGACACTGAGCTGTAACTAAATTACTTCTTTCGAATACAATTTGTTCATGTTCACATCTTAGAATGTTAACAAGATGTAGTTAAATAAAGGCGATAACCACTTGGCTGATCCTTTCAGTTTTTAATCTTAATATCCTTCTGTTCGTCTTAATGTCACTGTCTCTGTGAACAGTAACCTCTTCAGGTAATTTTTACATAAATGTAATAGAATCTTCAGTAAGGCCATATTCACATAATAGTGGTTATTAGTGACGAGTGAAGTATTCAAAAATCCGATTTGGCTGCTTTACTGAATTTTACAAAAAAATTCTCTTGGTGACAAATTACTTAAATCAAAAAGTGCATTTCTTTGTAAGTAGTGCGTTCAATGATAAGGAGCAGTGCCCCCCATCATTGTACCCCTCAGATGCCGCGTTCATAGCACATTTTTATTACAGTGTAAGAAAAACAAACAGCAAAAAAAAAATCATACCTCATCCATTTCATCGCGAAGAGCCGGCTGCTGCCATCTTGATTGAAGATCTAGCGTGAAATCTCACGTGGCCCATGATGACGTCATGACGTCGGACAGTGTGGTGACATAATACGTCACCGGCACTGTGCAAGATTTTGTCCGAGATCTATAATCAAGCTGGCGGCGACCAGCTCTTTACGCTCAAATGGATCCCTTCCCAACAATTGCCTGCTTCAGCTGCGCGTCTAATATAAGGTTTACAGTTCAGAAAACTAACAGATTTGGGCCAGAGCATTTTGCTGCATAGTGGAGGAAATTGGCCAACCTCTTTAACAATCACCATTCTATCATCTTACCACTGATAACATAAAAAATCCACAAAGGTTTTAGGCATGCTGATGATTTTCAAAGCTGCAATACAACAAGTGAAACCTGTGGCACAAAAAGTATAACATACAGGGCAATTCAACAGCTTAATTTTTAAAGTGTGTTTGAAGCTGACTTATTGTCTGCCTCTATGTATATTAGATCGCTTTACCTAATAGATGTGTGATCAAGGTTTCGTTTTCAGGGAAGTTCTGATAGAGCATATACATCACTATACAAAAATTTATGAATTTCCTGCAGACACATTAGACTTTCTATATATTTTTTATGAATACTTGCACTGATTTCCTTTGACACTAGACTTTGATTTTCAGGTTTTTGATGCAGTTTTTGAAGCTAAAGCTAGGAGGACATATAAAAACTGCATCAAAAAACCTGAACATTGAAGTCCTGCCTTACTCTTTTTCCCAAAGCAGATAAATGGCAATCATGTCTTCTGTCATGTGCAGCCTTTATGAAATCTACAATGAATTTATCACATCTGATTATAACTAATCTTGAAATACCAGTTTTTGATACATTAAAGGCATGATGTGCCACAGTACAGAGAAAATCTGCCCGCTAGTAATTCAACTGTGTAGTGTCATGTTAGCATCGGATGAGAATATCACACATTTAGACACTAACCATCCCATAGTTCGTTGAATAGCTTAAAACACACATTTACACAAGGCTTTATCGATAATTGGAAATTGCTACACACCATCTAGGCACAAGTTGCTGTAGTCTAATAGACATCCAGGTAAAATAGCTTTAAAGAGTAACTAAGTTTTTAATGAATGTCCCAAATGCTAATATAATATTTTTTCCAATGTATTTTATTTATTGATTTTGAATTTTTACTAGTAATATTCCCCCCTAAAGCGCTGATTTTCCTGTGCACTTTAAATTCACTATTCTCCACACTGCTGACTTCTCAGCGGCGAACAGAGTACGGGCTCTACACTTTATGAATGGGGCCGCAGAAACAGAGGGTTACTAAATGCTAGCATAGCACATGGGTACCCTTAACCATGTACTATGCCAGGATTAGCTGAGGAGGCTCCTGCCTGTGCCTGCTTCGCTAAGCTAAAAGAACTGCATGTCAGCTTTTAGCTTAGTGAAGCAGCATCCCGGAGAAGGCTTACCAGAATTCTACACAGTAGTAACTACAGGGGGGCACTACCAGAGAGGAAAACATAATGGGGGTTATTTAATAAGCTGAAATACGCATATACTACGTGTATTTCAGGCGCCAGGTCTAAAAAAGTGAGCGTGGTGTGGGCAGAGAAGGAGTTGGGTCGGCAGGTCCGTCTCATGTATTATTTTCTACGCCTGTTTCAAGCATGGAAAAAGGTCTAAATGTGAGACAGCAAGGAAGCTGTCTTACATTTACAACTGGCGACGGAGGCGACAAAGTTATGGATAGGCCGGCACCTCTTCATAACTTCAGCAGAACCACCAACAGCTTAGCGGTTTATTTGCAATAATACTTTATTTGAAAAGAACTATTCACTGTATAGTTACAAGAAAAGCCTGGAACTCATTTATTGCAATTATTCTTCATTTTTCTTCATGGGCATCAAACAGTTGACGCATGTATTTCACAAAATAAAAAATAATCACAAGAAGTGAGTGCCTGACTTTCCTTGCAATTGACTTGAGGAATGCCTTTCTGAGTGTCATGAGGAAAAACAAATCATTGGTTCTTTCCACACTATTCATCGTATAGTAATACTTTTTTGGGATAACCCCTTTAAGAGACCCTTCTGGATATATTTGATAATCAAATTATTACTGCAGTGTAGGAGTCCTCATAATTGTCATTATATTACTGCAGTCTAACCTCTGGATGGGAGCAGCACTGCATTAACCAGCACTGTGTCCACTACAGAGTGGACAGAGCTGTGTAGTTCCAGTGTCAGAGCTACTGCAGAACAGCTGATCGATGGGGTGCTGAAAGTTGGACCCCCACCTATCTCATATTGAAGACCCATCATACGGATAAGCCATCAAACCTAAATGTGGAATCCCATTCGAATGATTTTCAGTAGTTTATATGCTCAAACCCTTGCAAAACAACTTATTAGCTAATAAAGAAGCAACAGACTAATGTTTCTTTCACATATGCTATTTTTTCAGTGGTTTTAAAAGGTTATAAAAACGCCATTAGTTTCAAGTATTTTTCATAGTGCTTTTACAAGCATTTTTGGTGGTGCATTTTATTTTGTAGCATTTAAAATGTGCATTTTTATTTTCATGGTGATTTAAAGTCATATAAAGGAGCATATGGGAAAAACATAAAAAATAATGCTATACCCAGAACATACTTTGAAAAAAAAAAAAACAACCACAAACACTAAATCACTACGAAAAACACATACATTTTATATTTCATAGGAGACTTTAGAAGTAACATTTTGCTGCAGTGTTTTTGGCCTAAAAATTCCACACCAGTGTTTTGGCCTTAGAAACTTCACAAAACACTGTGACCCTGATTTATCAAGACCAGCATGTGCTAAATGCTGCCTCTGGCAGTCCTTGAGCCAAAATGAAAGGTGTAGGTTTCACAAATCCAGGAAAAACTGCAGCACTCCCAGGTCTTCACAACAATTCTGTTTATTCACCTCTTCAGTGCGACGTTTCGACCTTAATGGTCTTTTTCAAGCTTGAAAAAGACCATTAAGGTCGATACGTCGCACTGAAGAGGTGAATAAATAGAATTGTTGTGAAGACCTGGGAGTGCTGCAGTTTTTTTCTGGATTTGTGTTAAGTAAGGGTACAACGGACTGGTACCTAACACTGACGGCACCACCACAGAATGGACTTTAATAACCCGTAAGTGCTGCTACAACTTGTAACTGTGTTTAGGTGTAGGTTTCAGTAATTAGTTATGGCAGTTGCCGGTGCAAATAATGATGAATGCATCAGGGCTAATGGCCCCACCCTCGCTGCACCCCTTTTTGGAAATCTGATGGCCTAAAAATGCCAGTTATTAAATGGCATTTAAAAAATCAGGTTTTGCAACTTTTTAATAGTCAATAGATAATACAGAGGTATATTAGACATTAAGATAACAGTTCACTGCTATGTGCAATAGCACCCTTAGGCCCCTTGCAGACGAGCGTGACACACGCACGTCTCCCGCAATGCATCTACTGGCCTGAACTCCCGGCACTGACGGGACTTACAATTCTGGAATGTAATGGATAACATTGCACAACAGCATTCTGTCAGTGTCATCTAATACATTCCAGAACTGTAAGGATTACATAGCATCATAAATCAGTATAATGCTATGTGACCACTTTCAGTGCTGGGAGTTCAGGACAGGGCCCGCGATGCGGGAGACGTGCGTGTGTCACACTCATCTGCAAGGGGCCTTAAGGTCCCTTTACACTGTATGATACAGCAGCAGATTGTCGGAAAGAAAGTGTTCCTTCCTGAAATTTGCCTGCTTGTCAGCAAAGGAGACCATTGTATTTCATGCAGCGATCTCCTCAACAGTATGGAGAGGAGTGATCACTAATACCATCACTCTTCCCCGTACTGACTTGTTTGCCGGCAGCAAATGCTGCTTACATAGTACAATCTGCTATGGGCAAACAATGATTTTTGTGTCCACATGAATGCTCTATTACCCAATGAATGAGCATTTCACTCATTCACTGGTTAATCGGGAACTGGCACTGGCAGAGCCTGCTGTACCATATTGTGGCACATTATACCACCCCAACAGAGCCAAATACCACAGTCCATAACAAAATACATCCCCAAAAACTTCCACTAGCTGGCCATGAAGAGGGCCCAGGCGGCCCCATGGCCATCGACCCACCAGGAAATTTCCCTGTTACGTCTATGGCCAATCCGCCCCTGATCGGCTTCACTTTTACACCGCCAGATAATTGCTCACAAGCATTCCTATGAATGCTCCTTAGCTATTATCTTGCAGATTCTCGGCCCACGTAAAGGGCCCTTTAGGATCCTATAAGACAAACAATAGGAAACTTGTCTGCATTCCAGACAATGAACACAGAAAAAAATGTAAACTTCAGTGTATGAATTATATGGGGAAAATTGGAGCAGGATGGTGAATGTTGCTATTTTCTCAGCACAGACTGAGTCTTATGTGAAAATACCTATTTAACTGAATGGGTCAGCGTTCTAAACTCAGACAGCACCCCGGCAGAAATGTTGTCCATCTGAAAAAGCCCTTAAGACAGTCTCAGAGTTTAGTCTTCATTTCTCAAATACAATCTATGAGCAAATAATTTAGTCTTTAGGAACTCAAAAGGAAACTGTAATGGCATTGTGAAAATGATGTAAAATTGTCATTCAATTCCATTTTTGGATTGGGAGCACTAAACCTGCACCAGAAAAAGTCTTGGCGGACTTGTATAAAATGCTGAATTAACTTTAGTCCTTTGTGCATGAGCAAAATAAAGCAGTCCTGGCTTATAACAATCTAAATAACTTCTTCTGGCCACATAACATGCCAGGTCATCTGGCAGCAAGTTTCCATCTCTACATCTAAAGGCCAATTCAGGAATGGCTATGTTTAAGTACACTGAAGGAACAAGAATGACATTATGATGTTTCTTGGAGATCCCTTTTGGAAGCCAGTGTTACATTACAAACCAATAAAAACAAAGAGGGTAAACTGCATCACAGTAAAGCAAATGACACTACACCATATGCCAAGGTGTCTGAAGATTGTAAAACACATTACTCACACAAATAGGAATGGCAAGTGATTCAGATCTATAAAATCACTAACCACTGAGCCTAATCAGGCAGTTTGTGACAAAGTTCTCTACATAGTACAATTGTGTATTTTATTAATTGCAATTGGTTGATATATAAACACCTTAAAAGGGTTTTCTGGGACCCAACGGGCCCCACAAACCGACCTTACTCATATCTCACCAGTAGCACAAGGTTTTTAATATATCTACCATCTCAAAGTTGTGTGGCTCAGGGAACCAGTTGTGTTACACGCCTCTTCTGAAAATACTGCAATCACCTTTTCCAGGTTTCTGTTCTATGAACAGGATGGGGTAGGTGTTGTGTATAGAGCTAGAACTATTTGTCTCCATGGCGCATGTATAGATCAGGTGGATTGAGGAGTATGCACGTGCATCAACGAGGAGATGTAATTTAGTGAATAGACAGAGTATTTGCCCACTGGGCACTTGAAATTACTAATTTTCATATCAGATCAAATGTAATTTTCTCAGCAACTGGACCTCTGTCCAGATACACAAAGGCATGCTTGCACAACACTTTTGGTCCACTACCCAGCACTCATACAAGTGTTGCAACCTCTTCAAACAGCCGATCTAATATTGATGACCAATCCTGGGAATATATAATCAATACTGTACCACTACACAACCCCTTTAAATTCCCCATCTAGCTCTGGAACTGTATACTGAGCCAGGAATCTGATTGGCTCAACTTCCAGCCTCACTATTAGGTCAACCAGATAAGTCAACCGGCCAGGGCTTGACTGGTCAGCATGGCAACTCTCCAAGCAAAGCCACAAACAGTTTCTTGGCTGGGTAAACTCCTCACGATTATGCCACAATACCGTATCCTGACTGTCCCTCAGTGTCGCAACTGGTTAAGCTTTGTCCATAAGCCCTCAGCTCAAATCCCTCTGCTGCCAAGTGGACAGTCAGTATACAAGCTGCTCATACACCAGAGGACTCCACACTGCTAAGTAGTATTACATAGTACTTATTGCTTTCTTCTGAAGTGCAGGGCTACCAATAGCTTCCCCAGTGACTTCAAATTACCTGGGCAGCTGCATTTTCAACAATACTGTTAAATACCCAGTTTTAAAGGCTTACTACATTTATCAACCTACTGCAAGCTGCCATGGGCATGCCATCCAGTACCTGCTGACAAGATGAGCAAACATAATCTATTCTGTTTTTTTTTAACACATCACATTTTTTCCAAAAGCTACCGACATGCATAAAAATGGTTACAGCTTTTTAGCAACAGCAGTTTATTTCTAAGAAATCCTGAGAACTTGGATTATGAACAGAAGTCAACATTACCAATTAATCGCCTAAAGAATAAAGTGATATTGAATGGATATGAAGATATGCTTTAATTATTATTTGTTTAAATAAACTTAAGTTTTCAAGAATAAAGTGATAGCAGATCTTACATTAGCACTTTATTGTGGGCTGTGTTTCTGTAAATTCTCTATCATTACCAGTAGGAGCAGGATTTGCAATTCATTCTATGGCTATCCAGTAATCCAGATTATTTAGGGGGACATTTATCATACTATTTACGCCACTATCTATGCCAGTTTTCTGACGTGAATGAGGACAAACTTCTACAGCAGCTAGGAGGCTGCCATAGATTGTAGTCTGTCGCACGGCCTGCAGGAAGATGCGCCAAATCTAGCATAACTTTGACGCATCCTTCATCTGCACAGGGGGAAATGAGACCGGTGATGAAAACGTCAGTCAGTCTAGTCTAGTCCCCCTTTTGTTGTGCGCCTAGCAGGGTCACCTGTTAATGGTTCTTTATAGGAATTGTGCTGTGTATACTGTATTGTACAAAATCTTCTGAACTTGATCTAGGCAGCAAACAAGAATCAACCATAGAAAATCAGCCTGCTTCTCTGCAAGCACTAGGCTGCTCTCCCTATCAATCTATCCATGAAAAAAATCATTCTATCAGACAGTTTTCATCAAGTGCACTTGTCAGGCATGAGTCATGGTGATGACTGGGATGTTTTTCAAAGTAGCCTGGCTTTCATCTATTCTGATTTATGGTGTTTTCTTTGTTCATTAGATGTCACATGAGAATCCAATGTTCTTGGATCATGCAACACTTAATAAGAATCAAATGAAGTTTTTGTATAATTCAGGCTCTGTCAAGGTCGCCTACCCCAAGGCATCTCGGTTACATTATGATTTCTTACAGGTATGCGCTGTTCTTATTAAAGAGACCTTTTTGTTGTCCATCTTGTAGAACAATATTACACTACATTTTGGGTTCCATTGATGCTTACTACAGGCTTGTTGTACATTAAAACTACAGTCTAGAATGATTATTTCTATTTATTACTGGAATCAGCGTTATCTATTGTATTACAAGGTTGGGTTGCTGCTTTCATATAGTCTGGCTCCTGAGCTGGCAAGAGACTTTAGTATTATTCAGCCACAACAAATATGAATCAAAATTAAATTGCTCTGCAAAATACACGCTCTAAGTATATGTTCTGTTGGTAAATGACTCACGCATATATTTTGGACTGTTTTCATTGTTTTATTACAATATGTGGCCCGGTGGTGAGTCAAGTGCAGTTCTCCATCTGCTATCTCTTATGTATAATCACATTTAGTATATGTAATACAGTGGTGTTTGACAGTTTGCGAACCTTTCAGAATTTTCTATATTTCTGCCTTAATTTGACCTAAAATGACATTACATTTTCACATAAGCCCTGAAAGATGATAACGATAACCAAATCAAACAAAGGAGTCAAAAATATTATACCAGCAAATTCTAAAGGAAAATGTCAGGACATGTGTGAGCTGAATCTCAAAAGAACATGGGTCATGCAGCAAGTACAGAAATCATTTAACAAAAGAATGGTTAAAGAAGAATAAAGTTAAAGTTTTGGAACAGCCTAGTCAATGTCTTGACCTTAATCCAATGCAAATGTTGTAGAACAGTGTCTGACTGGGTGCCTAAGACCCACCAGTAAAATTCATTCTGGGAGCCCACTGCACAGCTGCACGCAAATATTACCAGACATCCATTCGTAAACTGCATCAATTCATGTTTTTTCAAGAGCAGTCTGATGCTAGACAGTACCTCAGACTGTTCATTTTCTAAAGACCCCGTCAATATCTTGCTGATGGCTCCTGCTTTGGTCTAGGGTCCTCTTCACTATTTGAGCTAGGGTCAAATGCTCACAGTGCAGTAGTCAGAACCAAGACTCTGCAAGATGATGGGACCCCCTGCAGACATCCAGAAGACATTGCCCTGGGGAAAGAGAAAACTGCCTGGCCTGCTCCTGTGACTAGAAGTCATCTCAGCTACCCGATGCATCTATAAAAATAAACTTGATTAAAATTTGTTAAATAATCTACCCAGTTGTTCATATGGGTATAGACTGGTTGAGATGCTGCATGCTGCCTATCTGTATGTAGTGCAGTAAGTCTACTATTCCATGTGCCGCTTGTGCTAAGAGTGGGGGTTAGGCGCCACCGGGGGATTCACATGTTTCCCTGAAGGCCAGCCTGGGCCTGTTGCAGATGGAGCTGAAGTGAGCAGTGCATGGAAGGAAACCCACCAACATAAGAAAGTTGAAGCTGTTTTGTACAGAGGAATGGGCTAAAATACCTCTAAGCCGATGTGCAGGACTAATCAACAATTACTGGAAACGTTTAGTTGCAGTTATTGCTGCACAAGGGGGTCACATCAGATATTGAAAGCAAAGGTTCACATACTTTTGTCAATCACAGAAGTGATATTGGCTCATTTTTCTCAATGACTAAATGACCATAGTCTAATATCTGTGACTCATATGTTTGATTTATCTTTATCTACTTTTAGGATGTGTGTGAACATTTGATGTTGTTTTAGAAAATTGTTAGGGTTCACAAATAGTGTTGATAGTGTTGCACCAAAGTGCTCGGGTGCTCTGGTAGAACACTTGGTGATGCACAATGTAAGTCAATGGGAGAAGACCAGGCACCCACTGCTCGGATGAGGGGAGGGTGTCGGGTTCATAGGAAAAGGTCAGAATCGCAAATTCTCCTCTTTCACTCATTAATGTATGCTAATTAACTGAATTCGTATGCATTAGCGCACAATGCGTAGCATTAGCAATGCTAATGTTACGCATTGTATGCTAATGTGTACAAATTTGTATGCTAATGTCACGCATTGTACGCTAATGTGTACAAATGTGTATGCTAATGCTACACAGTGTACACTAATGCGTACAAATTTGTATGCTAATTTAGCATACAAATTTGTACGCATTAGCGTACAATGCGTAGCATTAGCTTACAAATTTGTACGCATTAGCGTACAATGCGTAACATTAGCATACAAATTCGTACGCATTAGCGTACAATGCATAGCATTAGCATACAAATTTGTACGCATTAGCATACTCGAGCACACGCGGTGTTCGGCCGAACACCGAGGGACCCAAGCATGCTCGCTCAACACTATTCACAAACTTTCAAACACCACTATATATACCATACGTATGTATATCTATAATCATACACATGGAACAGAGTCATAACTAGGCTTTTCTTCACACTTCACACAGTCAATAAGAAAGAGCTGCATGGGGGGCGTGGCTAGCAACCGAACAGAGAGGAAGCAGATCCACACAGCTCCGTCTGATTATATCAAAATCCACAGCTATCGCTCCCTTTTTGCATCTTCAAACAGATAATTTGCCCACACACAACATCAATACACCTCCAGCTACATTTTAATCCGGGTCTCTAACATATAACCCCCAAAATACCGGAGTTTCAGCTGAGGCCTACCCGAAGGCTTGCCACCTCGGCCGTGATTTTCAGAAGCGTGCAAAGAACCGGCCTTATCTGCCTGCACCTTCCACTACCGCAGCACCCTCGTCTCCCAAGGGAGATTCGGAGGGACCATCAGCACAACTAGCCTCCATCCAGGTCAGAAAGATTCCGTTCACATTACCCTGCACCGCCGCCTCCAATCTCGGGTCCCGGCCGCCATCTTGAGGCCTCAACAGCCCCGCAGTGTACCCGCAAGTAGAGAGGACACTGACCTCTTAAAACATTCCATCTCCCCAAGAGTGACCTACGAGAGGTCTGACAGCTGACTAGCACCGAACGATCCAGTTTTCAGGCCCATACGCTACTCGGGAGCCGAAAACAGAGCAGGGCCTAGATAGGCCAGGGAAGCCTCGGCCTCAATTTCCACCCGTTCGTCAGCGTACTTCCACATGCTCCACAGCGGACCTTAACCGTATCCTATTTAGGCACCAACAGTCACCTCACCCAGAGGCCTTGTTAATAAGATATCTGGACTCACTTTTGTCCAACACTTAAAGGGTCAAGGGCCCAATTTTTCCAGGTCAAGACAAAGGCTAAAACTATTTTTAACCTAATCCACATATCTGGATCACAAATGCCACAATGTCACTAGTTTTTTAAAGTGTCGGGCCAACCACTTGAGGTCTCCTGAAGAAAGGAAATACCACACAGTAAATCCTCTCACAACTGCCTTCTCATCAACGCCTCACAGGGATGGTGAAAATAGGCCCTCACAAATCCAGAGCGAATATGTCCCGCAACTCAGGTTCACTAGACCCGTTTTTCAGAAGAACCGTCTGACAACTCCAATTAAACCTCAAAGCCGTCAACACCACACAGAACCACAGATAAAGATCCTTCGCTACCTTTTAATGACATGGAAAGCGTCATGGAAGACACCGTAGATGACAGAAGTCTACCCATCTCCAGATCTTTCTTAAGTAAGGCTCTCACAAAAAAGCACTAGAACCGTTAGTAAAAGAACTTCAAGATATCAAACAAGACATGAAGTCCATTGGCAATAGGGTAGAGCAATTAGAAACCATGCAATCCCAGCTAATTTCTTACTAAGAAGCATCCACCACAGCTTTCAAATCTTGACAGTCTCATATGAACAAAATAGTGAACTGGATGGAGGACCAAGAAAACAGGGCCCGACGTAACAACCTAAGACTCAAAGGGATACCCGAAACCATTTCTGCAGAAGCTCTTTCTGATGCAGTAAAGCAGATCTTCATATCGATCCTAGGAGATTCCTACCCCCTAGAGGTCTCCATCGAAAGAGCTCACAGAGCCCTAAGAGCTAGACCCTCATCTTCTGATCCTCCCAGAGATGTGATTTGTAGGCTGTTTAATTCCAGGGTAAGAGATGATATTTTACGCCTGGCTCGCACTCATCCATCTCCCTCCATTGAAGACTCACCGGTTTCCATTTACCAAGACCTCGCCAGAGTCACCTTATCTAAAAGAAACATCCTCAGACCTCTAACAGAAGTCCTCAGACATAAAAACATCCCGTACAGATGGCTTTTCCCTTTTGGTCTTTCCTTCGCCGTGGAAGGGAAAAGATTTATAATAAGAAACCATGCAGAACTTCAAGAGATTCTTAAAATACTGAAGATTGAGGACTTAGACATACCGTCTCCCATTCAAGATCTCTCATCTCTACCCACTATCCCACCACCCACTCCATGGGAGACTGTAGGATATGAAAAAAGAGCCAGAAATCGCAAGAAGCAAGGGAAGCTAACCCCCAGGAGAATCGACATTGACTCTACCTGAACCAACTCACACCAGTGGAGATGAGTATCGTCTCGAATTACCTTATTATGCTCTTAGAGCTATAGACTCTGATTACACATCACCTTAAACATACAAGGGCGATGTCGGCTCTGAGGGGGACACCCTGTGCCAGAACACATCCATATATAGCCTTCCTTGAAGGACTAATAATTTGCCGCACAGATAAATATCTTCTCCCATCATTTCTGCGGGATTGCTCTCCCCGAAGCCGACGTCAGTCCACCTCCGTCTTTCCTATACCTGTTATTGAGATGTTACTAATGTAGTTTTATCAAGTTTTTGCTGTTGGGAGGATCAGAAATGATCTTCATTATACTCCTTTCTCATCTTTTGCAATGTTCATATACTTACATTAAGGCCCCAGTGTTGGCCCATTCACATTTATTATAAATGTATTTTAATATTTCTGGACAGGTGTTCCCATCAATGTTCCTGCTCACAAATATCACACTAGTTTCACTAGTTTTTTTCCATAAGTTTGTACACACGCCCTCTCTCCCTATTCAAGGCATCCTAGCACACAACACTCCATGCAAATAGTCAACCATCTATTTTCCGAATAAAATATGCTATCGACTTAAATATCACAAAATGACACAAGTTAAATTTGTCTCCTACAACACTAGAGGCCTCAACGCTGCAGTGAAACGCAGCCACATCCTACACCACTTCAAGAAAAACCACGTTGATATACTCTTTTTACAAGAAACAAATTTCATGAAAACGAAAACTCCCACTTTTCTCAGACATCATTATGCCCATTGGTTCCACTCGCACTCAGACTCAAAAAACTCAAAAGGCGTATCCATAGCACTGGCCAAACATTTGTCCTTTGAACAAACAGACTTTTACAGCGACAACGAAGGAAGACTCCTAGTTATATCTGGGAAGTTAAGCGGTATACAAATAACACTAGCAAATATATATGCACCTGGATACGAGACACATTATCAACAATAGAAAGCCTCAAGAAAGGGGAACTCATCATTGGAGGTGATTTCAATGTTGCCCTAGACCCCCTGATAGACACATCACAAGGCAAGTCCTCTCTTTTTTACAAAACGATCCGTCACATTAAAAAATCCCTTAACATGCTTTCAATAAGAGACACGTGGCGATTCGCACACCCCAGCGGTAGAGACTACACCCTCTACTCGACTCCACACAATTCTTACCACAGAATCGACTACTTCTTCCTTCACCAATCCTCCCTTCATAAAATCCGTGCAATTAAAATTGGCCTTAGTACCTTCTCAGACCATTACCCAGTAGAACTATCTCTGCAACGTTTTACCACAAATTCTACAAATTCCCCTTGGAGACTTAACGAGACATTACTTTCAATGTCCTCAGTACATCCTAAGATACTAAAGGCCATTGACTCTTATTTTTCTCTCAATTCCAACAACGAAGTCCCCCTCCCGATTGTCTGGAAGCACACAAGGCAACAATAAGAGGGGAATTTATCTCCACAGGCTCCTACCAGAAAAAAACTGCACATGTCCCAAATACAGCACTTGCAAACACAGATAAGTGAGCTTGAAAAACTACATAAACAATCCTTAGCAGCCACACACCTTCAACAACTCACTGAAGCAAGACTGCAATTACGTGACATTTTAAATAAAAACCTAGCAAAGGTTTACATGTCAGTCAAACACTCATTTGATGCCCACGGAGACAAGGCTTCAAAACTAATGATGTCTTTGATTAAGAAAAGGAAACCTCACACCCACATAGCGGAAATCAAAGTAAATGAAGACTCCCTCATGTCAGACCCATTAAAGATAAAACAGGAATTTTTAAACTTTTACACGTCTCTATACCAATTAGACTCTACAGCAATATCAAACCCTATCTCCAATAAGTCAGCTGATATTGCAACATTCCTGTCACAAATTCATTTACCATCTATCTCCCCCTCCTCACACGCTTCCTTGCTGAAGCCTTTCACCATGGAAGAGGTCCGATCCGCCCTGTCAAAGTGCCCAAAGGGTAAAGCCCCAGGCCCAGATGGCCTACCTAGCTCCTATTACAAATCCTTCTCCTCAGCTTTACTCCCACACTTGACAGATACTTTTAACGCATACTTAACGGGATCTACAATACCCAGATAATCGCTAAAGGCCTACATAACCCTAATACATAAAGAAGGGAAGGACCCAACCAACTGTGGTAGCTATAGACCCATCTCACTATTAAATACGGACTTAAAACTGTACGCAAGCTTACTAGCATCAAGGATTAGCCCCCTACTTCCCTCCTTAATAAATCCAGAACAGGTCAGATTTGTTCCATGGAAGAGAGGGCAAAGACAATACCATGAGAGTATTGTCCCTTATACAGATTGCAATAAAACAGAAACTACCACTTATCATGCTGGGTACAGACATAGAAAAAGCCTTTGACAGGGTGGACTGGACCTACATTAAGGGAACTTTGAACCGTTTTGGCTTCCCTCTTTCTTTCATCAATGCCACCTTCGCAATGTATTCTTTCCCCTCGGCCAGGCTAAAATCAATCTCTCTCTGCCCCATTTCAAATTAAAAACGGTGCGAGACAGGACTGTCCACTATCACCAATTCTATTTATTCTATCCCTTGAACCTCTTCTTCAAACTATTAGAGAAAATCCAGATATTATAGGATACTGCAGTGGCTCCCTTACATATTGTGCTGCTGCTTATGTGGACGACATTTTATTATTCATCACAAACCCTGAAACAGTATTTCCGGCTATAAAGTCAATATTACAGGACTATGGCTGTATCTCTAACTTCAAAATAAATGCAAATAAATCTGAAGCACTTGGGATCAACGTAGATACAAACACCAAACTATCCTTACAATCACAATACCCTTTTCCCTGGCCCACCACTTTTATCACCTACCTAGAACTCAAAATTAGTTCCACCTGGAAAGAACTATATACCTTAAGTTATGCACTCATTCCAATCCACACTTGATTCCTGGTCAGTGCCATTCCTTTCATGGATGGGCTGTAAAAACCTAATTAAAGAGGACCTTTCACCAGTCCTGACATGCCTGTTTTAATAGCTTCATGCATTCCCCACGTACTAACAATTCTGGAACATCTATTCTTATGTCTGTATGTTCTGCCATTCCTTTATTATTTGCACTAGAAGTTATGAACAAATTGCTATTTGTCTTCAGTAAAGGAACAGAGGGGAGGTGGCCAGTTGGGGGTGTGTCCCTGCACAGACTGACTCTATCCAATCAGTGCTGTCATGTTCAGACTGTGCAGATACACACCCCCAACTGGTCACCTCCCCTCTGTTCCCTTACTGCAGGCAAATAGCAATTCATTCATAACTTCTAGTGCAAATAATAAAGGAATGGCACAACATACAGACATAAGAATAGATGTTCCCGAATTGTTATTACATGGGGAATGCATGAAGCTATTAAAACAGGCATGTCAGGAGTGGTGAAAGGTCCTCTTTAAGTCAATACTACTTCCCAAACTTCTGTATCTATTCCAAACCTTACCTATTGCCTTACCAACTTCCTTCTTTACTTCCATTAGGAAAGTCACAAGCCGATATTTATGGCAGGCTAAACGTCCGCGCCTAAGTTATGACCTTCTCACACAACATAAAACACGAGGAGGAATGGCCCTACCTGATTGGAAAATATATTATGAAGCTGTGCACCTTACCAGGATTATAAACTGGGCCAGACAAGACGATAATAAGTTATGGATCCCTTTAGAAATGCACCAATCAACAATACCACTACGCTCACTGATCTGGCTCACTGATTACACCTCGCTTAAAACATACACTCAAAATGAGGTAATAAAATCAATGATCAAAATATGACATATACCTCCCTAAATACGCAAACACACATTTAAAACATTCAGAGCTTACTCACATCTTAGTATCTTCTTTTGCAGAGTCAGAGGACAATACAGACCCTCTAGACACTACTTCCCTTCACTCTCTTCAAAGAACCCATATACGTAGCTTAATCTCAGCATTACTAAAAACTGGTGATATAAGTCGGGATCTCACACATTTCGAAAAACTTATAGCTTCCAAGACCGTACCTAAACACCTTCTGTCTCAAATATACCACTTCATACAACTGTCCAAATTTCTTGGCGATAGATCCTACATTACAACATGGAGCAAAGATCTAGAGACTCATTGGTCTGAAGCAGAAATTAAACAAATATACCAACAATCAAATGGTATCTCACGTTGTACTAGCCTCCAAGAAAACTCCTTTAAGTTAATTACAAGATGGTACCTCACTCCAGTTCGCCTCAAACAGATGAACTGCCTAAGCTCTGACATCTGTTGGAAGTACAAACAAGCTCAAGTCACTTACATGCACATGTGGTGGTCTTGTCCAATACTTCAGCCCTTCTGGAAAGAAGTACTTGACAGCATTAAATCAATATGCTCTCTAAAAGACACCCCCTCTTCTATTTCCACACTTCTCAATATCAGACACCAACATATTCCCAGCACTAAACAGAAACTATTCCAATTCTTAACAGCAGCAGCTAAGTCTCTAATTCCACAACACTGGAACCAACCTACCTCACCCACACTAGCAAACTGGCTTCTGAAAGTAGATCATATCTTTCACATGGAAGAACTATCCGCTTGGGAGACCAGATCCCACAACTTCCAGAAAGTTTGGAGCAAGTGGATTTCTCATAGGAATTCCAGTTCTTGTATCCTGAGGCTCTCAGAACTAAATCACTCTATTTAAGAAACATGTCACGATAGAATTGACACAACCCGGATTCTCCCCAGTTTTTCCCCTTTTACTCCTCTACCCCCCCATCCGCCCTCCGAAAATGGTCCCAACCCACCTACTCACTCAATATCTTCAGTTATTCCATGGTATCCATTACCTATGTCTTTTCACCCTAACATGTTAGCTTCCACAGCTCGTAAAAGCAGCTGTAATTTATAGGCGACTGTTTTAAACTCATGTTTGAACCATAATGTATACTGTAATATGTACATCATCCTATGTACTATTATCCTTTGTAACCCTTCCCCCTTATCTTTTGTAACCCTCCCCCCTTATTATAAAACTTAATAAAAATAAATTTGAAAAGAAAAAGAAAGAGCTGCATGGACATGGTTATGTTACTACAGCCCAGAAGATAGCAGCAATAAAAGAAAAATAAATATATTACAAAATTACAACTACCTTCATAAATGCTTATTTTAAAGGATGTGCATGTACACCTGGAAACCCCTAAAAGGCTATTCTATTTAAGAATAAATTAGAATTTTAATATTGAAAATAACAACTAAAAACAACCCAGAGACACAACACTTCTTGAAATACAATTCTAGTGAATAGGATTCTCTTATATGAAAGGGCCTATGTGATTCCATATTTACTATTATAATATTTATGGTCTAAAAGTTAAGTAAACATTATAGCTGTCGAATTTAAAATTCACAAACCAACAAAGCTTCCAAAAAGAGCTCATTTCATTTTACCTGTTTTCAGAAGCCTCCCCTTTCTGTTCAATTATCCTCCAGGTCCCTCAGGTCTTGAGGTAATAATAATGTGAGCTGTGTAAACACCATGGCATGTGTTGCACCTGGGTAACCAGTTATATTATGGCTTTGCATGTTTCCTTGTTAGAGCCACTAGTGAGCTTAGAATATTTGATTTTTTTATGATTTTCTATGTTAAATGAGACTGGCCTCCCGGGCCATCCCCTTCTCTACCCATGCCATGCCCACTTTTTTAGGAGTGAGATGGGAAAAGTTGGAGATTGAGGCGCAAAGGAGCTTTGCGCTGCAATTTGCACCTAATATACACCTAATATAGACATATCATTTTGTAATATGACTATATAAGATATAAATTAATTTATCCACATGTTCATTTAACTTTGGTGACATTGGTGGAGAAAAGTATACGCCAAGTCACATGAAAGCTATGTGCAAGTCGTTCTGCGGCATCAATTTCTACAAAAGTCACTGCAAGGACCTTACAGGGAAATTTCCCGGTGGGCTGATGCCCAGGGGGCCACCTGAGCCCTCCTCAGGGCCAGCCAGTGGAAGTTTTTGGCAATGTATTTTGTGCTGCTGGCAGTATTTTGGGATGAACTGTGGTATTTAGCTCTGTTGGGTTGGTATAATGTGCCACAATATGGTATTTCTAGCCCTGCCTTCCATCAGTTTGGACCTGACTACAAAACAGGGCCACTTTTAGTATTTTTCCAGGGCCACTTTAACTTCCCAGTCCGCCCCTGAGTCACTGCGTAGACACAAGCAAACCTCATGGACTTAGTCTTCATCCTATTAACAAAGTAAATTACTTCTAGTGCTTAAAGGGGTTGCTCCAAGTGGAAAGCCTTTCTAAAATGAAGCAAACCCAGTGATAGGCCAATCTCACACAAGCAAGTTTGGTCCCTGAAATATGCCCCATGTGACAGCCATATTTCCTGGACCCTCTGTTATTCGGCTGACCTGAGCTCAGTAGGTGTTCCTGTCCAATGGCAGGTCTACTTTACTGTACTAAAAAGAATCACATGCATACAGTAAACTCGTGGTTGGGCAGGAACTCACAGCAGCATAAATCACTATGATGTTCTGAGTATAGGTTACACGAGCAATGATTGGTCCAGAAAATGCGGCCATCACACAGAAAATATTTAGCAGACCAAACATATTCACCTGGAACTGGCCATAAGCTGATACATGTCTTGATTCATGACCCCCATGGACTTTGAATACTAGACATTTTTTCTGTACAAAGGTAATATTATTATATCTGTTTAATAAATGTCCTCGATTTGGTCAAATGGAAAAAAGTGGCACAATAAGCTCAGAAAATTTGGTGCTCAAAATTGTATTCCATTCACTAGTGTATTCTGTCAGTAAACTCATTTTATAGACAACTTTCTTCTTTGCTTTGTGACTGAGCTGTAAGCAGAGTGGCATATATCATATCAGTCCAACAAGTTCTTCAAAAATTGCTTCATATTTCACATGTCATGAATGGTTTGTTTTTTAAGGTGAATAAATTCATTACATGGGTCATACATTTTAAAATAATAAACAGCACCATTTTCTGAAAGACTAAAAATAAAAATAGTGTGCTTTTTTTTTGACCAGACAACATGATGCTCCTGCACAGAAAATTTCAGAAGATGAAGGGTCATATTGATCACTAACCCCATTAAACACACTGAAACATGCACTTGTTTCCTAGGACAGGTAAGAGATTTCCAGTGTGAGAAAACAGCACCTAATGGCTTATTAGTCTATATAAGCTGGCTATATTACTGTTTACCACTCATTTATAAAGACTACACAACAAGTGGCCAGTTCCTTTAAATATAAAATGTGTTACCTCAAAATATAGCCCCAATACATTGCTGTCACAGATAAAACATAATAACTGACATGCTGACACTTTATATGTACCTGACACTGGTGTACAAAGACATACAGTCATTTTTTTATTAGTTTATGAATAAATTCTAATAAAATGAAATTGTCATTTTGAGAATTCTATTATTTGTGGAATGGACAGTGGGGGTGGACCCACTGTGCCAACTAACCCGTTTGATTTTGGGCTATTCCTGAGGGCATTTTCCTGTCAGTCCCCTGGTTTTCACTCTTTAACTCCTGTATTGGGAACTGTTCTTTGTTGCAGGGGAGCTATTAGGCCACTATCTCTTGGAATAGTTAAAGGATAGTTGGCAGCTGACCCATAGGGCACAGAGGCACCTGTGTGAAGCACCAAGGGATCAGGCAATACTCAGTCAGGAAACAAGCTGAGGTCAGGGCAGGCAGAGTTCCTGCATAGTTAACAAACAAGGTTGGAGCAGGCAGGTAATATGGTCAATATGCTAACCAGGCAGAAGTCTGGGAAGGAAGCAGAGGGTCAGAGTTGCAGCCATAAAGACTGAATAAGCACACCTTCACTAGGACTAGCAAACACTAGAATACCTAAAGCTTGGGTGCCTCTCATTAGCTGGCTGATTGGAACAATTGTGTACTAGCCATTTAAAAGCCAAAGAAAGCATGTGTACATGCCTTATGGGAGACAAGAAAAGGCCTTGCAGCCTGACACAGGCTGTGGACTCCAATGTGGGACACAGTACTCTGGCAGCTGCCTCCACTGCTGGTGAGCAGAGAAGAACCAGAAACAAGGTGAGCAATACAGTGCCCATGACTGCCCTGGATAGCAGGACGACCGTGGGCATGTGACATCTGGTAACTATCCAGCAGATCTGTAAGTAATACAACTGTCTTTAAAATGTTGAATTCTAGACAATTTACATTCCTAAGAAATGTATATAATGATAGAGTACAGATTAGGTTAACTTGTAAAAATGAATCAGCATTGTGTGTTGAGAAAAACAGGAGCAATTTAAGAAACCAGTCTTCATTGAACACAGACCTTTACTGCACAGCAGGGACCAGTCTCACAAGCAGAATGCTTTCCTTGGTATAAAACTTTCCATCATAAAACTTTAAAGCAATATAAATATTGTGGATTAATACTTCATCCCGATTCTTAGAGAGACTGTTTACTGCAGTGCAGAGACCACCATCACATAAATCCGTCTAAAGAAATAATCTCAACTACTAAAACTACAGAATAACTTTCTCTCCTGGCGCAGAGAAATAAAGCTCAAGTAGTGGTGTCAACAAGCTAATCACCAGGGGTAAGTATTCTTCTCATTTGGGAAATTAATCAGATGCCCTTCACGTATAACTGAATGAACAGATTAAGAACCTGATACTGGGGTAATGGTCCGCATATTTTGTGGTGTCACCGAGATAAGAATTTAACTTTTTTGTTGACAAGTAGAACTTCTGAAATGTGTGTATTTTTCCTGAGTTATAAATCAAGAACACTCCAATTACTTCCTGTTGACCTATATTTATGACTTACCATTCATGTATCACAGTAGATCAGGTCTGCTTTAGCTACTTTTGTTTGCATAAGTCCTTTTTTATTACTAGAATTGTGCCCTGCACTGTACATACCGTATCTGCATGCAGCGATCTTTCTCAGCAATTAAAATATTTCAACCACTTCAACCAATTAATGATTGATTAGCAAACACCCAAATGACTAAACTCACCTTCCTGTTCCACAAGTTCAAAATGTCTGCCTTAACTACCATTTCTTTCTCAATACATAATGTACTTTACACCAATGTGTAGAATAAATATGGGTCTCATATTTTATTTGGTCAAAATCTATCACTTTGGCCAATGTTTCAGCGCCTGTATGGAGTATGAATTTCACATTCAAGCAGAATGCATGTGAAAATCCATATGATCAGTTTGCCAAGTAAACATGCCCTTGGTCGTATTTTCCTCACCTCTGTTTACTGGATGCATTTAATGTGTTCCTCATTTAAAAGGAAGTGTCTACAACAATGGTTTACATTAAAACAGCTTTTTATAGAACATTATTCATTTCTTTAAACTCAATGCTAATTAAATTTCAAATTCTAAGTTAATATTGGACCCTGGGGATACATTATTATCCATGACAAGTCTAATGTGGCTATGAATGCATGCTATAGGTTTCTATTAGGCTTGAGCGAATCGAGCTTCAGATTCGAAGTCGATTTGTTCAAAAATTTTGTTTTCAATACTGTTTCTGTACAGTATTAAAAGGTATTGGCTCCGTCTACCTCTGTACCAAAGCCGACTTCAAATTCCCATTTTAAAATGTTTTTAAAGATGCATATAGATACTAAAGTAATTCACCGAAGTCTTGCACAACTTCGGGCAATACGAATTTTGCTTACGCGGAGCCAATACATTTTAATACTGTACAGAAACACCATTAAAAATAAAGTTTTTGAATGAATCAACTTTGGATCTATGATCTGAAACTTGATTCGCTCAAGCCTAGTTTCTATAATTGGTGTTTAACAGATTGTGCCCAGATCTGTGGTGTATGGTAAGAAAACAGTATGGAGTATGGGGCAAATACTGGAGTATGAAGGAAATGTAAAGGGATGTATCAAATATTTGCTTTACTAGTTAAAACCAGATACTGATAAATTTTCTATATGTTTTCTATCTATTTTTACTGGTTGACAATTTTTAATTCTAGTTTTTGTACATGATTTTCGGAGTGGCCACCTTGCTTGAAACAACAAGTTAACAGTAATTCTGTGGGCCATGCCTAAAGTTCCCGCCCTATGCCTAGGGACCTGGAACATTTCTTCTGTACTTAGAATGCACCCTACATGGAACATCTCTGGGATAATAGCTACATGTGTCAAATGGCAACTCCAGTAAATCTCTGGAACTGATAATCCAGAAATATTCCAGAGTTTACGTGTGAAAACAGTATTGTAGGTGATGGATCCTGTGTTTTCTATATTTAGGTTTACCTTTCTTTGATTGTAATGATAATTAGAATACTGTTGTGAAGTGATTTGTATAGAAGAGGAAGTGAACTATCATTCAGGAGGCTCAGTGGACAATCAAAACTGCAAAAAAATATACATGGACATTTTAAAAAGATATCTTTAATAGAGATGAGCGAGCATGCTCGTCTGAGCTTGGTGCTCATTCGAGTATTACGGTACTCGTAAGTGCTCGCTGCTCGGACGAGTATCTCGCCATGCTCGAGGAAATGGCAACTTCCGTATTGTGCATTTTTGGCGCCTATAAACTCAGCCAATCACAAGCCAGGAGACTCTGCGGTATACCCAACATCACGTGGGGCCCTTACATGTCGATAGCAGGGGTTGGCTGGCCTGATCAGGTGACCCTGGAATATACTAGTGACTGCCCGCGGTGCTCGGCTCAGATGCTGTCTGGATGTCGTTAGGGATAGAGCTGCTGCGTTTCAGGGAGAGTGTTAGGGCCTGCATTTAGTTCTTTGTTAGGCAGGAGTGATCTCAAAAGAACCCAACAGCCCTTCTAAGGGCTACAAGACATTTTTTTGTCTCCTGGCTTGGCTGGCTGGCACTAGTAGTGCAGCTATCACCATATATAACCCTTTTTTTTATTGTTATATCTCAGTGATACAAATCCATTTCATACAGCAATGTGGAACCATTCTGTGTGTCACAGTTCAGCTGTCCACTCACTACAATCCGTATTTTCTGTCCAGGTGACACATTCTGTAAGTCACTTAATCCAACAAGGTCTTTTGCTCTCACGTATATAGCTTGATCACAAAAATCTCTGTGCGACATTTGTCTGGGTCGCAGTCAAAATAGCCACCGTCAGCAGGGTGTGAGTTAGGTCTACGATAGTTTCTGCACGTCACGTTCCAAAAAAAACAAAAATAAAAAAAAAAAATATTAAAAAAATATATATATATATAAAAAAAATAGTTTTTTTGTTGTTTTATCTCAGTGATACGAATCCATTTCACACAGCTGCGTGGAACCATTCTGTGTGTCACAGTTCAGCTGTCCACTCACTACAATCCGTATTTTCTGTCCAGGTGACACTTTCTGTACGTCACTTAATTAAACCAGACTGAACAAGTTTGTGGGTTTCAGTAGAGCAGGCCCATTTATTTTTTGTTTTTTTATATAATACACTTATATACAGAAAATGTTAAACCCCAGGGCTAAGGGTCGAGGACGAGGGCGTGGGCATTCAATCACTGCAGGGGGCAGAGGCCGTGGTCCTGGGCAGGGTGAGACAGTACCTGCTGATGAGGGAGCAGGGGAACGCCGCAGAGCTACACTCCCTAGCTTCATGTCTCAACTTACAGGGACACGTGGTAGAGGACTGTTGAAACCACAACAGTGTGAACAGCTGATGTCGTGGATTGCGGACAATGCTTCAAGTAATTTGTCCACCAGTCAGTCTTCCACGCAGTCCACCCACGTTACTCAAGGGAGCACTCCTCTGGCTCCTCCACCTCAACCTCCTTCCCCCCAGTCTGCCCCCTCCCAGGAAAATTTGGAATGCGATCCAGCATACTCTCAGGAACTGTTGTGGACCCTTCCCAAAGTCACAAACCACTTCTCAGGTTGCTGCTGACCTCGTTCCCGATGCCCAAGTTTTCCAACTGTCGCAGTCTGTGGGTGATGATGATGATGACAATGTTGACTTAGTGGAAGAAGTTTGTAAAGAGGTGTCGGACGATGAGGAGACATGGTTGTCAGACAGTGGTGAAGTTTTTGTCAGGGCAGGAAGTCCAAGGGGGAGCAGACTGAGGAATCGGAGGATGACGAGGTGACTGACCCAAGCTGGGTTGATAAGCCGAGTGAAGACAGTGCTTCTGAGGCGGAGGCAAGTGCTGCACCAGAACAGGTTGGAAGAGGCAGTGGTGTGGCCAGAGGGAGAAGCAGGGCCAGAGCTGGTGCATCAGCAGCAACTGTTTCACGTAGTGAAGCTCCCGTGGAGAGGCCTAGATGTTCGCAAGTCTGGAGGTTCTTTAAAGAAAGTGAGGATGACCGACAGACTGTGGTGTGCAACCTGTGCCACACCAGGATCAGCAGGGGTGCAACCACTACTAGCCTAACCACCACTAGCATGCACAGGCATATGAGTGCTAAACACCCCACTCAATGGAACCAAGGCCGTTCACCACCTCCTGCGGGTCACACCACTGCTCCTTCCCCTGTGTCACTCGCTCCCTCTGCTAGTCAACCCCCTGCGTCTCTCGCTGCCTCTGCTAGTCAACCCCCTGCCCAGGACCCCGGCACGAGCACTTCCCGCCGGAAAACCACACCTTCGCTTCCACGATCCTCCACAGTGTCCACCAATGTGTCCCAGCTCAGCGTTCAGCTGTCTTTACAGCAGACGCTGGAGCTCAAGAGGAAATACAGTTCCACCCACCCACATGCCCAAGCCCTCAATGTCCACATCTCCAAATTGCTGAGCCTGGAGATGCTGCCCTATAGGCTGGTAGAGACCGAGGCCTTTCGCAATCTCATGGCGGTGGCTGCCCCTCGGTATTCGGTCCCCAGCCGCCACTATTTTTCCCGATGTGCCGTCCCAGCCCTACACCAGCACGTGTCACAGAACATCATCCGTGCCCTGACCAACGATGTTTCTGAGAAGGTCCACCTAACCACAGACACGTGGACAAGTGCTGCCGGTCAGGGACACTATATCTCACTGACGGCACATTGGGTTAACTTGGTGGAGGCTGGGACCGAGACTGACCCTGGGGCCGCTCATGTACTGCCCACACCGAGGATTGTGGGGCCTACCTCGGTCACAGTCTCTCAGACATACTATGCCTCCTCCTCCGACCCCTCCTCCTCCTCCACCTCGTCCGACAAATTACCATCCGTGGGCATGGCGCCTTCAGTCGGTAGCTCTAGGCGCAGCAGCAGTGCCGTGGGTAAGCGCCAGCAGGCGGTGCTCAAACTGCTGAGCTTAGGTGACAAAAGGCAAACCGCCCAAGATCTGTTACAGGGCATCACGGCGCAGACCGATCTGTGGATGGCACCGCTGAACCTCAAGCCAGGCACGGTTGTGTGTGACAACGGGCATAACCTGGTGGCGGCTCTGAACTCGGCAGACTGACACATGTGCCATGCCTGGCCCACGTGTTCAATCTAATAGTTCAGCGGTTCCTCAAGACATACCCCAATCTGTCTGATTTGCTCACCAAAGTGCGCCGCATCTGTGATCATTTCGCCAAGTCGACCACAGAAGCTGCCACTCTCAGGGCAGCGCAGCCTACAACTGCCCGCTCACCGACTGTTGTGCGACGTGCCCACAAGATGGAATTCGACATTAAACATGTTATCCAGAGTTTACCAGCAGCGCAGAGCGATTGTAGACTGCCAGATGTCAACTTCCACCAGAACTGGTAGTCAGGTCACTCAGATTCCTCAAGTCTACAATGAGGAGTGGACGTGGATGTCTGATATCTGCCAGGTGTTCACCAACTTTGAGGAGTCAACACAGATGGTCAGCGGCAATGCCGCCATTATCAGCCTCACCATCCCGCTACTTTGCCTGTCGAAAAACTCACTGCTCAGCATCAAGTCGGATGTTTTGCGCTTGTCACAAGAGACGGTGGAGGAAGATACGTCGCTTGATAGCCAGAGCACCCTCCGGTCTGTTTCTCAGGGCGTATCGGGGGAGGGGGATGAGGATGAGGAGGAAGAGGAGGAGAATGTCGGCAAGACAGAAGAGGGTACCAGTGCTCAGTTCTTAACTCTTGAGCGTGTATGGGCTGAAGAGGAGGACTTGGAGGAGGAGGAGGAAATGGAGAGTCAGGCCAGTGAGGAGAGGGAATTCTTGCGTGTTGGGACTCTGGCGCACATGGCAGACTTCATGTTAGGCTGCCTATCCCGTGACCCTTGCGTTAGAAGCATTTTTTCAAACACGGATTACTGGGTGTTCACTCTCCTGGACCCACGGTACAAGCAGAACCTTTCCACTCTCGTCCCTGTAGAGGAAAGGAGTATGAGAGTGACTCAATGTCAACAGGCCCTGGTGCACAAGCTGAAACAATCCTTCTCATCTGACGCCGCTAGCGGCAGAGGGCATGGTTCTGTGGGTCAAGTAGCAGGGGAGAGGAGGCGAGCAGGCAGCTTGTCCAGCACTGGCAGGGGAACGCTCTCCAAGGCCTTTGCCAGTTTTATGTCACCCCCAGTCTAGGCAGAGTAGGTAGAGTAGGCTGTACAGAAAGATGGTGAGGGAGTACCTAGCTGACCATACCAACGTCCGGACCGATCACTCTGCTCCATACAACTACTGGGTTTCAAAGCTGAACATGTGGCCTGAACTGGCACTGTACGCCTTGGAGGTGCTGGCCTGCCCTGCCGCTAGCGTGCTGTCAGAGCGGGTATTCAGTGCAGCTGGTGGCATCATCATCGATAAGCGCACACGCCTGTCAACTGACAGCGCTGACAGGCTGACGCTTATTAAAATGAACAAAGCCTGGATTTCACCGGAATTCAAATCTCCTCCGGGGGAAAGCAGTTAAAGATTAACATAACTTATGTATCCGATTCCTCTTCTCTACTCATCCTACTCCTCCTCCTCCTTGTCGTCTTTGCCTAACGCTGACCCAAAAAACGCAATTTTTTAGAGGTCCAACTGGCACTCTTTTACCACAATTTTTCCGGAGGTCCACCTACAGGCCCTCTCTCTAAATAATTTTTCCGGAGGTCCACCTACAGGCCCTCTCTCTAAACAATTTTTCCGGAGGTCCACCTACAGGCCCTCTCTCTAAACAATTTTTCCGGAGGTCCACCTACAGGCCCTCTCTCTAAACAATTTTTCCGGAGGTCCACCTACAGGCCCTCTCTCTAAACAATTTTTCCGGAGGGCCCCCTACAGGCCCTCTCTCCAAACAATTTTTCCAGAGGTCCACCTACAGGCCCTCTAAACAATTTTTCCGCAGGGCCACATAATGCGATAGACGGGAATCGAACCCAGGTCAACTACTTGGGAAGCAGCAATGCTCACCACTTTACCACCAACAGCCACAGCAACTGATAAGAACAGATACTAAACTTGATGTTAGCCAACATTTCGACAATCGATAACCCGAAAAGGGTCCGCCATCGAGCCCGGCGTTCGGCCACCCTGAGCATTTCTCAAGGAGACAGCCTCCAGGCCTTCAACGTCCACATACAGGGCCATGCTAAATTTTTTATGTGCTCTACCTGCTACCGTCGTGTATCTCGGTCACTCTGACCGAGTCTGACCCTGGGGCCACTCATGTACTGCCCACTTGGAGGATTGCGGGGCCTACCTCGGTCACGGTTTCTCAGACTTACTATGTATGCCTCTTCCTCCAACCCCTCCTCCTTCGAATTACCATCCGTGCTTCACCTCCTGCTACCTCAGTCTAACTCGGTCACTTTGTTGTCACCGCCATGCTGCGTCAAGCTAAATTTTTGGGTGGCTCACCTGCTACCTCATCTAACTTGGTCACTTGTTGGTGTCACCGCAATGCTGTGTCAGGCTTATGCCTGCATCGTGTGGCTGGGGATAGGAGAGGAGTGCCAGCATGGGCATGGGTGATGGACCTTCGTTGCACCTAGTTGGGTGCTTCCCTAACATGTGATGGGCATGTGCCTCACCTTTCTTGGTCTGGGTGAGCACAATTGCCATGAGGGTAACCACCAGGCTTTTGCAGGAGAATTTGGGGTAATGGTGGGATTAGGCAGCCTCAGAGGCATCCATGCATGCTGCTCCTGCTGTTTTCTGTCCATTTCCGTGGTGTTTCCATCATTTTCTGATGTTTCCATGTTTTCACCCAGCCTTCCCTAGGCAGAGCCTTGGTCCCCTGCAAAAAATGCTCGAGTCTCCCATTGACTTCAATGGGGTTCGTTACTCGAAACGAGCACCCGAGCATCGGGAAAAGTTCGTCTAGAATAACGAGCACCCAAGCATTTTAGTGCTCGCTCATCTCTAATCTTTAACTTTAAATTTGATATAAAAACAATTATAGTAAGCAGGAAAGAGAAGTACCACCATCCAATAAATTTTCCTTAAAAAATCTAATAAAAGTCACAGATTCATCTTAATATAAATCAGACAGCACTGATGCATTGAGTCCATGAAGTTAAAAAATGTTAAGAATAATATTTGATCATACAAAAAGAGATTTTAGAACAAAGTATTAAAAAAGGCAACACTACATACATCAGTAGACAAATAATAAAACCAAGAATCAGTTACCAATTCATCTTTTATTCTTTAGTCATTCACATTGGCTACCAATTGACAGTCAAATAAGTCCCAGGACTTGTCTAGGCAGATTACACCACTCCATGAAATACTTTTATTGTGTCAAAATGGCACCCAAGATTGGCTCTTCAAGGGCCATCAACAATTCCCAAAATCTGTTGGTGTTGATTAGATTAAAAATCCCTGAATAACAGTAGCATTCCTATACTGATCCCAGCATTATGATTATTATGCTTATTCATCTGCAAATAGGGTTTTGGTTCTATAATACAACAAAGAGCAGATAGTTGATAGCCTATGATGCTTGTCCCTGTAGAACTTGTGTCTTTTTTTCTGGGAGCATTCATTCCACTTCCTTTCCCAAGTTGCTGTTCCCTCCTCAGTGTTTATATCTTTGCTTGCACAAAGCCTGTCTGTCATTAGTGACCCTGTCTGAAAGGTCTCAAGTATGACTAGCCCTGAATTTTTCGTTCAATGAACCTTTTACATTGGGCATCCTCCACTGCATTCCACTGGAAGCAGGTGGCTTAGAATTTTGTTCAAATGAGTTAGCATTCATTACCAACACACAATGGTAACTAAGTCTCTACTGGCCAAAATACTTCCCTCAACCAAGACAGACAATGCTGCTGCTAAGAGACTTTTATGAACTACTGGTCCAGACAGTGCACTTGTGTACTTCATGGTAAATTCCAGATAAACTTTAAAGCACCAGCTTCCGCTCAACTCTAGCATTAAGTATGTGTAGTAAGAAGTCGCTGTTTACATTTTAAGAGGTATAGTATAATTAGTGATGAAAGCCGTGATGTGAAAAGACATTCTGATTTCTGGCTAAATATTGTCCTTACTTTAAAGTTACATGTAACATGAACCGTCAAGAATTCAAATACAACAAAAAATATATATGATATTGTCCAGTTAATTTATATGTTATGTGAATAAAGTGCATATTATAAAGGTATTCATACAAAGGTGTAACGTAAAATTCTTGGGTCCCAATGTAAAGTCTTAAACAGGTCCCCCAACCAATTGCAGTTAATAATACTGGAGTCTTCTTATGAAGGGTTTCAGGGCCCATTTTGCCACGAAAGACTGTGTGCAACTGTTACCTATACACACACCTTAACTACACCTAAATAGTTGGTGATGGTCTAACCTTTCAAACTGTTTTAAGTCTAGGAAAGTCTTGTGCTGCTGTTAGGGAAGCGACAACCACCTAGAGGACATTTGAAGCCCAGAGTAATGGTCCCGTTTTTGCTCCTGTGATCATTACTCATAATGAGCGGAAGAGACATGACATACTGCAATATTTATCTACGTTAAAAGCTAATTCCACAGAGATTTCCCGCATGGTAATGTAAAAACCCTCTTTAGAACTTAACATTATGCCTTTTATATATTGGACCTTTTACTATTAAGTTAAGAAGCAGTCTATAGCTTTTTGAAAAGCTGAATATTATAAGATTCTAAATGTATTTTAAAAATAATATAGTTTATTTAGCAATAAACATAGAGCATGGCATGGTCCTTAAGGGCCCCATAAACATTGGTTTATTTTTGTTTAATTCAGCCATTTTCAGTGAGAGCAGCCAACAATCTAATGTGCATGGAGAGTTTCAGACTCACTCCAATAAATAAAGGGGGTTAGAAAAGGCTTGAGAGCATTGAATGTCCGATCTTTTATTTCTGCTAAGAGATAAGTTGCTGCTAAAGGGTTCTGGCTGAGCCTTTTTAGCCTGCTGAAAAGACATATATGTTCAGCAGAACCAACCATGTATGTGTATGGGGCAGTTGGGAAAGATCAAGGTGTTTGGGTACTCTTACAGCTGGCTATATACATTAGATAAAAATTGGTCGAACCTGACATTTTTTTCTATCTTGTGTGTGGGACAGTCTACAAACAATCCCAAGATATCTGGTAATATCTCTTTCTTTGTGAATGATGATGATGAATCTTCTACATGGAAAATCTATGTAAAAGCTGGGGATTATAAAAAAAACAAATGACAACTGCCCATGCCCTAAACTTGGTAAATGGCCAGAATCCTTTTCAGTTTAGTACAAAGGAATGGCATGTATAAAAAGACATTAAATGTAATCATTCAAAGGGATTTAGACATTTATTAACATGACCTCTTCATTCACATTACTGATGGGTGTCAAGAGCCTCAAACACTGTCATTGTTTGACATGTCTATATATCAGAACAGCTTACAAATATGTTGCTAAAATAAAATATATAAAACTTAGGAGCCTACACAAACTTTCAAGTACCTCACTTTTTCACATAATTCCCAGCTGGCAATAACCTCTAAGTTGGTACATGTATGGTCGGGTCTTTAAAGATGACGCCCACTCCGGAGCAGAGCAAGTGCCATAACCACCAGGTGCCTGCTGTTTCACACAGCAGACACCCGGGGCTGATGTCTGCAATTGATGATAATGCTGATTGCAGACAAAAATCAAAAGTGTGTGCTCCTTGGGCTAGACCACCCTCCTCTTGCTGAGATCTGGGAAAGTGTTTCTTAGTAGTAATAGGCCTAAGCCTGCACAAGGATTCTAGGCCTATTACTGCTATATTCTAATATAATAATTACATGTTGGGGGCCTAAAAAAAAGTAAAAATAAAAAAGTAATAAGTGCTGAGATTGGGGAAAGTGTTTCTTAGTAGTAATAGGCCTAAGCCTGCACAAGGCTTCTAGGCCTGTTACTGGTATATTCCAATATAATAATTTCATGTTGGGGGCAAAACAAAAGTAAAAATAAAAAAGAAGAAAAAGGGTAAAAATATTAAAATATATACCCAAATTCAAATCATCCCCGTTCCACTAATTTAAATATAAAAAAATTAAAAACATAGGCCAAAAATGACTGTGCCATTGCTGTGGCCTGCACATAGTGCGTGGACATCGGCGTGCTCTGTGACTTCACCCACAACGTCAGATCACAGCAGGAAGAGTGCTGGATCTCAGGAGTGGCGATGACATACAGAACATAAGTCCATCTGATCTGAGTTCTGATTAACATGGGGGTCTGATCTGAGATCTGATTGGGGTCTTATTAACACTGGGGGTCTGACTGGGGCTCTGAGCTGAGATCTGATTAACATTGAGGGTCTGATTGGGGCTCTGAGCTGAGGTTTGATTGACATTTAGGGTCTGATCTGAGGTCTGCTGGAAAATATTTTCTTTCATATTTTCCTCCTCTAAAACCTAGCTGTGTCTTATGGGCAAGTGCGTCTTATAGGGTAAAAAATACAGTAAATGTGGTATCGCTGTAATCATAGTAACCAGAAGGTAACATGCCAGTTCTACCACATAAAGAACGCAGTGAAACTAGCAAAATTTCATTTTATTTCCAATTCCACCGGAATTTTTTCCCAGCTTACCACTACACTGTATGCAATAATAAATGATGCCATTAGAAATTACAAATTGTCCCACAGAAAACAAGTCCTCCTATGGTTATGTGAATAATAAAATATAAATTTATGGTTCTGTGAATGCAGGGAGTAAAATATAAAAAACAAAAAACTAAAAATCACCACGTCAGAAAGGGGTTTAGGGCGGCACAATGAAGCAATAATCTACATACATACATACATCTTAGAAATTGAGGATACCAAATCATAAATATAAAATTGTACAATCCAGAAAATGTTAACTCAAAATATGAAGAAGTATTTCAACACGAATAGCAAAAGCAACATTTTTAATGTAAAATTCGTATTTTAACTTGTGAAATATCCCTCACATAATTCCTTTCAATGTGAGATCACTGCCCAGGTTTGTAAACAATATTTATCTAATGTCCATGCGACTAGTAAACCGTATAAACACAGAAATATCTATCTTGTACCAGTAAAGAATATTAGAGATGAAGACAGAGGGGGCAACATTGATTTCTGTCAATGTTTATAAGGAGTATGTATCTAACCACTTGTATATTTCTATTAGTGGGTGTCATAAAACTGCCATTTTACAAGCTGAGTGACACCGAGTAAAATAGATTTTTTTACCTCATAGCTACAACTTCAGTCTTTTAAGTGATCTAGGGTTTACGATCATGCTGTGATTTGTATAAGGTAAAGGTGTAAGAAAATCATTCGATTTTATGTAGTTCTTTTTTTAAAAAAAATTCTACCCAAATATTACTACAGTTTTACATTTTACATGCGATGCGTATGTCTTATATTTGCATGTATTTTTATGCCTTTAGAGTATCAGAAAACACTGCACAGGATTATTTGAGAGGTAGATTTGCGAGAAAAAACGATGCTGATGACATTTACTGCATAAAGAATCAGCATAATAACAGTTTTTAGGACATTTTTGTTTTAGGATAAGATTCAAAGTAGGTTTATAATGTAGTGTGAAAAAAGGTTATTTGCAAGTAAAAGGCAAGGAAGTAGAAAATAAGGATAGTCTAGGTAATAATGCTAATTAAGGAGGCTTTTTGAGTTTTGTACAGCAAACTTTAGTAGAACTTGTAAAAATATCAGCAGTAAGTTAGTTTCCAATAATCTTTTAATACATTGGGTAGATAGATTATAAGCAAATTCTTATTACAATGGCTTTTAAATCGATTGTAAACTAATCAGATTTGTTATGAATTTCACAAAAAAATCATCACAAAACGAATCTGAAGATTGTTGATTCGTTTGTGATGAATCATGTAAAAATGGCATCTAACACCATTGTACCGTAAAAGTTGACAGGGTAAAACCATGAGGGAAAAACTGTGAGGAAGTGGAGGGTGGGCTCACTCTGATTGGCTCAGAGGCTGACATATATCCTGGACAATCAAGGGGCCAGGGATGTCCCTGTGCAGAGCATCATTCTGCATTGTACTTGTGACCTGGAAGGATCATGTGCTGTGGCTCTGTCCACTGATAAATTGGGATAGAGACAGTATAAGAAGATTATAGGGACAGAACAGGAGATATATTTGGGAATTTGGGGTGTATTAATCCCATTGGAACTAAACATGGTGCCCCATTTGCATGTGCAGTGGGCACCTTGGCCGCTGGGTTTCTGCTGTTTCAAACAGCATAGACCTGCGGCAGATGTATGTGGTCAGCCATAAGGCATACAAATAAAAAATGTATGGGGTTAAGAATATGGTGATGGAAACAAAAAATGTTAAATATTTTTTCACTATTAAAACACAAGAAAAACTATATATATGTAGTATCGTTGTAATCGTAGTGACCCAGAGAATGAAAGTAACAGATCCCTTTTGCCACATAGGAAACACAGGAAAAACAAAACCGATAAAACTGGTGAAATTGTGTTTCTTTTTATAATTCCACCCTATTTGGAATTTTTTCCCGCATCCCAATACATTGCATGCACCTGTAAATGGTGCCAATAGAAAATAAGTGTCCTGCAAAAGATAAGCCCTCATACAGCTATGTGAATGGAAAAATAAAAAAGTTATGGCTTTGAGAGTAAAAAATGAATATGGAAAAGTGGAAAACTGCCTAGTCATTAAAGGGTTACCCCACTACACAACCCTTTTAATGGCCCATTATAGGTAAAAAACGGTAAAAAAATTGGATGCTAACAAATCATTAGGCACCTGATATCTCTAATGGGTCATATAAAACAGAAACCATGATACTAAGAGATTTAATACAATATTTTCTGGAATAACATAACAGTAAAGAAACAAAGGATACACGTACATCTGCATGCTTTACTACTAGGATTTAATATATTTAATAAATTCCTTCATTTCACTGCATGACATTTACTTAATGAATGTCTTCCTATCCACTTAAAATATTTACAAGTCAGTTTAATATACACATAAAAATGGTCAATAATACTTTGCTCCAGCCACAGCTTCATTTTAAAGTGCCGATGAAACCTATTATTGGCTGGCTAAAGGATGAGGATGTCTCTAGTGAAATTACTTTTCAATTTACATCCGCTATAAACACCTTAATTTTATGGCTATATACTTATTCAGTCATTAAAGCCTGCTCTCGTGATTTCCTCTTTGCTCTTAAAACAATCCTTGTTAACACACAGGATATACGATTTTTTGAGTATTTGTTTTCATGCTTTTGCTTTTCTTGTTTTATTTTTAGTTGTTTGCCCAATGCATCTTAAAGGGCAAATTTTATTTATGCAAAACCGCACACAAAAATGCCATTTTTCTGAGGTTAATGAAATGTTCCTTTCTTCTGTGAACCCAAAAAATGTTCATGGGTTCATAGGAGCAAGAAATGGACATTGCCACTAGTACTAGCAGTAGGGGTTAACACTAGTTTTTTTTTACAAGAATAGGCTAGTGTCCTGCTACTCTCAGTGACCTGTAGGTGTGTCTGGTGACAATGATCAATTTACAAGCAGCACCACCACAGGGGAGATAAAGCATTGCATGGTCCCTTTAAAGGGAAGCTCCGGTGCCCGGTAGTAGCCAGCCATATATCCTGTTTTTATCCCTTAATCATTTTCAGTCAGATTCTGCTTTAAAGGGAACAGGTTACCAAGAAATTTACTGTTAAGTCAGGCACAATGTGTTGTAGAGCAAGTTTAGCTGAATGCAATAATACCTTGCACTTCGTATAGAAAAATAAAGTACTTTTAATCCACATGCAAATGAGCATTTAAGTGCACAGTGCTCCTCCTGCTTCTCTTGCCAACCTCTCCCTGATTGACAGCGCCAGTTTCTTGCATAGTAATCTTGTCTGGCCCATCAATCAAAAAGGAGATCAGGGGGCTGGCAGATGAAGCAGAAGTTGAGCACTAGGGATGAGTGAATTGACTTTGGATGAAACAATACTGTACGGAGTAAGCGCTCCATACAGTATTAGAATGTATTGGCTCAGATGAGTGAAGTTATTACTTTGATAATAACTTCAGAAACTGCTTTATACTGTACAAAACCATTTCCCGAACTTGGGTTCAATTCCAAGGTACGACTTGAAAAAGTTCTTTTTACAGTATAAATCAATTTCTGAAGTTATTATGCGAAGTCTAGCAAGACTTCGCAAAGTAATAACTTCGGCTCATAGGAGCCAATACATTCTAATACTGTATGGAGCGCTCGCTCCGCACAGTATTGAAACAAAGTTTTATGCAAATCGACTTCGGATGTTTCATCTGAAGGCGATTCGATCATCCCTAGTGAACACAATAGATTGGGTCCGCCCTTACTGCACTTAACTGCTCACTTGCAAATGGATAAACAGTATTTTTTTTTCTACAGAATGAAGCAATGGATCAGTAAGTGAAAGGTATCATTACTTTTAGCTGAGCTAGCTCTACAAGGTTGTGTCTGGTTTAATAGTGAATTTCCTGGTGACAGACTCCCTTTAAAATCAGTAGGATGTGCATGTAATTAGAGATGAGCGAATCTATTTTTTTTCAAAATTCTTTATTTTCAAGTTTCTCAAATATGAAACAACAAGGTTACAGCTTGAAAGACGGCCAATAAATATATATCTCATAACAAGGATACACTTGCCATCATTAAATGTGCAAAAAATCAAGACACAATGATGATATGTAGCTGTAACTCAAAAAAGAGACATGTACATTAAAACATTCAATAACAACATATAAACATTGGAGTCAAGGAGAGGCCCAAGTCTAAATATTTCTGGATATCGTACTACAAGAGTGCGTTAGTGTATCCCGTTCCCCTCTCGTAAGGGTAAATTTGTGCACTTTGAGATCAATAAGCTATGGAGCATGGATGGATCCAGTGGCCAGGAATTTTTGATGGTACGTAAGCCACGGTTCCCATAGTGTCAGGAAAGCTGATGTGTTGTTTCTATCCCATCCAACCATCTCCTCCATGCGGCAAATTTGGTGCACCTTCTCTAGCCAAACTGTGATGGACGGAGGTTCAGGATCTCTCCATTTCGTGGGATGATATATTTGGCCGCAGTGAGGAGATGCGTTGCCAAATTTTTTGTAGAAGGCTGAAAGTGTGTTTGGGGACACCATAACAAAATCAAGGCTGGAGTGAGAGAAATTTTCATGCCGCAAACCTTGTTAGTAATTGTCTCAACCTCCTTCCAAAAAGTTGTTATTTTAGGGCAAGACCACCATATGTGTGCCATAGTGCCTATATCTCCCTGACATCTCCAACATGTAGCATCTGGCAAAATATGAGCCCTATGTAAGCAATCTGGTGTCCTATACCACCGAGAAAGGACCTTGTAAGAATTCTCCTGAATTCTAATACAGTTGGAAAAGCCATGGGAGTGTGCAAGTATAAATTTACAGTCATCTTCTGTTAGGCTGACCCCAAGTTCCCTTTCCCATTCAGTCAAGTAAAGAGGTTTAGCTAATGTTTTCTCTTGTATAAGATGAGTGTATAATAATGATAAGCATTTTGGTGGTGATGAGGGAAGTAAGACATAGTTTTCCAGCCAGGTGGCATCAGGGTTTGGAGGTCTATGCATTTTATCAAATTGCTGTGTGTATGAAGCTATATCCATATAGGCCATATAAGATGTCTGACTACCCAGATTTTTCTCAAGCTCTGACATCAGAAAAGCTTTTTTGTCTGGGACATTCAAGAGCTCAGCAATATTAATATCTTGCAAAGCCTTCCATATCTGAGGGTTCCCTTTGTGGCCAGGATTAAGATAAAAGGGTAAGGCCGACACCGGTGCCAGGGGTGAAAGATGCCCAGATGACATATGAAGAGCTTGTGTTTTCCCACAGTACCGGATCATGCATTGAGTAAGTACGCTAGTCACAGAAGACCCATGTAATTTGGGATTTTTTACCCATAATAAGTGCATCATATCCGCTCCCAACAAGGCCCTCTCCATCTTTGCATATAGAGCATTATTAGAAGCTCGAGCTAAGTCAACCCACCTCTCCAATTGTATGGCATGTAAATAAGTATGTAAATCAGGAAAGGAGAGACCCCCTTTCTTTGTCTTTGCAATTAGTTGAGTATATGCCAACCGTGATTTCTTGTTAGCCCACAAAAACGAGGATAAGAGATTTTTGAATTCCGAGAAGAATGTATTAGGAAGTAGTATCGGGACACTTCTTAAAACATATAGGATCTGATGGAGTACATAGGTGGACAAGATATTCTTTCTACCTAACCATGACAGGTAAGGGAGTTTTATGGATTTTAGAAATACTCTAATCTTGGTAAGGAGCTTTACATAGTTCAACCTGTATATATGATCCGGCGCTGCGGGGATCAGGATGCCCAGATGCTTGATGGCCTCTTTAGGCCATTGAAATGAGGTAGTTTGCCTTAGCACTGATAGGCTAGATGGGGGCAACGATACATTAAGTATCTCTGACTTATCATAATTTATTTTGAAGTTGGAGATCTCCCCATAATCTTCAAAAATGCGTAAGGTTGCAGGAACACCTCTTGTTGGGTTAGTGATGAACAGCAGCATATCGTCTGCAAATGCAGCTACAGAGTGTCTATTCTCCCCTACCTGCAAACCCTGTATATCCGCTGAGTCACGAATCTTCTGCAATAGCATCTCCAGTGCCAGCACAAATAGCGTAGGAGAGAGAGGGCAGCCCTGCCGAGTCCCATTTGAAATGGTGAAGGGTGAGGACACGTACCCATTAACCAAAATTCTGGCAGAGGGTGATCTGTATAGTGAGAAAATAGCTTGTATGAATGAGGGGGGAAATCCAAAATGTTGTAGCGCTCTTTCCATGAAACACCAATTAACTCTGTCAAACGCCTTTTCGGCGTCAGTTCCCAATAAGATCAAAGGCGATTTATGTCTTCTAGCATAGCATACGGCGTGAAGGACTCTGCTCACGTTATGCTTCCCTTCTCTACCTTTAACAAACCCTACCTGTTCCTTTCCCACCAATAGGGGTAAGATCTTGGCTATACGCAGGCTCAGGAGTTTGGCCCAAAGCTTTACATCTACGTTTAATAGTGAGATCAGCCTGTAACTGCTACATTTGGATGGGTCCTTACCTTCCTTCGGAAGAATAGTGATGTGAGCCATTAGGGCCTGTGCTGGAAGAGGTTCACCTCTAAGAAGTGAGTTACACCAGTCTACAAAGTAAGGAAGCAGGACATCACTGAACTTCCGAAAATAATTGATAGAGTAGCCATCAGGGCCCGGACTTTTGCCAGAGGGTACACTGGCTAGCACTAGGGAAACTTCGTCAACTGACACCGGTGCCAATAATCCTTCTTTATGTTCCTCCGATAGAGAGGGAACTTTAATGGATGAGAGAAAGAGATCAGTTTTTTGCACCAGGAGGCTAGGATCCATTGTCTGCAGATTATACAAATTGGTATAAAACTTATTAAATTCTTCAGCAATAGCAGGGGTGGAAGTATGTGCTATACCCTGACTAGATTTGATAGAAGAAACAAAGGTTTTAATTCTTTGACCTTTTATCATCTGAGTAAGGAGTTTGGAGCCCCTATCTCCGTGCATGTAAAACTTATATCGCACAGCTGTCAAAGATTTAGCTGACTTTATATTCAACAGATCCTTTAACTGAGAGCGCAACAGTTAATTAATCTTGCTCATAGTTGATATTTGTGCAAGGATTGATTCAATTTGAGCAGTTCTTTGTTTACGCACCCATGCCCCCAAGGCTATCATTTCCCCTCTCATGTATGCCTTGTGGGATTCCCATAAAATGGGTCTCGAAATCCCCTCAGTATCATTCAGCCTGAAAAATTCCTTCAGCTTACCTTCTAATTTACATCTATCAGTTCCATTTTCTAATAGTGTATCATTTATTCTCCACGTCCAAGCCCTGGGAGGGATGTCCTTTGCCTGCAAGGCGATCGCAACCGGGGCATGATCTGAAACCGTGTTCTGTCCTATGGAAGATTCAGAGACTGCCTCTAGCAAATGATTAGAAATGAACAAGTAATCTAGTCGCTGGTAAGTACCATGAACTGCCAAGAAGAAGGTAAAATCCTTCTCGCTCGGGTGTGACACCCTCCAGACATCAGAAACCCTATGTGCTGAGAGTGCCGCCCTTTGTCTACGCATTTGTTTTGTAGAAAATTTGGGGGAGGGAGAGGTTGAGTCTAATGGGTGATCTAGGACCACGTTCAGATCTCCACCTAAAATTAGCGAGCCTTCCCTGAAGGTGTGAAGAGAGTTTAGCGTATCCACTAACCATTTAATTTGATGTTTATTGGGAGCGTATAGGTTCGCCAGAGTCACTTTCATGCCACACAAGATGCCCTTAAGGAAAACATACCTGCCTTCAGGATCAATTGACTGAGACAAAAGCTGGAATTGGGTGTTAGCTCCAATGCCAATAGAAGCCCCTCTAGAAGCAGAAGAATATGTGCTATGATACCATTTGGAGTAATATTTAGTAAAGAGATTAGGGGTATGGTTGTGACGAAAATGGGTTTCCTGTAAGAATAACAGCTCTGCCCACTCTCTCCGCAGCATATGGAATATCTGACTTCTTTTCTGGGGAACATTTAGGCCATTTACATTCAAAGTGCAGATCTTAATGGACGCCATAGGGATGGGAATATGGGAAGGGTTCTACAACCTGCTATATCTCGGTGTGTCCTGGGACCCCCTACTGCGTTCTTTACTCGGTTTGCCCATGTTGTAAGCAAGCAATTGCCCTCTAGAAAGCTTTTATAAGTGCTGCACTGAGGAGCTCACAGATCAGACGTCCATCTCCTAGCGCGGCTAGCTCCGCCCCTCGAGCGAATCTATTTGCCGCTTCGTAGATTCGATACGAATCTTGGAAATTTTCCGCTGCAAAGCGAATCAGGATTTTTTGAGACTCGCTTCGTTAGATCTGAAAATGTTCTTAAAGCTTTCTACGCATTTGCTACGTACTTGTTAGATAAATTGTACGCTAATGTTACGTATAAGTTACTTTAAACGCTGATGCGTACGAATTCAGTTTATTAGCGAACTTTTACTGTTCGTTATTTGTGTGGCAAAAAGCCCGGAAAGAAAACAGTGACCTGACTTAGTGGGAAGGGCTTGCTCTGATTGGCTCAGGCTCAGTTGTGCTGTGACTGCTGAGACGAGCAGAAGCACTGTCTGGGAAGTTCTGAGAGACAGAGAACTGTTTTGTTAAAATTGAGGTGTAATTGTTCTGGGAATCCATATTACACATATCAGGGATACTGCAGGGCCAGTGCAGGGCAAGTGCAGGGCCAGTGCAGGGCTAGTAATTAATCAGGGAGAGAGAGAGACAGGGAGAGAGATAGGGAGAGAGACAGGAAGAGAGAAAAAGACCAGCTGCAGGGCCACAGTCAAGTGAAAAATGTCTGGCATGGAAAAGCAAAAGGGTTCCAGCCAGACCTCGAGCATTAAAAAAAAGGAGAAGGCGGCACAGGGCAGCAGTGCCAAAGGACCTGTAGCCGGAGCTTCTACTTGTAAAATTCGTAATAGTTGGCCACTGTTCCACCAGGCTAACCCACCAAAGCGCAAAATTGTAGTGGAGGAGAAAGTGGATGAGGTAGTGGAGTGGATAGCACACTCATCTTAATCACAGCCGGATGATCTGCTGTCATCTGCTGATACAGTATCCATATGTAGCCTGGGGTCAGACTCAGAGCGTTCCTCCTGCTCCACCATTCCGCTCCAGCAAAGCCCGTAATTTTTGTACGCAATTTTTACGCTCATGCATACGTGTTCACATAAGTTGCGTACCTTTAACAACTGTACGTTCGTTTTTAGTGCGCGAATGTTCGCAAAACACCACATAATAACGTATTAGTTGTACGCAGCTTCGATGAATAGATTCGTATGAGGTACGAATCTTTTGAAAAGTGAGACAAACATTCGGCAAAGCGAATTTTGGATGATTCACTCATCTCTACATGTAATACACAAAATAATTTGATAAAATTGCACTCAACACAAGCGATTTTATTTGCTCTGCACGAGAACAGGGCTGTTCTTAGATATTGTATTATAGTATATGCCAGGTTTGACAAGGATAATGGAAACATAGTGGAAGGCAGGCATTTATAGCAACAGTTTGGACTGGAGACAGAAAAAGCTGTATTAGACTATATGATCTAGTAGGCGATTGTCAGGAGAGAAGTGTTCCTTCCATGCAATCACCTGCTCCCTAGCGGAGGAGACCACTGCTATTACATGCAGCAATCTCCTCCAGAGTATGGGGAGGAGCACAATCTGCTGCCGGCAAATGATGATTGTTAAGCATGCTTAAAAATTTCCGGATGAAAGAGCGTTTGCTCATTCATTGGGTAATCGGCGGCAGTTTTACAATGCCAGATCATCGCTAACGAGCGTTCCTGTTCGGCTAGTCTAATACAGGCTAAAGTACAATCATCCAAGACCATATTCAGAAAGTAGAGCAATCAATGCTGTTCACTGGGATGTATTACACTGACCAATTTTTGTTCAATTCATTGTTAACAAGCGATCGCAGGACCCCTTGTTAGCGATCATCTGGCAGTGTAATACTCTTACCAATTACGCGATGAATGAGCAAATGCTTGTTCATCAGGCAATCCAGATTTTTAACCATGTTTATTCCTCCCTATACTCTGGAGGAGATCACTGGATGTAATAGAAGTAGTCTCCTCCACTGAGCAGGTGATGGCCAAGAAGGAACGCTTTCACTCGACAATCGCCAGCTAGATTGTTTAATCTAATACAGTCCTTACTCTTGTCTTACACTCTCTATGATGATTTGCATCTCCTTTTTTGGGGACCCAAGGGTTAAAGCATATACCATACAATAAAAATTTCAAATGAAATGGAGAACTTTAAGTGAAGAAACCCTTTAAGCATCTGCATTTTTATGGAATATCTAGACTAGGAACGCTAGAAATAAAAAATGTGTACAGCTAAAATAGTATAAACTGTTACACATACACTGTTACTGTCACACTATTGAGAATTTTACATTTAGTAAAGATTAGTAAGACTTTTGCACACCATATTGAAGGGCTGTTAAGCACATGATTTCCAGGCTTTTGTGATGATCCTCTTTTAAACATAAACTTTAATTTCTACACATAAATCGAGGAAATGATAAATCACAGAGATTTATAGAAGGCAGAGTAAACGGCAAACAGCAGCAACCAAGCATTCCCCAAAAGGAGCAATACAGCAGTCCTGGACAGCAGCCCATAAATAAGAATGAAGTCATTTGGCCTCTGAAGCATGAAAGGTCGAGAGACCCCATAAAAACATGTCTCTGACTTTAAATCTATTTATACATTAGAAAACCTCTGAACAATTGAATCCTGGCTGTTTATACAGGTTTATTGCTGGCCATTCACAGCACATAAGTGGGAGATCATTAATCAATTACACTGGAAGAATTTATCTCTCATGTGTATTCATTTTCTTACTGACGTACATGTGCAGGTGTCACCTACTATAACTGCAGAGTGAAGTAGGCGAGGAAGGGTGTGTGGTATTTGTAGTTCTACTTAAAAAACGGTGGTAAGGTTGCACAGCATTAAACATATAGGGGGAGATTTATCAAAACTGGTATAAAGGCAAACTGGCTTAGTTGCCCATAGCAACCAATCAAATTCCACTGTTCATTTTTCAGAGCTCCTTTGGAAAATTAGATCTGATTGGTTGCTATGGGCAACTAAGCCACTTTTCCTTTGTACCAGTTTTGATAAACCTCCCTCATACTGTACAGAGAAAATAGTGAACTCTATTAACAACTTTGAGGAGAGAGATGGTTCAAGGGCAAAAATGTTTGCAATTCCATTTAAAAAATTAGATGCACAGTTATTAGGACCGGTGGTTTAGCCCTAAACTGGGGGTGGATCCGCTAAAGTTATAAAGCGGTGAATGCCTCTTCATAATTTTAGCACTTCCAGCGCCAATTCTAAATGTAATACAGCTTCCAAGCTGGCTTACATATAGATATTTTTCTATGCCTGAAACAGGCCCGTCCCTTCCCTGCCCATGCCAATCCCACAATTTTAGACCTGGTATGAGCAGGGCGAAGTCACCGATAGCATCTGCGCATGAAATACACCTAATATAGGCGTATTTCGGTACAATAAATTACCCCCTTTAGTTTCTTAGCTCTAGTATAGGCCCAAGAATTACAAAAGACATGGGGGGGGAATTTATCACGAGGGCAATTTTTAAAGTCTGTTTTGCAGGAGTCTGCTTTACCATAATTTGTGCAAAATACAGTACAGACCAAAAGTTTGGACACACCTTCTCATTCAAAGAGTTTTCTGTATTTTCATGACTTGTAGATTCACACTGAAGGCATCAAAACTATGAATTAAGACATGTGGAATTATATACTTAACAAAAACTGTGAAACAACTGTAAATATGTCTTATATTCTAGTTTCAAAGTAGCCACATTTTGCTTTGATTACTGATTTGCACACTCTTGGCATTCTCTTGATGAGCTTCAAGAGGTAGTCACCTGAAATGGTTTTCACTTCACAGGTGTGCCCTGTAAGTGGGATTTCTTGCCTTATAAATGGGGTTGGGACCATGAATTGTGTTGGGCAGAAGTCAGGTGGATACACAGCTGATAGTCCTACTGAATAGACTGTTAGAATTTGCATTATGGCAAGAAAAAAGCAGCTAAGTAAAGAAAAACGAGTGGCCATCATTACTTTAAGAAATGAAGGTCAGTCAGTCCGAACAATTGGGAAAACTTTGAAAGTGTCCCCAAGTGCAGTCGCAAAAACCATCAAGCTACAAAGAAACTGTCTCACATGAGGACCGCCCCAGGAAAGGAAGACCAAGAGTCACTTCTGCTGAGGAGGATAAGTTCATCCGAGTCACCAGCCTCAGAAATCGCAGGTTAACAGCAGCTTAGATTAGAGACCAGGTCAATGCCACACAGGGTTCTAGCAGCAGACACATCTCTACAACAACTGTTAAGAGGAGACTGTGTGCAGCAGGCCTTCATGGTAAAATAGCTGCTAGGAAACCACTGCTAAGGACAGACGACAAGCAGAAGAGACTTGTTTGGGCTAAAGAACACAAGGAATGGACATTAGACCAGTGGAAATCTGTGCTTTGGTCTGATGAGTCCAAATTTGAGATCTTTGGTTCCAACCACCGTGTCTTTGTGCGACGCAGAAAAGGTGAACAGATGGACTCTACATGCCTGGTTCCCACTGTGAAGCATGGAGGAGGAGGGTGTGATGGGGTGGGGGTGCTTTTCTGGTGACACTGTTGGGGATTTATTCAAAATTGAAGGCATACTGAACCAGCATGGCTACCACAGCATCTTGCAGCGGCATGCTATTCCACCCGGTTTGCGTTTAGTTGGACCATCATTTATTTATCAACAGGACAATGACCCCAAACACACCTCCGGGCTGTGTAAGGGCTATTTGACCAAGAAGGAGAGTGATGGGGTGCTACGCCAGATGACCTGGCCTCCACAGTCACCAGACCTGAACCCAATCGAGATGGTTTGGGGTGAGCTGGACCGCAGAGTGAAGGCAAAAGGGCCAACAAGTGCTAAGCATCTCTGGGAACTCCTTCAAGACTGTTGGAATACCATTTCAGGTGACTACCTCTTGAAGCTCATCAAGAGAATGCCAAGAGTGTGCAAAGACATATTTTCAGTTGTTTCACACTTTTTTGTTAAGTATATAATTCCACATGTGTTAATTCATAATTTTGATGCCTTCAGTGTGAATCTACAATTTTCATAGTCATGAAAATACAGAAAACTCTTTGAATGAGAAGGTGTGTCCAAACTTTTGGTCTGTACTGTATATGTCAAATGTCACACAATGTTTGATAAAGTTGATGAATCTGTCTTGAGATGTTACTCCTCTGCCTATACCACCCTTTTACTGCAGTAAGGTTGTGATAATTATTACGACTTTTTAAAAAGCTTCAGTTGATAAATCTGGCTTAAAGGGGTTTTCTGTTTTTCCCATATTTAACACCGATCCTCAGGATAGGTCATCAATATAATATTGGTGGTGGTCTGACTCCTGGCACCCCGGCCAATCAGCTGTATGAAGAGAACGTAGCGCTGGTACTCTCTCTTCACTGTTTACATGCTCGCCATTGACATTGCAGCCATGAGCAGTCTAATTACAGTGCCTCCATTCAAGTCACATGAATGGGAAGAAACAGAAGCAGTTACAATCCTTCCCAAATCAGCTGGAGGCACTGTAATTACACTGCTTTGCCACTGCAATGTTGACAGCGAGCATGAAAACAGAGAGAAGGTGCCACTCGCAAGGAGTCAGACCCCCGCAGATCTAATAATGATCAATATGGAAAATACCGAAACCTCCTTTAATTGAGTTTAACAGGTTAACCACAGCCACTTCCCCACAACAAAAATTTTTGTGTAGATAAGCCCAAAAAGTCACATGATCTTTTTTTGTGACTTTTGAATCAATACAAAATCCTGGACTGCAGGGCTTGATAAATTCTTCCCTAAGTATTTTTTAATCTTACAATGAACTTTTAACCTCCATGTCAAATTCATTGGTGGCATGGACAGAAGAACAATATTCCCATTTTGTATGCAGTGCAAGCAGAGTATGATGGGGTCATTTAGTGTTAAGTAAATCAAAATGTTAATGGAGATTTCGGAGGCTTGAAATTTGCTCAGAAACAGCCACATGAATACACGGGTTTAGCAGAGGAACCTGTGTGTCAGGGTCATCTATTTCTGAAAGGTCTAATCACATAAATTTCTATATGATCACATAAGCATAATCCAGAGAAGAATTTAACCCTTTCACTCCCGGAGGTTTTTTCGGTCATGCATTTTTGTTTTGCGCTCCCTGCCTTCAAACAGCCATAACTCTTTTCTTTTTCTGTTCACATAGCTGTATGAGGGCTTGTTTTTTGCGGGACAAGTTGTACTTTCCAACGCCACCATTTAATATTGCATATGGTGTAGTGGGAAGCGGGAAAAAAATTCCAAACCAGGTGAAATTGCAAAAAAACCGCTATTCCGCTACAGTTCTACGGGTTTCTTATTTACAGCGTTTGATGTGCATTAAAACTGATCTGTTACTTTCATTCTACTGGTCAGTATGAATCCGTCAATACCTAATATGTATCGTTTTTCCTGCGTTTTCATAGTGATAAAATAATTAGAAAGTTGCCCTTTTTTTTTTTTTTTCCTTGTCATATTTTGACCCCTATAACTTTTTGGTATTTATGTGTACAGAGCTGTATGGGGGCTCATTTTTTGCGGGACGATCTGAAGTTTTTATTGATACCATTCTGGGGTATGTATGACTTTTTGATCACTTTTTATTTAATTTTAAAAAAAAAAGCGACAAAAAACGGCAAATCGCCATTTGGACGCTTTTTTCCGCCACACAATTCGCCGTATTGGAATTTTTTTTTTATATTTTAAAAGTACGGGCGTTTTCGGTCACGGTGATACCCACGATGTCTATATTTATTGTTATTTAGGTATTTATTTTTTAATTATACGGAAAGGGGGGTGATTTGAACTTTTATATCTTTTTTATTTTTTATATATTTTTTTAAAAAAAATTTATTTATTTTTTTTTACTATTTGAAAGCTCAAATATGGGCTGATATATTGTGGCTTTTTTTTTTCTTTATGAGCAATCAGGGATTTTCTAGACTCAGAAATCCAAGAATTGCTCATTTCTTATCCTGGCCTGCCATCTAGTGGCCAGAATAAGAATTGCACTTTGAAAACTGTAATCCTCACCAACGAGGATTACAGTTTTCATATGGTGTACAGACACCCCGATTTGCCACACGGAGTGTCTGTACACCACCCGGAAGCGAATGCTTCCGGGTTCAGACGCAACTAGATGCCGTGATCACGTGTGATCACGGCATCTAAACGCCCAGGAAGACGCCGCCGATATAGTAAGTAGCGGCAAGTCTCTGCTGTTAGAAACAGAAATGTGCCCGCATCGCCCCAGCGCCGTACATGTACGGCGCTGGGAGTGTAAGGGTTAAAGGAAATAAAAACATAAAATATACTATCTAGATAAACCCACATTCTCTATGCAGTCCCAGACTCAGCTGCCACTTCACCCAGATAGCTACTTAGGACACCTGTAGCTTCATTGTTAAAAAGTGATCTGAGACTCTATATTTTTCTATTTTGTATACAGTCTAAGATCCAAAACCATATCTACTTCTGTCACTGGTGCTTAAAAGGGTCTTCTGAGAGATCTTTTACTGATAATCTATTCTCTGGATAGATCATCAGTATCTGATCGGTGGGGTCCAACACCTGGGACCCCCGCAATCAGCTGTTTTGAGAAGGCAGCGGCGCTCCTATGAGCACTGCTGCCTTCTCGCAGCTTACCAAGCACAGTGCCATACAATGTATAGCGACTGTGCTTGGTATCATAGCTCAGCCACATTCATTTGAATGAGGCTGAGCTGCTCCTAGGCCATGTGACATGAGTGCAGGTGCCTTTTGTGCTGATTGGCAGGGGTCACCATTTTTAGACCCCACCATTTAGAAACTGATGACCTATCCTGAGTATAAATCATCAGTCTAAAAATCTCAGAAAGCCCCTTAATATATGGTTCCGGTATCATGCTGTAACCTAATGTGAAATTTTATCTCAAATTTAGTCACCTAGCTACACAGGTTGTTTGGTATATTTACAGAGAGCTAACCCATGAACAAGGAGATGTGTTAGGGAGGTTCATCAACCATTTGGTATGTAGAGCTCCGTAAAGCAATATATTTATTTCAACAAAGAGAGGGGGATAAGCTTCCACCAGACACTTCTGTCAATGGTTTGTCTTCTAGAAGGACAAAAGATCACACCACCCCCAACCCTCATTTTCCCCAATGTTTGCATAGACCTCATATTGTAATTGGATTTGCTAACATCAATCTAGTGTGAAAACCTTGGCTCAACCTTGCTTTTTACTATGGGCCCACTTACAAGGGCAGATTATTGGGCCAGTTATCAGGAATAAACATATGCCTGAACCCTTGTTCCAGATATTTGACTAAAGTAAATTTGCTGCTAATCTTAAACAAAATGCTTATTGGTCGGGAAAGGGATCATTTATGCAGCACAAAAAAATAAATAAATAAAAACTTGGCAGCTCACTGATGTATGTATAAAGAGGGATGTGCTGCCAAAAACATTGAAACTGCATGGGGATGAATGATCGCAGTTATGATTGTTTAGGGGATGATTGCAGAATGCAAATGCAACTTAATGACCATGTAATGATTGAGACAAACAGTACATTCCCAATTATTGTCCCATGTATTGACCTGTGTAAATGAGTCATATGCCTCATAAATACAGTAAAAATGCATTAGCTGAATTACAAACTCTGGTACAATCAATTGCCATTAGTGTGACAGTAGTAAAAAAATTCTAATGGCCAATATGTCCTCACAAATTACCATTGTATTGTGGTCTTTGCACCATTTAAAGAAGTAAATCTTTATCGGCTATTGTCTTAGGTACTGTATATGGCTGGGTTAATGTTGGGTGAGGTTGCCGTGCATAAAATAATTGGAGGAGTTTCCATCACAGGTCTGGCACCTGGCCCTCTCCTGTCACAGATAAATATAACAGAAGTGCCTGTGCATGGATAGGATCACTGATTGGCTATTTGGGAGGGTAGATGGTAGAGGCCCCAGGGCAGTTGCTGCTTGTGCCCTTGCTATAATCTAATTCTGCAAATATGCATTTATGTGTCTTTTTTTTTTCATTTGGAAATGGGTCATAGATTGCAACAATTCATGATTCAATTAGAGGTCCTAACACTCAGACATAAATCTGATCTTCTTACAAAAAAGTCTTCCTGCAAAACATGGGAGAAGATTCTGTCACCTGAATAACGTTTAAGACATATGAATCACTGAAAAAAATGTAAACAATACCTAAAAAAGGCATCTGTCAGCAGATGTGTACCTATGAAACTGGACTGTCAATCAAAGTGGAGAGAGTGTGGCTTTTGCAGAGAGAGTACAGCCTCTAGGTGTAATGGCAATGCCCCTGTTGCTCCTAGAAGCTCAAAGGGGAAGTCCAGCTTTGTTCACTTCTTTAAATTTCATGCCAAGCCTGCTGAAAAAAACACACTCACATGCTCATTGGCTGCTCCATTCCAGCTCCTTGGCTCCCTTCAGCAGTCTTGCGGTCCCTGCCCTGTCAATTTCTGGATGGATGGGTTTATGTGCACAACTGCAGCCAATGAATGGCCTCAGTCAGCACTGAAGTGTCCTCAAGTTGCACATGACCCAACAGTGATGTGCTGCTTAAAGACATGTCAATTTTGACTTCTCACATTGGCTGCACTGGTTCATGTGACCCCTTCCATCTGGAAGTTTACAGGACAGGGACTGGAAGAGATCTGCACCAAAAATGGGTGAGTATTGTTTTTTTTACCATCTACAGTTGCTGCAGGTTGGGTTGAAATGTGAAACATTTTTCAAAGCTCGAAAACATTTCAGCATAAAATTGAAAGAAGCACTGTAGTTGAATATGGTAAGTACATGCCATTTTAACAAAAAAAAGCATAATGAGGTAGATTTTAGTTGCTGGAACTGAGGTTTGTTCTTATTACTTTACAGGTCGCAGCAACCTGCTTTTATCAGATTTTACCTATTCTTGAACCACTTAATCTATACTCCATTTTTCTTGCCAAGCGTTTCTGCCATGTAATGTATCTCACTTACACTATTAAATGGATTAGCGGGAATTAAAGTATGGTATTAAATTAGAAGAGCTTAAAAGGCTAGAAAGACAATACAAAGTATACTGAAGGGAAGAAATGTGTTTTTCTATTTATTTCCCAAGAATGCATACCGTACCTGAATGGATGACAAGCCATTTGGAATAATGCAACATGGATAGATAGAAAGAAACAGCAGAGTCAGCACAGGTTATGGGGGATATAGGTGTTGGTAGGTTTACAAAGCCACAATGTACTCCGTGGAGAGCTTTATATAAAACAATTGCTGTCAAGAGGAGACAATATTGTAGATTATGGTTAGTAGTCTCCCTCCAATTTTAATGTTACTGGTCATTTTGCCTGTATAGTATTTCACTTGTTTAATCAGCTCCACGTGTCATAGTTTTATTCTGGCCATAGTGAATGGGGCCGGAGCGGACTTTCGGCGGCACGCTTGCACTAGCGGCAACACGGATCCGGCAGGCTCTTCACCCACCGGAACAGCCTGCTGGAAAGGGCTGCTACTAATGTGAAACTAGCCTCAAATTAATGCACCAAAGAAAACTAAAATTAATTTATTACGTGACTTGCTGATTGCAAAATTGATTATAGCTCGTAATTGGATCTCCCCAAGAGCCCCAAGCTCCTTGAGATGGGAAGAGACAGTAGTGCTATATAACTGTTGAACAAATTTCAGACTTATAAAATCTCCCTTTTTTTTTTTTTTTTTTTTCTTGCTCTCTCGATGGTGGCTCTCGGGGGGTGGGGGGGAGGGGGGGTTTAAACATTGATGTGTATTATTTATGTATAAATATTTTAAATTTGTTTATGGAATTAATTGAAAAGTTAAATAAAATATATATAAAAAAAAAAGTGAAACTAGCCTTAATGGACAGAACAAAACTTGCAGGATTTTAGGGTTTTTATATACATATAAATATGGGCAGCACGGTGGCTTAGTGGTTAGCACTGGTACCTTGCAGCACTGGAGTCCTAGGTTTGAATCTGAAAAAGGACAATATCTCCCTTTTCTTCTCTCTATCTCTGTCGGTCTCATTACTCCTACTGTAATGTCTACCTAAATTAGGATACAACAGGAAAGCTACACACACCCTGGAAGCTACTAATGTAGACTCCACCTCCTAAGGTTTTCATTTATTTCCATGGAGTAACATTTTTGCAGATAATAGTGGACATGATACAATGTACTAGATTTTCTAAACAGTGTCTTCATGTAGCTGCATGAAACGGTTGTATGAGCCAATGGTGATCCCTAAATAAAATAAAAAAAATACAGTTCAGCTGTGAAGGGAAAAGCCAAATGACCCCTTCATTCAGATAATGGTGGGAGCCCATGAAGATAGAAACCAAACGTTCATAATGTTGTGGCATATCCTAGCAATATATACCATATTTTTCGCCCTATAAGACGCACTTTTTTCCTCAACAAAGTGGGGGGAATGTCAGTTCTTCTTATAGGGCAAATACTAATGAGCACTTCCATAATAATTAGTAAACAAGGATCGGAAAATGATGAATGCAGCACTCTCCAGGCTCTGTACTCACCATTTCCTGGTCCTCAGCCCCTCGCTATGCTATGACTGCACACAGCATGAGGACTTCGGCGCTGTGAATGTCACAGCACATCAAGAAGACCAGGAGGAGAGCTAAATGTGAGGAGCAGTGGCGTCCGGAGCAGGGGAGGTTATTTGATTTTTTTTTATCTGATCATTCACATGAAGGTCTGATCTAAGGTCTGATTGGGGGTCAGTTACATGGAGGTCTGATCTGAGGTCTGATTGAGAGACTTATTGAGGCCCGATTTGAGGTCTGATTGTCGGTCATTCAAATGGAGGTCTGACCTGAGGTATGATTGGGGGTCAGTTACATGGAGGTCTGATCTGAGGTCTGATTGAGAGACTTATTGAGGCCCGATTTGAGGTCTGATTGTCGGTCATTCAAATGGAGGTCTGACCTGAGGTATGATTGGGGGACTTATTAACACTGAGGATCTGTTCTGAGGTCTGATTAACATTGGGGGTCTGAGCAGGGATCTGAGATGAGGATTGATGAAAAATATGTTTTTTCTTATTTTCCTCCGCTAAAGCCTAGTTGCGTCTTATGGGTAGGTGCGTCTTATAGGGTGAAAAGTAATATACTGAATAATTATTCTACTATTTCAACTTGTACATGTATGTACAATATGTATAAGCTCTGTAATGCATATAATAAGTGACTTAATTTTTGAGCTGTCATTAATTCATTTAGTTATTGCTGCATTATATGCTCCATAAACCTTCACCTTCATGTTAACTGAAAAGAGTAGACACCCTTATCAGTTAATTACTTTGAACTTGCAACCTCAGTCCTAGAAAAATCTTAATGTGTACATCCATCTAAGGAAGAGAAACAATGTCAGATAATGATATAATTACTTAGCTAATGCTGTGAATGCATTTAGTTTTTCAACCTTAATTAAATCCACCATACATATTCATTAGAAGTATAAACAAAGTTAGCACTTTGAAGACTTGATAATTATTATGAGCAATTCTGCAATTTATTGTTTTTTCTTTTCTTGAAATTATATCTCCATATGAATATGTGCCAACATATTGGAATTATTGTTATATGGCACACAACATAGCATAAACCATTATGAAGAACTTCTTTTTTCACTGTGACCCGACAAATTGCTGTAAATACATACAATAGATCTGCTAAAATAAGAGGTTCTGTTGCGACAACAAATTATTCCAACATGTTTCGCTTTTTTATACAGGAAAAGGTCCTTCACAAAGCCAAGGTATTACTAATTTCAGCATGAACAGAAAAGAAGACTCAGTTACATATATTTAAATTTAAGTGGCCACTGTTGTTTCAACAAACTTTGCATAAATCCATTATACAGGTAAACAAGAAACCCTACAATAAATCTTATCAGAAAAAATGCTTCTTTTCCCCACCCCCTTCCTAAACTAACATTCTCTGCTGAATCAGTTTTGAGAAATAAGATGGTTGTCAGCTCACTGAAGGATGAGATTACATGCTGGCCGTAGGCATGGAGTGGGGAGTCTGTGTAAACTGCAATGAGAGAGGCAAAAAGAGCGTATTTAACCCTTAGACTCCCAGCACCGTACTTGCTCGCCCGATCAGCTGCAGGGGTCTGGCAGTGACCAATAGCCGGACCCCTGCTGTATGTACCCTCACACTGCGGCGGTCAGCGCTGACCGCGGCATGTGCAATGTTGGCGCTGGGAGGGAGAGCCCATCGGGCTGCCTTCTATGGAAACTTGTGAGATCCAGCCCCCTGGATCTCACAGGCAGGAAGCTGTAAGTGTATTATACTATGTAATACACTTACAGCCAATGCATTACAATACAGAAGTATTGTAATGCATTGTGCAGGGGACCAGACCCCCAAAAGTTGAAGTCCCAGACTGGGACAAAAAAAAAAGTAAAAAAAGAAGTTAAAAAAATAAAGTTTAACAAAAAAATAGTTCCATGGAAAGAAAAAGCGTCATTTTCCCAAAATAAAGTTAAAAAAAATTGTAAAAAATAGGGAAAAAAAGAAAAGCAGGCATATTAGGTATTTCCGCGTCCGTATTGATCGGCTCTATAAAAATATCACATGACCCACCCCGCTAGGTAAACGCCGTAAAAAATAAAAAAATAAAAACATAAAAACAAGGCAAAAAAAGCCATTTTCTGATCACTTTGCCTCACAAAAAGTGTAATACCAAGCGATCAAAAAGACGTATTAATCCCAAAATGGTACTAATCAAACCGACATCTCTTCCCGCAAAAAATTAGACCCTACCTGAGACAATCACCCAAAAAATAAAAAAAATATGGCTCTTAGAAAATGGCAACACAAAAAAAAAGATTTTATTCTGTTCAAAAATGCATCTAATGTGTAAAACTTAACAAAAATAAAAATGTTAGACATATTGGGTAACACCGTGTCCGTAACAACCTGCTCTATAAAAATATCACATGATTTGCCCCTTCGGGTGAATGCTGTAAAAAATAATTTTAAAAACTATGTCAAAACAGCCATTTTTTTCCCTCTTGCCTCACAAAAAGTGTAATAGCAGGCGATCAAATAGGCGTATTTACCCCAAAATGATACCAATCAAACCATCATCTCGTCCCACAAAAAATTAGACCCTACCTGAGACAATCGCCCAAAAAAATTAAAAAAATATGGCTCTCAGAAAATGGCAACACAAAAAAAGATTTTATTCTGTTCAAAAATGTATGTAATGTGTAAAACTTAACAAAAATGAAAATGTTAGACATATTGGGTATCACCGCGTCCGTAACAACCTGCTCTATAAAAATATCACATGATTTGCACCTTCGGGTGAATGCTGTAAAAAATAATTTTAAAAACTATGTCAAAACAGCTATTTTTTTTTACCTTGACTCACAAAAAGTGTAATAGCAGGCGATCAAAAAGTTTTATGTACCTCAAAATGGTACCAATGAAAACTTCACCTCATCCTGCAAAAAATGAACCCCCACATAAGAAAATAACTCAAAAAAATAAAAATCAATGGCTCCCGCAAACCAATCCATCAAAATCTGTGCTGCAAAATCCATATGGCACTCCTTCTGTTCTAAATCCTGCCATGTGCCCCCACAGCAGTTTACCACCACATATGGGGTGTTACCGTATTCAGGAGAAAATGGGTAACAAATTATGGGGTGCTTTTCTCCTGTTACCCCTTGTGAAAATGAAAAATTTTGGGCTAAAGCAACATTTTATTGGAAGAAATTAAACTTTTCATTTTCACAGCCAAGTGTTTCCAAATTCCGTAAATTCCGTAAAAGGGGGTCAAAGTGGCCAGTACCCCCCTTAATATATTCTTTGAAGGGTGTATTTTCCAAAATGGGGTCACTTTTTGAGGGTTTCCACTTTAGGGGTACGTCAGGGTCTCTCAATGACAAAATGGTGCCTAAAAACCATTCTAGCAAAATCTGCCTCCAAAATCCATATGGCGCTCCTTTCCTTCTGACCACCGCCACAAACCCATAGTGACGTTTACCACCACATATGGGGTATTTCTGTAAACTGCAGAATCAGAGTAATGTATATTGAAGTTTAGTTTGCTGTTAACCCTTGCTGTGTTGCAAGAAAAAAATTATTAATGTGAATAATCTACCAAAAAATTGAAATTTTGACATTTCCCCTCCATTTTCCTTTAATTCTTGTGAATCACCTAAAGGGTTAATAAAGTTTGTAACATCAGTTTTTCATAATTTGAGGGGTGTGGTTTCTAAAATGGGGTCATTTATTAGTGGTTTCCATTAGGTAAGCCTCCCAAAATCACTTTATAACTGAATTGGTGCTCAAAAAAATGGTTTTGGAAATTTTGTTGAAAATTGGAAAAATGGCTTCTAAACTTCTAAGGTTTCTCACGTCCAAAAAAAGGAAAATTACATTTATAAAATGATGCCAACATAAAGTATACATATGGGGAATGTAAAATAATAACTATTTTTGGAGCTATTACTATGTATTTTGAAAGTATAGAAAATGAAATTTTGAAATTTGCAAATTTTTCCAAATTTTTGCTAAATTTGGTATTTTTTTTATAAATAAAAATGAAATATTTTGCCACAAATTTACTACTGTCGTGAAGCACAATATGTGACGAGAAAACAATCTTAGAATGGCCTGGATAAGTAAAAGCGTTCTAAAGTTATTACCACATAAAGTGACACGTCAGATTAGCAAAAATCGGCCTGGGATTTAAGGTGAAAAGTGGCTCGGTACTGAAAGGGTTAAAGGAAATGTGTCATTAGAGAATGACCTAGTGTTTAAAATCACTTTTTTATGTTTAACATATTTTCACTAAGCCTAATTATAGGCGCCACTTCTTTGTCCATACAGATCACTTTACTGCAGTTACCTACTTATCTATACACAAAGGTGATATCATAACACGCAGGTTTAGAATGACAAATAAGACTGGATCCACCATTCACAATAGGTAATTGTCAAAGCTTATTTTTTCTTTCCTTGTACAATGACCACTGTACAGGTCACACAGCATGTCTTGAAAACTCTCCCATAGAAGTCAATGAGGTCCCCCTTCTGTTCATTGTGTCTATGGTCCATGTGGCTGCCGCAAAGCGCAATTTTTTGAATGCTTGCTAAATACTGCTGAGAACAGCTCAAGCAAGATGGCAGCCCTTATAATCACTTTCAGGAAATAGAATAAAACAGTTTGAGATCAGAAAATAAAAACAGATTAGAAAAAAAGGAAGTGTATTACTATCTGGTTTTAACTGGCAGAAAAAATTATTTAGTGACACATTTCCTTTAAAGAGATAGACAAAAGCAGCTTATAGAAGTCTACGGAGAGGGGTAGAGAAATACTGCTAGAGGGATAAAAAGGGATTTTTCTATGATAAGTTGCATTACAGTGTTTTTTATAATCACCGGCACTATTGATTTATGAAGAGTTAGTTAAAATGATATTGTCCATTTAAATGTTCAAATTGTTTGTATTTTCGTCTTAACACTTTACTGATGAAGTGAAAAGAAGGCAAGTGTTTTCTGCAGTCTGAGTGGAGAGTTTGGCCTGTTGTTTATAGAAATCTCTTGATTATGGCTGTGATATAAAATAAAACCTGGATATTAACTTTTATCTTCAAAGATATGTAATGTAACTTGACCACCAAACATTATTGTCTGGGACTTGATTATTGACATATCCAAATCAGAGTATCTATGATAAGGTGGATCAAAGTCCAAGTAGAATCTCTGTAGATGTCATACTGCATATTGTGATAAATGGGTAGAACACTGTGTGCTTTTCAAAATTACTATCTCTGGAGAAATGCTTTTGTTGGCTGAGTAAAACAAAAATGCAAAAGATTAGAGCTTTTGAGATAGCGCAAATCTCATTAACCATTTTATCATTGTCTGAAGAGTTGTCTTGAAAGACTGGAACTTTACTTCGCGTACAGTATGTAAGGGCACAAGGAACTATTTCTGAAAGAAATATACTGATGAAGCGAATGTCGTAAAAATCTGTATAAAACTCAGCTACAATTTGACCAAACACAGCCTACGGAAAGGCATGGTACTGTTTCTGAAAAAAAAAGATATCCTTTTTCTAGTCTTAGGATTGTGTTATAACAATAAGTTATCTACCCCAGCATGTTCTGTCAGTGTTAAAGAGCTGAGCTTGTCTGTGTAGATTGAGACTGTCTGGACATGCAACAAACACAGTAAAAGTTCAGTCTGATGAAGCACTGGAAGTGACTAGATGGCAATTTGGAGCTTTGTTCCATGATTAAATTCCTTACAAAGGAAGAAAAGAAGCCTAAAGAAATCCATGAAAAAATTATTGCTGTATATGCTGATGATGCACCTTCCTACTACCAAGTAATGTTTTGGGCCAAGCAGTTTATATGGGGTAGGAAATCAATTGAAGATGACTCCCATTCGGGGCGACATGTCAAAGCTTCTTCAGAGAAAATGTGTCATAAAATGGAGGCCATGATTTTGGAAGATCGTCGTGTCAAAGTCAGTGTTATAGCTCATCAATTAGACATTTTAGTTGGTGCAATTTCCAGTATCATTCATGATGTCAAAGGTCAGAACCCGGTGGGTGCCATGAATGTTGACACCTGAGCAAAAAACTTGTCTCCACCAATTTGGCCAAGATAATTTAGACATGCTTAGAGAAAATCTAGGAGATTTCTATTCTCGAATTATTACGGTGATGAAACAGGGGTCCACCACCATGATCCTGAGACCAAACAAGAGTCAATGCAATGGAAGCACAAGGAGTCACCAACTCCAAAGAAATTTTGTGTGCAGCAGTCAGCTGGAAAGATCATGGCAACAGTTTTTTGGGATACAGAAGGCATTTTATTACTAGAATTCATGCCACACATTACAGTTACTAGATACACCTATGCTTCAACAATGAAGGCAAAGAGAAACACCGTGGGAAGTTGTCGGCAGATTTGTTGCTGCTTCACGACAGTGTGCCAGCTCACAAGTCTCGCAAATCACAGGCTGCTATCAGGGAATGCGGCTTCATGGAGCTTAACCATCCAACCTATGTCTTAACCATCCAACCAGTCCAGACCTAGCTCCCAGTGATCATTTTCTCTTTAGGAACCTGAAAAAATATGTGCATGGGCAATAATTTTATCGTCATAATAAAGGCAAAGAGGTGGTAACAGGGTTCCTGCAGCAGCAAGAAGTCTCCAATTCTGAGGGTATCCAATCAAGATCTTTTTTAACACTGTAAGTTCTAGAAAATACAGGCCAATCACCTCTGTTTACAAATATACATACATTGACTACATTAGGAAAACTAGAGGAGGGATGACTGGCTTACAATGCCACATATGAATACTCAGCACTCTCCATAATGAAAAATAGTAACTCTACCAAGGCCTCTCAGGCAGCCAAGCAAGTTTTCTTTAATTTGCTCTGTCACCAATGAATAAAGGTATAACTGGGTATTAACAAATTGCGGGTGCAGGGGGTCCTTGCACAGTCGTATACATGCAGCACTGTGTGGACAGTGTGAAACTGTGCAGGGACACAACCCCAACCCGAACCTGGTAACACCCACCTATATCTCAATACATAAACCTCTAGCAGGTATAAGAGAGTAACAGCAAAACAGAGTCATGAGAATAAATGTTCCAGAATCATTAATTTATCTGAAATATATATATTTCCTGAAGCCGACATGTCAGGAGTACTGGTATGCACTTGAATGTCCTAATCAAAGCCTTCAATCCAATGAAGAATTTGTGGCATGACTTGAAGACATCTGTACACAAAAACAACCCATCGAACTTGAGGATTTGAAAAAGTTTTGCCTGGAAGAATGTGCAAACATTGTGTGTGTCTAGATGTGCTACACTACGAGAGACATAACCCCCATGGACTTGCATACTCTGTAAATGCAAAAAGATGACTCCACAATGTATTGACTTTAAGGGTGAATTCTTATGGACATTAAAGTTCTGTTTTTTGTCCTAATGTTTGTGTCTCTAAAATGTTTTGTACCCTCAAAGCACTAAGGATATAGTGTAAATCAAATAGTACAATTCCCCAAAAGGTAATTTTAATTCCAGGTCGTAATTCATGAAAACAGGAAAAACCACAAATACAGGTGACCGTCACTGATCACTCACGGTCATGCGTGTGAAACCGTTCACAAAACTGCAGATGTCTGCTGAAAACTGTGTGCCCTCAGACGATCATTCAGCAAAATAATATTAGTACTTCCCAAGTGAAGAAATAGTTTAGCGAGAACAGAAACTGTATGGAGTCACATGTTCCAAATATAGAGCTTGCAGCTAAACACTCTATTGTAGCTGGCTCAATGCATTCCTGGCATCTCTTCTTGCTCTGGCTAGCAGCACTCACAACACAATCTCCACGCCAAAGTAATGACATGGGATATAAGGATACAGCATGAGGTCTTACTCAGAAGAGCACAATTCCATGCAGGTGCTGTACTGCTTCCACTTGATTTATGAAGCACTCTGCAGACTTTACCACATTTAATACCCAGTAGGTGAGGAGCATGGCAGCTGCTTTAGCAATCTGCAGAAACTTTTGGATACTTAATTTTCCTCGGAACTTGCCACTTTAGTATGACAAATTCGTGACCATTTTGGTATTAGATTACAAAATATAAAACCACTAGTCAGCAGTGGGTGGTCTTGGCCTATGGACTATCAAATGCATGTTTTTGTACTATCAAGCAATTTAATATATATATTAGAGATGAGCGAATCATTGAAAAAATTATTCGCCGAACTTTTCCTAAAATTCGTGTATTCGACGAATAGATTCGTTGTATTTGCGTACAAAATATACGTTATTATGTGCTATTAGCGAACATTCGCTCACTAATAACGATCGTTCATTTACAAAATGTACGCAACTTCTTAGAAGACGTACGCATGAGCGTACAAATAGCTTACGAATCTCAGCGTACTATTGTCTAAGCGATTACGTAATACGCACGCACGTACGAGGAGAGGCTGCAGCGTGCACTCCTCAGAGGCAGAGTGAATATTCGAGACACATATATGGTAAATAGTGCAAATACATTATTATAAGTATAATATAAACATTTTAAATATCACCTACATAGTATGCTCACGGACACGTTTAAGTCTCTTTTCTTCTGACGCTTGTCATAGAACTGGAGCAGAGTCCCAAACTCAGTCGCAATCTGTAATCCACATAGGCAAAATTGTAATCCAAATGGGTAAAAAAATAGCAGCAAAGGTTCCCTTTAAAAAACCCTCTTTCGAGGGGCTCCCCAAATAACCTGAAAAGGGGGAATAGAGGGATGAGGCGCACGCATGCGCAACTTGGATGAAAAAACTTTTTTTTGATGGGGGGGAGTCCTAACAATCCATGGCCACCTGGGTGAGGACAAACGCGGGGCAACAAAACTAAAAACAAGGGACAACTAGTGCCTACCCTTCAGGATAAGTCCATGTTGTGGCTCCCATAAAGACTGCTGGAATTACTTAAAGGCCAGCAGGTCCTCCTCACTGCTGCTGGAGCTAAAGGACATGAGAGAGCTCTCCTGCCTCATCATGAAAGCGGCCCTGGCTGCGGCAGCAGACCCCCGCCGACCTCTCAAGGATGGTCTTCTTGGTGACTGGGCTGTCACACTGGCAAAGGCAGTGGTAACTTGGGCCCTGCCCATCACTCTGTAGTGGCCAGATCCTCCTGCCAGCATACCAGGTGACAGAATCTCCGGCTGTAACGGTCTTCCACGAGCGGCGGACTGTGCGGCCTGCAACTGCCATGGGCATGGCAGTTGGTAGTGGTACTGTACCACAGCTGGATGGTACACGAAAGTGTTCGTGGTCATCTATCCCACATGAAGGATCGGTGGTATCGGTGGCGGCAAATCAGGAATCAGGGGTTCTGGCTGATCCTGACCTTGGGATTTCTCTTCAAATCTCAAGGTCTCAAGCCTCTTCTGCGGCCTGGGTCTCCTCACTCCAGTCTTCCGGGGGCGCTGCAGGAGTAGGTGGTCGCTTTAAGATTTTCACCCCAGTAGCAAAGGGGCCTTGGAGGCTCTTCATGGGGGTATACTCCACGTAATCCCCTGCGTGGAGATTGTGGCGTATGGGTGGAAGATACAGCCGCTTAACCAAACGGCAGTTAACATATAATTCTTCCGCCATCTCCTCATCGCCGATGAAACCGACTCCCCGCTCCACATTGAACCAAATAACGGTTCCCCTTCGGCGCTCCAGCTTAGGGTCACCGGACCGTGGGTGCTCCAAAACTTGCACCACCCACTCCTCCACCAGCTTTTTATATTCCCAGAGGGTCTGGGCATTCCGGGTGACAGCCTCAGGGACCATCAAATTCTGGCGTCAGGAGTAGTCCTTGTGCGGCGGAGCGGGAACTCCTGCTGCCTCCACCTTGTCAGCCAGTGGAGTCACCACCTCAGCAGGCACCTCATCCGACTTCCTGTTGAGTTGTGAGAGATAGATCTCCGGTTCCTTCTCCTCATAGGGGTCGTCTGCCCACAACATGCTTCCTCAGTCAGGACCTCGCTGTCTCGCCACCATCTTATTCTGCTGACTTGCCACGTCTTCCTCGCACGCAGGAGAAGTGGGCGGAACTACCAGGGAGGAGTCTGCATCGCTGAATAGAATTCGTACGCAACAGCGTGTAGAGTAACTACCAGGGAGGAGTCTACGCAACAGCATATAGAGTAACTAAATTATACGTAGAATAGCGTATAATTTAGCGGACAAACTACGTAGCGATGCGTACAAAAGTGAAGCGAATCACCTAATATTCGGATTCGCTTCACAGTTGAAAAATCCCAAGATTCGATACGAATCGACGAATCGCTTCGCTCATCTCTAATATATATATATATATATATATATATATATATATTTATCTTATGCACTTATGTAGCGCTGACATATTCTGCAGAGCTTTACAGACATTATCATCACTCTATCCCCAATTGGGCTCACCATCTAAGTATCTAAGTTCTCTATCAATATGTCTCCAACAATATTGCCGACAATTATTATACATCTGTGGCTGACTTTAGGAATCTATACAAATCTGCTGTAGTAAAGGGATACTGTAACTCAAAGCTCCTGCGTTCCAATGCACAATCTGTGACAAGACTCTCCAGCCTACATATGCCATCTATAATTCCATGGCAGAGGGGGATTTGTGTCCCCTCAGGCACTAGTAATATCTCCACAACCCCAATACATAGACCCCGATGATGCAGATCTTCTAAAATTAAGAGTTTGGTTAAAGTGAAACTTTAAAAAATTTGTTCTATTAGGGGGTTGTCTTGAAAAAACAACTTACGTTCATAATCTCCATCTATAAACCATAGTAGAGAGCAGCTAAACACCAGGTCCAGCTCTGGTGGACTTGAAACATGGTCGGTCCTTTATTTGAATGGCAACATGTACAGTAACTCTACTTCTCTCCTGCAGCAGTCAACGTCAGATGTTTACAGCAGTGTGAGAACCCGGTGTCTTCATTTGGAATTTGGGTTGTTTTTGTGATGCTAATGACATATTTCACATATTTATCAGCACTGTGAAGGCAACTTATGGTGTGAATTCTCTCTATAAGTGCACATTAAGTTCATAGCTTGGCAAGGGCATCAAGAACACGTTAAAAGAATATAGTAAATCTTACTGACACAGAACTAAGTGGTTTAACAGACATCATAACACATTATTAGAAGCCATGGCAATGTAATGAAAAGGTCTTCTCCCTCAACATTTATTTGCATCACCCCGCAGCCAAGAAAGTTGGCACAGTTTAGTTACAAGGGATCTCACAGCAAGAATGCTTTTACACGAAAACATAAAAAGGCTAATATTAGAGCAGAAAACATTCACTGCTTCAAAAAAAATAAAAGGAAAATCTGCAATTTATGGTTTTTAACCTTTTTTTCAACAGCTCTGATTTACAGTTTTTAGGATTTAAATATAAATAACCCAAACTAGGAAAAGTCAAATTAGGAATGAGTACTGGTAACCTTGTTTTTTAACTTACAAAGAGACTTGCATATTCTTTTAAATTGTCATTTATTGGGCTGCTCTTTGGACCTTATAATCACAATTTATATGCAGAGTGAAAGATTATTATTACTAATGTGGTAAATTGCTAAAAAAAACTATAGATAATTAATATTTCTGCAGTCTTTTGCTATGGCCAATTTAAAACACAGTACAAGTCAGAAGGTACATATTTGCAAGGAAAATATTACGTGAAATAAAAGCAAAAAGCTAACATAAGACAAATTGCACGTTGCCAGGAATATGAACTTTGCATATTCTTAATTATTTGTATGTTCATTGTTTCTATTGAATGCAGAGCGAATCTGGAGAAAAGAATATCTTGACCTAGGCATCTCTATCTAGAATGGACACCTCCCACATAGACCTGATATATTACTTTTACAATGCTGCTAATTTAGGAATGCTGAAACACATTCATTGCTAGATGATGAAATACTGTACCATTCTTTAGCACAGTAGCTGAGCAACCAGTGTGGCTAAGCCAGGGAGTTAACAAATAACTTTGAGATTTTCTGTCAAGATAACCAAATATACAAGCTCTTTGTGGTGTCTAGGAGTAATGTTAGGACATTAGTGTAAATCCTTCCAGCTGAAGTAATAAGAATCTCCTATCTATTACATTGAAGCGTCATGCCATACAGGCAGGCTTTTTTTGGATTTCCAAATGTTACTGGGTATAAAGATTTGCTTACTGCTATTATTGCTACAGATGTAGTGAGATAGTCTGGTACCATCGGTGCATATAGATTCACTCAGGTAACATTGGTGCACTCACTAGATTTAGATTTTGGGAGTCTATAGGCATAAATTCTCTGGTGATTTAGGCCTAGCCATTTAAATCATATATGGTTTTGAAAGCGGCTGTCCGGCCAATTAAAATTTTCTAAACATTTTTAAATAATTCATACTTAACATATCTCCTGCAGTTCACGTTCTGATGCTTCCTGATACCCTGATCTATACTTCCTGGTCCCTCTCAACACAGGAGATGACCACTCCGCCAATGACTGGGTTCAGTGGTGACCCGCCTTAGCTAGAATTTAGCGGATAGTCATCTCCTGTCTGTGGAGAGGGACTAGGAAATAGACACTGATGTTGGATAGGAGGCATTGGAATGAGAATAATGGTGGACTGGTAAAGTGAATATGATTTAACACACTATGAGTTTTTTAATAATCAACCAGACAACCCTACTGTTACAAAAATAAAGCAATCTACTTCTCACAACCTCTAGCACAACCTTCAGCCTCATCTTGTCTGTCCTTGGCTGTCCTCCTCTCATTTCATCATGATAGTGATCATCTAGTTAACATATAAAGTCACACACTGTTCAGAATGGACATATGTAAGTTTTTAATTCAGCAGGTACCCCATGTGAACTTCTACTGTCATCAATGTGTGACTGGAAACCCCTCCAATCCTGAGAATAGAGAAACTGCAGCTTTATAGCGTTAATACATTCCAACATAGTCCATAAAGAGACAACACCACTGTCAAGTATGAGATGAGAAAGTTCACATGTACTGAATAGTGTATATGTTCTAATCACTTTCTACAAATATGTTAGAGCCATAATTTTTACAGGTGAATTCTGGTTATAACAAGTGATCCTGTATCCACAGAATAGAAAAATCAGATCGGTGGGGGTCCTACCACTGGGACCCCCACTGATCACAAAAATGGAGGCTCAATACCCTGTGAAGCCACCCTGAAATGGATGTAACAGCTGGTCGAAAAAAGCATGCCAATGCTCCATTCATTTCTATGGGGTGTTCCCTTACAAATGAATGGAGCGGCAGTGTGCATTTCTGACCAGCTGCTCTGTCCATTTCAGGGGAGCTCCACAGGGCATGGTGCCCACGTTCTCATGATCTGTGGAGGTCCCAGCAATTAGACCCCCACCAATCTGATAGTTATCCCCTGTGGATATGGGGTGACTTTTTGTAACCGGAATACCCCTTTAATTAAAATATCAACATTTCTTGTATCATTAAAAACATCAATGCTTTCAGATATGGACTATGTCTGGTATTGCTGCTCAACCTTATTCACTTGAATGGGACAGAGCAGCAAAACCAGATGCAGAAAAGTACAAGATACAAGAAAAGTACGTGTCTGATAAAGCTACAAAGCTATTGGCCATTGAGGAACAGTTACTTCACTACTAAATACTTGAGCCACCGGAGATTAGATACCTCTTGGGATTATCCCATGAAAGTAACCTACACAACATGGTCATATTGCATTTATAGTTAAACTAGAATTTAACCAGGAGTAGAACACATAAGATCAGAATATACTTCAAGTCGCTGCCTCTTATATTAATCATGAATCAAACCCATATCTCATGGGATGTCTTGCACTACGCCAGTCTCATACCATTAAACAAAACAAGATCGTAACTCTCAAAGGCTTAAAAAAAGATGACACCATGTCATTTAATTGCTCTTTTTGTAGAAGTCATATATTTAAAATTGTGTATTTTCCAGGTCAGCACTATAACATTTGGATGAAATGGAAATAACATTTTCCAAGAAGAAAAGATAGCAGCAAATCACACTCCCACATGGTTTCTTTTACACGAGGACATACAGAAGCGTGGTTCTAACAAGCATAGGGCATAATTTATTTGACAGAAGTCATCTAAGGCTAACTTGTCTTTCAAGCAAATGTTCCCAGAACATATTCAGCAAGTACACGTTTCTGGCTTCAGTAAATTTGTTCTGAGTTCTTTGTGAACTTTCCCTACCAAGTCTTCAGAAACAGATTTCTGTTAGCTGTATTATCACTGCTGGCAATCTAAAAACACAGGGAAGTCTATGTTAAGCCTTCCCTTTCAGTTTCTTCCCTTGCACAATTTTCTTGTCATCTTTAACAATTTGAAACATGGTAACAGTTTTTTCCAACTTCATTTACTAAAAAAGTATCCTTTAAAACCTGAAATGCGTTTCCTCTGCACATTTTTTGCCACTCTTCACAACATGCCTGGCATTGGCACATTTAATTAACTAGCATTACACTGATCCCACCCTTGCAAATATTCCTACTCATACTACATTTCGGTCATATTTTAAAATTCCACCGAGGTTCCAAAAGTCTAAATGAAACGTTATCTGCACTTAAATAAAAAGAAAGCACTGTATTTCCATCCAAATTCAATCTCATTTACAGGCTGGATTCTGCTATTTGTAATAGATAGTTCAGTCATTTCCTGAAAACAGCCTTCTAGCAAATATTATCCTGTCCTCTATTTCTTACCAGGTAGTTAAAAAATATATAGAAGCTTAATTTATTACATATTGTTACATTTTGGAAAATATTTTCTAATATTTTTGCAGCTTCAACATATCCCTTTTAGAATAATCTGGTTTCAAGAGGTTCAGTGTTTTGTGGATAACACCCTAAAAATTAATGTAGAATTACTTTGTATTTTATTCTAATTATAATTTATGTCTCTGAATCAATATTTTAGTCATGCTGCCCCACAGAGTTTACTGTTTTAACAAGATGCCTCGATAGAGATCAATATATTTGAAGTAGACAGAGAACAAATTATATAAAAACAACACAACTGAAGAAACAGGTTCAATCATTAGGAACTTGGCTTGGGGTGCAAGTGCAATATATCATAGACTGATACACAGTAGGGTAAAAACACCCAATATTACACCCATGGAATCTCATTAAATGGGCTGACCCACAATCTGATACAACATTTCTCTGGTAGGTCAAACATAACATAATAAAATCATCTTTTTAAGCCTCTTAAAGCAAAATTATGAACATCTTGAAAATAGCCAGTCTATTAAAAACTGCATCTTAAAATATAAAAGTTCATTCAGCCTTATGTTAGAATCCTTATCTTAACTGCAAATTTGGGACTCACAACGGTTCTACTGAACCAATCTTACTCATGTAGGGTCTACTGTATCCTAAGTTTAGATTAGTAGAAACATGTGGGTATGTGTGTTGCAGCCATAGTACGACACCAAAATGTACTGTTGAAATAATGTTTCCCCAAAGCAGTGCAGTATTTCATTTAAAGGCTATGGATAATGTTAGGAGCATCAGTTATATAAGAATTTAGCTTACATGAGCTGTCAGGGAACTAGAAATAAAGGCTACCGATCGAGCCAACAGCTCTCTTACGTATTTCATTGAGAAGGAAAAGGAACAGTCTGCAGATGCAGTGAAACCGAAGGCTGTAGAAGACAAATTGTTGAAAATGTTAAAAATATATATATTTTCAGCCCAAAATATGTAGAATGCAATAATAGAAAAATATCCAGAGCCTTTAAAAACCTTTTATTTAAATTAAGGTTTGACTTTACATATTACCTCGAGTTGCAAAACATTTTATCAGTTTATTATTATCACATTACAATCTGAAATTTAAGCTTTATATTAGGATAACCTGGCCTATACGTAGAAATCCTTTAGGATTCTACTTATGCATAGAAAGATCTGGCAGGCTTCTGTAGTGATTGCGGTATTTCTGACAGTAGGAATAGCAGTGCAGACTGGGTAATTCTTGAAAAGCAATGGGGACTGTGTAAATTTAAATAGCGCTGCAGACTGGGTAATTTTTGAATAGCAGTGCAGCCTAGGTAATACTTGAATAGCACTGCAGACTGGGTAATTCTAGAATAGCACTATAGCTTGGGTAATTCTTGAACAGCACTGCAGACTGGGTAATTCTTGAATAGCACTGTAGGCTGGATCATTCTTGAATAGTACTGCAGACTGGTTAATTCTTAAATAGCACTGCAGACGGGTAATTCTAGAATAGCATTACAGCCTGGGTAATTCTTGAATAGCACTGCAGACTGGGTAATTCTTGAATAGCACTGCAGACTGGTTAATTCTTTAATAGCACTGCAGACTGGGTAATTCTTGAATAGCACTGTAGACTGGATCATTCTTGAATAGTACTGCAGACTGGTTAATTCTTGAATAGCACTGCAGACTGGGTAATTCTAGAATAGCACTGCAGACGGGTAATTCTAGAATAGCATTACAGCCTGGGTAATTCTTGAATAGCACTGCAGACTGGGTAATTTTTGAATAGCACTGCAGACTGGGTAATTCTTGAATAGCACTGCAGACTGGGTAATTCTTGAATAGCACTGCAGACTGGGTAGTTATTGCTGTCAAAATTACTTGAGACTCTGAAGAAATGGCAAAAATGCCAAAGTGAACTGAGCCTAATAATGCAATGCAACCACCAGCTACTTTTTATGAAGTCATTTAAAGTGCCGACAGTGGGATAAAATAGGCACTTCTCACAAACAGTAGCACAGGATTTTCCAATGTCATCAAACTTCCATCCTCTAAGTAACGGAAAGGACAAAACCAGTGCTAAGCTGTTCATGCTACTGGAATAATGGGATGGGTGATTTAAGAAGTAGAAAACTCTCACAGGCTGAGGAGACATCTCACTGTCAATGGACGCCACAATGAACTTTGTTTCACAAGTGTTGGATCAGTTTGACTTGTGTTAAATGCAGAAGTAAAATGTTTCCTTCATATTATGCCAAGATAACAGCACAGAATGCATTTTATTTCATGGAATACATTTGGAAATGTCAGTTTCTGGGTTTAGTTGACCTTTATGTTTTAAGTCATGATGAAAACTGCACTTTACATCAAACTGTTAGAATAAACTGCAAGAATGAATGGCATCAATACAATAGTGAAGCAATTAGATTGTGTAAATACATGTTTAAACTTTATTCCACACTGTGTTCCCAATATACCAGAGAAAAGTCTCAAATATGCTTCATATAATGGCATTCCTAGTATTACAATGCTACAAAGAAACTGTAAACCTAAAAAGTAAAATAGACCTAGAAAATTGGTGATGTTTTTCACCTTTTCTACTGCAGGTGAAAATTTGGTCAGGACTCTACCCTCTAAAGCAGGGATGGCCAACCTGTGGCTCTTCAGATGCTGTAAAACTACAACTCCCATCATGCCCTGCAGTAGGTTGATAGCTGTAGGCAGTGTGGGCATGCTGGGAGTTGTAGTTTTGCAACAGCTGGAGAGCCTCCGGTTGTTCTAAAGAAACAACTTTTAGCAAATGAGGCAGTGGAAAAAATTGCCCAATGGTTACTGAAAGGGGTTTAGGCGGAAACCCTTCTGTCCTGTGTGGGAGGCCTGGTTTTATCCTTGCTATGGGGCCCTTACTTCTCTATGTACACCACTGGGCTGGTGCCTTCTACTCTGTACTTTAAAAAGCCTATATATTGTACAGTTTATTATGTGTATGTAACCTCTAACCACTTCACATTTGTGTTCTTGTACATTTTTTACCTGCTGATTATTTTATTGGTGTTAATATTCTTTTATCTAATATATAAAGCTGAGTGTGTGTGTGTGTGTGTGTGTGTGTGTGTGTGTGTGTGTGTGTGTGTGTGTGTGTATGTCTGCTAAAGGAATCTGCACCGTCGCACCTACAATCACGAAATTTGGCACACAGGTACATCAGGTGTCCGGGAAAGTTTTAGAAATATTTAGATATTTTAAAAAATGCATTAACCAATAGAAGCCTGGTCACATGACCCTTATCAGCCAATACAAGCTCACAGGCAGTTTGCCCCTTTAAAGCAGACCTACAGCAGTGAACTGGCTAGGTTGTTATGGAAACCTGGTGTGTGTGGGGACTGAGTGCTGTGGATGACACTGTTAAAGGAGTATTCCGGTTACCATAAATATAACTCATGTTTTAGACTAACTCATCATCAATCATTACCTCATATAATGTAAATTCCACATATTTACCGTTTAGTAGTAATAAAAGATGTTTTCTTCAACTTCCTCCTAAATTACTATGGTATCAACCTGTAATACAGGCCACCCTCAAAAGAAGGACTTAAAAGCCCCCCCAGGTCCCACTAAGTCACGCCCCCGACTAAGTCAGGCCATGCGCCTTCCACTCCGCATCTGACCCATTGAAAAAATGAAGGTAAAAATCAACTTCTGTCAGCTGAAGGGGAGGGAGGGTGACTTTCTCCCTGCAGCTCATGCTCAGACTGCACAGTGCTGTCTGAGTGGAGCTGTTCAAAAGGACATCCCTGTGTCCATCCAGGCCCTACGCATGACAGAGGACAGGGAGTCTGAAAGCCAGAATGTCCAGCCTTCCCCCAACGTGAAGCCATGCCACCGGTTCCCATGAAGCCACATCCCTAAACACAAGGCCACACCCCCCGGTTCCATGACGACACGGAGGAGAAGCTGTATGAGTGTGAGCTACTGAAAGGGTGGACATCCCTGTGTCTGTCCAGGCCCTGCGCCAGATGGTGGACAGGGAGTCTGAAATCCAGACTGTCCAGCCTAAAACCGGACCTCTGGCCACCCTAGGGGCAGGCTGATGTTAGGGTGGCCAGATGTCCGGCTTTAGGCTGGACAGTCTGGCTTTCTGGCTCCCTGTCCTCCATCCAGTGCAGTGCCTGGACAGACGTAGGGATGTCCACCCTTTCAGTAGCTAACGCTCAGACAGCTTCTCCTCCGTGTCTTCACAGAGCCAGGGGGCGTAACCTCATATTTAGTGGCGTGGCTTCATGAGGACAGGGGGTGTGGCTTCATGGTTAGGGGTGTGGCTTCATGGGGACCAGGGGTGCTGCTTCACATTGCGGGGAATGGTCGGTGAGGTCTGGCTTTCTGGGGTGAAGACAGCGGCCCCCCTTCTTACTGTGGAGGTCACAGTTAAAGGGGAGGGCGCTGTGGATGTTTCTGTTAAGGGGCGGGCTGCTGTGGAGGTCACTCTCGATATCTTTTAACGACACACACACAATTATTAGATGAAATATACCCGGGCGAAGCTGGGTCCTTCAGCTAGTATTTAATAAAGACTGTTTTTTGGACTTTGTCATGCTGTCTACCATTTCTTTGAAACACAGAAGAAAGAGAAAGAATGACCATGCTAAATGAACTGTACATTACAAAGTCTAAATGAAAAACCTGCTGGAGTAATGACAAACTGTGTGAACAGTTTGAATCTCTGTGCAGTGTGAGCTTTATTATTGTAACTTTACCAAATATCAGCATGGCTTCTTCTGGACTCATAAAATGGTCCAATCTGGCAGCTGCAGTCTCATAAAGGCTCCTCATTTGCCTCATGTGTACAGGCGTTATTGTAGAGGAGCAAAAGTGCATTGGTGGTAACAAGCTGACAAAAGACAAATTAAAGTACCAGGCACAATAAACAGCAGAAACTGGAATAGATATGTTCATAGTATCTGCAAAACCGACAGATGTCTTACCTGCTGCTTCAAAAAGCAGATCAAGGTTTCTATTTGTTGCATTGTTCATTTCTGTACCTTTATTTAGCAGCTTTATTGAACCTTTATTAAACCCTTATATATTAGAAAACTGCAATTTACAGAAATTGATTGATATGATCTTTTTATCAGTAATACATTAAAAGCTGCAACAACCCATTAATAAGCTTCCAAGAGCTCATGCAGACGACCGTTGAGTGTTTTGCGGTCCACAAGTCCCAAAACACAGATACCGAAGACGTGCATTATGCATTTTGCAGAACAGAAGGACTGTCCCCTAATGGAACAGTAATGTGGACAATAGGAAATGTTTTATTTTTTGGTGGAACAGACATATGGAAACGGAAACGAGTCATTTCGGGGTTTTTGCAGCTCCATTGAAGTGAATGGTTCCGCATACGGGCCACAAAAAATTTAACAGACACGGAAAAAAAATACATTCACGTGCATGAGCCCTAATCATGAAGCAACAGACATAACCTGCTCTAATCTGCTTTTAAAAGATTAGAGAGTAACAGGGAGTACACTGAGAATGTTAAAGGGGTTATCCAATCCTATAAAAAGCCCCCAATATGCCGGGCCCGCCACACTGAATATACTTACCTGGCTCCCCGTGCCGCTCCTGGTCCCCGCACTGCCGTTGCTGCGCCCTTGTACCCTTCATTCTCTGGGTCAGTACGATTACATCGATACCCCATATGTATATGTTTTTTATGTTTAAATAGTGTAAAAATAAATTTAAACTTTGAAAAAAAAAACATTTCTTTTTACATATCTCTTCATATTTATAGAAAAAAGAAAAAAACACTGGCAGCACAAAAGAACCACGGAGTCGAGGTGCACGCCCTAGGTCCGACAAAGACCATCCACAAACAAATCCAGAAAATAGGCAGCACTCCCATATAAAATAAAGCAAAAAAAACCTTTATTTACCCATGCTGTGGGACCGCGATGTTTCGGCTCAACACTAGAGCCTTTCTCAAGCTCAGGCTTGAGAAAGGCTCTAGTGTTGAGCCGAAACGTCGCGGTCCAACAGCATGGGTAAATAAAGGATTTTTTTGCTTTATTTTATATGGGAGTGCTGCCTATTTTCTGGATTTCTTCATATTTATATATACTGAGCTGTTTTGGGGCTCATTTTTTGCGAGACAGTCTAGTTTTTATTGATACCATTTTGGAGTGTGTGTGACTTTTTGATCACATTTTATTTCATTTTTTTGGGTAAGAGAAGCGATGAAAAAAATGGCAAATTGATCCTTTTTCCACTACGGAATTCACCGTATTTTAATAGTATGGGCGTTGGCCAGGACTTTAAAGATGGCACCCGCTCCGTGCAGGCCACGGGTGACCTGCTTTTCCCACTAGCAGACACCCACGGCTAATGTCCGCGACCGGCAGTAATGCTGATCGCTATATTTAACCCCTCGAGTGCCACGGTCAAGCCTGGCCAAGGCACCCGAAGGCAGCACGCTTCCGGTGTTGTTCCGGCTCCCCCGTGTGGCGATCGAAGGAACCGGAGTGTGCCTGCAGCAGCCCCTGTCATAGTAAATGACAGGAGGCTGTGGCATAGGCTTTCCTATGGAGCCCTTGCCTGTAATAGGGCTCCATAGGAAAGCACTATAATCATCATAGACTCCAATGCAAGTGCATCGGAGTCTATGATATAAGCAATCAAATGATTGCTAGTTATAGTTCCCTATGGGAACTATAAAAAAAAGGGTAAAAAATAAATAAATAAAAAAACGTAAAAGTTCAAATCACCCCCCTTTACCAAAAATAAAAATAAAAGTATTAAAAAAATAAAAAAATACACATTATGGGTATCGCCGCGTGCGAAAATGCCCATATTATAAAAATAGAAAAAATCCCATATGGAAAACAGCGAAACGGAAAAAAGCTTCAAAATGCCCGATTCGCCATTTTTTGACGCTTTTTTTTTTAATTAAATAAAAAGCGATCAAAAAGTCAAACACACCCCAGAATGGTATCAATAAAAAGTTCAGATTGCCCCGCAAAAAATGAGCCCCCATACAGCTCCGTACACATAAAAAAGAAGAAATTAAAAAAAAAATGTCCAACATTATACTTTTTTTTATCACTATCAAAACACAAGAAAAATTACACATATTAGGGATTGCCGGATTTGTACTGACTAGTAGAATGAAAGTAACTGGTCAGTTTTAATGAAAATTGTAATGTAAATAAAAAAAACATAAAACTGTAGCGGAATTGCGTTTTTTTTGCAATTTCACCCGATTTGGAATTTTTTTTCCACTTCCCACTACACCATATGCAATATTAAATGGTGGAGTTGGAAAGTACAACTTGTCCCGCAAAAAACAAGCCCTCATACAGCTCATTCTGCATAATTGAATTCACTTCTACTATTCAATTATGCAGAAAATGAAAATGAATGAAATTAGTTACCCTTTAAACATAGCTTCTGGTTTTCTCAACCTAGCCATGTTATTATTACTGTGTTCATATGCATAACCTTACATTTGTCAGTGTTAAACCTCATCTGCCACTTCTCTGCCCAAGCCTCCAATCTATCTAGGTCCATCTGTAGCAGTGTACTGTCCACTTCTGTGTTAATTACTTTACACAGTTTAGTGTCATCTGCAAATATTGATATTTTACTGTGCAAGCCTTATACAAGATCATTTATAAATATATTGAAGAGAATAGGGCCCAGTACTGACCCCTGTGGTACCCCACTAGTGACAGTGACCCAATCTGAGTATGTTTTCTATCACTGAGCCAGTTACTTACCCACATACAGACATTTTCTCCCAGGCCAAGCATTCTCATTTTATATACTAACCTTTTATGTGGTACAGTGTCAAATGCTTTGGAGAAGTCCAGATATACGACATCCATTGATTCTCTGTGGTCCAGTCTTACCTCCTCATAGAAACTGATTAAATGAAAACGCAAAACCGAAAAAACCTCCGGGGCAGAAAGAGTTAAAAGTTTGTTTTTGTTTTTTTTACTTTTTTTGTTATGATTTTGAAGCTTGTATTTGAGCAAAATCCGTTTTTTTGTATTTAATTCTGAACATTCATGGATTTTTTACATCCATTCAAAGGTCAGAATTGCCCATTTCTTATGTTGGCCTGTCAACTGCTGGCCAAAATAAGAATTGCAGCTTAAATATATATTTATATATTTAGTTCCCTGTGAGAATTATTCAATAAAATGTATCTGTATAGCGCCACCTGCTGTTCTCTTCCTTATTTTTGGTCTGTCTCATTGAGCTGGTCAAATGTGCTCAGTTTAAATCTTTAGTTGTCGCCAGTCATATGTTCTGTCGGAAGCTGTGGCAGTTAAAGGGAGAGCTGCAGCAAAAAGGAAATGTCCCTGAGCTGCCAGCCTGAAGATAACCCTGCAAAGCAATTGGAGCAATGGATGGGGAGATCTCTGGTTCTATGTGTGGTACAGGGCTGGTTCTAGCTTTGTTGGGAAAAAGACTGTCTTGTACTATAGGATGTCTGATTTTTTAATTTTTTATATAAATTATGGCATAGTCCCTTTAAGACTAAAATCAGCAGCAGTCTCTCTGTCTTTCTGCCTATCTCCAGCAGTCCTTCCTTTATCCCCTCTCCTCCTTCCCCTCACAGAAGACAGATTTGAGCAGTGAATTCAGGGTTAAGATCTCTTTCGTGTAGTGGTTCGTCTGTGAAGAATCTGTGTTTGTTCCACGTATCTGTTTTTTTTTTTTCATCTATGGACACTGCTGGGCTGAAAATTAATTTCCAGTGCATCTCCTACCAGTGGTTAGTAAAAACCACAGACCAAACTTGGATGGCATCCATGTAGTGTCTGTGATTTTCATAGAATATAATGTGCATGAGGGGTGTAAAAGAATAGGGCATGCTTCCATGGTATCAACATGGACCCACACTGATGTGTAAAAAAAACTCATCAAAGTCAATGGGTACGTATGATGTCCATGAAGACCATGGACAGCACATGTCCATGATTCACTAACATGTGAAAGACGCCTTAGTGAAGAGGTGGGAGAGACGGGGATGAGTCTGATAAAAGCATTTTTCTCTGATAAGACATATAAAAAGTTTCTAATATTTTTAAAATTCACTTCTACTATTCAATTATGCAGAAAATGAATGAAATTAGTTACCCTTTAAAAATAGCTTCTGGTTTTCTCAACCTAGCCATGTTATTATTACTGTGTTCAGTGACTTCTAGCATGGACGTGTCTTCTACATTTCCATCTCAGTTCCATCATACTTCACATTCCAGTTTTGCTACAGAAGCCAATGTCATGTACTATATATGGAATTTTTATTGTCAAGTCAAAATATCTAAAAGCAACAACGGTTTAACCACCAACTTGCATGCCACATAGACTTTCAGACCATGCAATACTCACTACTGAGTTCCAAACTGCTGAGGGAAGCAATATCATCTGCAGAACTGTTCAAAGAGAAGATTGCATTTCCATCATCACACAGACACAAAAATGCCACTAGCGTATGTTAGAGTGATGCACCATCTTACTCAGGAGCAGTGAAAACATGCTTCCTGGACTGAAGAATTCATGACTTTGGTCTGTTAATGCTTCAGACCAAGTAAATTATGGTGGAAGAACACTGCTCTTGGGCTATTTTGCATAAGTAGGACTCTGCATTATTTGGAAGTCCAACCTCTGTGATGCTTGGTGTTCACCAGAAGTTAAAGTAGCAGCACTAAAAAATGCCATGCAACTTTGGACACCAACCTTTTTTTTGTGCCCCACAATAAGCAGACTGGAGTTGAGAAGAAACAGAATGGTAGTATGATTTTCTAGTGCCTAGCAGCTGGCAGAGACCACAGGAGTCTGAACCCAACCTGTTGGACATTGATGGCCTATTCAAGTAGTTTTCTATCAATGTTTCCACTGAGACAACCCCTTTAATGTTACATCATACAGCTGCATTTAAAAGAATTGTGTATGAATAGCTTCATGGCAAAAGTTTAAAGGGGTTATCCCACGAATAATGTAAAAAATGAATATCAGACATCATATAGTACATGACAACCTCTTTTTAACAAAGCTAGAACCAGCCCTGTACCTCAGATGGATCCAGAGATCTCCTCATTCATTGGTCTGCTAGATTTATGTCAAGCTGACAACTCAGGGGGAGTGTCTTTTCTGCTGAAGCTCAGGAGGCGTGTCCCTGCTCGCCCTATCACAGCTCAGGAGACAGTTAAAAGTTGAAACTGAGCATGTGCGGCCTGCTCAGTGAATAGGTCAAAGAAATAAGAAATTAAGTGGTCCTATACAGATAGATTTTATTGAATAACTCAGTAGCTATACAAAATTTTTAATTACATGCAATTACAAAAGTATTCAGCTACAGGTGCTGGTTTGAAAACTGTAGAATATTTTTTGTGGGACAACCCCTTTAAGGAAGGTTCTTCTTTGTTCAGCATTACCTGTTCACACAAACTAAGGTCTACATATACATGGTTTACCAAGTCTTGTGTCAGAACTGCAAAGATTCCTAACTTCAACACCACTGAACCTGTTTGAGAAGAAATAAGCTGGCCATACGCATGTAATAATGGTCAGCTGAACATTTGGCAGATAGCTATCACTCCCGATCCCCCTATACACTCACCGGCCACTTTATTAGGTACACCATGCTAGTAACGGGTTGGACCCCCTTTTGCCTTCAGAACTGCCTCAATTCTTCGTGGCATAGATTCAACAAGGTGCTGGAAGCATTCCTCAGAGATTTTGGTCCATATTGACATGATGGCATCACACAGTTGCCGCAGATTTGTCGGCTGCACATCCATGATGCGAATCTCCCGTTCCACCACATCCCAAAGATGCTCTATTGGATTGAGATCTGGTGACTGTGGAGGCCATTTGAGTACAGTGAACTCATTGTCATGTTCAAGAAACCAGTCTGAGATGATTCCAGCTTTATGACATGACGCATTATCCTGCTGAAAGTAGCCATCAGATGTTGGGTACATTGTGGTCATAAAGGGATGGACATGGTCAGCAACAATACTCAGGTAGGCTGTGGCGTTGCAATGATGCTCAATTGGTACCAAGGGGCCCAAAGAGTGCCAAGAAAATATTCCCCACACTATGACACCACCACCACCAGCTTGAACCGTTGATACAAGGCAGGATGGATCCATGCTTTCATGTTGTTGACGCCAAATTCTGACCCTACCATCCGAATGTCGCAGCAGAAATCGAGACTCATCAGACCAGGCAACGTTTTTTCCAATCTTCTACTGTCCAATTTCGATGAGCTTGTGCAAATTGTAGCCTCAGTTTCCTGTTCTTAGCTGAAAGGAGTGGCACCCGGTGTGGTCTTCTGCTGCTGTAGCCCATCTGCCTCAAAGTTCGACGTACTGTGCGTTCAGAGATGCTCTTCTGCCTACCTTGGTTGTAACGGGTGGCAATTCGAGTCACTGTTGCCTTTCTATCAGCTCGAACCAGTCTGCCCATTCTCCTCTGACCTCTGGCATCAACAAGGCATTTCCGCCCACAGAACTGCCGCTCACTGGATGTTTTTTCTTTTTCGGACCATTCTCTGTAAACCCTAGAGATGGTTGTGCGTGAAAATCCCAGTAGATCAGCAGTTTCTGAAATACTCAGACCAGCCCTTCTGGCACCAACAACCATGCCACGTTCAAAGGCACTCAAATCACCTTTCTTCCCCATACTGATTCTCGGTTTGAACTGCAGGAGATTGTCTTGACCATGTCTACATGCCTAAATGCACTGAGTTGCCGCCATGTGATTGGCTGATTAGAAATTAAGTGTTAACGAGCAGTTGGACAGGTGTACCTAATAAAGTGGCCGGTGAGTGTATATATGCATGCTCAGTTAAGCATGCATTTCCTGTAAATGGGAGAAGGGATTCATCTGCAGACAGACACCACTGTAATACTGTTTTTCTCAATGAGAACATAATAATTGGGCATGTTGAAATCCAAAATGTCCAACCCATCTTTTCCCCCGCATCTTACATCAGCGGCCCCATAACTCATTAGTTTTTTATACTGAGTCTTACTGATCATCAGTAATACTATTGTGATGAGTGCATGCAAAGCTCTATGTCATGTTTCATCATCTGGTAGAAATTCTTCCCATAAAAGCTGAGATTTTCAGATTTCTACATACTGTTGGCGACATGTTGTTATTATGTTTATTTAACCTATCAGTAATTATATTAATAAAGAATGTCCATCTACAGTACTGTGCAAAAGTTTTAGGCAGGTCTGAAAAAATACTGCAAAGTAAGAATACTTTCAAAAACAGAAGTGTTAACAGTTTAAACGTAAATTTATTCTGAAGCAGGACAACAACCCCAAACATGCAACCAATGTCATTAAGACCTATCTACAGTGTAATGAAGAACAAGGAGTTCTAGAAGTGATGATATGGCCCCAAGAGAGCCCTAATCTGAACATCATCGCGTCTGTCTGGGATTACATGAAGAGACATGGATCTGACAAAGCCTACATCCACAAAAGATCTGTGGTTAGTTCTCCAAGAGGTATGGAACATCCTCTCTGCCGAGTTCCTTCAAAAATGGTGTGCAAGTGTACACAGAAGAATTGATGCTGTTTTAATGGCAGTCACACCAACTATTGATTGGATTAGATTAGTTTTGTTTGTTCATTAACTTTGCATTTTGTTACTTGAAATAAATTAACTAGTAGCACTTCTATTTTTGAAAGCATCCTTACACTGCAGCATTTTTTCACACCTGTCTAAAACTTTTGCACAGTACTGTAAATTAATCCCTTAGGTATCTGATTAAATGATATTCTTCCCTATTAAGAAAACAAGAAGAAGCTATCAGGTCGCTGTACATCCTATTAATAAATTCTCAAATTGTCTTTACGAGAGATCAAATGAAATATTGCATTTAGGTATCAATAGACACTGCCATCTACTGACCAAAATATAAAAATGGTAATGTATATTTTTGTCACTAATAATAGGTTCCTACAAATCTCCTAGGTACAAGATCATTTACACATTTGAAGTGGAAAAATGGACAATCATTATAGCAGAAAAGATTCAGTAATATACATTCATTATTCCATATAAACCAACAGCATATTAATTAACTTACACTTTAAAACTAGTGTTTGTACAAGATTGGTGAAGATTTACAAGCACAGCTTGGATGATCAGGCCTGGATTGTCAGTACAGGACAGATCATGTGCATCATTTTTATATCTGAATAAAAAATGTAAAAAAAATGTAAAAGGGAAAGTATAAAAACAAGATTCTACATCTATAAACACACATATTAACTTTTGTGTAACTGAGATATATTGTTAACAGCAACATTTTATATCTTGCTAGATTTCATTTTGTATATAATGAATATACCTAATTTTTCTACTACTATATACTGTAGGTTGGGTAGTTCCTTAATTTCAATCTGTAACCATTCTCTTTTGTACACAGTAGTTGTCACATAATAGTGTAGGACTGTGGCAAGAAAATGAAATTTCTCTCTTATTCTCATTCACATGCAAGGGAATATCTACTATAAAAAGACCACGTGGCTATGGGGCCCACGGAGAGAGGGAGTCTGTCCAGAATCCAACAATGCTGTAAAAAAAAGTTGGGGAAGGGGTGGGTAGCATTATCAATCACCAAACAAAGGCCCACTTTTAATTTTTACTATAGGCCCCACTTACTTCTACGTACATCCTAATTCAGATTCATTATCACCCTATAAATCAGCATCTATCTGTTAAATGGCTGACAAGGAAGCTATTGGAAACACCTTGTACCATATCTTAGCCTCTCTATTAAAGGGGTTTTCAGGGATTTCACTACTGATGAGCTATCCTCATGATAGGTCATCAGTATCTGATCGGTGGGGGTCCGACACCCAGGCCCCCCAGCCGATCAGCTGTTTAAAAAGGTACCGGCGCTCCTGCGAGTGCCGAGGCCTTCTCTCAGCTCACTAAGCACAGCGCCGTACATTGTACAGCGGCTGCGCTTGGTATCATGCTCAGCCCCATTCACTTGAATGGGGCTGAGGCGCTCCTAGACCATGTGACTGATGAACGTGAAGTCACTGGCCTGCCTAGGAAAAGCTAAGAGAAGGCTGCGGCGCTCACGGGAGGACAGGTGCCTTCTCAAACAGCTGATCGGCGGGGGTCCCAGGTGTCGAACCCCCACTATCAGATACAGTCAACAGTAGTAAAATCCCGGAAAACCCCTTTAAGGAATTGCTGCATATAAAAGTCCCTAAAATATACATATATAAATAAAACCTTAGAGGTACAAGAGAGACATAGCTATAATTCATAGGGCCCCCATCAACTTGTGTAAGAAAATTAAAACAGCAGCATAAGTTACAAAAATTAAAGGTATGTATCAAAAATCCACGTTATATTAACAAGAAGCCATATAGTTATTCCCCACAAAAAGGTACAATGTCCACACACACACACACACACACACACACACACACACACACACACACACCCTCTCTGGGCTGCTATAGTTATAGTTACACTCATGGTTTGCAAAGATGCATATAATGCACAGTACAAAAGTTTCAAAAGTAATTTTAATATTTGAATTTTGTTGAAAACTATAGGGGTGAGCCACCAAACTGGCGTAAAATAGAACTGGCTTAGTTCCTCACAGCAACCAATTAGATTTCACCTTTTATTTTCCAAAGGAGCTGTGAAAAATGAAAGGTTGAAGCTGATTGACTGCTATGGACAATTAAACCAGTTCTAATTTACACCACTTTGATAAATCTCCCCCTATGTATTTAGTGAACTCTCTGGAAGTAGCCATGTATTATCTGCTGTCTGCAGGACAGACTTCGGAGTCCAGGTTAATACTTATATTTCCATATATGGTGGGACTGTATAAAACCATCATCCACAAAGCACATTGAAAACCTGCTCTGCAGACTGAGGTTAACAAGAGTTTTACAATTTATTCCAACTTGTTCCAGATTCTACTGGAGATTGTCCTTATTTAATAATCTAGAAAACACAAATTGTATTCTCTGGCCACTCAGTATTCACATTGTTATTCCGGATGCAATTATTATCCTCAAAAATGCCTTGGTGAACTGAAAAGTATGTATGTGGGATTTAAAGCTTAAAACTATGTCACTTGGAAGAAGTGTTTTAATTATCTATGCCAAAAAACTGACTAAGAGCTTTGCAGGTTGTCATTATTGTGAAGTTATTGATAGTAACATGAACACCAAGTCAGGATTTTCCTCCATCCTTTAAACTATTGGGATTTCCGTCAATCCCATTTGGTGCACATTTGCCAAACACCAAAGAGCTCCACTGTATAAATGGTAAAACCAGTCGTGAGCTTGGTCCAGTACTTGTGGGGGTGGTAAGAGACAAGTTTGACTTTCATTAGGATTTAAGAGGATAAATGATAGTGAAGGATGTTCGTGGATAGCGAATAATAGTCGTTACTTAGCTGACTTTACAAAACAAACCACAAAAACTCTCCATATGCTTTACGGGCAATGATTTCTAAAGCTGTGAAGCTGAGCAAATCCACGTACCTAAAGAGATGAACGCACACTTCAGTAAATTTCAGGAAAGTTATTTGCATATCTATCAATTTGTATGTCACACATATCAGGTGTGAAAGAGCAATAATGGGCTCTAAATTCATTGTGCATGTGCAATGGTGGAACCGGGAAGTACAGTTTTAAACATTGTTAGCCAGCTACTTATCTGTTCTATGAGAATTCATGACTTCTACTTAGTTCCTCAACAAAGGTTCAGAATTTTGCTACTTTCAGACCACCAAAGCTCTCCTGAGCCACTCTTACTGAATTCTTCTTCAGTTCACAGGCTGGTACACTGATCATTACTCCTCAGTGCAGCACCTCACCCCACACATTCCTCTGGTGTGAAAAAAGGTAAAGGGACTACTTCACCGCTCCTTGGTCCCTCTCAGGTGGGTCACATGGTTCATACACCACATGCCCACTCTGACAAACCAGGACTGCAGTGACTCCCAGAATACCCACTACCAGTAATGTACTGACTCACTCTTCCTCCACTGAAATTCCGCCCAGGATTTATACAAACAAAACTGCCCTATTAACCTAATATGCACACAACACAAGGTGCCCACATATGCATTACCGGTATCTTACAGATGATACAGAGGAGACCCATCAGATACACTTCCTATTATACAACAAATAGCCCTGATCATTTAAGTGGTTTTCTATCTTTACATGTGACATCCTATGGGGGAAAAAATGATCATGGGGGAACCACTTCCCAGTTGCTCACTTGATAGTTCGCTTGGCCAATATTAAAAACATTTGTCTTTCTATTTGTCAGACACCATACGAAATAGCAAAAACCTAGTACTGTTATCAATAAAGGAAATAAAGTTCCACCATGATGGCACTCTATAATAGTATGCTGTGCCCGTGGATAAACGATTTGGCCATATAATGAATCACAAATAAATGCCAGCAAACCCCCCTTAAATAGCATCTGTCAGCATGATCAACTCTATGAAACCATGTATATTGCCTGGTTGGGTTGCTCATGCTGGGTAAAACAATATATTTATTTTCTCTATAGGATTAATAGATGCTGAGATATTAATTTTTATATTTATGTAAATTACCTATTTGGAGCACCAAGATGCTGGCCATAGCGTTAGGAGAACTGCTAGAGCAATGCCCCATGCTCTCCCCCCCCTCTACACTCCCCTTTCAGTGACAGGGCTAGACATCTTGTCTAGCCCTGTGTCCTTGTGGCAGCGCCAAGGCTCAATGACTGGCACAGTGAATCAGATGCTGCTTTCTGATCTTGAGAAGCAGCAGAAGATCAATTGCATAAGCACAGAGTCAGCTCGGTTACTGAGCGCCTGTTGAGCGCTATCGTTCGAGCTCATCAGATCCACTGTGCAGGTGCCAGGTCAATAAGCCTTGGCACTGGCACAAAAACACAAGGTTAGATGAGATGTCTAGCATTGTCACTCAAAGTAAAGGAGGAGAAGAGTGGGCATGGAGCATTGCACTAGTGGTGCTCCTAGCACTATAGCCAGCCCCTTGGTATTCCAAATAGGTAATTTACATAAATGTAAAAATAAATATATCTCGGCAACTATAAACCCTCTAGAGATAAGAAATATACCATTTTACTTAGCATGATCAGCACTGCCAGGCAATATGCCTTGTTTAACAGGGCTGAACATACTGACAGATGCTCTTTAAATATTCCTTTATGTTCTCTTCTTCGTACCATGTTTCAGCCTATGTACTGTAGCCAGTTTCAAAGTCCAGGATGTGCTGTAATATGTCACAAATAAGGAAAAACTAAATTGATATAAGTGAAGATTTGGAAGTGCCAGCATTTTTCAATCATTAGGGGGCAACCACCTGGTAGATGCTCACTTTGAAATCAATGGTCTACCAAGCAATAATGGCTACAACAGTCCTCCAAAGACAGTGCTACTCTTTGGCAGATAAATTAGTGTTGAAGCCCTTTACTTACATACAAAGTGGGTAGCAAAGTTAGGGTACAGAGAGCTAGAAGGAACCAAAGGCCCATTATCTCAGTGTGAGGATTCATTTGCTTATTGTCTGGATATATAATGGAAGTGAAGATTTGACTAGCTTCTGTACTACTAGTCTATGCTATAGCATATTAGTATTCATTCGAGGAAAAAAACTTTATTGTATAGAATTACTTTGTCAAAAGCCCTATGTTGAGGTCTTCTTCTCTACATTGCTGATATTCAATGAACTAATGGATGTCACAATGGTCAGGGAATACTCTATAAAGAAATGTTATCCACTGCGTGTGTATTCTTTGGAAGTGAACTTTATGAACACTCATTTTCTCATGTACAATGTATATTATACAGCTGTCATTTATAGTCCAGACGCCTTGATATAAGTAGACTCTATTTCTATAAAAGAGCATCCACTTACATATGCAAATCTCTGGTAATGTACACTATGTTAAGTAATATATTCTTTGTGCACATGGATCTTTTTTATAAATGAACGCGCTACAAATGGAACTGATAATACATCTGACACTGGTAATCTCTCTGGAAGGATAAGAAGAAATGCAAATTCAAACAAGTGTATGAGAAAGAAAAAAAATTTATAATAGTAATTTAAAGTAAATTCAATTTAATTTCTGCTGAATTTATTTTCCATCAAAAGCAAAATAACACAGCACGTTTTATTACATTATACACAAAAAAAGATTTCTTGATCAATCCAATTGTATCACATCTGGATACAATTGTGCTACAATCTGTTTTGTACCCTGCCTCTAACTGATCTAGTCTTGAAGATTCCTGTACTGACTAGGATATCAGTTCTGCGGAAACCTGCCTTTCTCAGTAATGAAAAGCAGAAACTCAACTGTAAATTTGGGACAGTAGATTTTAATTGTCATGGTGGGATGGTTGGTCCACAGCTTGCTCATGTATTAATAAGATTCTGGAAAATGTAATGGTTTGATGCCAAACTTCTAATGATAATCACAAACACACAAAAATTGTATTATCCTCTTATAAACCCCACCAAGAGTCCTTATTAAAATAATTTAAAGATTAGGGCAAAAACACAAGAAATTATATTAAAACACTCACTGGCCCAAATTTATGTCAGTGTTTGTGTCCGTTTTTGACATAAAAAGCAACTTTCACAATGTTTAATCAGAATTTGCACTACATTTATTCAACTTCTCAGTTGTTAAATTTGAACAGAGACAAGAAAATGGGGTAAGGTTTCCTAGGAGGCACTGCCTAAGTTAAAGTGATTGATAAAAATGGGAAATAGCATATATTTAGCATATCTTCACTCCTGACCTAGCACTATTTAGGTATGGCAACACAGCCTATAACAGCCAGTAACTTTCACTTGTCATCTGTCCTTGTTGTTTCACATAAGTATATATATCATCAGTATTCCATACAATTTTTTAGTACATAATATGGAGCTGATGACACCCAATGGGACAAATGAAATAGGTGTATATAATACACGTTTTAAAAGCACAGCATGCCCTATTTCCATTGGTTGCAGATGAAACACACAATTTTTCAAGTATATGGAAAGTGATTTAAATAAGGGTGCAGCTTTGTGTATACATCTGTATTGCATATTGCATCAGTATTTTATCTGTATTAGATCCAAGTTTCAAAGGCTGCCTGACTTGTAGTACATTGTCCCTAGAAAACAGCCCAACAGTATTTCTGATCTGTAATACTTATGATATACTGATGACATACTTATGCAATATCATCAGTAATACGTTTGTATTGCAGACTATATTATAGAAGTTTACACTAGAATTAGAGATGAGCAAAGTTCTCTAAAATTTGATTTGGCTGCTTCGCCAAATGTTGTAAAATGCTGTAAAAACAAAAACAAAACTTCCAATACCAGCACATTTGGAATTTTTTCCAGCTTCCCACTATATCATAAGCAATATAAGATGACGCCATTGGAGAGCAGAAATTATCCCACAAAAAACAAGCCCTTATAAGGCTATGTGAATGGAAAAATAAAAATGTTATGGCTCCAGGAAGGCAGAAAGTTAAAAACAAAAATGTAAAAAGTCCCTGTGTCTTTAAGAAGTAAATATATGTAACAGCACCGCATATTTAGGGGTTTGCATATTTTTTGCATATTTAGGAGACCATTTATGTCAACTCTGATCTAATGGAATAAAAAGAGTAGTTTTGTAATGCACTAGTAAAACCCTAATAAGTGCTTGTTCACACATCAGTTATTTGACCAGTTATTTCCATCAGTTATTGTGAGCCAAAACCAGGTGCAGGTCAAAAACACAGAACAGGTGCAAATCTTTTCATTACACCTGATTTCTGTGGAGGCTCCACTCCTGGTTTTGGCTCACAATAACTGATGGAAATAACTGATAATATAACTGATGTCTGAACAAGCCCTAAGGCTACTGTAGTTTCAAACTGCAGGCACAGCTTTCCGGCACAGATTGCAAACCTTACAAAAAGGTTTGTGTCCGTACGATTCTCGGAATATTTACCGGGTTTCAGCCAGATCTCCGCCGGGCCCCATAATAGTTAATGGGGTCGGACAGCATTCCGGCAGTGTCTGGCAGCAAACAGCCTGCCGGATTTGTTAACGGTAGTGTGAAACTAGCCTTAGAATTCAATTTTATTTTATTTTTTTCACATAATGAAACAAATGACCCATATAAATCATATATAAACCACTGCAGATAGATTTGATAAACCAGCTACAGAACTGCATTTGGGAATGTATCATAAAATGGCAGGCACACAGCCAAGTGTCATGGGGTCACTTGTGATGCTGGAGTGTTTTTGAAGTGGTGAGAGTTTATGATGAAAGCAGCAGCTTGGGAACCACCTGCAGTAATGAAACCGCTCGATCCGAGACAGCAAGAGGACAACTTAAACAGCATCTTGTGAAACAAAAGCCCCACACTACACACACACACACAAAAAGAAGACTGAATTGAGAATTGTTTGCTTGTACTATAGAAGCAGTCAGAAAAGGCTATTTTCAATCTATCATTTTCATCTTTTATATCAAACTATGCTGGGGCTTGTGGACCCACTAAAAATATACAGGGTCATTTATCAAACTGTTGTAAATTAGAACTGATTCCACCTTTTAATGCTCCTTTGGCTTATTGCAGTCATCGTACAGCTTTATGCCTAAGAGAGAAACAATGATGTTCCATAATAATTGTGGTGGCAAGCATTTTCTTTGTCTCTGTCATGCAATCAACAGTCTGGATTTATCAACAGGCACTGTAGGCAAATTCCCTGGGTGTCTCTTGGGGTAAAGTGCTTGCTAAAGGGAGGATGCCTAGGATGCACGTAGGCCATGTGACTGATGAATGTGACATTACTGGCCCAGGAGGAGGCGGCAGTGCTCTTCGGCCTCTTCAAATTCGGTAGCTGATTGTGGGGGAGAGTCGGACTCTCATGTACCCGATATTGATGAAATATCCTCAGCATAGGTCACCAATATTAAACCTTAAGAAAACTCCTTTAAACTTTCACCGTACATAACAACTAAAGTCGACATTGATAAATATCTTAGTAAAAGCCAACATAGATTCACAGTTATTAGTCAAGTACAGTTTAAAATTCTTCATTTTCTAATTTTATAGTAGTAGAAACTGTTTAGTTTAACCCCAACATCTTATTAGGAAGTGATGTCAAAACTATGCCAAATAAACTTTTAGAAAAGAGTGAAAATGAAGATTTGTGTGGTGTAACCCAGCACTAGGCTTATATTTATAAAGGTAAGGTAATGTATGAAGTTTAAATGTCTTTCATCAAGTCATCGCTTACTCCTCAGTGAACTGAATATAATTTTACACAATAATCTTCACCATTTCACATTTAAGCAAATGAGTTGAGCAGTCCGTGATTCTGTGAACCATGCTGGTCCCCAGAGAGAGATCAGGTGCTACAGAACAACAGAGTAACAAGGTGTTGAGTGGAAAGGACTGGACCAGATGGAATCTCTATCCTTCGAGGTTAAATATTTGCTGACACCGTAAACATTAAAGTGTAGGCGTAGAACAGTAGTAATGTTTTCTGCTTCTGGTACAGGTGAACCTGACTTCTATTCAGTTAAACCACAGGAAACTGTCTCCATATCTACATCAAATTCAGACAAACTGCGACCAGACCTTCCTCTACTCCGGCCAACTGGAAAATGATAGTTTAAAACATTGCACTTTTTAGAAAAAAATATGCAGGTTGTCAATGAAAGTCTTCAAAGAGAAATAAGAGTATTTATTAAAGCAAGCCTTAACCTGTTCTTGTCTGGATCCACAAACAACTACAAAATAGAAATGTCCCTGCCATTACAAGGGAAATAATGTGCAAAGAGGTATTTCCCAAGGAAGGAGAACCATCTTGCTAGCGCCACCATGTAGAAGTGGCTTCCTACTGTATGAGTCAAAATCTGACTTTTTAACAAGCCTTGGCACATGACAAGGGAAAATAGGAAAGTCAAATATTCATCTATAGACAGCTGTTTTGGAGTGCTTGCTCCTCATCAGTGTAGTGTGGGATTTTGGATGGCTGAGTGCAATGCCTTTGATGCAGCTTACAGTAGGTAGGATCCGAACTCTCCCTAAGCTACAAGGGAAAGAAAATATGTTCTAGTAAACTACAGCCACAGGTATCATGCAAAAGATAGCACATGCTTTATGTAATTGTATATTCGCATACAGGTCAAGATTTGCTGAATTAGGTTATGATATCACATTTGTTCAGTTGGGCATCTATGAGGTTAGATGCCATTAGAAACACGGCTCAGGTTTAATGGATTCTTAACTTCTTGCTGGGAAAGACAAGGGATTACCAAGAAACCAAGTCGAGAAATGGCAAAACATGTGACAACTTATTTCTTAGGGCTTGTTCACACATCAGTTATTTGATCAGTTATTTCCATCAGTTATTGTGAGCCAAAACCAGGTGCGGCTGAAAAACACAGAACGGTGCAGATCTTTTCATTATACCTTACCCTTGTGTAGGCTTCACTACTGGTTTTGGCTCACAATAACTGATGGAAATAACTGATCAAATAACTGATGTGTGAACAAGCCCTTATCCCTAAAATCTTACCTGGCATATAGAGATCCCACAAAGTTTCCCTACCTCTTTCCTCTAGTTTATAAAACTCTCAGGAATTGAATTACTAGAAGTTCTCATCCTCATGATGCTAGGCTGGAGTAGCTCCTAAGATCTAAATGGAGTTGTATGGGCATTTCCCTAGAATGTCACATCAAGGTTTGGTTGGTGCTGGGCCATGGATTTGTTTTCCTATGTTGCAGCTCAACCTTCTGCTCCAGTAAATGCAGAAGTGTCTACTGTCTGTCTACTGAAACATTGGGTGATCTATGGCCTTTGTCATTCTGTTAAAACAAACCACCCTCATCCCCATGATAATGAATACATACTTTATTTAAAAAGTTTCACCCTCCCTTCCTTAACAATTGAAGTCTTTTTAGAGCATCCCATACCATTTTATTAACCTACCGGTTCATTTTACTCAATAATCAGAAACAACCAGTCAGAAACCAAATCCATCTTTTGCTGCAAAATATACAAAATATTAGCGGCATTTACAACAGGATGGGAAATGTTGACATATAAGTCTTATACTCTCTGATATTATTCCACTAGACATTTTGTAAGTATGCAGAATTATATAAAAGGTATATATTAAAACATACAGACTGACTTCACTGCAGAATATACAACAGAAATGTTTTTCTAATAACGCAATGCATTTTTGTGTTCAATAAAAATGGAGTTTCTCCTGAATACCCATGTGGCCATTAAACAGTAACTGTTTTTTTGGAGAGAGGTTATGCCAGTTTAGTTTTCCACAGCACCATAAAAGAGAAAGGTAGTGTGTGTGCCATATGTTAAGCATTACAGGCTCTAGAGTAAAAAACATATATGCCTACAAGACATCTACTGTGACAATTCCTTTCCAGATTAGCTTGTAACCCTTTTTACAGCCTTTTCTTCCTGGAGTTACTGTAACATGTGGTAACACACTACTGCTGAGTTGCTTTAAATTTCCTTCTAATAGCATCTATGAATTGTATCTGTAGGCAGGGGGTGGGAATTAGAAATGTTCACGAAATTCCCATTCAAGAAAAATTAGAAACTGTGAAAGCTGCTACCACTCAATTTTAGGTTTGAAATCTATAAGTGCTGCAAAGTCTTCTGTTACCAGCAGTCATAATTGTATATTAGGATAGAGACAACATGCTGCTTTCTAGGTAATGCAGAACTACAAATCCTAGTGAGACTATTTGCTTCCGTAGTTTTTCTAATATTGAAGATGGCCTGACATAAATAGCATTTCTCCATCGGATAAAAACAACCTTAAATATAAGAATTTTTCTGTTAAAGCAACCCCATGTATGCACCTCCTTCTGCCCTTGTTGTAATGGACATCAGATCTCCGTACACTGACTTCCTGGTGAGTTAGTGATAGGCATGTGTTTCTACACTGCAACCAACATGAGGAAACAAAGCTGCAAGAGGAGTGGAGAGCGGCAGTCTGAGCCAATGATGAAGCAGGAGGTGTGTCTCAGACTACTTTAAACTCCCTATAGGCACGGTAGCCAAACTGTAGTCTAAGATGACAGCTCTGTCCTAATGGAGCTCAGCTAAAAAGTGTTTGAGCAGGAGGATATGAGAAAAGTGAATAGTAGGTAAGAATCTCTATAGGAACTGCCTTACATTTTGAGATCATGACTGGACAGTAGCTTTAAAGGGGTTCTCCGAGTTATATATATTGATGACCTATCCTCAGGATAGGTCATCAATATCAGATCGGTGAGGGTCCGACACCCGGCACCCCCGCCGATCAGCTGTTTGAAGAGGAGGCGCGCGCCGTATCAGCGCTGCCTCCTCTTCACTGTTTACATGTTGGCCGACACGGGGGTAGTGGTGAGTAGGTGTAATTACACCTCACCGCCCTATTCATTTCTAGGGGAAGAATCGCTTCTATACAAGTCTATGGAAGCGATTCTTCCCATAGAAATGAATGGGGCGGTGAGGTGTAATTACACCTACTCACCACTACCCAGTTATGGCCAGCATGTAAACAGTGAAGAGGAGGCAGCGCTGATGGGGCGCGCGCCTCCTCTTCAAACAGCTGATCCTGAGGATAGGTCATCAATATATATAACTCAGAAAACCCGTTTAAGTTTTCTTATATTCTATTCAGTGTTTCATGGACCCTGAATGGCATTTAAATCTACATTACTATGTAGCATTAAACCTTTCCATGGTCCCTCTTCCATATTGTCCTGTATATTCACTGGCAGCAGGGTCGGATTGTGAACTTAAAGTGGCCCTGGAAAAAAAAACTAAAAGTGGCCCCATGTTGTAGGCGGGACTAAACTGATAGAAGACAAGCAACACAAGTAGGCAGGGTCAACACAAGTAGGCAGGGTCAACACAAGTAGGCAGGGTCAACACAAGTAGGAAGGGACAACAGAAGTAGACAGGGCCAGCATTACCTTAGTGCTGCACGAAGTACCGCCCCAGCAGAATCAAATACCACAGTGCGGCACAAAATACTTCCGCACTCTCTACAGTATTCAACTGTATCATCATCCTATCGACGGTAATACAGTTATGTTCAGGAGGGCAACTTTGGCCGTTGAAAATCAGATCATTATGGACCTGGCCCGCAGCCATCAGGAGAGATTAGGTGGCCCCCCTGGGCATTGGCCTACTGGGAAATTTCCCTGTAGGGTCTATGGTCAATGCGTCCCTGACTGGCAGTTTTATCAGTTTTTTAATTCTATTCATGATGATTGGTGATCTATTAAAAAAAGAGAATACTGAAGTGCAAACATTCAGAGCTTATTGACATCAACCTTCCATGAACCTATCCTTGAACAGTGGCCACCAGTGAGGTAACGGGTGTTCACCCCTGATGCTGAGACTGCCCTGAGTAATGGAAGTGGTTTTGGAACACTTTTGGCCGTGAGACTGTAATATTGTAGAGGGGAGTCTGATACTATGGAGAGGATGATACCTAGAGATTGTGACCTTGCCAGCCCCTGTGCCCTGTAAGTGCTTGCTGAGTGTGTAGGGAGGACTCTGAGTAGCAAGCCTCAGGCCCCCATTCACCTCAATTCACTAGCAATTGATTGGTATTTACCAGCAATACATATGTTTCAGTTCTGGTGTATGCTACAGCTGGTGCGGGGTGTACTGTGCAGTACCAACAGTACCTTTGCTTCACCCACATACTCCGGGTTTTGTGCCTTCCCAGTTACCTTTGGGTTTTAGTCCCAGCTTTTATAGTTTTCTGTATGAGTAAATGTTTTTTATTTTATCATTTTCACAGGCAGTGATTTAACCGTCAAACCTTTTCACAGTATTGTATGTAATCAGTAAGTTTGTGCCCTCTCAGAGATTGTAACCTTGTTCTTGTTGCATGAATTTGAGTAAACTGATAAGGAAACTAATCATATATAGCTTTTATAATAATCAATTGCTAATATCATAGTATATTCTATGCAGTGTAGGAATTAAACTTGTATCTAGGTGTGCTCGGACATAATTTGTGGTATTACCTTGGTACTGCCATTCTCACATTAAAGAGGTACCAGGATGAGACCTCATGTAGATAAGCCAGCTGGGATGGTCAGAGACAAAGGTATCACCCTAGACAAAATAATCCTAATATAATGTATTCTCCTGATGTTAATGTGTAAATTGTAAGGAGAATGCCTAAATGGTAGGTGGCCATAAACAGGTTTTCCGGTTTGCGTCAACAGCCTTTAAAATAACCAATTATGAAGGTAGCTGTAATGTTATAATGTATTTCTTTTACCTTTATTGCTATTTTCTGTTTTGAGTCCATACATCTTTCTTATTTCCTGTGATGTTATATCCATGGGTGTGTCAAAGCAGCAACAGAGGCGGTGTTAGGGGAGTGTCTATGTAACTAGCTGGGTGGGAGGAGCTATAAACTAGCTGGGTGTGGCTAGGCTGGTGCTGGAGCTGTGGCAGAGAAAGGAGAAGTGCATCATGGGTTTGGTTGGATGCAACAACAGGAAGTGCTACATACAGGATGTAAACCAGAGTGATTGGTTTACATGCTGAAAATTGGTCAGGAAAGTTGAAACATGAGGTAAGCATACAGTGTTAAGACCACCAGTGATCACTAGAAGAAGGAGAGGGAAGCAGTCACATAGAGGACTCTTCTCATTGCAGGTGATAGGCTCAATAGATTCCATCTCCTGAAGTGAGGAAAGCGAATATTGTCCTTCTGCAGCAGTTAACACAGTGAGATAAAACTCCTATATATAACCCATCAAAAATTTTATCTGCATTGTAATCCTCATTATAGCAGTAGGTACAGAATGGGGATATGACTGCTCTATTGTCCTCTTGGCCTTGGCCAAGACCTGGATGAAGAGGCCCACAGAACACGAGTCACCAACCACTCTCTGGCTGCAGTAATGGTCTGACTGAGAAAGTAAAGCAAGGCTTTTTCGGGCTCTCTCATGTTTTCTAGAAAGATTAAAATACATAGAATATTCACATATAGCTTAATATGTGATAAGAACTATTAATGGAACTTTCTTAGGACATTAGTATTGAGTCAACAACACTAGATGATGGCACTGCAAAATGAGAGTTGTGACCAGATGTGGCTGTGTATCACTGATGTAATTTTTTATTTTTAGAAACAGGGCTTTCAGATCACATATAGTTGATAAAGACATCCTTACCTTGTAACGTCCTGTGCCACTCCACTAGAGTTATGACCATTGTATAAGGAACTTGTGGTCTGGCTAGTAGTATCTGACAGAATATTTATAGTGTGTAATATTATAGTCCAACTACTCTAAGCACAGCCTAATCCTAAAATCCTCTATGCTAAATTGATTCGTGTTGTCTTGTTGGCTGACCAAGTACGATACATAATAGATAAAAGATGTGACATAAGAAATCGTTACCACTTGAAGATACAGAGGTGCTCAAAGAACATCATACACATTCAACAGATGCATAGGTGTTTCCCATTTCAGAAACAATCATCAAGCATGATTACATACATGTCGATAACGATTTTATGATAAATGGAAGTGAAGGAGACCATACAAAGTATCCTATACTTCCCTCAGTAACCACTGTGAATCACCAAGACGGAGCACATAATAAATTTAGATATATTACTAAGAACATGACTTTCCATGGTCATAATACTGATTTACCCGTCCACTATCTCACTACTGCTAAAAACATAATATAAAAAAATAATTATAAGTAAAACACATTTGATTACTTAGATTGTAAGCTCTTACGGCAAGGTTCTCCCCCTGTTGTATCCTGCCATTACCAGTTTGTAATGCTAATCTTGATTGTACTGTGCTGTATTTTTACCTTGTTGTACCGCACTGTTAAATGTAATGGCACTATAGAGCAAATAAATCAAAGCAATTTAATCATGGACTGCTAAATATCTAATTTGCCAATCTACTCACCAAAGTTCCAGCAAGTTATATTATCACTGCCATCATACATTATTTATCAAGATATGCTAAGCTCCCAAAGTTATAAAGAACTATTTTTCACATAGGGAAACATAAAATAAAATTTCCATGTCGACTTTATGAGAGCGATAAGATTATATTAACCTATTAATAATAACAGTCTTTAAAATGGTCCCTTTTATAATTCATAACTTTATGTCGACACAACTTTGAAAAAAGTTTATATCATCTCCTTCCAAATATCAGGCTGTGTTTAATAGGACCAAGTTTTCCTCATTCAACAAAACACAGAAAACGGCATGGCAGTCAGGTATTAACAGCTAAATCAGTTCTGAAAAGAACATCACACTAGACCAAATGTGACTTACCTCTCCCCCAGGTCTTGCTAGTATGGCTTTTTGAAAGGAGAGGAAACTTAAAATCAAGTAGCTGACAAACATTATTATCAACTCAATGTCAAAACTATCCTAGAGGAAGAAAATCCTTCTGCCAAGTATTAACAGCTAGCAGATGCACTTGTGTCTCAGTATCTCAACACTGCAGTCCTGCAAGGCACTGATCTCTCTCCCTCTCTGTCTCGAGTTGTTTCAATACAAGAAGCTTTGCTTCAGCCACAGCTCTGGAGACAACTGGTAAGCTGATCCCCTCATGGAATAACTTCTCCGTGCTAGGGGAGGGGGAAGGAGACAGCAATGTGCTAGGGGCTGTAGTTCATATAAAGCAAAGAGAGGGAGGGACAAAAGTGGTCCATGCCAAGTTACGCATCTGGTCCAGTTAAAGGATAACTTTCTCAGTAGACCAGGAAGGTAACTTTTTAGCCCCTGTGCATCACAAGAGGAATCATAGTAAAATCTAAGAAGATACACTAGATATAAGATGCTCGATGAGTCACACTGAAGGAAACATGCAAACTTTTTAGAAAACATAATAAAGTTTTTCAGTTAACATTCACTGCAGTCAAATGCTATTAGGCAGGGTTATAAAAGCAGGAGCTGACCAAAGGCGAATATAAATGGAATGAATTTGGTTAGCAATAAGCAGGGGAAACAGAGAGAAACATATAATTGCAGGATCAGACTACATAAGGGTTTGTTTGTAGTCTGTAACCATAGAAACATATTATCTGAGGGAGCTGTACTCACAAAACTGTAGGACATTTTTTACACAATTTAAAAATGCAGAACGTACCAATAAAAATGTTAAGAACTAGTATTATACTGTCTCTTATACATTCAGTAGGTGGCTACAGTTTGACCTCTTAATGACTGAACACTCCAAAGTAGTCTCACCAACAGTTTGTCCAATTAAAGGGTCAGTATCAGTATTTAAGATGATTTAACATCCAACTACTATATTAGAAAATGTACTTAAAGGGGTTTTCCAGGAGTTAACTACTGATGACATCCTCAGGATAGGTCATCAGTATCTGATTGGTGGGGGTCCGACAACCGGGACCCCCGCCGATCAGCTGTTTTAAAAGGCACTGGCCACTCCCGTGAGCACAGAGGCCTTCTCTCAGCTTGTCCTAGACCAGTGACGTCACGTTCATCGGTCACGTGGCCTAGGAGCGGTTCAGCCGATTTGAAGTGAATGGGGCTGAGCGCGATACCAAGCACAGCCGCTGTACAATGTACGGCACTGTGCTTGTTGAGCTGAGAGAAGGCCTTGGCACTCACGGGAGCACTGGTACCTTCTCAAACAGCTGATAGGCGGGGGGCCCGGGTGTCGGACCCCCACCGATTAGATACTGATGACCTATCCTGAGGATAGGTCATCAGTAGTTAACTCCGAGAAAACCCCTTTAAAGCTAAACAAAGAGAGAATGGGAATGTGGGGCCAACCATGCATCAAAGGTCATGTGCAGTGGTGTAATACTGGTGACATATCCTCAGGATAAGTCATCAATATCAGATGTCTGACTCCCAACACCCCCACTGATCGACTATTTAAATGGAATGTGTGAGCGCTGATTCCTCCTCACATTTTGCCTAAATGTTGTCTCCTTTGTAGTGGCGGTGCAGTGTAATTACAGTTGCTTCATCTCATTCAATAGAATGGGAAGAGCAGTAGTTGTAATTACAATGGAATGGGACAGAGCAATTGTAATTACACTAAACCGCCACTACAAAGGAGGCGGCGCACAGGTAAACTTTCAGGAGGAAGCAGTGCTCGCACAAGCTGATCAACTGGGTGTCAGGAGTGTGACCTCTGCTGATGACTATCCTGAGGATAGTTCATCAATATTATGCCACTGCACAACCCCTTTAATAAACTTTCAGTATTTTTTTATGAACAAATGTTTTTCAAAGCTTGAGAAAGGCCTCATTGTGTCACAGTTCAGCACATTCGCTCCCATCCGTATATACTGTCCAGGTGACACTTTCTGTACGTCACACAATACAACCAAGTCATTTGCTACCAATATCATCTACCGCTTGATCCAAAAAATTCTCTGTGTGACATTTGTCTGGGTCGCAGACTAAATAGCCACCGTTAAGAGGGTGTCAGTCAGTTCTACCATATTTCCTGCACGTCACGTTCCCAAAAAAACAAAATATAAAAAAAAAAAATTATTAGTTCAGTTGTTTTAGCTCAGTGATACAAATCCATTTTACTCAGCTACGTGTAACCTTTCTGTGTGTCACAGTTCAGCACATTCGCTCCCATCCGTATATACTGTCCAGGTGACACTTTCTGTACGTCACACAATACAACCAAGTCATTTGCTACCAATATCATCTACCGCTTGATCCATAAAACTCTCTGTGCGACATTTCTCTGGGTCGCAGACTAAATAGCCACCGTTAACAGGGTGTCAGTCAGTTCTACCATATTTCCTGCACATCACGTTCCCAAAAAAACAAAATTGTAAAAAAAATATAAAAAAACAAATTAAAAAAAAAAATTTTTTTCAGTTGTTTTAGCTCAGTGATACAAATCCATTTTACTCAGCTACGTGTAACCTTTCTGTGTGTCACAGTTCAGCACATTCGCTCCCATCCGTATATACTGTCCAGGTGACACTTTCTGTACGTCACACAATACAACCAAGTCATTTGCTACCAATATCATCTACCGCTTGATCCAAAAATTCTCTGTGTGACATTTGTCTGGGTCGCAGACTAAATAGCCACCGTTAAGAGGGTGTCAGTCAGTTCTACCATATTTCCTGCACGTCACGTTCCCAAAAAAACAAAATATAAAAAAAAAAAAATTATTAGTTCAGTTGTTTTAGCTCAGTGATACAAATCCATTTTACTCAGCTACGTGTAACCTTTCTGTGTGTCACAGTTCAGCACATTCGCTCCCATCCGTATATACTGTCCAGGTGACACTTTCTGTACGTCACACAATACAACCAAGTCATTTGCTACCAATATCATCTACCGCTTGATCCATAAAACTCTCTGTGCGACATTTCTCTGGGTCGCAGACTAAATAGCCACCGTTAACAGGGTGTCAGTCAGTTCTACCATATTTCCTGCACATCACGTTCCCAAAAAAACAAAATTGTAAAAAAAATATAAAAAAACAAATAAAAAAAAAAATTTTTTTCAGTTGTTTTAGCTCAGTGATACAAATCCATTTTACTCAGCTACGTGTAACCTTTCTGTGTGTCACAGTTCAGCACATTCGCTCCCATCCGTATATACTGTCCAGGTGACACTTTCTGTACGTCACACAATACAACCAAGTCATTTGCTACCAATATCATCTACCGCTTGATCCAGAAAACTCTCTGTGCGACATTTCTCTGGGTCGCAGACTAAATAGCCACCGTTAACAGGGTGTCAGTCAGTTCTACCATATTTCCTGCACGTCACGTTCCCAAAAAAACAAAATATAAAAAAAAAAAATTATTAGTTCAGTTGTTTTAGCTCAGTGATACAAATCCATTTTACTCAGCTTTGTGTAACCTTTCTTTGTGTCGCAGTTCAGCACATTCGCTCCCATCCGTATATACTGTCCAGGTGACGCTTTCTGTACGTCACACAATACAACCAAGTCATTTGCTACCAATATCATCTACCGCTTGATCCAGAAAACTCTCTGTGCGACATTTGTCTGGGTCGCAGACTAAATAGCCACCGTTAACAGGGTGTCAGTCAGTCCTACCATAGTTCTTGCACGTCACGTTCCCAAAAAAAAGAAAATATAAAAAAAAAATTATTTTTTCAGTTGTTTTAGCTCAGTGATACAAATCCATTTGACTCAGCTGTGTGTAACCTTTCTGTTTCTCAGTTCAAAACATTCGCTCACATCCGTATATACTGTCCTGGTGACACTTTCTGTACGTCACTTAATTCTACCGGACTTAATTTTTTTTTTTTTTTATCATACACCTATATACAAAAAATGTTGAACCCCAGGGCTAAGGGTCGAGGGCGAGGGCGTGGGCATTCAATTACTGCAGGGGGCAGAGGCCGTGGTCCTGGGCAGGGTGAGACAGTATCTGCTGATGAGGGAGCTGTGGAACGCCGCAGAGTTACACTCCCTAGCTTCATGTCTCAACTTACAGGGACACGTGGTAGAGGACTGTTGAAACTACAACAGTGCGAACAGCTGATCTCGTGGATTGCGGACAATGCTTCAAGTAATTTGTCCACCAGTCAGTCTTCCACGCAGTCCACCCACACTACCCAAGGGAGCACTCCTATGGCTCCTCCACCTCAACCTCCTTCCCCCCAGTCTGCCCCCTCCCAGGAAAATTTGGAATGTGATCCCTCATACTCTCAGGAACTGTTTTCTGGACCCTTCCCAGAGTCACAAACCACTTCTCAGGTTGCTGCTGACCTCGTTCCCGATGCCCAAGTTTTCCAACTGTCGCAGTCTGTGGGTGATGATAATGACAATGTTGAGTTAGTGGAAGAAGTTTGTAAAGAGGTGTCGGACGATGAGGAGACACGGTTGTCAGACAGTGGTGAAGTTGTTGTTAGGGGAGGAATTCCGAGGGGGGAGCAGACTGAGGAATCGGAGGATGATGAGGTGACTGACCCAAGCTGGGTTGATATGCCGAGTGAAGACAGTGCTTCTGAGGCGGAGGCGAGTGCTGCACCAGAACAGGTTGTAAGAGGCAGTGGTGTGGCCAGAGGGAGAAGCAGGGCCAGAGCTGGTGCATCAGCAGCAACTGTTCCACGTAGTGAAGCTCCCGTGGCGAGGCCTAGATGTTCGCAAGTCTGGAGGTTCTTTAAAGAAAGTGAGGATGACCGACGGACTGTGGTGTGCAACCTGTGCCACACCAGGATCAGCAGGGGTGCCACCACTACTAGCCTAACCACCACCAGCATGCGCAGGCATATGAGTGCTAAACACCCCACTCAATGGAACCAAGGCCGTTCACCACCTCCTGCGGGTCACACCACTGCTCCTTCCCCTGTGTCACTCGCTGCCTCTGCTAGTCAACCCCCCGCATCACTCGCTGCCTCTGCTAGTCAACCCCCTGCCCAGGACCCCGGCACGAGCGCCTCCTGCCGGAAAACCACACCTTCGCCTCCACGATCCTCCACAGCGTCCACCAACGTGTCCCAGCGCAGCGTTCAGCTGTCTTTACAGCAGACGCTGGAGCGCAAGAGGAAATACAGTTCCACCCACCCACATGCCCAAGCCCTCAACGTCCACATCTCCAAATTGCTTAGCCTGGAGATGCTTCCCTATAGGCTGGTAGAGACCGAGGCCTTTCGAAATCTCATGGCGGTGGCTGCCCCTCGGTATTCCGTCCCCAGCCGCCACTATTTTTCCCGATGTGCCGTCCCAGCCCTACACCAGCACGTGTCACAGAACATCATCCGTGCCCTGACCAATGCTGTTTCTGAGAAGGTCCACCTAACCACGGACACGTGGACAAGTGCTGCCGGGCAGGGACACTACATCTCACTGACGGCACATTGGGTTAACTTGGTGGAGGCTGGGACCGAGAATGACCCTGGGGCCGCTCATGTACTGCCCACACCGAGGATTGCGGGGCCTACCTCGGTCACGGTCTCTCAGACGTACTATGCCTCCTCCTCCGACCCCTCCTCCTCCACCGAATTACCATCCGTGGGCACGGCGCCTTCAGTCGGTAGCTCTAGGTGCAGCAGCAGTGCCGTGGGTAAGTGCCAGCAGGCGGTGCTCAAACTGCTGAGCTTAGGTGACAAAAGGCACACCGCCCAAGAGCTGTTACAGGGCATCACGGCGCAGACCGATGTGTGGCTGGCACCGCTGAACCTCAAGCCAGGCATGGTTGTGTGTGACAACGGGCGTAACCTGGTGGCGGCTCTGCAACTTGGCAGACTGACACATGTGCCATGCCTGGCCCACGTGTTCAATCTTATAGTTCAGCGGTTCCTCAAGACATACCCCAATCTGTCTGATTTGCTCACCAAGGTGCGCCGCATCTGTGCACATTTCCGCAAGTCTAGCACAGATGCTGCCACTCTCAGGGCAGCGCAGCGCCGCCTACAACTGCCCGCTCACCGACTGTTGTGCGACGTGCCCAGGAGATGGAATTCCACATTAAACATGTTATCCAGAGTTTACCAGCAGCGCAGAGCGATTGTAGACTGCCAGATGTCATCTTCCACCAGAACTGGTAGTCTGGTCTCTCAGATTCCTCAAGTCTACAATGAGGAGTGGACGTGGATGTCTGATATCTGCCAGGTGTTGAGCAACTTTGAGGAGTCAACACTGATGGTCAGCGGCAATGCCGCCATTATCAGCCTCACCATCCAGCTGCTTTGCCTGTTGAAAAAATCACTGCTCAGCATCAAGTCGGATGCTTTGCGCTTGTCACAAGAGACGGTGGAGGAAGATACGTCGCTTGATAGCCAGAGCACCCTCCGGTCTGTTTCTCAGCGCGTATCGGAGGAGGGGGATGAGGATGAGGAGGAAGAGGAGGAGAATGTCGGCGAGATAGTAGAGGGTACCAGTGCTCAGTCCTTAACTCTTGAGCGTGTATGGGCTGAAGAGGAGGACTTGGAGGAGGAGGAGGAGGAGGAAATGGAGAGTCAGGTCAGTGAGGAGAGGGAATTCTTGCGTGTTGGGACTCTGGCGCACATGGCAGACTTCATGTTAGGCTGCCTATCCCGTGACCCTCGCGTTAGAAGAATTTTTTCCAACACCGATTACTGGGTGTTCACTCTCCTGGACCCACGGTACAAGCAGAACCTTTCAACTCTCATCCCTGCAGAGGAAAGGAGTATGAGAGTGAATAGGTATCAACAGGCCCTGGTGCACAAGCTGAAACAATTCTTCCCATCTGACGCCGATAGCGGCAGAGGGCATGGTTCTGTGGGCCAAGTAGCGGGGGAGAGGAGGCGAGCAGGCAGCTTGTCCAGAACTGGCAGGGGAACGCTCTCCAAGGCCTTTGCCAGTTTTATGTCAACCCAGCAAGACACTGTCACCTGTCCCCAGTCTAGGCAGAGTAGGGGGGAGCTGTACAGAAAGATGGTGAGGGAGTACCTAGCTGACCATACCAACGTCCGGACCGATCACTCTGCTCCATACAACTACTGGGTTTCAAAGCTGGACACGTGGCCTGAACTGGCGCTGTACGCCTTGGAGGTGCTGGCCTGCCCTGCCGCTAGCGTTCTGTCAGAGCGGGTATTCAGTGCAGCTGGTGGCGTCATCACCGATAAGCGTACACGCCTGTCAACTGACAGCGCTGACAGGCTGATGCTTATTAAAATGAACAAAGCCTGGATTTCACCGGAATTCAAATCTCCTCCGGGGGAAAGCAGCTAAAGATTTAAATAACTTATGTATCCGATTCATCCTCTCTACTCCTCCTCCTACTCCTCCTCCTCCTCCATATCGTCTTTGCCTAATGCTGACCCAAAAAATGCCATTTTTTAGAGGTCCAACTGGCACTCTTTTAGCACAATTTTTCAGGAGGGCCCCCTACAGGCCCTCTCTTCAAACTATTTTTCAGGAGGGCCCCCCTACAGGCCCTCTATTCCAACAATTTTTCCAGAGGTCCACCTACAGGCCCTCTATTCCAACAATTTTTCCAGAGGTCCACCTACAGGCCCTCTATTCCAACAATTTTTCCAGAGGTCCACCTACAGGCCCTCTATTCCAACAATTTTTCCAGAGGTCCACCTACAGGCCCTCTATTCCAACAATTTTTCCAGAGGTCCACCTACAGGCCCTCTATTCCAACAATTTTTCCGGAGGTTCACCTACAGGCCCTCTCTCCAATTTCAGTTCCAAGTTTTATTTGCGCATACTGCATACATTTTTATTTTTGGGATAGGTGTGAAAAATAATATTACTTGCGAATCTATATTGCCCAACATTGGATACGGTAGCAAGTAGAAGACCAAACACATGCTGCTCACAGGGTTCCGCAAATTCCTGGTCCACCCGCAAATTCCTTGTCCACAATGTCAAGGAGGACGAGGTTCTTTGGATGAGCAACAAGTCCTTCTGTACTGAAATCGCCGACAAAGTCTCCATCTAAGAACACACAGACCATTGTGGAGAGAGCGGCACAGCTCGCCATCAAAGTGAGGAACCCCAACGCCAGACTGCGCAGAGAAGATAACGAATAAATATCTCTGTGGTTATTTTTGCTAAATAAAAGTCAAATAAACCCCCAAAAAATTCATCTGTTAATGTGCCTGATCCACCCAAGTTGAATCTGTCCCATCATGAGAAAGTCCCCCCCAAGGAGTCCCCACTGTAACTTGCTTCCCATACAACTACCTCACCCCCGACACCTGTGTCTCGCCATTGTCCACCACCTCCTCAGACAACACTGGTAAATCCACACTGTCAGCACACGGAAACAGCAAAAGGTCTTGCGAATTGGGGCAGAGAATGTTCTGGGCTAGCACATCAGAGAAGGGGTGACTATGGGGTTCCAGGGAGTACGTGACCACATGCAATCTCCATCTAAAAAGTCATGCCACACTTGATCAATCTCATAATTTACGACTGTACCGGTTGATGCTAAATTTTTAAGTTGGGGTCCTGCGTCGTCATTCTAAATACATCCGGCTGTTGTCACCAACACACACGCTAGCCCAGGGGGCACTCCTCTGGCTCTTCCACCGAAACCTCCTTGCCCCAGCCTGCCCCCCCACCTACAGGCCCACTCTCCAAACAATTGACGTCTTTTTCCTATCTTTCTCTCTCTCCAAACTATTTTTCCGGATAGCTGCCATAAACGGTATTAAACTGAGAAGAATACAGAGAACACATGCTACACTTGATCAAGTTCATAATTTACGACTGTACCGCTTGATGCAACAGTTTTCAAAAATCCATTCTGGCTGTTGTCACCACCACACACGCTAGCCCAGGGGGCACTCCTCTGGCTCTTCCAGCGAAACCTCCTTGCCCCACCCTGCCCCCCCCACCTACAGGCCCACTCTACAAACAATTTAGCCAGATAGGGGACGTATCCGAAGTTGTACTCATGTTTGTTTTTGTTCTTCTTTTATCTGCCTCCTGACTTGTGATAGGCAGAGCATGGACACGTCCCCTTAGCTGCAGTGGGAAAGACACTCCCCTGGCCAGAGCAAGCTTTTTTTCCCTTTTCCGTGTTCGAAATATCCATTAAATATAGGGTCCCAAGATAGGGGACGTATACGGTATTAAACTGAGAAGAATCGATACTGCACCGGCTGATGCTAGAGCATTTCCAAATGCATTCTGGCTGTTGTCACCACCACACACGCTAGCCCAGGGGGCACTCCTCTGGCTCTTCCACCGAAACCTCCTTGCCCCAGCCTGCCCCCCACCTACAGGCCCACTCTACAAACAATTTAGCCAGATAGGGGACGTATCCGAAGTTGTACTCATGTTTGTTTTTCGAACCCAGATCAACTGCTTGGGAAGCAGCTATGCTCACCACTATACCACCAGCAGGCACAGCAACTGATAAGAACAGATACTAAACTTGATTTTAGCTGCAGTGCCAGCATGCGCAGTGGTGTCACCTGCAGGCGGTGATGGACCTTCGTTGCACCTAGTTGGGTGCTTCCCTAACATGTGATGGGTATTTGCCTCGCCTTTCTTGGTCTGGGTGAGCACAATTGCCATGAGGGTAACCACCAGGCTGTTGCCTGAGGATTTGGGGTAATGGTGGGATTAAGCAGCCTCAGAGGCATCCATGCATGCTGCCCCTGCTGTTTCCTGTCCATTTCCGTGGTGTTTCCATCATTTTCTGAGGTTTCCAGGTTTTCAGGCAAACTTCCCTGTGAAGAGCTTTGGTCCCCTGCAAAAAATGCTCGAGTCTCCCATTTACTTCAATGGGGTTCGTTACTCGAAACGAGCACCCGAGTATCGGGAAAAATTCGTCTCGAATAACGAGCACCCGAGCATTTTAGTACTCGCTCATCTCTAATTACCATGGCATCGACCTGTAATTCAGGCCACCTTCAAAAGAAGGACTTAAAAACCCCTCCCCAGGTCTCACTAAGCCACGCACCCAACTCAGTCAGGCCACGCCCCCTTCCCACTCCGCAGCCAACAGGGATTGAAAAAATGAAGCTAAAATTCAACTTCTGTCACCTGCAGGGGTGGGTGGGATGTTGACTTTTTTTCTGCAACAACAACCAGAAACACTAAATGAAATAGATTAAATATACCCGTGCGAAGCGATGTTTTCTTCCACTGCTACCCATTGCGTGTCCTCATAAATTACCATGGTATCAACCTTTAATTCAGGCCACCCTCAAAAGAAGGACTTAAAAGCAACCACCTCCAACTTCCTGCTAAACCACGCCCTCGATCCAGTCAGGTCACGCCCCCTCCCAATTCGCAGCCAATGGGGATTGAAAAAATGAAGGTAAAAATCAACTACTGTCAGCTGCATTGACTTTCTCTCTGCAACGACAAACACAAACACTAAATGAAATAGACGAAATATACCCAGGCGAAGCCGGGTCCTTCTGCTAGTACTTTATATAAATGGTATATATACAGCAAAACTGAATACTTAAAGGGGTATTCCCATCTCACAAATGTAATATGTATAGTTAGATATAGCCATGCCAATGTTATTAGTAATAGAATGTATTTATATAAAATGTACCGTTTAGAAGATTTCCCTATTTGTATTTCCACTGTCCCACACACATCAGTCAGGCCGCTGCCCCTGGTTACGACCACCTCAGCCATGTAGTAGTGGTGGTCGGCTTGCTCCTGTTCAAACCCGCTCTGAGGTAACTGCTGTATTGTGAACACACATTACATGAGCATGCGGAGACACATCTTAGGGGACTTTCACATCTGGTCAGGATCCGTCCAAAACACAGACTTTATAAACGGATCCTGCTCCATAGAGAGGAATTGATCTTGGAATAGGATCCGTTTCTCTGTGTTTTGGAAGTGCAGACAAAAATGCTACAACCCTAAGATGTGTCTCCGCATGATGATGCAATGTACGTTCACAATACAGCAGTTACAGCGGGTTTGAACAAGAGCAAGCCGGCCACCACTACTACATGGCCACAGTGGTCGTAACCAGGGGCAACGGCCTGACTGATGTGTGTGGGACAATGGATATACAAATAGGTAAATCTTCTAAATGGTACATTTTATATAAATACATTCTATTAGTGATAATACTGGTATGGTTATATCTAACTATACAAACTACATGTGTGAGATGGGAATACCCCTTTAATACTGAATATTTAATTGCCTGAATGCTGAATATTCACATAACTGACTATAGGACCAGACAACAACAAAAAACACTGCCTTGTCTTTAGTATAAACTGCACAATCAATAGAAATTATTAACAGCCAGATCACAAAAAAGTAGCCATACACATTAGATGAATGTCAGCAGAATCTGTCGATTTTGGCAAGCCACCTGATCATCTAATGATGTGCAGGGTGGCCTCTTGATAGCAATTTCCATGGGAGAGAAGGGTCGGGCAGTTGGATTTCAACATGCCTAATCATTTTGTTCATAAAGGAAGATATGCTGATGTCAGAGGCAGCTACATAATACCCGGTCCCTATCAAGAACACATACACGCACCTGAATGAACCCAGTGTGCATGTCTATAGGGGAGGGCTGCTGAAAGGAAAAGCTGTCCACCATATGAACATTCAGCCGGCAGCCATCTAATGTGTATGGCCAGCCTAAATCTTGGCTGACTCAGAAGTCAGGATAGATCATCTAACCAGATAAAAAGATAGAGATGATAAAATCAGACAATGAGGGTTGGTGGAAAACTATTATAGCATGCTTGTCTACTGCTTTACAATATTTACATATACTTCCTGTTACATGGCTGTGACCAACTGATGACAGATGTACTTTGAAGTCCTTGTAAGCTACTGTTTTGTCATACGTTAGTCAGCCTCTGCTCATTGAAAGGTTATAAAATGCTTGTAACTGAGAACTGTTTCTCTAGATGCTGATGACAAAGATACTATGCTATTTCCTTCTCGTATTAACCATAACAGTACATCTTCTCTAAAGTACCTGTAACAAGGGGAATTTTTATGGGGTTGTGAAAGACTCACAAACAGATGAGATTCCCCGTATTTCGTAACCCTACTCAAGTCATGTTTCGCGTTAACAGGGGCTAAATGTAAAACGTGAAATATCATTCTGGGAAACCTTAATGCTGTCATGCCATTGCTTCATCTAAACAAATTAAACACATACATTATTTCTATGAGCAAAGCACACATTACTTATCAGTCATTACATCAGGAGAACACCAGACTGCTTTCAAAATGGAACTCACACCCCAAGCTTAATGTGAAGTTTATACAATTTCTCAAGTTTTAAAAAAATACGTGACTCACTTGAAAGTAAGTCCTGTCTGCAGTAAAATTTGTAAGATGTATAGCCCTTCTGCGAGACATACGTACTGCTGCAATAACACAGTGTTACCCATCATTTATATTGAGGCTTGGAATGGGTTTCCCACATGCGTATCTTAAAGGCTGGTCCAAAATATGTATAAATCTTAGAGACTATAGATGTCTCTTGATCATACGTGAAGAACTTATAAGAATATTATGTCATTGAGCAGATGTTATGAGGTTTATGTACCAGAGTACCGCATAAGCCAGGTTATCTATTCTTAGGTCACATAGAGGCTTTGGGGCTACTGCTATCTTTGTGCCCATGGCCTATAAGACTAGACTACTACTAGCCACTCTCCACAAGGAGAAATAGTCACTCCACCCCCCCCCCCCCCTCTCCAGATCCTTGACAAAGGCCTCTCACCCGGCTAAGCCAGTTCTTTCTGTTTTGCACTGATGAGGGGCAATCACCTCAAAACAGCTGTCTACAGATGTGGTGCTGGCACGGTACAATCCTTAAAAGCTGAAGCCTCAAGGCCTTTTTAAAATTTCGAACATTGACTTATATGATAACTACCTTTAACAGGTGGTGCCAGATGCACAGTTTTTCTTTTCTTTTTTGGAAAAAGGGCTAATTTGTGCTAAAAACATATACACATCAAGAAATGCAGGAGATTGTCAAAGGCATTGTAGCAGATGGAAGAGAAGATCTTTCTCCAAACACACTCCTTCTCTGTCACCTTACATACAGCAATGCAGTGAGCTGAAGCATGGGGAATAAAACAAAAAAGGGTAAAAGTTTTTTATTAAATTAATAAATAATATAATAATGACAATAAACTTAGTAAAATAGCTATTAATTAAGGAACCCAAAAGTCCCATCCTATATCTTGGTAGAGAGTGACACTACAAGATACTAAGGGTAAGGGCTCGTTCACACGAGCCGTGCCGTGTTTTGCGTTCCGCAAATTGCGGATCCGCAAAAACACGGATGCAGCCCATGTGCCTTCTGCTATTTGCGGAACAGATGGCCCATTATAAAAAAAAAAGGAAAAAGAATAGGACATGATTTATAATTTTTGCGGGGCCATGGAACGGAGCAATGGATGCAGACAGCACATGGAGTGCTGTCCGCATCTTTTGCAGCCCCATTGAACAGCGATACAGTGGGACACGGAAGCCAATGGCTCCTTACCATGCCATTTACTTTCATAGGCCTATAATTTATGAGGCAGGAAAACGGCACAGGCAGTCCTAAAGTGATGACATCATCGCAACAGGCTGGCTAGGTCTCAGGTGTTGTGAGGACATCAACTTGGGTGCCTACGCTAAGATGCAGGCGGCACATTGACTTACTCAAAAGTGCCTGATCCAAGACACCAGCAACTCAGACAGGAAGAGGCCTGTGGCCTGCATCGCAGACAGCAGGTAGTCAGTTGAGTATTTTGTTTATTTTTTCATCATCATTTTGTGGGAAGACAATACTGGCACTGCAGGAGGGCAATATAACTATTAGGGTGTACTAGAGGAGACATTATACCTACTGGGGGTACTGGAGGGGGCATTATAACTACGGAGGACTATATAAGGCCTTATTACTACTGGGGGCACTTTAGGGAGCTTTTTCATTACTTGGGGCACTATGAGACATTATTACTATTTAGGATTCTGCAGGGGCATTATTGGGCGCAATATGGAGGGCACTAATACTAACAGGGGCACTCTTGGGGAGCATAATAACTGCATGTGTCACTATTACTGATGACGGTATTCTGGGGGAGAATAATTACTATTGGTGGGACTTTGGAGAGCACATTGGGGACTATCTGTATGGCACTAGTGTTGAGCGAGCATGCTCGGCCGAACTCACTGTTTGGCCAAGCATGCCTACGCTCGGGTCCACTCGGGGTTCGGCCAAACACCGAGTGTACTCGAGCACAATGCTCGAGTCTCTTCCCCGCACGTTTGTCCTCTGCTACGCAGCGAGTAAACGTGTGGGAGAGTACTGGCATTCAGTGTAATGTTGATTTGTACGATAATGCTACGCATTGTACGCTAATTCGTACGAATTTGTATGCTAATGCTACGTATTGTACGCTAATGTGTACGAATTTGTATGATAATGCTACGCATTGTACGTTAATGCGTACGAATTTGTATGCTAATGCTACGCATTGTACGCTAATGCGTCCAAATCTGTATGCTAATGCTACACATTGTACGCTAATGCGTACAAATTTGTATGCTAATGCTACACATTGTACGCTAATGCGTACAAATTTGTATACTAATGCTACGCATACTTTTACGAGTGAAAGGAGTAAAAGAGGAGAAGTCGTGATTCTGACCTTTTTCTTTTAGCCAGACACCCTCCCCTCTTCCGAGCTCGCTCAACACTATATGGCACTGTTAATCTGTAAATATTATATTTGCGAGCATTGGGGAACACATAGGGTATATATTGGTGGTAGCAGCAGGATAATACTGTTGGGGTACCAGGAGCAGGAGGCTGATAGAAAAGTGAGAAACCTAAGATGTCTGTGTGGAAAACTGCAGATGTCATAGGGGAGATATCACAAAATGTAATGTCCATTCAGATATCCAGACATGGATAGCACTGGGGCTGGGGAATTAGATTAAGAATTTGACATATATGCATTGGGGCTTGGACCCTGAATCTTTTGAGACTCCCCTGCCCCTGTAGTGATGGATTGTCAGATTAGTTTCAAACCACTATGTAAATTGTCAGCCGATCTCAGTGTCACTTCATTGCACATTAAGCAAAGTATACAATTTCTCAAACAATAAGCACTTAGCAAAAAAGCATGATGCTTGTAATGGTCTAAAGCCTGACACCAGAACCCTGAGAGAACAGTCTTTTACAAAACAGTTATTTAACGTTCATGCATGGAGTAGAACGCTGAGAACGACCTCAGCTTTATGTTGTTTGCCAACTTGATGATTTGATCTATGGTTAATAAGCACAGCAGTTTAAATTCACTATTGAAAGAACTGGCTGGGATATATTTTTCTTCTCTTTTGCCTCCAACTACATTAAAGTCCTCAGCATGTGCTGCTATATACATTTCAATAACTCAATACTCTTGGCTTCCTAAAGGCAGTAGGCTCAGTAACAGGAGAGCCATCTTGGTAGAGGTAACAGCAGATTATGTATCATAGCAGACTTCACATTGGAGTTTGCACTGCTGAGTTCTTTTACATAACTGAATTTGCAAATCTAGGCATAAGTTTGAAACAATGCTCCTCACTGATGACACCAAGAGAAAGGTGCCTGCAGTACTATATGTGCATCTACCGCAGTTACTAGTGCGTTCGCTTTTTGGTGGGGGGTTTACCTCTATCTTTTGAAAGCTCTTTGGTTAGATTTTGTCATAAATTAGTCTGTGGGTACATTTCTTCTGAAGGCTCTTCAGTATGTTGTCTATATGCTGGTTTTTGAGATTATATGATGGTATGTTGTGTATAAAGTTTTATGGTGTTACATAGGCTACATATTAATATATGTCCCTTGTCAGCTTCCGTACTCCTGCTTGATTGCATTTGGTTTTCACAGCTCTGGTTCTCCATTCTTAATACAGTATTATTACTTTTCAATATTATTTATCCATCAATTCTATCCAACACTAAGCTTAATTGGACTGAGCTTGTTTGAATATGGAGATTTTCCTAGGCTGTTAGAATCACAATAACGTTTCTATTATACTAATATATATATATATATATATAGTTATACAAAACACGTATTTGTCCTCAGCTGTATCCATTGTATATTTACTTATTTACTATTTTGCCCTCAATAAATAAATAAATATATTCTTCATTCAATTCTCATTCTAGCAGTATTCTTTAGTTCCTTCAAACCGAATTTCTACACAACTGGTCAAAGGAGGAGCAGCAATCCTTGGAGTCAGACCTCTGAGGATAGGCCATCAATATGACCTATCCTCAGCTGTATGAAGAGACTGCAGTGCTCTGAGCTTTTAGGCCTCTTCCTAAGCCATGTGAAGTCACACTCGTCAGTCAGATGGCCTAGGGGACGCTTAGCCCTATTCAAGTGAATAGGGCGGAGCTGTGATATAAGCACAGCAGCTTTTAAAAGGAGGTTGCTGTACTTGGCACGCTGCGAGTAGGCCACAGCGCTCAACGGAGCTCCAGGGAACACCACAGCCTCCTCAAACAGCTGATCGGTGGGAGTGCAGAAAGTTGGGCCCCCAACAATCTCATAATAATGTCCAATCCTGAGGATAGTCCATCAATATGAACATCCAGGAAAAACCCTTTAAACATACCACTACACATTAAAGGAATATTGGCCAAAACCACCAATTTTGGTTGAACCAGATGACCATTTAATGCTTGGGGGAGTGTCCCAACTCAACCCAAGAGCAGATGCTGGGGGGAAAAAGGGTCAGGCGTGATTTCAACATGCTCTATCCTATACTCTCAAAAGAGAAATGTGGCCTCCAGAGGAGTGTGGAGGAAGAAGGTTGTGTGTGATTGGTTGCTAGTGTAATACCAGCAATCCAGGTTGTTGGCATCTCTTCCTGGAAATCAATGGCCGCAAGTGTACTCACTTCTCCCATAGCATTGCGTTTTTTGTCACTCATGGCTACCTCCTTCCTCTTAATCTATCTTGTGTCTGATCCCTGGTTCTTAAAGGACCAGTGCCTTCACAAGCTCTCTCGTGAAGGCAAAGACTATTGCAGCAATTCCCTGGGATATATAATTCCCTGGGATATATATCTTTTCCTTATGGGAGGGTGTCTGAGTAATAAGGTTCCCAGTTTGTCTAGTTCCTGTGAAAGTATTCCACTACTGTGCATTTTGACCTCTGCCGAATGACGCATTTACCCGATGATACCTATCCTGACCTCTGCATGATAACCACATTGACCTTATGCTAACTGTCCTGCCTTCTGTCTGATCACTGTATTGACACTTTTCTGCCCGTCCTGACCTATGTATTACCTGTTTTACCGTGCTGTAGAAACTCTGCCTCTCTTGACCTCAGCTTACCCTCTAAGCATGCCTCTTTCTGTCCTTTTGGTGCCATGTACTAGTGTCTTCTGGCTGAACAACCTCTGAACAGAGACTACTTCTAGAGGTAGCGGCCTGGTGGCCTCCTGTAGTGAAATCCAGATCCCAGTATGGGGTCAAAGGAGTGAAAACCAAGGGATTATTTAGACAAGGCCCTCGTGAGTTGCCATGAGCCAGATCCATTCAGTGGCATATCTGGTCCACACACCCAATGCATTACTTCTGGTGTAAACTGACAAGAAAACAGATTATAACTCCCATTGGGAACAGGGACTAATGTCAATAGTGACAATTTCTTTACAGTGATGTGGAATATAATTGTCTAATAGGACCCTTACAGAAGGACAGACTGATAGAAGCAAAGTAGACTGTAGAATACCATACTGCACTTACGTGCATTGTCATTTTCAAGTTTAAGCCACCAACACCTCGCTAACCAAATCTAATGAACTTTTGACATTAGCAAAAATATGCACATATCACAAAATGCAGCGTTGCTGCTAGGTCATGATGACAGGGCTTATACTAGTACTTTGTCCACCTCGCAAATCACTTGTTTACACCAAGAAAACAAGAAAGCCCTATATGAGGCCGCATTCATGTAAAATCTGTAAAAGACACAACTGTTCTATTACAAGTGCAGAAAAACAAGCAACTATTTACCCAGCTGAACACTGCTCCATTTACTGCACAGATAATGTCTCTCTAATCAGCATAGTCCTGTATGAAATGTTGTGATTACAAGAGGTAAATTGTAGATGATTATTCACAATGACATGATTTACAAGACAGAAATATCCAAAGTATATACAGTAGTTCAATTACTGTAAAATGTATAAGGTCAATCATGAGTAGCTGCAGATTATCAGAAATTATTACCAATAATGACAGCTAAGTACAAACAGGATAGGTAATAAGATCCACATTCAGAGATTCTGAGGTCACAGACCTGTCTGATTTCATCGGTTTTAATCTAATAGGTACTAAATAGGTTTCCCAATCAGGGTTTGTGTACCTTCATGGTTCCCAGCAGATAGGAATGGAAAAAAGGTCTACACAGTCAATTAGAGAAATGCCAAGCGAGTTTCAGATGCTACATCCGAAGTCGCTTCATCCAAAATTTCAGATTAATACTGTACCAAGATCTGTCTCTGTACAGTATGAAACTGTATGGGCTCAGATGAGCCAAAGTAAGTTATTTGCAAAGTCGTGCATTACATATTTGAATAACTTCAGTAATTGATTTTTAAAGTGGAAAACCACCGAACTCCACTTCGGTTCCGAGGTACCAGTCGGAACCAAAGCTGAGTTCGGGGTTTCAAGTTTTAAAGTGGTTTTAAAAATGAAATACCAAAGTTATTCAACTAAATCAGGCGCGACTTCGCAAATAACTGACTTCGGCTCATCCGAGCCCATACAGACACAGAACTGGTGAAAATCTCTCCATTATACCTTATCTCTGTGTAGCCTCCACTCCTGGTTTTGACACCAACCATGATGGAAATCACCAAATGACCAAACACTGACAATGCAAACACACCTTTATAATGTGAATGCACCTAGATTTTGGAATTTAAAAAAAAGGGTTAAAAGAGGCATGAGTTTATGGGACAGGGGGCGTGGGCTAAGATGTGACATTTTGCAGCAAAATGGACTCACAATTCTGGCGTAAGCCAACCAGTAGCCAGTAAAGAATTAAACAGAAGTGTCTTGCCCTACTGCCTGCACAGTTATCATCCATCCTAAACCACTGTGATAAATGTGGTGCAGAAAAATAGCAATAGCGATCTATCAAAACTGGTTTAAAGGAAAACTGGCTTAGTTGTCCATAGTAACCAGATTCCACCTGAAAAATGAAAGGTGGACTGACTGGTTGCTATGGGCAACTAAGCCAGTTTTCCTTTACACCACTTTTGATAAATATACATCTGTAGACCATCTATAGGATCAGTAAATCTGCCCCAATGATTTTACAGTCAATGGATATGCATCATACAAAGATAAATTGTTCAAATGGATGATCAGCATGCATTCAAACCTAAATGTTGCGCATTTTTATTTAAAGGGTTATTCCATAAATTTAAAACAATTTTTGTTCACTTATCTGAAGGACTTTCTTCCCTTTCTGTGGGTGAACAGCAGCTCATCAAGCACCTGCATCTCCCTGGATGCATGGCTATTAGTTCTTGTTAACCCCTTCTTCCCCTTCATAGAAAATAGTCCCTCACATATAATCCCAAAGATACATATGGCATGTAATGCCCCCACATTTTCCTTCTTCACTGTCTAGTGAGAGATATAGCTATATATTTCTATGAATTTAGAAGTAGGGATGAATGAATAAAAGGTGTCTGGGCTGCTTCACTTACTTTACTGTGATATGGCCCTGCCAGCACCCACCACCACCACCCCACACACACACACACACACACCATACGCCCTTTTCTTAGACCTGGCACAAGCGGGAAAAAGTTGCAGATTGCAGCGCAACTAATCTTTGTACCACAATCTGCACCAAAAATAGGTGAATCTCTGTTAGTAAATGGCCCCCATAGTGTTTTGGAGAAGCCTCACTGTGTATATATCATTTATAGGGCCCTTACCATCTTGCGCCTGCACCGCAGCTCCAAGTAACAGCGCAGAGCTACAGAGCTATACTATATATTTTGTATTTTTCTATGCAGCTCTCCATTGAAATAAATGGGTATGAGCTGCCATAACACATACAGCCTGTGCACATGTGTGGTGCTGTATCTGAACGACAGCTCCCATTTTCTTCTGATCTTAGGAAACTCATTTCATTTTTGACCACTAATAGTTTATTGAAATACTTAATTTAATAACATAAAACCTCAAATACTTTAGGCCACTATTGAATTATATTTTTAAACTAATGTCAATATTAATAAACATAACTTAAATATAAACATGTTTATTGTATTTTAAAGTTCTAATATAAAACCAAATTTTTATAGTAACAATTGTCCCTTGTTTGTTCAGTGGCTTTTAAATAAATTTTAATCTGCATTCTGCAAACAAGTGCCCACTTCAAAAATTTGATACAGCAATTTCAATGAGATATGATTATCGCCATGGTACTTAAATAGCAGTTCACTAATCATATGCAATAAGTGTGTTCAGAGTTTCTTTCCACTTATTCCAACTACTGAAGTATTGTAACATAGGTATGCTGAATAGTAAATTAAATTGTAAGTCAAATTATGGCCAGACCTTCTCTGTTGATGAGTGTTTGTAATACATGCCATTATACTACTGCAGAACAGACCCTATTTCTACTTTTCCCTTTCACATATTTCTTTACCAGTGGAAATCCAAAGATGGATAACAACTACGGTATACTATAATACAGAATGAGACTGAAATCTTAATCTTAACCCAAAAGAATTGTAGAATCTTAACTCAAAAAGAATGATGGACTAGGTTTTGAGATCTTATTTCCTCCACCCAGATGGGCAATATAATTATGTTCTGGTGAGTCTCCAGATTACTACTCACACTCGCACATTATTTTTCAATTGTGGATTATTCTGAATTATACCACAGGAATGTACACAACCAATGTAACCACTTAAAAAACAGTGTGCAGACCACAAGTAAGTGAATATCACAAGACTCCTGTCTGTTCCTTTTTGCCTCCTTTAAAGGTAACTCCTTCCAGAACTTTGGTTTCTAGTAAAATCTGTAAGGGCAGTAAAATAACATTTCAAAAATCTCTTTAAAAAACACAAGCACAAATAGATGTGCTGGTGACACAGACATCTTGATGCTGCTATAGAAGACAGGAGCATGGTGTCCAGCGCTGGAGAGGTTGATGAGGAAGGAGAACCAGGTTATACAGCTAACCAATGTGACAGAGGCAACCGTCAGTAAGTAACGGTAATAAAATGAGTTTTGCCAATTATTACCTATCCACCTTTTAGTAGATCAATGTTAGATTGGTGGGGGTCAGATTGCTGGGACCCCTAGGATCATTAGAATTGTAGGCTAATTCTTGCCCTCCTGTATTCTATGGCCCACTGTATACTAGTATATGGGAGATATAGGAACAGATGAGTGAGCATTTTAGCAAATCAGTAGGAGACACAACATTTTTCACTATTTTTTTCTTAAACTTAAGGGAAATGTATCATTCACCCGTGCTCTTTTTGGCATTAAAAATTCACAAAACTGGAGTTTTTCTACTTTATGCTGTCCTCAAGGGCAAGGGCAGGTCAGCACAGGTCCTATTAAGGCCAGCATTGAAAATGCCAGTCTTGCTCAGGGCCTTAGTATGTTAAGCACAATATAATGGTCAAGGTTACGCATTTTACTATAGAGAACATAATGGCAATGAGAAGACCTGTAATGGGCTGCATGATTGTTACCACGATCATTTGCCTCCATACAGTTTCCTTGTTTGTCAGCAGCATATCTCTGTTTACACACGAAAGATGAACAAAAATTTTATGGGCCCCATCAAAGATGTGATCACACATTGAAAAGCATTTGCTTATTTGTAAGCTGGTTGTGTGCACCTTTATATAGGACATTTATTGTGAATGAGCATTTTTACCAATCCTTATTCCTGATAATTATCTCGATCACATGTAAAAGAGCCCTTAGGTAAGGCTACACGGCGACACTAGTCTCCTTACAGCTGCCAGAGCCAGAACTGCAGAGTAGAGGTTATCCCAAGAATGAATGGGATCATTGCGCCAGTCGCAAAAAAATGCAACACTGCTGGATCTCCTGAGACTCACACAGTGATCCGATTTATTTCTATGGTATCACTTCTACTTTGCAATCCTGGCTGCAATAGCTGTCATGCAATCAGTGTCACCATGTAGCTGTACCCTTAAACCTCACCTACACTAAAGTGAGTCTAAAGATACCATCTACAGGTACTTTTGCTGCAGATGGTTCCATCTTTTTGGTTCAAATCAAGACCATACATTCCCCAAGATAATCTCCATGATCTGCAAAAACTTGTGAATTGCATGTATCAATGGAATTGCTCTTTCATTATACAAAATACTGCATTACTAAGGCTTTGAAAGCGGGCTCAAATTACTACAAAATGATTGATTCAAAACAGGACAATAAGAAAATTCTGTATAAACAACAAGATACAACTTTAATTTCTCAAAACTACAGATTTTTTAAGATATAAAAGGCAAAAACCAAGGTTTACAATTCAAAACCTGCAGCACCTGCAATATTCTTTATGCATGCATCTGGTCCTCAATTCACACGGAGACAGAAACCTGATACTTAACACCTCTTAATAGAGCATGCAGTTTATTTTTGCAGTGGGAAAAGGACGCTGTAAAAACACACAGAAAGGTACACTAAATAAACCTGCTCTGCTGTCAATGTTATAATGAAAGTGTAAAACCACAAGAACAAGATCCAAATGGGTTATGTCATCGGGACTTTAATTAGGATATATAAGAGATCTCTTTGTTCCAATCTTTGCTCAGAAGGTTATTAAATCTATAAGATGCATTACGTTTGTAAGCCTAGTAAAGGCAAAATAAGTGTCAACACCTGATAACTGTTTATTAGAAAATATATTAAAGGGGTTGTCCAAGTTATGAAAAAAAAATATATAGCACTGAGAATCTGATGGGCAGCAATATATAACTAAGTTCAGCAAGTTTTAGGCAAAAAAAAAATCTATATTTCCTCATTTCCCTGGTTCTCTTCTGGCCTTTGTTTACATGCAGTAATAACAATCTCTGCCCCTCCCCCTTCTCTGCAAAGGCAGTGAATACAAGTGCTGAGTGACAAGTCTGCCTGCTGGAATACTCAGCAGCATGTTGTATGTGTAGGACTACAAGTCCCAGCTGTACAATGACACTGCTGATACACACAGGAAATTCTCCCTACCTGTTCTTCTGCAATACAATTCCTCTATAGCTCCTTGCCCAGCATTTGTTTCCTCTCACTGCTGCAGCTACTATTTGTTATAAAGCCTTGAGCCCTCAGTGTGTTCTGGCTGAAGGGGTTAATGTTTTATCTGAAGGAATCCAGGGAGAGAGCAGATAGCAGGAGCCCGGCAAAGAAAGGGGGCGTGGCCAGTGACGTCTCATGTACAGACTCTTATCTGAACTCTGAGGCTTGTACACGAAACATCATAGACCAGGGAGATAAGGTGACATCACAGGTCATGTGACCCTCAGTCAACTCTGAGAAACCAGCAGCTTTAGAAACACAAAGTATATGGGAAAGTTGTTATACCTGACAAGTTAGAAACATATAAAGAACAAAAAAATAACTCAGACAACCCCTTTAATTACAAAAAAACACAATAGGTTATTAAGACCATAGCAACATAAAAACAGGCTAATGAAATATCTCATCCAAATGTTACATAACATAATCCTGAGGACATAAGGTATTTGTAACTGATCATATATCCATGGTTAGAATGCTCATATTAAACAATTAAAGATGCTACCTGTTTTAGCCTTATAGATGCAGCAATAGTTTTTTTTCCTTTCATTCCAAAAGCCATAACTTTTTTGTTGCCAACATAGCTATATGAGGTCTTTTTTTGTGGGATGAGTTGCATTTTGTAATGCCATTATTTTGGGATACATATAAATTATTAACTTCTATTAACTCTTTCTGGGGGATGGATAAATAAAAGTAATTTGCCCATTTGTTTACAATTTAAATTTGGCATGACAAACATAAAATGTTAACTTTATTCTATGGGACAGTCTTTTTTATATTTTTACTCCTACTTTTACACAATATAAACATTTAAAAAATAATTTGTTTTTAAGAGACAATTTTTTTATTTTTCTGTTGACAGAGCTGTGTGGGTTTTTTTGCGCGTTTCTGAATGCTGAGATCTCAATTATTGCTATAACAAGGAGAGAGGAGCGCTCACATAGCATGTTCTCTCTCCTCATTGCAGGAGACGGAATTAAGACAGGCCTATAGAATTTCTATTGATCATACCTCCTGCAGTGAGGAGAGAGTGCTAGGTGATTGCTTCTCTTGCCTAGTTCTAGTGATCAGTGGGGGTCTCAGCACTCTACCAATCAAAACTCCCTCTGTAACCACATATATGCTTCAGACGCTATTGCCCGTGGCATGTAAGGGGTTAAACAGCCCGGTTTGGCATTCCTGCCAGTCAAGCACGTTAGAGCAGGACTGCAGCTCTCATGGGAGAAGCAAGCCCTGGCTATCAGACATCCACGTCCACTCCTCATTGTAGACTTGAGGAATCTGAGTGACCTGACTACCAGTTCTGGTGGAAGTTGACATCTGGCAGTCTACAATCGCTCTGCGCTGCTGGTAAACTCTGGATAACATGTTTAATTTTGAATTCCATATCGTGGGCACGTCGCACAACAGTCGGTGAGCGGGCAGTTGTAGGCGGCGCTGCCCTGAGAGTGGCAGCATCTGTGGTCGACTTGCGGAAATGCGCACAGATGCGGCGCACCTTGGTGAGCAAATCAGACAGATTGGGGTATGTCTTGAGGAACCACTGAACTATTAGATTGAACACGTGGGCCAGGCATGGCACATGTGTCAGTTTGCCAAGTTGCAGAGCCGCCACCAGGTTACGCCCGTTGTCACACACAACCATGCCTGGCTTGAGGTTCAGCGGTGCCAGCCACACATCGGTCTGTGCCGTCATGCCCTGTAACAGCTCTTGGGCGGTGTGCCTTTTGTCACCTAAGCTCAGCAGTTTGAGCACCGCCTGCTGGCGCTTACCCACGGCACTGCTGCTGCGCCTAGAGTGACTGACTGAAGGCACCGTGCCCACGGATGGTAATTCGGTGGAGGAGGAGGAGGCATAGTACGTCTGAGAGACCGTGACCGAGGTAGGCCCCGCAATCCTCGGTGTGGGCAGTACATGAGTGGCCCCAGGGTCATTCTCGGTCCCAGCCTCCACCAAGTTAACCCAATGTGCCGTCAGTAAGATATAGTGTCCCTGCCCGGCAGCACTTGTCCACGTGTCCATGGTTAGGTGGACCTTCTCAGAAACAGCGTTGGTCAGGGCATGGATGATGTTCTCTGACACATGCTGGTGTAGGGCTGGGACGGCACATCGGGAAAAATAGTGGCGGCTGGGGACCGAATACCGAGGGGCAGCCACCGCCATGAGATTGCGAAAGGCCTCGGTCTCTACCAGCCTATAGGGCAGCATCTCCAGGCTCAGCAAATTGGAGATGTGGACGTTGAGGGCTTGGGCATGTGGGTGGGTGGAACTGTATTTCCTCTTGCGCTCCAGCGTCTGCTGTAAAGACAGCTGAACGCTGCGCTGGGACACATTGGTGAACACTGTAGAGGATCGTGGAGGCGAAGGTGTGGTTTTCCGGCGGGAGGCTCTCATGCTGGGGTCCTGGGCAGGGGGTTGACTAGCAGAGGCAGCAAGTGACACAGGGGAAGGAGCAGTGGTGTGACCCGCAGGAGGTGGTGAACGGCCTTGGTTCCATTGAGTGGGGTGTTTAGCACTCATATGCCTGCGCATGCTGGTGGTGGTTAGGCTAGTAGTGGTGGCACCCCTGCTGATCCTGGTGTGCACAGGTTGCACACCACAGTCCGTCGGTCATCCTCACTTTCTTTAAAGAACCTCCAGACTTGCGAACATCTAGGCCTCGCCACGGGAGCTTCACTACGTGAAACAGTTGCTGCTGATGCACCAGCTCTGGCCCTGCTTCTCCCTCTGGCCACACCACTGCCTCTTACAACCTGTTCTGGTGCAGCACTCGCCTCCGCCTCAGAAGCACTGTCTTCACTCAGCTTATCAACCCAGCTTGGGTCAGTCATCTCGTCATCCTCCGATTCCTCAGTCTGCTCCCCCCTCGGACTTCCTGCCCTGACAACAACTTCACCACTGTCTGACAACCGTGTCTCCTCATCATCCGACACCTCTTTACAAACTTCTTCCACTAAGTCAACATTGTCATCATCATCACCCACAGACTGCGACAGTTGGAAAACTTGGGCATCGGGAACGAGGTCAGCAGCAACCTGAGAAGTGGTTTGTGACTCTGGGAAGGGTCCAGAAAACAGCTCCTGAGAGTATGCCAGATCGCATTCCAAATTTTCCTGGGAGGGGGCAGACTGGGGGGAAGGAGGTTGAGGTGGAGGAGCCAGAGGAGTGCTCCTTTGGGTAACGTGGGTGGACTGCGTGGAAGACTGACTGGTGGACAAATTACTTGAAGCATTGTCCGCAATCCACGACATCAGCTGTTCGCACTGTTGTGGTTTCAACAGTCCTCTACCACGTGTCCCTGTAAGTTGAGACATGAAGCTAGGGAGTGTAGCTCTGCGACGTTCCCCTGCTCCCTCATCAGCAGGTACTGTCTCACCCTGCCCAGGACCACGGCCTCTGCCCCCTGCAGTAATTGAATGCCCACGCCCACGCCCTCGTCCTCGACCCTTAGCCCTGGGGTTCAACATTTTCTGTATATAAGTGTATTATATAAAAAAAATAAAATAAATGGACCTGCTGTACTGAAACCCACAAACTTGTTCAGTCTGAACAAGTAAATATATAGGTGGATAAGTTAGATCAAAATTACGTATTATTACGTACCGTGCAGTATGGAGCAATTACACGGAAACTATTAGATTAGGCAGACTTGGTCTGCTTAGTTGCAACCCAGACAAATGTCGCACAGATTTTTGTAATCTAGCTGTAAAAGTGAGAGCAAAAGTCCTTGTTTAATTAAGTAACGTACAGAATGTGTCACCTGGACAGAAAATACGGATTGTAGTGAGTGGACAGCTGAACTGTGACACACAGAATGGTTCCACGCAGCTGTGTGAAATGGATTTGTATCACTGAGCTAAAACAACACAAAAACAATTTTTTTTATATATTTTTTTTTATATTTTGTTTTTAGTTTTTTTTTTTTTTTAACGTGACGTGCAGAAACTATCAGAGACCTAACTCAGCCCCTGCTGACGGTGGCTATTTTGACTGCAACCCAAACAAATGTCGCACAGAGATTTTTGTGATCTAGCTGTATTAGTGAGAGCAAAAGACCTTGTTTAATTAAGTGACGTACAGAATGTGTCACCTGGACAGAAAATACGGATTGTAGTGAGTGGACAGCTGAACTGTGACACACAGAATGGTTCCACACTGCTGTATGAAATGGATTTGTATCACTGAGATATAACAATAAAAAAAAAAAGGGTTATATATGGCGATAGCTGCAATACTAGTGCCAGCCAGCCAAGCCAGGAGACAAAAAAAAATTCTTGTAGCCCTTAGAAGGGCTGTTGGGTTCTTGTTAGATCACTCCTGCCTAACAAAGAACTAAATGCAGGCCCTAACACTCTCCCTGAAACGCAGAAGCTCTATCCCTAACGACATCCAGACAGCATCTGAGCCGAGCACCGCGGGCAGTCACTAGTATATTCCAGGGTCACCTGATCAGGCCAACCAACCCCTGCTATCGACATGTAAGAGCCCCACGTGATGCTGGGTGTACCGCAGAGTCTCCTGGCTTGTGATTGGCTGAGTTTATAGGCGCCAAAAATGCACAATGCGGAAGTTGCCATTTCCTCCAACATGGCGAGATACTCGTCCGAGCAGCGAGCACTTACGAGTACCGTAATACTCGAACGAGCACCAAGCTTGGACGAGTATGCTCGCTCATCTCTAATCTTGATGTTTAGCTGCTTTCCCCCTGTGGAGATTTGCATTCCGGTGAAATCCAGGCTTTATTCATTTCAATAATCATCAGCCTGTCAGCGCTGTCAGTTGACAGGCGTGTACGCTTATCAGTGATGTTGCCACCAGCTGCACTGAAGACCCACTCTGACAACACGCAAGCGGCAGGGCAGGCCAGCACCTCCAAGGCGTACAGCGCCAGTTGTCGTGTCCAGCTTTGCAACCCAGTAGTTGTATGGCGTAGAATGATCACGCAGGACGTTGGCATGGTCAGCTGGTGCTCCCTCACCATCTTTCTGAACAGCTCCCCCCCTACTGGGGGACAGGTGACATAGTCTTGCTGGGGTGCCATAAAACTGGCAAAGGACTTGGAGAGTGTTCCCCTGCCAGTGCTTGACAAGCTGGCTGCTCCCCTCCTCTCCCCCGCTAGTTGGCCCACAGAACTACGTCGTCTGCCGCTAGCAGTGTCAGATGGGAAGGATAGTTTCAGCTTGTGCACCAGGGCCTGTTGATATTGATTCACTCTCATACTCCTCTCCTCTACAGGAATGAGAGTGGAAAAGTTCTGCTTGTACCGGGGGTCCAGGAGGGTGAACACTCAGTAATCGGTGTTGGCAAAAATGCGAGGGTCACGGGAAGGGCAGCCTAACAAGAAGTCAGCCATGTGCGCAAGAGTCCCAACACGCAAGAATTCCCTTTCCTCAATAGGCTGACTCTCCATTTCCTCCTCCTCCAACTCCTCCTCTTCAGCCCATACACACTCAACAGATAAGAAGGAATGAGCATAGGTACCCTCTTCAGTCTCGTCAACAGTCTCCTTCTCTTCCTCCTCTTCCTCCTCCAATACGCGCTGAGAAACAGACCTGAGGGTGGTCTGGCTATCAAGCAACGTATCTTCTTCCCCCATCTCCTGTGACAAGCACAAAGCCTCTGACTTCATGCTGAGCAGTGAGTTTTTCAGCAGACAAAGCAGCGGGATGGTGACGCTGATAATGGCGGCATTGCCGCTGACCATCTGTGTTGACTCCTCAAAGTGGCTTAACACCTGACAGATATCAGACAGATATCAGAGCCGCCACCAGGTTACACCCGTTGTCACACACAACCATGCCTGGTTTGAGTTTCAGCGGCGTCAGCCAAAGATCGGTCTGCGCCGTGATGCCCTGTAACAGCTCTTGGGCGGTGTGCTTCTTGTCACCTAAGCTCAGCAGTTTCAGCACCGCCTGTTGGTGCTTATCCAAGGCAGTGGTGCTGCGCCTAGAGCTACCGACTGAAGGCGCCGTGCTCAAATTGTATTTGAGAGTAGGAGGAGGAGGGGTTGGAGGAAGAGGCATAATAAGTCTGAGAAACCGTGACCGAGGTAGGCCCCGCAATCCTCGGTGTGGGCATTTCATGAGCGGCCCCAGGGTCAGACTCGGTCCCAGCCTCCACCAAGTTAACCCAATGTGCCATCAGGGAGATATAGTGTCCCTGCCTGCCAGCACTTGTCCACGTGTCCGTGGTTAGGTGGACCTTCTCAGTAACCGCGTTGGTTAGGGCACGGATGATGTTCTCTGACACGTGCTAGTGTAGGGCTGGGACAGCACATCGTGAAAAATAGTGGCGGCTAGGGACCAAGTACCGAGGGCCATCAGGTTGCGGAAAGCCTCATTCTATACCAGTCTATAGCGCAGCATCTCCAGGCTCAGCAGTTTGAAAATGTGGACGTTTAGGGCTTGTGCATGTGGATGGGCGGTATTGTATTCGCGTTTGCGCTTGCGCTCCAATGTCTGATGCAAAGACAGCTGAACGCTGCGCTGGGACACATTGGTATAGGGTGTGTAGGATCGTGGAGGTGAAGGGGTGGTTGTAGGGCAGGAGGCGCTTGTGCCGGGGTCCTGGGCGGGGGGTTTACTCGCAAAGCCAGCATGTGACACAGGGGAAGGAGCAGTGGTGTGATCCGCAGGAGGTGAATGGCCTTGGTTCCACTGAGTCGTGTGCCTCCACATGCTGGTAGTGGTTAGGCTGGTAGTGGTGCCTCCCCTGCTGATCCTGGTGTGGCACAAGTTGCACACCACGGTCCGTCGGTCATCCTCACTTTCTTTAAAGAACCTCCAGACTTGCGAACATCTAGGCCTCGGCACGGGAGCTTCACTCCATGAAACAGTTGCTGATCTACTTGCTCTGGCCCTGCTTCTCCCTCTGGCCACCCCACTGCCTCTTCCAACCTGTTCTGGTGCTGTACTTGCCTCCCCCTCAGAAGCACTGTCTTGACTAGGCTTACCAACCCAGCTCGGGTCAGTCACTTCATCATCCACCTGCTCTTCCTCCGATTCCTCACTCTGCTCCCCCCTGGGACTTACTGCCCTGACAACAACGTCAATGTCTGACAACCGTGTCTCATCATCATCCGACACCTCTTGACGCACTACTTGCACTAAGTCCACACTCTCATCACCCACAGACTGCGAAAGTTCTAAATTTTGGGCATCGGGACAGAGCAACTGCTCAGGTTGCTGTTGAGCAGTGGTTTGTGTCTCTGGGTAGGGTCCTGAAAAGACTTCCTGTGAGTATGCCGGATCTGAATCCATATTTTCCATGGGGGGGGCAGGCTGGGGGAAAGGAGGTTGAGCTGGAGGAGCCAGAGGTCTACTCCCTTGGCTAAAGTGGGTGCACTGTGTGGAAGACAGGGTGGTGGATAAATTACTGGACACATTATCCGCTATCCATGTCATCACCTGTTCGCACTGTTGTGGTTTCAATAGTGGTGTACCACGTGACCTTGTAAGTTGCGAGATGAAGCTAGGGAGCGAAACTCTGCGGCGTTCCACTGCTCCCTCATCAGTAAGTACTGTGTCACCCTGCCCAGGACCACGGCCTCTGTCCCCCTACATCACTTGCACGCCCACATCCTCGACCCTTAGGCCTTGGGTTCAACATTTTGTGTAATCACTAAGCTGTCGAATTAATATCTGAGGCCAAAAACGTATTCTCTAGACTGCGGATAGTGTACCACACGCCACAGAATTTTTCACTGGACTGTATTAAATGTATCTGAGAGAAAAAACGTATTCTCTAGACTGCTGCTAGTGTAACGCACACCACACAATTTTTCACTGCACTGTAGGATATATGAATGAGAGAAAAAAATGTATATTTTCTAGACTCCGGCTAGTGTGCAGCACATGACAGAATTATGTACTGCACTGTAGGGTATATAACTGAGAGAAAAAACGTATACTCTAGACTGACGCTACTGTACAGCACACAACATAATTGTTCACTGGACTGTAATATATATAACTGAGAGAAAAAAATATATTCCCTAGACTGCACTACAGATCTCAGCAAGCCAAGGTACAGCAGCAGCAAAAATAAGTACTGAGAGGACTTTGGGCAATTTCTTTTGGGTCTGTGTGGACCACGTGCTGTCCCTTCTGCCACCAGTCGCTGTGCACAGCGTGCAGCCAAGATGGCGGTAGCTGCACTACAAGTCCCAGCCAGCAGCCGAGAGGAGGACAAAAAAAAGGTCGTTGTTGCCCTTAGAAGGACCGTTGGGTTCTTTGTGGATGATTCCTGCCTAACCACATTCTAATTTCACGCCCTAACAGTGTGCAGCCAAGATGGCGGTAGCTGCACTGCAAGTCCCAGCCAGCAGCCAGGAGGAGACCAAAATAAAAAGGTGCTTGTAGCCCTTAGAAGGGCTGTTGGGTTCTTTGTGGGTGATTCCTGCCTAACCAAAATCTAAATTGAGGCCCTAACACTCTCCCTGACAGACAGCAGCTCTATCCCTAATCTCATGCAGGCGGCATCTGACGTTCACCGCCATTCCGTGTCAGGGTAAAATTTTAAGTGCTTCACCTGCTACCTCAGTCTCATTTGGTCACTCTGGGTTCACCGCCATGCTGTGTCAGGGTAAATTTTTGGGTGGTTCACCTGCTACCTTAATCTAACTTGGTCACCAAGCTGTCACCACGCTGTGTCAGGCTTATGCCTGCGTCGTGGGGCGGGGGATAGGACAGCAGTGCCAGCATGGGCAGTAGTGTCACCCACAGGCGGTGATGGACCTTCGTTGCACCTAGTTGGGTGTTTTACTAACATGTGATGGGCATGTGCCTTGCCCATCTTGGTCTGGGTCAGCACAATTGTCTTGAGGGTCACCACCAGGCTGTTGCCCAGAATTTGGCATAATGGTACGATTAGGCAGCCTCAGAGGCATCCATGCATGCTGCCCCTGCTGTTTCCTGTCCATTTCCATGGTGTTTCCATAATTTTCTGAGGTTTCCAGGTTTTCACGCAACCTTCCCTGTGCAGAGCTTTGTTCCCCTGCAAAAAATGCTCGAGTCTCCCATTTACTTCAATAGGGTTCGTTATTTAAAAAGAGCACCCGAGCATCGGGAAAAATGCGACTCGAGTAACGAGCACCCGAGTATTTTAGTGCTCGCTCATCTCTAATTTTGAGTGATAGATGTTCTTTATGTAAATACAAAATAGCATAATAATAAAAGATTGTAAATTAACTGAATATACTTCTTGTTCAGGATTCATTATTTTCCAAAAAATAAGAATTAAAGTTGTCCAGCTGTGTTTAAAAGGATTACCTTGGTCTTAAAAAACGAATGAGGTAATTTTTCCCATTGACGATTCCCTGCCACTTCAGGACCAATGATCCCTCAGTCAACTGGCTGAGCGGGCATTTCCTGCAAGTCATTAGGAACCAGGAAGCAGAGACCAGCGGGGATGCAGAAAGCATCAGTACAGGAGTGGTGGGGGATCGGTAAAGGTGCGTATTATGTATTTTGTTTTTTATGATGCTCTGAGCCTGAAAAGCAAAAAAGATTGGCTGGGCAACTCTTTAAAACCTATTACTAAGACCAATAAGATAGAAGTGGCCAAAGTGGACTTAAGAATGCAAATTCTGAATTTTATTGATATGTTGGAAACTAAACTTGTCCTTTAAAATTCACAAAAATAAATAATTTCATTGAATAAAATGATGTGTTTTAAATGGTCTCTGCTTTTCCTTTTGCCCACACAAGATGTGTTCCAAGTGGCTAAGTTTGAGATTTACTATCCCTGATGGGTCTATTCTACAATGCAGAAAACATCTGTAAGTCGCTCTATGTAACTCAAAGCTCTGAACACAATATACTGTGCTAAGGAGCTGTGAAAGCTACATAAAAGCAACAAATAAAGTATGCTGTAACCCTATCCTAACTACTTCAGATTATATAATACCAATAACTCTGATAGGTTCAGTGAGTCATTACAAAGCTGATTAACCTACTATATTATTGGGTCCCAAGATAAGGCTCTTGACTTTATCTAAGGGATAAGTATTCCTCTCAGTTTGCTGTGTCCCCTGTTGCAACATAAAGGTTGCTGTATACCCATGATTACAGTGTGTTCCCAGTTGTTCCCTCATAACGTATTTACTGGGCATAGGTGGCTAGCTCTCTGGTGCAGAAACAATACCCAAGAACACAGTTTGTATGTTGGTTGGAGTCCCAGTATTCTTAGCAGAACTCCTACCACTTAAGCATTTACAGCAGATGACAAGGATATAGTTGGATCATTAAACATTTTACCATCTGGAGAATATATTTTACCGTACAGACAGTACACAGTTATGTGTACATTCAGAGTATGAATCAGTACAGTTCTCAGATGTTAAGGAGCAGTTAAAGGCCCAATAACACCATTAGCCCACCACTGGTCTTTTGGCTTTACCTTTTACATACATTTTTAAGTTACCCCTTGTTCATGACTGATGCAAACTCTGATCTCTTAAATCTACACTGGTTTCCAACTATTGGGGATGGAATAGTGGGCTTTGCCAAAAAAGACTTCTCTAAATATATATTTTATTTCTTTGCTTTTATGTGAAAATATTATTTGGAACAAAGAATTTATTTTTTTATTCGACTTGAGAGAAACATCTGCTTTCAAATCCAGAAAGAGTCATCAAATCACACTCAATTTAAGCTAACATTCAGTCCACTCACTGGAATCAAAGGAGAAGAGATTGACTTTTGTCTACAACTCAGTCTCTAATAAGAATGAAAATGATTAAGGTTTAAAGCTTTTACTTTTTTAGCCAAATACATAGCCCTTTTGTATGGTCACAACTATGGACATGTTGGTCATATTACAGATTTATCGCATGGCATGAATCCATTGTACATTGTACATATGGTCATCTGGCAATAGATATATTGGATCTAAGTTGTCCTCCTAACTTTAATAAATACCTAGCAGAATAGCAGTTCATAATTAATGGAGTTGGACCACTTTCTGGCTATGTTTCCTATGGCTGTACGTGATATCAAACAACCTATAAAAATGTGAAATAACGGCCGTCCAGACCAAGCAGTTAGGTCTGAGCTATGATTAGCCTGTCATGTTCTGCTGCTTCCAACTTTTGGTCACTCATACACTGATATTTTAGTACAGAATGCATGGCTTCTATCAACAGCCATCTAACGAATGTAATCTAACACAAAATTGAAAATGGCAATAGAATTGTAAATCTTGATAACAATGCAAATAGCCTTTGACCCATGGAACTGGTAGTGCCTGACATACATGTCTCAAGCCCTCTAATTACTTCATATCATTTGCTGCTAGTCATCATCATCTTATTGGTTTGCTTTCTGTCTGAAGCAGTCATCTATGAATTATTGCTACAGTGATGCATGTCATATAGAAAGCATGTGCATCTCCTAGAACTTTGACATCTTCAGGAACCATACACCATGTGTACAACAGCTTAGCCGTAACTACTTGAAATCATCTCGGACAAATCTGAGATAAGGACCAATAAAATACAACACTAGTTAATCTGGTAGTAAGACACATATTGAACATGTATCTTACTAGCTTTAGTATTATAGATGCAAGTAAATCATGTGAAGAACTATCACACTTAGATGAAGATGGTAGAAGATACATATTCCTAACGGTAAGCAGTGTACAATATTTTAATTTAAACAAGTCATAGATGTAAAAGTTATTCATCAACATCTATGAACACTGCAAATCAGGAGAGAAGAACCACACTAGAGAAACTAGAACTAGAGATGCTTGGCTGAAGCTTGAAAAGTTGCTGGAAATGCATGAGTTATGAATGAGGATAATGGAAGCTAAGGACTTTCTTTACATGTGATAGCTATTCTCAGGCACCAAGCCACATCTACTAATAGCTAATAATAATTACTCAACCATGTCGAAATACGTCGCACTCCATAGAGTTTAGCAGGGGTCCGTTACCTTGTTTGTTTTGAATCATATTCAGATCTGGAAGATGATTGTGAGTCACGTAAATTTTTGCTCTAAACATGGTTTCAAAATATTTGTTCTGGTCTTCTTCTAGCAACAACCTTCCTGAGAATAACTGAGACATGGCTGGATGATAGCTATGACAGTGCAGTTAATGTACAGGGTTACAATCTATTTAGAAAAGATCCTCAAAACCTGAGAGGTGGAGGAGTCTGCCTTTATGTAAAGTCCTGTCTAAAGCCCACACTCTGGGAGGATATAAGTGAGTAACATGAAGATGTGGAGTCACTGTGGGTAGAAATAAATGGAGCCAAAAACAATAAAATACTAATAGGAGTTTATTATAAACCACCTAATATACCAGATTCAACAGAAAATCTACTTCTACATTAAATAGACGAGGCGGCAAATCATAATGAGGTCGTTATTATAGGGGACTTCAACTACCCATATATAGACTGGGAAACTGAAACCTGTATATCTCATAAAGGAAACAGGTTCTTGGAAATAACCAAAGACAATTACCTTTCCCAACTGCTTCAGGACCCGACTAGAGGGACAGCCATACTGGACTTGGTATTAACCAATAGACCTGACAGAACAACAGATGTGCAGGTTGGGGGACACCTGGGAAATAGTGACCATAATATAATAACCTTCAAATTGTCATTCAAAAGAGTGTTTCATCAGGGAGGAACAAAAATACCAAACTTCAAAAAAGCAAAATTTAGCCAACTAAGAGAGGCCATAGGCCTTACTAACTGGGACAAAATCCTCAAAAATAAAAACACAGCCACAAAATGGGATATTTTTAAAAGCATCCTAATATATAATTGTGAGATACCCTATAGGAATAAAAGGATAAGAAACAAGAAAAAAACCAATGTGGATAAATAGAACTGTAAAGAAAGCAATAAATGACAAAAAAAACATTTAAATCACTAAAACAGGAGGGGAGCGAGGAAGCATTAAAAAACTATAAGGAAAAAAATAGAATATGTAAAAGACAAATAAAAGCAGCCAAACTAGAGACTGAGAGAGTAAAACTAACCCTAAAATGTTCTTCAATTATATAAATAGTAGAAAGTATAAACCTGAAGGTGTCGGCCCCTTACAGAGTAATGAGGGGGGAGTTGCAGAGAGCGATGAGGAGAAAGCAAAACTATTAAATATTTTTTTCTCCACTGTATTCACTGAGTAAAATAAACTGTCAGATGAAATGCAGAATATAAATGTAAATTCCCCATTAAAAGTGCCCTGTCTGACTCAGGAAGAAGTACAGCGGCATCATAAAAAGATTAAAATAGACAAATCGCCAGGACCGGATGGCATACACCCCCGTATCCTAAGAGAATTAAGTAATGTCATAGCCAGACCCTTATTTCTGATATTTAAGGACTCTATACTGGCAGAGAGTGTTCCACAGGATTGGCGCATAGCATATGTGGTGCCAATATTCAAACAGGGTCTAAAAACAGAGCCTGGGAACTATAGGCCAGTAAGTTTAACATCTGTTGTGGGTAAACTGTTTGAAGGTTTTCTAAGAGATGCTATCTTGGAGTACCTCAATGAAAATAAGCAAATAACTCCATATCAGCATGGCTTCATGAGGGATTGGTCATGTCAAACCAATTTAATCAGTTTCTATGAGGAGGTAAGTTCTAGACTGGACCGCGGCGAATCAATGGATGTCGTATATCTGGACTTCTCCAAAGCATTTGACACTGTACCATATAAAAGGTTAGTACATAAAATGAGAATGCTTAGCCTGGGAGAAAATGTCTGTATGTGGGTAAGTAACTGGCTCAGTGATAGAAAACAGAGAGTGATTATTAATGGCACATATTCAGATTGGGTCACTGTCACTAGTGGGGTACCACAAGGGTCAGTACTGGGCCCTATTCTCTTCAATATATTTATTAATGATCTTGTAGAAGGCTTGCACAGTAAAATATCAATTTTTGCAGATGATACTAAACTGTGTAAAGTAATTAACACCGAAGAGGACAGTACACTGCTACAGATGGATTTGGATAGACTGGAGGCTTGGGCAGAGAAGTGGCAGATGAGGTTTAACACTGACAAATGTAAGGTTATGCACATAGGAAGGAATAATGCAAGTCACCAGTACATCCTAAATGGTAAAACACTGGGTAACACTGACATGGAAAAGGATCTAGGAATTTTAGTGAACAGCAAATTAAGCTGTAGAAATCAGTGTCAGACAGCTGCTGCCAAGGCCAATAAGATAATGGGTTGCATCAAAAGGGGCATAAATGCCCGTGATGAGAACATAGTCCTGCCACTTTACAAATCACTAGTCAGACCACACATGGAGTACTGTGTACAGTTCTGGGCTCCTGTGAACAAGGCAGACATAGCACAGCTGGAGAGGGTTCAGAGGAGGGCAACTAAAGTCATAACTGGAATGGGTGGACTACAGTACCCAGAAAGACTATCAAAATTAAGGTTATTCACTTAAAAAAAAAAGACGACTGAGGGGTGATCTAATAACAATGTATAAATATATCAGGGGTCAGTACAGAGATCTCTCCCATGATCTTTTTATCCCCAGGACTGTGACGAGGGGACATCCTCTGCGTCTGGAGGAAAGAAGGTTTGTACACAAACAGAGAAGAGGATTCTTTACGGTAAGAGCAGTCAGACTATGGAACTCTCTGCCTGAGGAGGTGGTGATGGTAAGTTCACTAAAAGAGTTCAAGAGGGCCCTAGATGTATTTCTGGAGGGTAACAATATTACAGGTTATAGTTACTCGTTGATCCAGGGAGTTATTCTGATTGCCTGATTGGAGTCGGGAAGGAATTTTTTCCCCTAAAGTGAGGAAAATTGGCTTCTACCTCACAGGGGTTTTTTGCCTTCCTCTGGATCAACTTGCAGGATAACAGGCCGAACTGGATGGACAGATGTCCTTTTTCGGCCTTATAAACTGTTACTACCTACAGTACTAGTGCAGACAGTATTATTCTTCAGCGTGCTTCTGGGTTCCATGTGGCCACTCCACTAAAGATTAGACATGTCCTATTCTCTGCCGCATCTTACAAATGATGGACCCATTGAAGTCAATGGGTCTGCATTGCAATGTGGCATGCACATGGCTGGTGTCCATGTTTTCCGGATCCATGGTCGTATGGATGGACCCCAATTGCTGTTAACCCTTAACTTCCCAACCAAACTAGTCACAGTATATTTAATCTAAGATTTATCATTATACACCCCATTTGAACAGTATCCAAAACATAATTTTCAATTACATTTTTATATATCGTTATTGATAAAAATACATCAGTACATAAATCTACTGTTTAAATCCACAATCCACATTGCCTCACGATTGTGTACTTTGTATTCCCACTTTCCACCACGCACCGGTTTGTAAACTTTTTCCACACTGATAACCTGGAGACTGTGTTACCATCATTGAACTTTACAAAGTGCTGGGAAACAGACGTTATATTGCGTTTAATGGGGTTGCAAATATACCACAAATGTTCCCCAATACGATGGCGTAATGGTCTTATGGTGCATCCTATATACTGTAATTTATAGTTATCACAACTAATACAGTATATAACATGAGAAGGACTATAGTTCATAAAAGATTTGATCTCAAATTGTTGATTAGTGCTATAAGATGTTAAATGATGTCTCTTGGGTGTATATTTACATCAAGAACATCTATTACTGCCGCATTTATGTAAACCTGTGCTACTTATCCAAGTGTGATTTTGGCAATAGATATATTGAATCTAAGTTGTCCTCCTAACTTTAATAAATACCTAGCAGTTCATAATTAATGGAGATGGACCACTTTCTGGCAATGTTTCCTATGTAACAAAAATTCACAGAAAATGGTGCACTACAACGGTGAATGCAATTGACAATATATGGCTAACCCTCACACTGATGTTAAAATGAGACTTTCGCCAATATATTCTTATATCAAGAACATACCGGAGCCCGAGCACCCCGTCAAGGTATCTCAATTGGCACGGGAACTAACGCTCACCCTACTATGGTATAGGTAACTGCAGATATGTGCATGAAGTCCGACACACAGCAACCAGCTCCCAGTTACCTCCAGCGTGAAATCACACATACAATGGGAGGGGGGCGGAGGCTGTGAGTCCCTCTTAACCCTGACGTCATGTGACCCAGGCTGCAAAGGTGCACCTGAATGTTGCCCATTAGTAAAATCAAGGCACATTCAACCTGGAGTTGCCACACCTCCAGGTATAAATGTCCAAACACAGTCACAGAAAAAAAGTGGTCTAAAGTGGCAGAAAATGCTCAAAAACCCCAAATGCTGTTGCGCATTTATGACCGGGGGAGCAAATCCTGCACATGTGGTCCGCTGCTGAACGTAAGGATCCTGTGTAGGATGTTGTTGTGGTACATGTGGCCCGGGGTGCTCGGGCTCCGGTATGTTCTTGATATAAGAATATATTGGCCAAAGTCTCATTTTAACATCAGTGTGAGAGTTAGCCATATATTGTCAATTGTATTCACTGTTGTAGTGCACCATTTTCTGTGAATTTTTGTTATATAGTTTGTCACATCCGCACACTTGGTTATCCTGTGTAGGATGTTGTTGTGGTACATGTGGTCCGCTGCAGGCATCCTCCATTGTATGCATTTTTGCTGGGGATTGCAGTTATCAACGGACCACATGTGCAGGATTTGCTCCCCTGGTCATAAATGCGCAACAGCATTTGGGGTTTTTGAGCATTTTCTGACATTTTAGACCACTTTTTTTCTGTGACTGTGTTTGGACATTTATACTTGGAGGTTTGGCAACTCCAGGTTGAATGTGCCTTGATTTTACTAATGGGCAACATTCAGGTGCACCTTTGCAGCCTGGGTCACATGACGTCAGGGTTAAGAGGGACTCACAGCCTCCGCCCCCCTCCCATTGTATGTGTGATTTCACGCTGGAGGTAACTGGGAGCTGGTTGCTGTGTGTCGGACTTCATGCACCTATCTGCAATTACCTATACCATAGTAGGGTGAGCATTAGGTCCCGTGCCAATTGAGATACCTTGACGGGGTGCTCGGGCTCCGGTATGTTCTTGATATAAGAATATATTGGCAAAAGTCTCATTTTAACATCAGTGTGAGAGTTGGCCATATATTGTCAATTGCATTCACCGTTGTAGTGCACCATTTTCTGTGAATTTTTGTTATATAGTTTGTCACATCCGCACACTTGGTTATCCTGTGTAGGATGTTGTTCTGGTACATGTGGTCCGCTGCAGGCATCCTCCATTGTATGCATTTTTGCTGGGGATTACGTTCAGCAGCGGACCACATGTGCAGGATTTGCTCCCCCGGTCATAAATGCCCAACAGCATTTGGGGTTTTTGAGCATTTTCTGTCATTTTAGACCACTTTTTTTCTGTGACAATGTTTCCTATGGCTGTACGTGATATCAAACAACCTATAAAAATGTGAAATAACGGCCGTTCAGACCAAGCACTTAGGTCTGAGCTATGATTAGCCTGTCATGTTCTGCTGCTTCCAACTATTGGTCACTCATACACTGGTATTTTAGTACAGAATGCATGGCTTCTATCAACAGCCATCCAATGAATGTAATCTAACACAAAATTGAAAATGGCCATAAAATTGTAAATCTTGATAACAATGCAAATAACCTTTTATTTAATCACCCACGGAACTGGTAGTGCTTTATTTACATGTCTCAAGCCCTCTAATTACTTCACATCATTTGCTAGTCATGATCATCTTATTGGTTTGCTTTCTGTCTGAAGCAGTCATCAATGAATTATTTCTACAGTGATGCATGTCATATAGAAAGCATGTGCATCTCCTAGAACTTTGACATCTTCAGGAACCATACACCATGTGTAAAACAGCTTAGCCGTAACTACTTTAAATCATCTAAGACAAATCTGAGATAAAGACCAATAAAATACAACACTAGTTAAAACAATTAATAGTTGTATCCAAGTGTGATTTTGGTTGTTTTTTCTCACCTAGAAGCATACTGGGAGACAATTGACTTCCTATGGACAATGCTTTATTAGAAATGAAATGACATCCAGATTTTAGAATTTGCTGAAAATATTGTGAGCCTTATCATCCTTATTTAACACAGGTAAATACTTTTGGATTATTTTTGTAATGTGATCCATTCTAAATTTGGTACTAAAAACTACCCCCATCTTTTTCTGCTGCAATCTCCTATTATTCCGATATAAATAATGTTGCTGTGTTTTTAGCTACTTTTTCTTGGGCTTTATTTAATAGATGCGTAATATAATCCTGTTTTTTAAGACGCTTAGTCTACTTTAACATCAGCATTGCGATGTCTGGTTTTGAGTTCCATCACAGGGTCTCAAAACCGCAGCACAACACTTCACTTTTGTCCCCTTTCATTGTCAATGGGGACAAAACTGAACAAACTGGAACAGAGTGCACCAGAATGCATTCCGTTCCAGTTTGTTGTGTTCCCATGCCGAACACAAGCAGCGTTTTTGTTTGTGGCATGGCAAACTGAAGAAGCCAGATATGGCACCAAAAACCATGTAAAATGGTGCTGTTTTTTTTAGATATGAAAAAAAAAACTATTCAGTGCCCAGTTTCTTAATTTTCAATATGCTATAACCAGATCTGTTCTGAACGGGTACAGATGGTTGTATTAGTAAAATGGAAGCCGGATCTCAAAACTGGACAGCAAAAACGCACATGTGAAAGTAGCCTTAGTTACAAATTCTCCCTACACTCTCACTACATGACTCGAATTGCAGCTAGTTGCAAACCACAAGTTCTCATAGGTAGGTTTTCTACCTCTGTATGATATGTGAATTTTACGTTTCCATCATTATTGTTGATATAGTTACCAAATCTTAGCATGGAAGATGATGTCTCCATCCAAATGAGGAGGACATCATCTATGTACTGTATCTTCCATACCAATAGAAGTCGTTACAAACTGGATTCACAACATTAAACACAGCATGTTCCTCTCAGTGATTCATATTTGAAAGATGGGGAGGAGGCCCTCCATTTATAGTACCCCAGCTTTGCCTCTGCACAGTGGACAGAGCCTTCTGCATCAGGTTCCATCAATTGGATACTTTCTGGTGCCAACGGCTACTGCTATAGCCAGGTGTCAGACCCCAACCTATCAGATATCGATGACCTATCCTGGGGAGAGGCATCAATCTCTAGGTCCTGGATAACCTCTTTAAATAGCCCTGCACCATAATATATGGTTTTAAATTCAGTACATAACATGCACAAGAACCTTGTTACATTATTCTAAACTCTTCTGCGAAGGAGAAGCATTACATTTCACTATACATCTGGTCCTCACAAATACTCTGTAGATTCATTTAATTTATAATAAAATGCACATTTCATGTAATGTGAGATGAGCTGCTTCAATACAGCAAAAAAGTGTTGTTATTTTGTGCATATTTGTACACTTCTGTCACCGCTATGTAAAGCCAGTCTTCAGTGCTATCTGGTAGCAATATGTTGCAGTGATAACAGGAAAATGATAATAATTACTAAACACCACCATATGATGCTGTGTATACATCACTATGGTATGAGCATATGTTTATAGATTCCTGACAATAAATATGGCAGTGATTTACTTAACATTAAATTTTAGTGTGTGACTACTGAATGAAGGCTGTGTTAACCTGCTTGGTCAGTAAACAGCAATGCAGCAATTTGGGTTATCAGACATCCGAACCAAATTTAACCTATTGGGCATATCGAAATAAGGAATGATGTTCGGGACCCTTACCTATTAGTGAAGAGTCAAGGGTAATTCTCTCTGGTGGGTCTGTCACTTTCATGCATTACATGAACAGCTTGTCTATTTCAATGGGAAGTATGCTGCAGGGAATTGAATACTTTATGTCAGATTATCTCACACACTTACAACTATCATTGTAGATTACAGCAGCATCTCAATCTAGAGTCATCTTGTTGACTGGGGAACCTTCCAACAAATTGGGATTGTCCAAAGTACAGTAGACAGCCCTTTAAAAGCAGATTGCAATTCAAAATGTAAAAATGGGCCCATTTTAAGAAGTGGCAACATGAAGTAGAGCCATATTGGTCACCTTGGAATTAATAGTGATCAACAACAAAGCAACAGTTTCACCATTAGTTTCTGATAAACTGATTCAAAAGTAACTGCTGCCACTCCCAGCATACCCTAATAGCTGGGAGTTGTCATCTGTAAGATGGTATTAATTCATGACAGCAAGAGTAGTGAGGACAGCTGAGATAGCTCTTTAGCTAACTGCTTTGAAGTAACCCATTCAACTGTGTTTTTAGGACTATTAGGATGGGTTTTGCAGCGGCCATTTAGCAATGTGCAAAATGTAGGTATTTTCAGTCATTTTATTGTATTAATTCCCATAGAACACTTTTAAAGGGTTTCTGTCACCAGATCTGGGCATATTAAACAGGATGACATTTGCAATGTGCAAATGTCACCTGATGCCCAATCTGGCATTAATTTTTCTATAGGTGCCCCCGTTTTTGATAAAAATCATGTTTTATTTTATGCTAATTAGGCTTACTAGGTGCAAGGGGCGGTTACCTCGCACCTAGTAAGCTCCGTTTGCCCACCCGCGGTCACGCCTACCTTGACTTGATTGACAGGGCCAGGCAGCTTGTTTGATCCTCTGCCGGCCCTGTGCTCCATTCAAATCCCGCGCCTGCGCCGTGCGGAATAAAAGCGGCGCAGGCGCAGTGAGCGGCGCTGGCCGCCGGGCTCCCGGCTACCTCACTGCGCCTGCGCCGATGACGTGTGACGTCATCGGCGCAGGCGCAGTGAGGTAGCCGGGAGCCCGGCGGCCAGCGCCGCTCACTGCGCCTGCGCCGCTTTTATTCCGCACGGCGCAGGCGCGGGATTTGAATGGAGCACAGGGCCGGCAGAGGATCAAACAAGCTGCCTGGCCCTGTCAATCAAGTCAAGGTAGGCGTGACCGCGGGTGGGCAAACGGAGCTTACTAGGTGCGAGGTAACCGCCCCTTGCACCTAGTAAGCCTAATTAGCATAAAATAAAACATGATTTTTATCAAAAACGGGGGCACCTATAGAAAAATTAATGCCAGATTGGGCATCAGGTGACATTTGCACATTGCAAATGTCATCCTGTTTAATATGCCCAGATCTGGTGACAGAAACCCTTTAAGAAGGACATTAATTTGTAGGATTACAAAGGTACCATCAGACCAGGAGCTTCAGGTATCAGGTATGGAACATTTAGGACTGGCAATGTGGCAAAGACACTACTAAACAGGTTTCTAGAACACTCTATTGCCTATAACATTCTTGACGGTTCTCCTTTAAAACTGAAAATAGGAATGCTTGGGTGTTCAAATTTAATGTAATTCAGTCCTATTCAAAGTAATGACATTTTTTCAGTATATTTTCAGGCCCATAACAGTAATGTGATTTTATTTCCAAGAAAATCGCTATGTTCAAACATTAAGACTGGAGACAGCAATGATCATTTTGCTCATGTGATTTAAAATCTATCATCCAAATTCTACGACCTTTTATATCCATCATTTAATTAGCTACAGGGAAGCATATGATCTTCTGTAGCCCAATAAATAAATCTAAAATATGTTGAGAGGGATTGAGAATGTTCCAGAGATAACAACTAATCATTTGGACTGAATCCCCTCAGCTGTCCTACGGTACATTTCACACCGGCTGTAATCAAAGTTGAAGATTGTCTGTATGAAGGTAAAGCGGGCTTTAAAGGTCGCAGAACTCTTAGAAAAGTTGCAAAAATCTTGTATTCTGTTAGATTTGGCAACAAAACTTTTATCAAATACCAAGTCCAGATTTGAGAAAAATTAGAACCAGGTTTTGAGGACTTGGTAACTGTTCAGCTTGGCTGTTGGCACCATAATTGCTTGGAACATAGGACATTTATAAAGCTTATGCAATGTACATTGATAATATCTTATTAGAGACAGCTGTTGAGTGATATATTGGGGCCTGTATATCAAGTCCAATGCACTGTATTTTTGGCTATAAAAATTTTAAAGAGTTTCCTAATATAATTGCATCAAGTTATTTGGTATGGTTTTATTATGAGTGTATAGAAACTTTGAGGCATTATCATTAACACATTACATAGGAATGCTGGTTCTCCTAAATATAAGGTATCAAGCAAATCACACAGTGCCATGAAAGGTTTATTGTTGGCCCATTCTACACATAAGAAAATACTCACATGCAAACAAAGAACCCAGCATAGTTAATAGTAAGGTCCCCGTTTAGGTTTTTGAATGCAGTTTTTGAAGGCAAACCAGGAGTGGTTGATAAAGGGACAGTAAATATAAAGGGTAGATTCTACTATTCTTTTCTGAATCCATTCCTAGCTTCAAAAACGGCAAACAAAATCCTCAATGAGGAAACCCAGAGTCAAGGGGTTTACCCATTAAAAACATTCATCACCAAGATAGGTGAGAAAAGGATGACTGTTGGGGTCTGGCTGTTCTCACTATCAGTATGGGGCCCTGGTAGTTAGACACCTAGCAATCATACATTCATTGGGTAAAGGTGCTAAACATTGTATAAATCAACCCTTTTAAATAGACTGGGTAAATAAACCAATGTTTCAGCTAAAACTAAATGTTTCTCTTTAGGCTAGTTATGGACCAAAGTATTTGCACCATCTGTGTACATTACATTGCAAGCCTAAAGAGAGAAGTACAGAACAAAATGTGTTGTAATCATCTTATGTGTGTTTATAACTGTTGGAGTCTTTCTATTTGTAAGGATGTAATTAATAGTTACACCAAACCAGGGCTACTTTGGGTCCACATACCCATAACTGACAAGGAAATATAACAATTCTGCTTCCTTAGTCATAGTGACCTGCTGTAGTCAGTGATTGGGCACAAGATTAGGCACAACACTAATGAAGGCTCATATTACGTACTCGTTGCTGTCATGTCAGCACTGCCCTTGAAACAGATGCTGATCATGTCCAGGCTGATCAAAGAATCCACTTTGAGATGATGCTGCAGTCACCACTGTATTACTGGGCACTAAATCTCGCTGACCAGCATCATCTCAGAGTGCGCCCTACGGGAAGATTGTATGAACCTAGAAGGCAAACAGAACTCCAGTGGTCATGCCCAGTGCTGGAGGGCAGTGGAGGACCAGCGTGTCTGGAACAATGAAGAGCAGCAACAGTAGGGTATTTAGTGCAGGACTGTGCCTACCAGAGGGAGCAAAATAGTAGCAGACACTGTCAAACATAAATGGCATTTATGCTTTGGCCTGACAGAGTGCTTTTCCAACATCTTTACCTTTGGAATATTAATTATATTTTTAATGTGAATGTGTCTAACTTTTGTTTAGTCTTAACAATGTTTAGTCTTTAGGTTCAAAATTCTGTGCTGATTCATTTTATAGCAGTTTTCCAGGATCAGAATATTAAAGCCCTTTCCTTAGGATAGGCCATCAAAAACAGATTGATGGGGCTGTGACTCTCTGTACACTTATCAAACAGTTGTTTGAAGGGGCAGTGGTGTTCCTGTAAGCATTATGTCCAATTCATTGTTTACATGGTGTCATCTACCTGCATGCTGTATATTTAGTGGTGACTGTGCAGGGTATTGCAGATTTTTTGACATTCACACAGCACCTTTAAACAGCTGATCAGTAATGGTATCAAGATTGAGACTCCAGCCAATCTGATACCTTGGCATAGGCTTTTAATATTGTGAACCCATAATATCCCATTAATAAATCTATTTTGTGGTTGGAGTGCCAGTTGTCTAAAAATGAGCTCCAAATCTCCTATATACACAAGGGTAAATAATAGTAATAGATAATTCTAGCTACCTGTAGCTGCCACTAGGGGGAGCTTAGAAGCTTACTGAATATTGCTTTATTATTAGGTTCAATGTATAAGCAGTATACAGTAAGTCCATAGGCTACGCAGGTAACCAGAAATTTAAAACTATGCGTCTGCAGAGCTTTGCATTATATATACATGGATCTAAATTCTCTAAAAGATATTTTACGAAATGTTGTAGAATGACAAACATTCAGCGTATACATACAGGTTTCCTTCTACTTATTACATATTGGGAATCCAGATCCCAGGATAAATATGATTGAGTTTCTACTTACTAGAGTTGAGCAGACCTGCCTTTTGGCAGGTTCAAGTTTGGGTTTGGATTTGGGGTTTAAGTGAATTACATAATCGATTCCGTTCTCACTAAATCCATCACATAATTCAATGCCAGATTGCCGCATAATACAAGTGTATGGCCAGCTCTGAGGGTTTTGGTCTGCTGGCCATACACTTGTATTATGATGGCATGAAAAATGGATTGCTTCTAAAGGCATTGAATCATGTTATGGATTCAACTAAATCCATTATGTAATTCACTTAAACCCCGAACCCGAACCTGCCAAAAGGCAGGTCTGCTCAACTCAATTACTGACAAATAGTATAACAAATAATGTAAATATATAATTAGGTAGCTTCTCTATTTTGACAAGAATAAGTTCTAAAGGGGATATAAATGATTTTATCTATATTCAGAGCCTGAATCTAATGCTTTTAATGTTCACCATTGACTCCTAGTATTATTCACTAAGGTTGGGAATAACATATTGGTTTTATCTGCTAAAATAAGGGGTTACTTTAGTAACTTATTAGTGTATATAATACCCTTGGAATGTTATTGTTGCATAACGTTACTAAATAGATGACTAAAATAAATATTTTACAAGCTCCTATTTCAAATTTGCGATGCACGGTTACCAGTACCTTATATGTGTCTCATCATATATCATCAAGTTGTTTAGCCTTTTATTAGATTATAGGTCTACAGTTAAACAATATTGGTTGTCTGATTATGAAACATAAAGTTGCTCAATATAAGTGTTTTTTTTTTTGTTTTGTTTTTTTAAATCCATGGAAAACAGGGCACTGCTTAACAGATACAGAGACCTACCACACACTATGTAAAGTACTTTTCTCTCCACCTTAGAATCTAGTGATACATTAATAAATGGAAACCACACCACAAAGACCAACGCCTTTGACCTCAAAGTAAACAGCCTTTATAGATATGATATCCCATTTAATTTTGATCAAGAACACTGTAGTACAATGTATACTTTCAAACAAGGCTTAAATAGTTTGCAGCAGAATAAATATATTACATTGCAATTACTGGCAAGTAGCAGCATACATTTTTTAGGTTATAAAAATAAATACCTTAATGATTAGTGAGTGGTTTTACTTCTAATCTTCTATCCCATTCAAGAGATTAAATGTATTAGTCATGCTATAATTGTGCTGGCTCTCTCAAATAGTAGCGCTCTTCATCTTCGTTCACATTTTCCATTCAGTATAATTTCCAAAAGTATCACTTGGACTGAGTGCACAAGTAGAACAGAAGTCAAAATTTGAAACTTATTTTTTTAATAGCTCAATATATTAGATTTCAAGAGGACCCCACATGTTGACTTCACAAGGGCATGAAGAATTTTCAGATGTCGGTAAAACTGACTAATGAACAACTTTATTGTATCTATGTAATTTTGGGTATTGCATTGGTATTTACTAAAGCTACTTTCTCATTTGTGCTTTGAAAGTCTGCAGGCCGTTCCGGCAGATAAATAGCTTGCTGGAGTTCACAGTATCTGGCATAACCAGATTATGCCACAAATTGCCGGATCCCACTGCTGGAGTTCAAAATGCAGATGTGAAAGTATCATAATCCATTTTACTCTTTATAAGAGTTACCAATGAAGGGATGGGGTTTATCTGCATTTTCTCTGACCAACACTGCCTTTGACCAGGCACTTTGCAGAGAAATGCCACTCACCCCTATTTAAATGCAACTGACTTTGTGCAGGAAAAAAAATCCAAAAATGCCATTGCACATTGCATAACATTGTGGAGTCATTTTCCTAATGATACAGAGGTCAAGCTGCCCCATGACTCAGTAAGTTATAGGACACCCTAGCAATATGCAAAAGTTAGTTTGGTAAGAGAACAAGTTTAAGCTCACCCATTATTATTCAAATTATCTCCCCTATAGAAAGAAACAACTGTTTTTATTGTGCTACCCGTCTTCTATCTTCTGGAGGAGAGCTACAGTAATTTACTTCATTTTTCCCATGGAGAACTTTCTGCAAGAATCCATATACCAGTTGGATTTCCTCAAAGACCCTTATTTCTTAAAAATTGTAGAAACTCTTTACGTTTTCTAAGATCATAGTGTGGTAAAATGCAGTGAACTATGTTATACAACAAAGGCTACTCTCTTATTAGCATTAGCAGTGTCTGGCAGACTGTTCAGGCAGGGGAACAACCTGCTGGATCCGTACCAATGCTTGCCACCGAAAGTGCGTTCCGGCCACATTCACTATAACAGGGACGGGACGGAGATCTGGCCGCTGCACGACAAATATGCCAAGAGGCGGCCAGATAGGTGCAAGTATTGGTACGGATCCGGCAGTGGAACAGCCTGCCGGATCCGTACTAATGCTTGCACATATCTGGCGGGCACTGCTAATGCTAATGTGAAAGTATGTACTATTTCTAGTGTCACTAGAGAAACAGGTTTCTTACTTCTAGAGGAGGGCTAATTTGCATACGTTTTCCCATGGAGCACCTTCAACTAGATCTCCTCAATGAGAATCCCTACCCCTAAAAGACCCTTATTCATTAAAAGTTGTAAATGTTGTAAAAAAAAAGTCAAAATGAAGAAAAATGCAGTGAACTCCATTATACTGGCGAGTTTGTACTAATTCAGTAGAGATAATAGGACTATAGTAGCAGACATATTTTGGGGGGATATTGTTAACAGTTACTTTCATAGTCCTTTTATAACAATGTGCCAACTGACAAAAAGAGTATAAAATAAATAGAACATTTTGGCATCCTTGCTACTACAGAAAAACTGGGCTTTTCAAGTTTTACTAGAGTGTCAAGAGTGACAAAGTGATTGCTATAACAGGTTTGTAGGACAGATGTGACTTTTATATAGGGACAGGTTCACTACAGGATTAAAAGACAGCACTTTGGAAACATATTTTATATGTCGGCTCTGTAATTTCCACAGGAAACAGATTTAAATCAGAAGAAGGGGGGAAAAAGTCTGAAGTTCAAAAAATATTATTTAAGTTATAAAAATGCCTAAAGTTAGATCTTAAGCACTAGTCAATTTAAAGGTTCATATTTATAGATTACTCTACATTTCATGAGACACAAGCTCATTTTAAGTATTTTTCCAGCAATCCTTACGCATTTGGTTTTCAAAACCGTGAAGAATGTTTTTTTATGTGATTTATTGTTAAGACTTAAAACACCATAAGGAAAAAGAACAGAAACCAAGGCTCACGGACTTTAGAAAAACATTTAACTATAATTTCTAATTATTAAACATTCTCTTTAACCCCTTGAACACACATACCTACATTATCACAGCCTCCAAATTATATCACGTTAACTGACAAGACATAGTGTTTCTTAAAAATATAAATGAGTAAAAGTGAGCAAAAGCAATTAAACAATATGCATCTTAAATTAATGGTAACAGTTGCCTACATTTAGATCAATCAAGGACAATACCTGCTAATATTTTACCACTTTTTTCTGTAGCTGAATAGCTAGGAAACACTTAAAGTGTCCATATACTTTTCATACTGTATGTCATAACAACATATCAAATGTTATGACTGGAGTGCTGAGAACCCCGACAATCGCAAGAATAGGGAGAGAGAAGTGATCTCATAACACTTGCTCTCTTTTCACTGCAGGAGACGGAAGTGAAGTGAAATGACCTCAATAGAAAGTCTATGGACTCCTCTTGATTCCATCTCCTACAGTGAGGAGAGAACAGGATGTGTAAATTTTTCATATATCACTATAGCATAAAAAGATTTTTTCAAAGTACAGTGCCACCTCACTGCATACCTGAAAAAACTAGTCAGTTAACTTAAAGTAGCACTGTACTTTCATTAAACATTTTATATGTTATAAGAACATATCAAAATTTTAGATCAGTGAAGGTCTGAGTGCTGAGACACCCACCGATCTCCAGAACAAGGAGAGAGTCATGTGCTTAGCATGCTCTCTCTCAAAGCTGCATGAGATGGGAGCGAGATGGTCCCATAGACTTTCTAGTAAGTCCGTCTTGGGTTTCAATACTTAGCACAAATTTTATTTGGCTTGAGCACAGATTTGTATTATATTCGTGTCTGTAAGTGGCCTAAAGAGACGGTAAATCTAGGGTACAAAAATAAAAAAAAAATACAGCTGCCGATACTATTCACCCAGATTTTGTAATCCTGATTTTCAGACAGTGTAAACTAAACAATCTAAATGGGCAATATTTATCATAGTGGCTGATGCTGGATGATAAATCCTACACAGCTTTACACTGTCTTGTCTAACTTCACACTACTTATTAATTGGTGCATTTTGATTAGTAAGTCTCTGGAGATAATCAGAATTGAAGAAAATGGCCCAAAACTCTGACTCAAACTAAGCCAACCATGTATCAGTCAATAGAAACCAGTGGATTAACAAAAATAGAGTTACTTTTGATGCCAAATCAATGTAGTCATATTCATACTGCTCAATATGATGACTGTCCTAAAAGTCAATGAATAAGCTTATATATATTATATTAATTTATTCACTGAATTTTAGGACAGTCATAATAGTCACAGCATGAACGTGGACCATATTGCTTAAGTCAACCAATAGTTGGTATAGAGTTACAAAACGGTGTCTATCCCTGCACCAGCTTGAGCCACTGTGTTAAATGTGGCTCAGGTCTAGACACTCTTTCTAAGCTTATAGAATATATAGGATTAGTAAATATGGCCCATTGTGCACGATGAGAAAATATTATGTTATTATGGGCAGATCCAGGAGTGCACCTAGCCTTTCTGCTGTCTGAGGAAAAAACTGAAATGGCGCCCCCAATGCCAATTTCTTAACCTAACCCCTTTGCCACAATGAAAGCGCCAATGGCCCTTCCACTGCCCCCCTCTTGCTGATAACTGGTGCTGCCTGAGGCGCCTCACCTGGCCTCATTGGTGGTGCACCCCTGGACAGATCTTCTCTACATTTCCCTGTGCAATTCCATGAATACCACGATAAGACTATGTGTATGCCAGATCACATGGTGACAGTTATAATAGCAGATGTAGTACATTGTAATGGTTCAAATTACATTGAAAACATATTTTACAATGGAGTCAGATTTCCTTTCTCATCTTCTAGGCATTATGAGCTACAGTAAGGCAACCCTACACTTTTATTGTTAAAAAGTAAATTCTGTACAGTACTATGGGGAAACACGTACAGGTATTTTTTACATTTGCAATATATTCTCCAATTCACTCAAGACAATATTTTCTACATACAGTACCAGCTACCAAATAAGAGATACAGTCCTTATTTCCCAAGCGTCCCAGCAGCGCAGGTTTGTATATCTTGCATTTTGAAAAATAATATGTCTGTTTTTCAAATATCGTATTCTCCTGTTTAAAACCACTCCAAGGTTCGCCCAAGGTTTTAGAGAAACAAAATTCACAACGTTCTCCATGTCTCTTGCAGCTATAAAAACATGGTTACACCTATCTGTACTGGCAGTGATACAAATCTTTGTGGGATAAAATGCTTTCCTACAGACTTCTACAGCTTGCATCTGAAGTGCAAGGAAAACATAGAAAAATCATCATAAAAATGATGTTTTGTTTCATTTTCCAAATAAGTTGCCCTTACAAATGGAGACCTGATTGTTTGCTAAAAAAACAAACAAAAAAAACGTAAAATATAAAGTATACCTATACTTACAGCTACTTGTACATTGTGATACTAAAAGTAATTGCAAATTGTTATATATGTTTGTTAAGGATGATACCCCTTCTGGTTGAGTAATGTATCATGTTTGAATCAAACAAATGCAATGCAACAAGAACAGATCTAACACCAAATCTAAGAAGGACAAGGCAGCAAAAGAAGATCTAGAAGAAGACTAAAAGAAATGATTTGACACCCATGGAGCTGTGAGGGTGTTACTGTACAGTACATGAGATTGCCTGCCTCGCCATCTACTATACAATGACAAAAAGTGCAAAAGAAAGGCTGCATATTACAATTTATGCCCCAGCTGCCACAAACTTAGAGATATTGGTTGCACACTTGATCTAGCTTTGCTCTATGTACTTCACTGTGGCTTTTTATACTTCAAATTTATACGCACTATAATCTTATAATTATTTTACCTAGTCAAAACCATTGACTGTGTTTTGATTAATTTCTTGAATGGTTTATTGTATTTGAACATTTTGCGTATTAACTTATATTTGGCTATGGTATGGGGTAATACTTTGCATATGTTCTAGCTCAGAAGCTCTAATTTATCAGAGCTATCGTTTTTTGAGGGGTGGTTTTTGGGATTTTTGGGGGAAGTACTAGGTGTACTTTTAAATTGTTTTTTTATCACATTTTGTATCTGTCTGTGGTGAGTGATGTAATAAAGCATTTTAATATTTTTTTTTTTTTGTTCATATCCTAGTGCTCATTGCTTTTATCACAACACTATTTTCTCTTAGCACAAGGGTTGCCATAAACTCTAACTGTAAGCATAGGCTGAAATTCTTTTTTTTTTTTTTTTTAGTCCAAGCATCAGTTAAACCAGGGGTAGGGAACCTCCGGCTCTCCAGCTGTTGTGAAACTACAATTCCCAGCATGCTTCATTCATTTCTATGAGAGTTCTTAGAAGAGCAGAGCGAGTATGCTTGCTGGGAGTTGTAGTTTCACAACAGCTGGAGAGCCGGAGGTTCCCTACCCCTGAGTTAAACCAACCGAAAAGATTCAAGCAAACCGATCTGATTGGATAGAGAAACTTAAAAGGCTTTTCTTGGTTGCTGAGATTTAGGAGCTGAATATATAAAAAAAGAAGCTGACAGGTCTTCTCTGGCTACCTTTGAAAAATAGGATTTAAAGGTCTAAAATATTTTCCTTGGTAGGGCATGCAGACAGGGCTTTACTCCTTTCATATCTCATCAGCAGACAATAGACAAGAGAAACCATCTTTCTTGCATAGAGTTTCAGTGATAAAAAGATTTTATATAAATCTTGGATGGGTGAAAGATAATTGAAATGCCCATTTTTGCCACACTTCCATAGACTTTAATGGAAAAGTCTGGTCCACAAAAGTGGCATGGAAATGGAATAAGGTATACAATGAGTTTATTGCACTGGACATCCAGTTAGTTGAAAAATGCAGATTTGCAATAGCCCCACTAACTTGTATGGGTCCTAGTGCTGTCAATTTACCTAACAGAGGCTGTATCAGAGCCCGATAAAACATGTAAGGTTTTAACAAAAAATAAAAGTATTGGGACATCTACACATTACACCTACAGAAGTTTTCTTATTCTAAATCCATACATATGGATTAATATGGAGTTGATCCCCCCTTGCTTCTAAAACAGCATTAACTCTTCTGGAAAAGCTTTCCATAAGAAGTCGAAGTATGTTTGTGGACATTTTTGGCAATTCGCACAGAAGAGAACAGACACTGAAGTTGGACCATAGGGCTTGACTCAAAATCTCCATTCAACTTCAACCTAAAGGTGTGTTAGGTGGCCTGAGGTAAGGGCTCTTTGCAGGTCAGCTAATTTCATCCACATCAAACTCCCCGAACCATGCCTGTATGGACCTTGCTTTGTGTTCTGGGCACAGTCATTAATGGCAGGTCTGACAGATGTGTGTGCCCACAGGACCTTAGAAGATAGATATGATATAACTACTGGAGAATAATAATGACATATTTGTAGACTGCACTGTATTCACTGTATAGTTACTTTTGCTGCATTTTATTATTAGATATTTATTTATAACAGAGGTGCACATTGTTTCCAGTGTTTAGACTTTACTATTTCTAATGAACAGCAATACTGCTACCACAAGCAATGATGGAGAAGGCTCGTCAGCTTGTTTCTTCTACTTGGATAATTATTTGGAGTATGTGAAACTAACTAGCTTTCTCGACTGGAATCTGAGGGTAAAACAAAATAGGCACTGCTTGACTGTTTGGACCATCTCACATTTTACGATGAGCTTACTCAGCCTTGTCAGTACAAGTAACAAGTCTAGTGAAACACCTGCTTAGCACATACTAGGACACATTTATGGTGACTCCAGAAATAACATATTTACTAAACTTACACAACATGCACTTTGTTGCTCAACGTTAGTTTCTATAAATTACAGTGGTAGTGATTTCAAATTACTATATAAATAATGGGGAAACCCGTCGGGCTTGGGTCTAATTATGTGACACTTTTGCTATTAGTGCTTGTTTGATTACCATACTGGTGGGCCACATACATTGAGCGTATTGCTCAAAGTTATAACACCTCTACAAATAGCTTTTCATCTACTTTGGGTTCAAATTTTTGAGATTATCATATCCTAGTGGTAGCTTGGTTACCCTACATACTGAGCGTACTGCTTATAGTGATATATATCTGTTACATAGGTCCCCACTTGCCAATATATTATTTATAGAAAATAGTTTAGGGCATTCCACTGCTCTCTACCTCACTAGATGTTAGGCTAGTGTTATCTAGGGATAAATTCGAAGGCATTGGAATCAATCTTTTCAGAGAGGCTATTCCGCTTTAGGTAGGGTGATTCACGGTTAGTTTTTCCCTGGACACCTAAGCATCGTGATATCTTTGGGATACTCTCCCTGTCTGCACCCATGGCTTATGCTTTGAGGGACCTATTTTATCATTAAATAAATTTGGATATTTGTCTATGGTGTTCAATGTTTTAATATATTATTAATAAAGGTTTTATTTTAGGGTGGGTCTCTTTTTCTGTTCTGTGAATTCTTGCTAGGACCCTATTAATTATCTGACTTAGGCCCTTTTCGGACGAGTAAGTGTCAGCGCAGTGCAGTACTCGGCCTGAACTTCCAGCCCTGCCGTGGTCGCATAGCATTATATTGATTTATGATGCTCTGTAACCCTTACAGTTCTGTCAGTGCTGTCAGTGTTATCCAATACATTCCATAACTGTAAGGGTTACATGGCATCATAAATCAGTATAATGCTATATGACCCCGGCAGTGCTGGAAGTTCAGGCTCTGCGATTTCTATATAAATAATGAAAAATCTGGAAAAATCTGGGCACTCTGCTTGAAAGCTTAATTAACCCTTGGTGATTAGTGATTTTTTTTTTCATTTTTTTCATCATTGCATTCCAAGAGCTATTCATGTTTTTATTTTTCCATCGATGTAGCCAAATAAAATGTCACTAACGGGTTGCTACAGAGGACTCTTTAGAAGGACTAGAATCTGAATTAAATTAATTTGGACACTCATGTAATGAAACTGTTTTAGTAATGCATATTCAGCACAGGATATAGGCTAAGGCTACATGGCGAGACTGGTTGCGGCTAGGATCGCTGAGTAGCCGGGATCCGATAGAAATAAATGGGATACCCGTGGCAGTCGCAAGAAATCCAGCAGTGCCGCAGCGATCCTATTCATTTCTATGGGATACCCGCTACTTAGCGATCCTGGCTGCGACAGGTGTTGCACAACCAGTGTTGCCGTGCAGCCTTAGCCATAGACAAGTATTCTGATGTAAAATGTATGTATGAACTGTGTATGTATGTCATGAGTGCTCTTAATTCTTTTTTTTTAACTTCTTTATGAAACCAACTATATAAAATAATAACACACAGAGGTCTAAAGCTAAGGTGGGTAAAGTGAAACTGGGTAATTACCCACGGACCCTGCTTCCAAGGACTATTTCTTCCAAGGATGGAAGCCCCAGTAGCAATCTCCCAGTGAAGAACAATAGCATTACGCTCCCCTGCCAGCACCAGCAGTAATTTACACTATGGGATCTCCCAGACTGTAGAGGAAAGTGTTTAGTCACACAGTGTTCTTTAACCCCTGCTATGCTCTCTGTGATACATGATAAGAAAAGGACTGTGAAAGTTATCAACGTGTGAAAGACACTGAAATAGAGACTGTATGAAGACAGTGACTGCAGGTGACTAACCACTAGATACCAAATGTTTACCTCCTCACCACTCTAGATCACCAAGGATATTGCCAGGTATGTATTTTGTCTTTCAGTGCCTATGAGTTAAATGCTAATATGCACTGCCTCTAACAAATGCTATTGCAAATATAATTATATTAGATTGTGAGCCCCCCTGGGTACAGTGTGATGCCAATGTCTGTAAGGTGCTGTGAAATATGTCAGCTCTATATACGTGAGTAAAATACATAAAAATATTGGATCAGGATTTATTTTTCCTCAAAGGAATGTAATAAGTTTAAAAGAAAAACCACAACAACAACAACTAATAGCTACAACAGTCCATCTGTGCCAGCTCCTCCAAATTCTTTGGTGCTGAGGACAGAATTAAGGAACAAATATTTAGGCATGGTATTAATATGGTATAATAAACTATCATTGTTTGAAATATATTTTTAAAATGTTAATTATGCTTCTTGACTGCTTTGATTTTTTTCTCTTTACTTTTTGAACAAATAAAGTCACAGTATAATGTAGTAAGCTGCACATTTTAAGAACTGTAATAGAAAAAAAAAGTCTTCATACAAACATCTTAGGAGTCAACTAAAATAATAACAAAAGTAATAAAAATAATAAAAGTATAACATTGACATTTACTAGCAAAAGTATTGGATCGTGATTAAATAGATTCTGTACTTTATAAATACTGCATATTGACTGTTCTGTTATCCAATTTTCAGGATAGCGTATGTCTTTGTTCCCAGGATGTGGATCTCATGGTCAGTTGGCTGCAGACAGGCACTGTGCTTACTTATTTATATTTGTTCACATAGCAGTCCATGTGCACCCAGTAGGTAAATAAGCATTGTCCCCTCCTGTAGCTGGAGTCCTAGAGCTGAACTGTTACAGGACAAGTACCAAGTGTCAGAAAAAAGGCAACCTATTTGCAGTATAAAGCACTGAACCTCTGTAAGTATCATGTAATGTCTCAGAAGCTTTTAGAAATGAATTTACCAATTTATACAGAAATCTAATGGGGAAGGAGACAGAAGCACAGCAGAGCCATGCAAATGACAGTATCAGATTATGTTAGGACATTGTAATACACTTATCTCTGGCAGCGTGATCTTCACCTTCAGCACCGATGCGCCGGGAGAGACCCGTTGCTGAGCCACGTCCTTAGTTACAGAACTCAATGCTCTGCTTTCTCCCCACAGTAAACATGTGCTAGGGGAGAAAGGCAGTGGGATGAATGCTAGAGATGAGCGAGTAGTGAAATATTCGAAAGTTCGAAATTCGATTCGAATAGACCGCGAAATTCGACTATTCGACCGGATATCGAATCCCATTAAAGTCTATGGGAAAAAAATGCTCGCCACTTGGAAATCTCAATTCGACCACTTGGAGGTCACCAAGTCCACCCTGGAACCTCAGAAAAGGATGCCAACACTGCTGGAATGCAACTGGGACAGCAGGGGAAGCATGTCTGGGTGCATATAACGCGCCCAAGTCGCACTATTACGCCACTATCACAGCCTCTCAACAATACACTCCAAACACAATCTAACCTCTCTGTAAAGTGAGACCATACAAGGAAACCTTCTTTCCTCTACATTGCCATGGACCCCAAGCCAAACTAGACAAAAAAGAAGATAAAATTCTGCACCCCTTAAAATCACGTTGCCTATGACAACCACAGATGGCATAGGCAAGGGGGAAAGCAAATAGACCCCACCCCTAATTGTCATTGTGTGTGTGTGTGAGATGTGGTCAGACATGTCTTCTTTAAAATGTAAAAACAACTCAAACACATGCAGAAGCCTTAAAATGCCCAAATTGTTGGCGCTTGAGATGTCAGTGACCCGACCTGGCCCAGTGTCATGTCTAGCAGGTAAAGCAGTGAGGGATGCGTAGGACCGCAAAAGGCAGGAAGAGGCCGTGGGCTGGCCAGAGGCTCATGGAAAATTTTGTGGAGGCCCAAGAGGTGACACCTCTTAAAAATTATGTGGAGGCCCAAGAGGTGACACCTCTTAAAAATTATGTGGAGGCCCAAGAGGTGAGACCTCGAAAACGTTTTGTGGAGGCCCAAGAGGTGACACCTCTTAAAAATTATGTGGAGGCCCAAGAGGGGAGACGTGTTAAAAATTATGTGGAGGCCCAAGAGGTGAGACCTGTTAAAGATTTTGTGGAGGCCCAAGAGGTGAGCCATAAATATAAAAAATTGTTCTTATTTACGGAGCAATTCTACGGCGGTTAAGGAGGAGGAGGAGGTGGAGGAGGAAATGGCACTTCATACAGATGGCACTTCACTTTTGGCTGCTTTCCACTGTTAACCTCTTAAACCTTTTGTGGAGGCCCAAGAGGTGTTGCTTTTAAAGGCTGCAGTTATCCACAGATTTGCATGCAATGTAAAATGGTTACACTCATTTTATAAAGGCAACTATCATGAAAAATCAGTTTAAATGTATTGAGGGCAGCACAGAGTATTTCTACAGAGGAAGGAGTATTCTTTTTATTTTTTTTCCTTTTTTTTATATGTATATGCTGTTGCCTTCAGTATATGAGAGTTGATTTCATGATGCTACTGCAGCCACTTAAAACGTTTTAAGTCTTGTTTTGTTTTTTTGAATACTGAGAATGCTATTTTGTACCAGATTTTGTATGTAAAGACTGAACACATTAAAATGAGAATGTTACCAAAATTATAATTTATAATTTATTTACCTTTTGTGGTGGCCCAAGAGGTGAGACCTCTTAAAAATTATGTGGTGGCCCAAGAGGGGAGACCCGTTAAAAATTATGTGGAGGCCCAAGAGGTGAGACCTGTTAAACATTTTGTGGAGGCCCAAGAGGTGAGACGTGTTAAACCTTTTGTGGAGGCCCAAGAGGTGAGACCTCTTAAAAATTATGTGGTGGCCCAAGAGGGGAGACCCGTTAAAAATTATGTGGAGGCCCAAGAGGTGAGACCTCTTAAACATTTAGCGCAGGCCCAAGAGGTGAGCCATTAATATATAAATTGTTCTTATTTACGGAGCAATTCTACGGCGGTTAAGGAGGAGGAGGAGGAGGAAATGGCACTTCATACATATGGCACTTTACTTTTGGCTGCTTTCCACGGTTGGAGAAGCAAAGTCCGGGTCAATCCACTTGCTGTTCATTTTGATTAGCGTCAGCCTGTCGGCACTGTCGGTTGACAGGCGGCTGCGCTTATCGGTGATAATGCCCCCGGCAGCGCTGAACACCCTTTCTGATAGCACGCTGGCGGCAGGGCAGGCAAGCACCTCCAAGGCGTACAGGGACAGTTCCAGCCACGTGTCCAACTTGGAGACCCAGTAAGTGTAGGACGCCGAGGGATCGGGGAGGACAGGGTTACGGTCTGCCAGGTACTCCCGCAACATCCGCCGATACTTGTCCCTCCTGCTGATAGCGGGCCCCGCAGTGATGGAAGTTGCACGAGGGGGTGCCATGAACGTGTCCCACACCTTGGAGAGTGTTCCCCTGGTGGCTGTGGGCCTGATCGATGTTGAGGGACTCTGGGAGACCCTCTCCTCTCTGCCGCCAGCGATGGTGGGTGGGAAAATCTCCATCATGTTCTGCACGAGTTCCCTCTGGTATTCCAGCAATCGATTCGTCCTCTCCTCTACCGGAATAAAAGAGGAGACGTTATCTTTATACCGGGGGTCCAGGATTGCGAAGACCCAGTACAGTTTGTTCTCCACTATCCGGACAACACGTGTGTCCCGGGAAAAGCAGCCCAGCATGAAGTCAGCCATGTGTGCCAGACTCTGAATAGGCATGACGTCACTGCCCCCACCAGAAGGATCACTTGCCATTTCCTCCTCTTCCTCTTCCGCCTCCTCTCCGCCCCATCCGCGCTGAACCAATGGGACGCACACAGCCTGACTGCTACCCTCGCCGCCAGCATCCTCCTCCTCTTCCACAGCCACCTCCACGTCGTCCTCCTCCTCCTCATCCTCCTCCTCCTGCAACTGCCACCGTGAAGCAGACAAAAGTGTGGTCTGACTGTGTAGCTCCGTTGCGTCTCCTCCTACCCCCGTCTCCTCTGTGTGCAATGCGTTCTCCCTTATTGCGATGAGGGATTCTTTAAGGACGCATAGGAGCGGGATGGTTACGCTCACTATAGCGTCCTCGCTGCTGACCTTCTTGGTGGACTCCTCAAAGATACGCAGTACATCGCATACGTCTGCCATCCATGGCCACTCGTGGTTGGCAAACTGAGGGAGCTGAGTTGGAGGCACGCGTGGATTATTAATCTGGTACTCCATCAATGCTCTCTGCTGCTCACACACCCTGGCCAACATGGAATAGGTGGAATTCCAGCGAGTCTGCAGGTCGCACAACAGCCGATGTTCAGGCAAATGGAGGCGTTGCTGGAGTTTTTTTAAGCTAGCAGCAGCTACAGTTGACTTCCGAAAGTGTGCGCACAAGCGCCGCACTTTCACCAGTAGCTCTGCCAGGTTGGGGTAAGTCTTTAGAAATTTTTGGACTACCAGATTAAAAACGTGGGCCAGGCATGGTACGTGATTGAGTTCGGCAAGCTCCAGAGCCGCCACCAGGTTACGGCCGTTATCGCACACGACCATGCCTGGTCCTAGCTGCAGCGGCGACAGCCACATCTCCGTCTGCTGCAGTATGGCGTCCCTCACCTCTGGGGCGCTGTGCTTCCTGTCGCCCAAGCTGATGAGCTTAAGCACCGCCTGCTGACGTCTCCCCGCGCCAGTGCTGCAACGCTTCCAGCTAGCGGCTGAGGGCGATGTTAAGGCACAGGAGGAGGAGGAGGAGGAGGAGGAGGAGGAGGGGGGTTTATCAGAACCCATGCTGGCAATCTTGGGCGGGGGTGGTAGGTAGGCCGTCTCTGTTTGCGACCCCGTCCCCGCCTCCACTACATTCACCCAGTGTGCCGTCAAAGAAATGTATCGTCCCTGGCCGCAAGCGCTTGTCCATGAGTCGGTGGTCAAGTGGACCTTTGCGCTGACTGCGTACCTCAGGGCCCGCCTGATGTTACGCGACACGTGCTGGTGCAGGGCGGGGACGGCACTCCGGGAAAAGTAGTGGCGGCTGGGGACGGAATAGCGAGGTGCGGCAGCCGCCATCAGGTCGCGGAAGGCCTGCGTCTCCACAAGCCTAAACGGCAACATCTCCAGGGCCAGCAGTTTGGAGATGTGGCAGTTTAAGGCTTGGGCTTGGGGGTGACTCGAGGCGTACTTCCGCCTGCGGTCGAACGCCTGCGAGATGGACAGTTGTTGGGACGAGGAGTGTGAAGGTGCAGGCGAAGAGGCGGGGGAAGGGGCGGGGGAAGGGGAGGCTGAAGGAGAAGGCCCCAAAGTAGCAGAGGCAGAGGCAGAGGCAGATGTGGAGGTGTCCTGGCTGGAGGTCTGGACCGCAGTGGCAGCACACAACAAAGGGGAAGAGGCAGTGGCAGCAAGACCGGGCGCAGTTTGTATTGCGTTTGCTCTCTCCCACTCAGCCCAGTGCTTGAATTCCAAGTGACGCCGCATGCCTGAGGTGGTCAGATTGCTCTTCTCAGAGCCCCTACTCAGTTTTGAGTGGCAGAGTGTGCAAACCGCGCTCAGTTTGTCATCCGCACAAACATTAAAATATCTCCACACCACAGAAGTACGAGGCCTCGATGGGGGAGCTTCGCGCGACTGGCCGCTGCCGGGAACAGCTTCGGCCCTGCTGGCTGTGGCCTCACTTCTCTGTCTGAACTGTCCTCTGCCTGTGGCCATCCCTCTGCCTGTGGCCATCCCTCTGCCTGTGGACATCCCTCTGCCTGTGGACATCCCTCTGCCTGTGGACATCCCTCTGCCTGTGGACATCCCTCTGCCTGTGGACATCCCTCTGCCTCTTGCTGCCTTTTTCGGTGCTGCGCAGACCACCACCTCTCCACTGCTTTCCTCGCTGGACATCACCCCTGGCCAAGTGGGGTCGGTCATTTCGTCATCCACCAGCTCCTCTTCCACTTCCTCACTCTGCTCCTCCTCCTGCCCACTGGACATTCCAACAGCCTCCCTTGATGGCAACTGCGTCTCATCATCATCATCGCTCATGATAACAGATGCTGGCTCAGGGTCCACATCAGCAGGAGATGGCGAAAACTCCAGTGTTTGGGCATCACTACAAACAAATTCCTCTGCTAGCTCCTGGGATTCTTCCGGCACATCTGAAAAAGGACCCGAAAAGAGCTCCTGGGAGGGGTCAATGGTGGGATGACTCTGTTGGCCAGGTGTGGAGGAAGGAGGGTCAGAGTGAGACTGTGTGGATGACTGGCTGGTGGACAACTGTGTGGAAGCGCTATCGGCTATCCATTGCACCACCTGTTCAACCTGCTCAGGCCTCAACAGCGGTGTAACCCGCCCCCTGCTTAACTGTCCCATAAAGGCAGGGATTCTGGATGAGCGGGATCCTGGCTGATCCTCACCAGCACACATTGTATCCCCACTGGCTTCAACAAGGCCCCCAACAGCATTTCCGCGCCCCCGTCCTCGTCCACGTCCTATTCCGCTAGCCCCCCTCCGCATTTTATTTTTTTTTGGTTACAATATTTTGCCTTCACAGCCGTGAAATTAGTTTGCAAGAGAACGCACAGTACAGTTGCCAGTTAAGGCCTATATATTGTATTTTTCAAGGTACACAGCAGTGTATTAAGTGATCAGACGGTGTGTATGAACACCAGTTATGAGAAATTACTTTGCAAGAGAACGCACAGTACAGTTGCCAGTTAAGGCCTATATATTGTATTTTTCAAGGTACACAGCAGTGTATTAAGTGATCAGACGGTGTGTATGAACACCAGTTATGAGAAATTACTTTGCAAGAGAACGCACAGTACAGTTGCCAGTTATAAGGCCTATATATTGTATTTTTCAAGGTACACAGGCCTTTTATTAAGTGATCAGACGGTGTGTATGAACACCAGTTATGAGAAATTACTTTGCAAGAGAACGCACAGTACAGTTGCCAGTTATAAGGCCTATATATTGTATTTTTCAAGGTACACAGCCGTGTATTAAGTGATCAGACGGTGTGTATGAACACCAGTTATGAGAAATTACTTTGCAAGAGAACGCACAGTACAGTTGCCAGTTATAAGGCCTATATATTGTATTTTTCAAGGTACACAGGCCTTTTATTAAGTGATCAGACGGTGTGTATGAACACCAGTTATGAGAAATTACTTTGCAAGAGAACGCACAGTACAGTTGCCAGTTATAAGGCCTATATATTGTATTTTTCAAGGTACACAGGCCTTTTATTAAGTGATCAGACGGTGTGTATGAACACCAGTTATGAGAAATTACTTTGCAAGAGAACGCACAGTACAGTTGCCAGTTATAAGGCCTATATATTGTATTTTTCAAGGTACACAGCAGTGTACTAAGTGATCAGACGGTGTGTATGAACAACAGTTATGAGAAATTACTTTGCAAGAGAACGCACAGTACAGTTGCCAGTTATAAGGCCTATATATTGTATTTTTCAAGGTACACAGGCCTTTTATTAAGTGATCAGACGGTGTGTATGAACACCAGTTATGAGAAATTACTTTGCAAGAGAACGCACAGTACAGTTGCCAGTTATAAGGCCTATATATTGTATTTTTCAAGGTACACAGCAGTGTACTAAGTGATCAGACGGTGTGTATGAACAACAGTTATGAGAAATTACTTTGCAAGAGAACGCACAGTACAGTTGCCAGTTATAAGGCCTATATATTGTATTTTTCAAGGTACACAGCAGTGTATTAAGTGATCAGACGGTGTGTATGAACACCAGTTATGAGAAATTACTTTGCAAGAGAACGCACAGTACAGTTGCCAGTTATAAGGCCTATATATTGTATTTTTCAAGGTACACAGCAGTGTATTAAGTGATCAGACGGTGTGTATGAACACCAGTTATGAGAAATTACTTTGCAAGAGAACGCACAGTACAGTTGCCAGTTATAAGGCCTATATATTGTATTTTTCAAGGTACACAGCCGTGTATTAAGTGATCAGACGGTGTGTATGAACACCAGTTATGAGAAATTACTTTGCAAGAGAACGCACAGTACAGTTGCCAGTTAAGGCCTATATATTGTATTTTTCAAGGTACACAGCAGTGTATTAAGTGATCAGACGGTGTGTATGAACACCAGTTATGAGAAATTACTTTGCAAGAGAACGCACAGTACAGTTGCCAGTTATAAGGCCTATATATTGTATTTTTCAAGGTACACAGCCGTGTATTAAGTGATCAGACGGTGTGTATGAACACCAGTTATGAGAAATTACTTTGCAAGAGAACGCACAGTACAGTTGCCAGTTATAAGGCCTATATATTGTATTTTTCAAGGTACACAGCCGTGTATTAAGTGATCAGACGGTGTGTATGAACACCAGTTATGAGAAATTACTTTGCAAGAGAACGCACAGTACAGTTGCCAGTTAAGGCCTATATATTGTATTTTTCAAGGTACACAGCAGTGTATTAAGTGATCAGACGGTGTGTATGAACACCAGTTATGAGAAATTACTTTGCAAGAGAACGCACAGTACAGTTGCCAGTTAAGGCCTATATATTGTATTTTTCAAGGTACACAGCAGTGTATTAAGTGATCAGACGGTGTGTATGAACACCAGTTATGAGAAATTACTTTGCAAGAGAACGCACAGTACAGTTGCCAGTTAAGGCCTATATATTGTATTTTTCAAGGTACACAGCAGTGTATTAAGTGATCAGACGGTGTGTATGAACACCAGTTATGAGAAATTACTTTGCAAGAGAACGCACAGTACAGTTGCCAGTTATAAGGCCTATATATTGTATTTTTCAAGGTACACAGCCGTGTGTTAAGTGATCAGACGGTGTGTATGAACACCAGTTATGAGAAATTACTTTGCAAGAGAACGCACAGTACAGTTGCCAGTTAAGGCCTATATATTGTATTTTTCAAGGTACACAGCAGTGTATTAAGTGATCAGACGGTGTGTATGAACACCAGTTATGAGAAATTACTTTGCAAGAGAACGCACAGTACAGTTGCCAGTTATAAGGCCTATATATTGTATTTTTCAAGGTACACAGCAGTAGTGCCAAATATAGTTTGGTATGTAGCAGAGCACCTAATACACCACTAATGCCTCTCTCTGTCCCTACTCCAGCAGCTATCCCTGAATACAGCAGCCGTTCTCTGTAAAGTCTATATTGTAGTAAGCTATCACTGAAGTCCACTGTAGTAGCCCTGATAAGGGCTTTTAATCACGCTCCTGCCTGTCCAACAGCTAAAATCTGTCTCTCCCTTCTCCAGCCTCTGTCCCTGACTAAGTTCACGCAGCATATGCGTACGAGCAGGAAGAGCTGAGTTTTTAATATTCGAGGTCACATGGTTTTTCCAGCCAATGCATGTAGACGCTGTTTTCGCGCTGCCAGCGTGCTCAGCGTGCCTGTCATACCCCCCCTGCATGGTGATTGGTGGAAAAAGAGCGCCAGGGAAGGTGGGAGGGGAAACGAATTCTAAGTGCGCCATCGCCGTTATACGCGAACAAAATCGAGTACGCCGAATATCGTAGTATTCGATCGAATACCAGCTCGATCGAACACTACTCGCTCATCTCTAATGAATGCCCAACTGCTCAATTTCCTTTTGTGTTTGTATAGGAGAGTCAGGTCACTGGACCAATCAGGTTCTGGTCCGGGGGCCTGCCTCTCTATTTAAATCCCCTATTGTCATGTAACCATTGCTAGTGATAGTCATATTTGGCTCACTAGTATTGTTCCTGGTTCCCTATTCCTAATTTGCTGCAACATATATTTATATATATATATATATCCCGTGCTTCTGATTTCAACTTGTCTCCTCCTCTCTTTGTCTCTTGTTTTGGTACTGCATCGCCAATCTGTTCTGACCCTTTCTCTGACTACTACACTTGTTGTGTTTGTTTTTCTGTCTCTGCATTTACTTAATGTAGGGACCGTCATCCAGTTGCAGTTCTGCCGCTTAGAATGCAATGTTGTTAAATGAATCACTTGTTTTCAGGAGGAATGACAGAGAAAGACACACTCCATATTTTTAAGAAATGATGCTCTACAATTAGATTATGGAACATGCAAGTCATCCACGTGGGAAGTAAACCCCTCCAGAAAGTCCAATGCAGTTTTTGCTGTGGATTTCACCCAATCTATTGCAAAGGTCGTTGCAAATTTCAGAGATCCTAACATACATTGACATGCTGCAGATTTAAAATCCATACCGCGTCTCAATTTACGTTTCAGATTTTTTTTCTACAGTTTATGGATCAGATTTCTTCAAATCTCATCCACTTGGCTAGTACTGTAAATTGCTGCACAAGCACTTTGCATGTAATCACTATCTCCAAGATCAGCTCTTAGAGACTGAATTATTCCACCAGACAAATTATAAATGATCAGTTAATTGATACAGGAACCAAGAGAAAAACTTCAAGCAGCATCCAACAAAGTCTGTTAACAGTCACCACCCTATCAAATTATCTACATAGACACAAAGCAGTAGTCCACTTGTTTAAAACTCTGGTTTTCTTTTGTTGATCTGAAGCTCCATTCCCCAGTTATTTTAGGTTTTCTTCATATACAAATTATGAATTTGGTGCAACAAGGGCATCACAGTTACTCTCATTGCACCCAACCTCTGCTCATTTCTGTAACCTCCCCCTACCTCGCTGCTTTGATTGAGTCAGGAAATGGTAAAGCAACCAGAGAGGGGCTGGCCACTGAGAGGAGCGGAGCTTGGGTCCGACATGAGCAACGGTGACACCCTCATTGCACCAAACTTAAAATTTGCATATAAAGAAAAGGTATCAAACTTGGGAATGGAGCCTCAAATCAACAAAAGAAAAAAAACTGGTGTAAAACCTAAAAAAAAGTTTCTTCCAATACTGTAATATTAATGCCATACTAAAAACCCTCTACGTCTTTTTAATTTTATCCTTAAAACTGTGCTTTTTGTAATAAGAGCCTCTAAATTAGCAACTAATGAAGTAAAGCAGTCATTGAAGGAAGAAAACCAATTATAGAAATGTCCGAAGTAACACTGCAGCTCTGTGTGCAGTATGAAACAAGCCGTGTGCAATGTGACCTAAACTTGTTTAGTCTTTTGGCATTATACAAAGATTTAATCCAATGCTGCCAAAGGTTAGCTGCAGGGAGACATTCACAAGTAACTGTAATGTTGACATATCGAATTTACCATCAACTATAAAAAGCGAAATGTATTCTCAGAGAGCTTAATACTGCCAGGGGGACAATGTAAAACATGCATAGATTGTTTATATGAAACGGTTATCATCCTCTACGGAACATAATTATCTTTCCACACTCAAGAGTAATGGGATTTTTGACTAAACACATTTGGAAATGATGCTGGTGCCCAAATTACTGCTATATATGGTCACCTATGTCAAGGTGAGAGTATATGTCCCTCTGCAGGAGATGTCCTCCCACACACAGCACTGCGGTTTTGGATTAGAAAATCTAAAATCTGCATGGAGTTTGAGGGTACGATTACATGAGGTGGAATCTCAACTGTGGATATGGTTTTTGGTGTATTCACAGAAACATCCATGATGAATCTGCAGCAAAATCTGGATGTGATACATGTAAATTTTGCTGAGGATCTGCAGTGGGTTTCACTCTATGCATTGCAAAGGGTCAAGTTACAATGTAGACTTTTTATTTTTACTTTTTGAAGCATAGATGACATATTAAAATTTCATCGATTTTGCTGATATTGTAAAGACTTCAGATTTAAAACATGCAAATCCACAGCAGATGATATGCAGAGTAACTGTCCCATGTAGACATACCCTATAAGTTCAAACTCGGCGCTTCCTCCAAGTATTCTGGTTTCTATCCACACTCAAAAAATACAGATAGCTTATATGGACTACTTTGCAATTTATTTTTATTTATGTTATGCACTTACAAAGCACTGCTATATTCCACAGCGCCTTACAGACATTAGCATCACACTGTCCCCAATGGGGCTCACAATCTAAGTTCCCTATCAGTATGTCTTTAATGTATGGGAGGAAACTAGAGTACCCACACAAACACAGGGAGAACATACAAAGGCCATGGAGACAACACAGTGTGTGTGAGAGAGGGAAATCATTTTGTGAGCCCCATTAACAACAGGGACTGATGTGAGTGATCTTAATGTAGTCCAAACACACCACCGCCAGATGTATTCTGTAAGCTACATGATGATACATATGGGGCCTTCATAATTCCAAGCCAGTGGACAGTGTTTAAACCGCGCTGTGTGCCATCTACATCAACGTTTAGTTCGTCTTACACACTGTGGGGGGTGGGTGGAGACTTGTACCGTGTTTCATAACCAGTCTTTGGCTGTAGCAAGCAAGTTGTCATGATTCTAGAACTGCAAAAAATCCAGCAGTTTTGAGTCGAGCTGAGACTTAATTTGGTTCCATTATGTTTCGATGCTGCACTGCTACATCCTTGGTCGTGTGATGCTTGTCACGGCCAAAGTCACTGTGTAGTCACAAACTTAAATGGGATTTCCGATATTACCATGGTTTTTAACGGTTATGCTTATGTAGTTGCTTACATCATGTACATCTTATTAGTTTAGACTCTCCTGTACAATTTTTACTGTGTAAACACAGCTCCAGCACCAGCCTAACCACACCCAGCTAGTTTATAGCTCCTCCCACCAAGCTAGCTACATAGGCACTCCCCTATCACTGCCCCTAACACCCAGCTGGTTTATAGCTCCTCCCACCCAGCTAGTTACATAGGCACTCCCTATCTCAGCTTCTGTTGCTGCTTTGACACGTCCATGGACATAACATCACAGTAAATAAGAAAGACCTGCATGGACATGGTCAGGTGACCACAACCCACTAGAAGATAAGAACAATAATGGTAAAAGAAATATATTACAAAATGACAGCTACCTTCATAAATTATTATTCTTAACGATGTTATTGCAAATGGAAAAACTATTTCTACCCAAGTAAATTGGGGTAAGATGCATTTGCATGTCTGTGAGGAGGAAAATAAACTATGCTATATGTTATAAGCAAGTATAGATCTGTACTAGAATTTAAGCAAATTTCTGGCACAAATTACAGTAACATTTGCCACTAAAGGCTATGAGAGACGTACATAGTCATACATTTTAGAGCAAAAGCAAAATACAAAATTTGTGACTTTTACTAATTTTAAAACAAATTAATTGCCTCCATATAATTAGTAGATGAGGGTCTGCCCTCTGTCCATCTATACTAATACGGTCATTATGGCTTTGGTCTTACAACAAAGTTGAAATCAAACTAGAATTTCCACACATGAAGATAGAGGATTTGTAGTAATATGGTGATCCTTTCTGTTTCATCACAACAGTACAGGTTTATCCAGGATAGATGACTCTCTATTACAGGTTGCTTTGGCACCTGTTCAGATTGTTACTCTTCTTCTAGACCAGAGGAAAACACATCCAGGATTGAACTTAGCAATCTTCCTACACTGACAAATATTGAAGGGCTTGTCCAGGATGTTGCTTAGTATAAGCCATCACTATGAGAGCGCAAATCTCCACCTATCAGCTGTTGGAGACCTGGAGCCGGTAGTCTTCAATGTAAGCAGCACTGCAGTCACCAGTTCTGTCCACTACACAATGGAGGGAGCTGTGTAGTTCCAGCTCCAACTTTTGGCACCAGAGCTACAAGGAAACAGCTGATTGGTGGAGGCCTGAGGTGTTGAAACTAGAGATGAGCGAGCATGCTCGTCCGAGCTTGGTGCTCGTTCGAGTATTACGGTACTCGTAAGTGCTCGCTGCTCGGACGAGTATCTCGCCATGCTCGAGGAAATGGCATCTCCCGCATTTTGAATTTTTGGCGCCTATAAACTCAGCCAATCAAAAGCCAGAAGACTCTGCGGTACACCCAGCATCACGTGGGGCCCTTACATGTCGATAGCAGGGGTTGGCTGGCCTGATCAGGTGACCCTGGAATATACTAGTGACTGCCCGCAGTGCTCGGCTCAGATGCTGTCTGGATGTCGTTAGGGACAGAGCTGCTGCGTTTCAGGAAGAGTGTTAGGGCCTGGATTTAGTTCTCTGTTAGGCAGGAGTGATCTCAAAAGAACCCAACAGCCCTTCTAAGGGCTACAAGACATTTTTTTTTGTCTCCTGGCTGGGCTGGCTGGCACTAGTAGTGCAGCTATCGCCATATATAACCCTTTTTTTATTGTTTTATCTCAGTGATACAAATCCATTTCATACAGCAGTGTGGAACCATTCTGTGTGTCACAGTTCAGCTGTCCACTCACCACAAACCACAATCCGTATTTTCTGTCCAGGTGACCCATACTGTACGTCACGTAATCAAATATGGTCTTTTGCTTTCACTGATACAGCTACATTAGAAAAATCTCTGTGCGACATTTGTCTGGGTTGCAGTCAAAATAGCCACAGTCAGCAGGGGCTAAGTTTGCTCTCTGATAGTTTCTGCACGTCACGTTTAAAAAAAAAAAAAATATATATATATATATATATATATATATATATATATATAATATATAAAAAAATATATATAAAAAAATAGTTTTTTTGTTGTTTTATCTCAGTGATACAAATCCATTTTATACAGCTGTGTGGAACCATTCTGTGTGTCACAGTTCAGCTGTTCACTCACCACAAATCACACTCCGTATTTTCTGTCCAGGTGACACATTCTGTACGTCACGTAATTAAAAAAGGTCTTTTGCTGTCACTGATACAGCTACATTACAAAAATCTCTGTGCGACATTTGTCTGGGTTGCAATTAAGCAGACCAAGTCTGCCTAATCTAATAGTTTCAATGTAATTGCTCCATACTGCACGGTACGTAATAACATACGTAATTTTGCTCTAACTTATCCACCTATATATTTTCTTGTTCAGATTGAACAAGTTTGTGGGTTTCAATACAGCAGGCCCATTTATTATTTTTTTTATATAATACACTTATATACAGAAAATGTTGAACCCCAGGGCTAAGGGTCGAGGACGAGGGCGTGGGCATTCAATTACTGCAGGGGGCAGAGGCCGAGGTCCTGGGCAGGGTGAGACAGTACCTGCTGATGAGGGAGCAGGGGAACGCCGCAGAGCTACACTCCCTAGCTTCATGTCTCAACTTACAGGGACACGTGGTAGAGGACTGTTGAAACCACAACAGTGCGAACAGCTGATGTCTTGGATGGCGGACAATGCTTCAAGTAATTTGTCCACCAGTCAGTCTTCCATGCAGTCCACCCACGTTACCCAAGGGAGCACTCCTCTGGCTCCTCCACCTCAACCTCCTTCCCCCCACTCTGCCCCCTCCCAGGAAAATTTGTAATGCGATCCGGCATACTCTGAGGAACTGTTTTCTGGACCCTTCCCAGAGTCACACACCACTTCTCAGGTTGCTGCTGACTTCTTTCCCGATGCCCAAGTTTTCCAACTGTCGCAGTCTGTGGGTGATGATGACAATGTTGACTTAGTGGAAGAAGTGTGTAAAGAGGTGTCGGACGATGAGGAGGTTGTCAGACAGTGGTGAAGTTGTTATCAGGGCAGGAAGTCCGAGGGGGGAGCAGACTGAGGAATCGGAGGATGACGAGGTGACTGACCCAAGCTGGGTTGATAAGCCGAGTGAAGACAGTGCTTCTGAGGCGGAGGCGAGTGCTGCACCAGAACAGGTCGGAAGAGGCAGTGGTGTGGCCAGAGGGAGAAGCAGGGCCAGAGCTGGTGCATCAGCAGCAACTGTTTCACGTAGTGAAGCTCCCGTGGCGAGGCCTAGATGTTCGCAAGTCTGGAGGTTTTTTAAAGAAAGTGAGGATGACCGACGGACTGTGGTGTGCAACCTATGCCACACCAGGATCAGCATGGGTGCCACAACTACTAGCCTAACCACCACCAGCATGCGCAGGCATATGAGTGCTAAACACCCCACTCAATGGAACCAGGGCCGTTCACCTCCTGCGGGTCACACCACTGCTCCTTCCCCTGTGTCACTCGCTGCCTCTGCTAGTCAACCACCTGCCCAGGACCCTGGCACGAGCGCCTCCCGCCTGAAAACCACACCTTCGCCTCCACAATCCTCCACAGTGTCCACCAATGTGTCCCAGTGCAGCATTCAGCTGTCTTTACAGCAGACGCTGGAGCGCAAGAGGAAATACAGTTCCACCCACGTGCCCAAGCCCTCAACGTCCACATCTCCAAATTGCTGAGCCTGAAGATGCTGCCCTATAGGCTGGTAGAGACCGAGGCCTTTCGCAATCTCATGGCGGTGGCTGCCCCTCGGTATTCGGTCCCCAGCCGCCACTATTTTTCCCGATGTGCCGTCCCAGCCCTACACCAGCACGTGTCATAGAACATCATCCGTGCCCTGACCAATGCTGTTTCTGAGAAGGTCCACCTAACCACGGACACGTGGACAAGTGCTGCTGGGCAGGGACACTATATATCACTGACAGCACATTGGGTGAACTTGGTGGAGGCTGGGACCGAGTCTGACCCTGGGGCCGCTCATGTACTGCCCACACCGAGGATTGCGGGGCCTATCTCGGTCACGGTCTCTCAGACGTACTATGCCTCCTCCTCCGACCCCTCCTCCTTCGAATTACCATCCGTGGGCACAGCGCCTTCAGTTGGTAGCTCTAGGTGCAGCAGCAGTGCCGTCGGTAAGCGCCAGCAGGCGGTGCTCAAACTGCTGAGCTTAGGTGATAAAAGGCACACCGCCCAAGAGCTGTTACAGGGTATCACGGCGCAGACCGTTCTGTGGCTGCCACCGCTGAACCTCAAGCCAGGCATGGTTGTGTGTGACAATGGTCGTAACCTGGTGGCGGCTCTACAACTCGGCAGACTGACACATGTGCCATGCCTGGCCCACGTGTTCAATCTAATAGTTCAGCGGTTCCTCAAGACATACCCCAATCTGTCTGATTTGCTCACCAAGGTGCGCCGCATTTGTGCGCATTTCCGCAAGTCGACCACAGATGCTGCCACTCTCAGGGCAGCGCAGCGCAGCCTACAGCTGCCCGCTCACCGACTGTTGTGCGACATGCCCACAAGATGGAATTCGACATTAAACATGTTATCCAGAGTTTACCAGCAGCGCAGAGAGATTGTAGACTGTCAGATGTCAACTTCCACCAGAACTGGTAGTCAGGTCACTCAGATTCCTCAAGTCTACAATGAGGAGTGGACATGGATGTCTGATATCTGTCAGGTGTTGAGCAACTTTGAGGAGTCAACACAGATGGTCAGCGGCGATGCCGCCATTATCAGCCTCACCATCCCGCTGCTTTGCCTGTTGAAAAACTCACTGCTCAGCATGAAGTCAGATGCTTTGCGCTTGTCACAAGAGACGGTGGAGGAAGGTACGTCGCTTGATAGCCAGAGCACCCTCCGGTCTGTTTCTCAGCGCATATCGGAGGAGGGGGATGAGGATGAGGAGGAAGAGGAGGAGAATGTCGGCGAGACAGAAGAGGGTACCAGTGCTCAGTCCTTCTTAACTCTTGAGCGTGTATGGGCTGAAGAGGAGGACTTGGAGGAGAAGGAGGAGGAGGAGGAAATGGAGAGTCAGGCCAGTGAGGAGAGGGAATTCTTGCGTGTTAGGACCCTGGCACACATGGCAGACTTCATGTTAGGCTGCCTATCCCGTGACCCTCGCGTTAGAAGAATTTTTTCAAACACTGATTACTGGGTGTTCACTCTCCTGGACCCACGGTACAAGCAGAACCTTTCCACTCTCATCCCTGTAGAGGAAATGAGTATGAGAGTGAATCAATATCAACAGGCCCTGGTGCACAAGCTGAAACAATCCTTCCCATCTGACGCCGCTAGCGGCAGAGGGCATGGTTCTGTGGGCCAAGTAGCGGGGGAGAGGAGCCGAGCAGGCAGCTTGTCCAGCACTGGCAGGGGAATGCTCTCCAAGGCCTTTGCTAGTTTTATGTCACCCCAGCAAGACACTGTCACCTGTCCCCAGTCTAGGCAGAGTAGGGGTGAGCTTTACAGAAAGATGGTGAGGGAGTACCTAGCTGACCATACCAACGTCCGGACCGATCACTCTGCAACATACAACTACTGGGTTTCAAAGCTGGACACGTGGCCTGAACTGGCGCTGTACGCCTTGGAGGTGCTGACCTGCCCTGCCGCTAGCATGTTGTCAGAGCGGGTATTCAGTGCAGCTGGTGGCGTCATCACCAATAAGCGTACACGCCTGTCAACTGACAGCGCTGACAGGCTGACGCTTATTAAAATGAACAAAGCCTGGATTTCACCGGAATTCAAATCTCCTCCGGGGGAAAGCAGCTAAAGATTAACATTACTTATGTATCCGATTCCTCTTCTCTACTCCTCCTACTCCTCCTCCTCCTCCTTGTCGTTCACCTACAGGCCCTCTCTCCAAACAATTTTTCCGGAGGTCCATCTACAAGCCCTCTCTCTAAACAATTTTTCTTTGCACCTAGTTGGGTGCTTCCCTAACATGTGATGGGTATGTGCCTCGCCTTTCTTGGTCTGGGTGAGCACAATTGCCATGAGGGTAACCACCAGGCTGTTGCAGGAGAATTTGGGTTAATGGTGGGATTAGGCAGCCTCAGAGGCATCCATACATGCTGCCCCTGCTGTTTCCTGTCCATTTCCGTGGTGTTTCCATCATTTTCTGAGGTTTCCAGGTTTTCACCCAGCCTTCCCTAGGCAGAGCCTTGGTCCCCTGCAAAAATGCTAGAGTCTCCCATTGACTTCAATGGGGTTCGTTGCGCGAAACAAGCACCCGAGCATCGGGAAAAGTTCATCTCGAATAACGAGCACCCGAGCATTTTAGTGGTCGCTCATCTCTATTTGAAACCCTTTAAAATTCGCTTTAGTCAAAGTAATGTTTGACTAACTATAAGAGTCACTTAATTAAAAAAAAAACAAAACGAATATCACTTAGTGCAGGTCTTAAATAGGACAAAGGGTTCTGCTCAATTTCATACTTTTTCTCCCTTTCTCAAACCCTAAAAAGGAGGGTCAAAATGTTTCCAGAAATATTATGTAGCAGAGATCCATATGCATTTTCATATACAGTAAGTCATTTACATACTGGCCGTTATACCCTAAAATACTAGATCAGACATGTCTTCTCATTGACATAATATAATATACCCAGTTGACATATTCACCTTTGACCTGAAAGATTTCTTAAATGTCTACTTTACTGCAGTGTATGATTGAAATGCTTTTCTAAACCAGATGCTACAGATGTTACCAAGTTACAAATAAAAATGCTGTCTCCTCAAAGGTATTTTATAAAGAAAGAGAACTTATAATTGCCTTTATATTTCTTGGTATAAAAACATGAAAATTCTTAGGCAACAAATATTAATATATCAACTTTAGAAATATGAAAACCTTTTCATTTTATTGCCATCATAGGTTTCCTCATTTCAGACAAAGGATAAATGTCTGATGGGTAGAGGTAGGGAGAATGAGGTACTGTTGCATGGGTACAGTATAAAGATAGTGTAGAGACTGAATGAGGTTGGCTTGTTGTGGTTTAGGGATAAAACCGCTTGCTTCCTTATTTTCAGCCTGTAGATTATCAAGTGTTTGCCTTAACAAGCAGGCCCAACCTCTCTCTGTTACATGACCCTTAAATGGGTATTCCCATCTCAGACAATGGGGGCATATCACTAGGATATGCCCCCATTGTCTGATAGGTACAAGTCCCACCTCTGGAACACGTATCTATCAGACAATGGGGACATATCCATTGTCTGAGATGGGGATACCCCATTAAAGGGACTGTCCAATTCTTTTATATTGATGGCTTATCCTCAGGATAAGTGGGGATCCGAAACCATGTGCCCCACCAATCATTGGGAGAAGGGTCATGTTAGGATGAAGTTTCAGCTAGTGAAACCTTTTCTGGGTGAACATTCAATAATCCATACGGGGAAAAGCCTGCTACAGAGCTAGTCTATTGGCAATGTCACTGCCTACATACCCACTACCTCTGGTTGTCCCATTATAGTGGGAGGACCTTTGACTCTAAAACCATAGAAAAAGTGAATGTATTCTAGGCTCGGCTGATACAAACAGTGTTTAATCCTCCCTCGTACTGTACATAATGTATCGATAACAGTTACGGTTACATTGTATAATGCACTATGAGTCTGTGAAGTAAGGACTGCAATTCTCAGTTATTTAAGGGGATTCTCAGGGCTTTTAATATTGATGACCTATCCTCGGACCCCCGCCTATCAGCTGTATGAAGGCATTCCTTCTCTCTTCCTACTTCCATTGGTATAGCAGCAGCGAGCAGGAAGAGGGACAGGAGATAGCAAGCGTGCACTGCGCACCTTTTCTTCATTCATGTGATCAGCAGGGGTGCCGGGGGTCGGACCCCACCGATCTGATAATAATGACCTATCCTGAGTATAGGTCATCAATATTAAAACCCCGGAGAAACACTTTAAATATTCAATGTTTGCATGCTTCTAGCCCCTGCCTTATTATTTTATTACTGTATTCATGGGTGTATGTATGGGTTTGGAATAATTTGTTTTCAACTAATTTTCCTTCCATATTGTAACATGGAGTACGGACCGTCCAGGGGCTGCTCATACAATAGAGAACAGGAGACACAGTGAGAGTTTAGCTCTTTCTATGACATCCTCAATAAGACACAGAAGTCAACCAGTTCAGGCCTCCTTCACACACGTCTTTTCTGGCATTTTAAAGTGCATGTAAAAAGTAAAGAGTTACAAACATTTTCAATGGCATTTTTACAAATTGTTTTTGCTGGCATTTCTCATTTTTGACATTTCTCTGTGGTTTGTTGAAGATCCACAGAGAAATATGTAGACACATACTAGAAAAAAAACATACCCAGAGAATGCTGCATTTAGGAAAAACACGCAAAAATGGCAGCAAACACTGCAGTTAGATGTTCTTTAATGTCTATAGTAAAACACTGTAAATTCTACATACACAGAGGGGCATGTATTGACCCCTTTACCCTAGAAAACTGGCATCAAAAGGTTGCAAAGTTCAGAGTACGCCATGCTTGCACAAAATTCGGGGGTTTTGTACCCTGTTCAACACTTTTCCAAAAAGTGGGTGGAGTGAAGAGTCAGCAGTGCCAGGCCAGTTATAGTTGACCCAGCAAATTTATTACAATCTACATCAGAGAAAAGGCTTAGGTTATACCTGAAATTGGCACTAGCTTCCTTGCTGGTGTAGACTCAGTTATTCAGTTATTATTTATTATTAAAGTGCCATTCATTCCATGGCGTTGCACATATGATAAGGGGTACACATACATAATACAGACAATTTAAATAAGCATGAACAAGATGAGTTGCAAACTGGTACAGAAGGAGAGAGGGTCCTGACCGCAAGGGCTTACAGTCTACGACTTTTACAGATGTGCCAGAATTATTATTTAGTCGGGTGCCTCTTAATAATTGTGGCACATTTAAAGGGGTTATCCCATCTTTGTCAATGGGGACATATCGCTAGGATATGCCCCTCATTGTCTTATAGGTGTGGGTCCCGCACCTATATTGAGAACGAAGCGGGGGAGCTCTGAGCCTGGAGGACCCCGGGTTTCCCGGGGTCCGACCACTGGCAGGCGCAGCCCCCCGCCTTCCCCCACTGCACTAATAGAAACTAATTGAAGCGCACCGTGCATGCATGGCCCGGCTCCTGTTAATTTCTATTGAGCCGACGGAAATAGCCGAACCAGCCTGCGCTCGGCTATTTTCTGCGGCAGCATAGAAATGAATGGGAGCCGGGCCGCGCATGCGCGGTGCGCTCCCATTTGTTTCTATTAGTGCAGCGGGGGGGCTGCGCCTGGCGGTGGTACAAGATGGGATAACCCCTTTAACACCAACAGGGAATAGATCAAAGCCATTAAGACCAGGGTCTAAATTTTTGGTCTTAAAGGGTATCTAAACCTTTACTCAAAGCACAGAAGGTGCAGGAGCACTTCTCAGAGGCTTGCATTGGCTCTGCTCTGCTTTTGCAGCATGCAAAGTATGGATCTATAGAAAGTATATAAGATCTGTATTCCGCAGGCTGTATAAGTGTGTATATAGAGATAGCTGTCAGTCACTAATAGCTATACACAGGGAAGGTATCAGTGATTGATACCATTCTCTGTGTAAGTGTGTATACATAGATAGCTGTCAGTCACTGATAGTTGTACATGGAGGAGGTGTTATCAGTGACTCATACCATTCTCTGTGTAAGTGTGTATACACAGATAGCTGTCAGTCACTGATAGCTGTACATGGAGGAGGTGTTATCAGTGACTCATAGCATTCTCTGTGTAAGTGTGTATACATAGATAGCTGTCAGTTACTGATAGCTGTACATGGAGGAGGTGTTATCAGTGACTCATAGCATTCTCTGTGTAAGTGTGTATACATAGATAGCTGTCAGTTACTGATAGCTGTACATGGAAGAGGTGTTATCAGTGACTCATAGCATTCTCTGTGTAAGTATGTATACATAGATAGCTGTCAGTCACTGATAGCTGTACATGGAGGAGGTGTTATCAGTGACTCATAGCATTCTCTGTGTAAGTGTGTATACATAGATAGCCGTCAGTTACTGATAGCTGTACATGGAAGAGGTGTTATCAGTGACTCATAGCATTCTCTGTGTAAGTATGTATACATATATAGCTGTCAGTCACTGATAGCTGTACATGGAGGAGGTGTTATCAGTGACTCATAGCATTCTCTGTGTAAGTGTGTATACATAGATAGCTGTCAGTTACTGATAGCTGTACATGGAGGAGGTGTTATCAGTGACTGATAGTGTGTATATGGAGATAGAGGTCAGTCACTGATAGTAGTACACAGGGAGGTGTTATCTGTGATTGATAGCATTCTCTGTGTAAGTGTTTATACATAGATAGCTGTCAGTCACTGATAGCTGTACAAGGTGGAGGTGTGATTGATAGCATTCTCTGTGCAAGCTTATAAATAGGTAGCTGTCACTAACTGATAACATCCGTCACCACCCCTGACATGCCTGGTTTAGAATATAAATGTATGTCCATAATATAACAATTCTTGAGCATCATTTCTTATAACTGTGTCGTGACATTCCTCCGTTACTGCTCCTAGATATTTATGAATAAATTGTCAACTCGTAACTGTGTTACCCTTGGGGATGGGTTACTGTTCAGTCTCACTGTTCAGACAGTGCTGTCCGTGTCTCTATATGGACTTACCCCTTGGCAATGGAAATGGTAACACCCTGTTAACAATTTAAATACAAGTCTCTAGGAGGAATAAAAGAGAAATGGCACAACACAAAATTATAATAAAAAATATTTTATTGGGAATATGAATATTTATTAACAGACATACCAGGAGAGGTGTCAGAGGTGTTATGTGGCTTACAACTATCACACTGATAATGATGACAACGACCCTACCAGGCCAAAGAGATATTCCCTGGTGTAATTAGTCTCCCTCCACTTCCTGGATCACGGGCCGTACAGTGCACATGTGATCCAGACATGGCTACAACCCACAACGTACACGGGTTGCACCACTGCAGTCGGGCAGCTTCGGGCACTGACTGTTTAAAAGATGCATTTTAGCTACAATGCATTATTATTGATTTAAAATAATTGATTAATGCTGTACAATTTACTCTATGAAAGAAAATCAAACTGAGACATTAATTGAATCAATATAAAAGACAAATATAGGCCAGTATGCTGGCAGTAGTTAAAAAGAACACCAACATTTGTAGCAGCAGAAGATGAGGTCACTGTTTTAATCAGATTTACAATGAAAGTCGGAAGTAAATATGGGCAAAGAACCAAATGACTCACCAACAGAGACTTTACTTATGGAACACCACACAATGGTCCTGTTCTGTTTTTCTTTATGAACAGATCTCTTATTACAGGAAAGTTTGGGGCTAAGCAACAGTATACGATGTGTCTTTTCTTGCATTAAACCACAAGCGGAGACAAGACTCAGCAAAATTGAGATTACATCAATAGATATGTTTTATGAGAAGGTGACATGTTAAAAAGGCAATAAGCTCTACTGCCATGCACCACTAGATGATCGGTAAACTCTATTGCCCTGCACCACTAGATGATCGGTAAACTCTATTGCCATACACCACTAGATCGGTAAGCTCTACTGCCATGCACCACTACATGATCGGTAAGCTCTATTTCCGTGCATCACTAGATGATCGGTAAGCTCTATTGCCATGTACCACTAGATGATCGGTAAACTCTATTGCCATGCACCACTAGATGATCAGTAAGATCTATTTCCATGCACCACTAGATGGTCAGTAAGCTCTATTGCTATGCACCACCAGATAATCGGTAAGCTCTATGGCCATGCACCACTAGGTGATCGGTAAGCTCTATTGCCATGCACCACTAGATGATCGGTAAGCTCTATTGCCATGCACCACCAGATGATTGGTAAGCTCTATTGCCATGCACTACTAGATAAGGGGGAGTTTTATTATTTAACAGAGTAATTTTTCTTTAGCCACTCCTGGTCCTGCTTCTCTGAACTGGCTGTGAAGGCTTTGAGCAGACTCTCATTTTCTCTATAGAGACAGCATTGTATACAAGGTACACATTCAAATGAATGGGCAAACCAGGCTGTGTGCCAGAGTGGATCTTCCCTGGTAAAAAAAAAAAAGGTGGGCATCAAATCTATATGCCCTAAGATGGCATAAGGAAATATTTGTCCAAATGGAAGAACTGATTTAAAGGGGTTAACCAGGAGTGCAATACTGATGACTTATCCTGAGGAAAGATCATCTATATCAGATTGGTGAGGATTCAACTTCCCTTATCACCAGTGATCTGCTGTTTGAAGAGGCCATGGTGCTCCATTGAGCACTAGCATCTCCTCACAGCATACCAAGCGCAGTGCCGTACATTATATTGTGGCTATGCTTGTTATTGCATTCCAACCCCATTCAGTTAAGAGGGATTGAGCTGAGGCCATGTGACCGATGAACATGCAACTTTTTAAAAAATGTGATCGGCAGGTGGTGCCGGGTGTCGGACTACCCACCGATCTAAAGGTAGGTCTTCAATATTATACTCCCCCGAAAAAAACCTTTAATAACAACAATTACATTTTGAATATAAGTTTAAAAAAAACATAACTCAATAGACTTTTTTTCTATGGTGTCACTATATCAATGATTCCAATGAATAAACCCTGGTAAAGTAAGAGTGTCTTTCCTTGTGGATGAAAAGAATTCTATTTTATCTCCAGGATAACACAGATGAGTACATACAGCCTTACCAATATCATTTCAGAATATTTCAAGTCAAGAGACATCTCAGGCTTGTAAAATGAATATTCATAAGGTGTTTATATTCCTCTGGGAAAAGCATCCTTAGTAATAGATTATCTGTCTTCTCTGCTAACTCCCATCATTTTAGGCATCTGCTACTTGATCACTATGTAATGTTAACTACACCTATAAGCTTCTGGAAATCTCATATTACAGTTGTTACTTTGCACAACAGCTGGTTAGCATGTGCATTTCTCAACCCTTTTTTTATATTGTTGCTTTTTATGTCTTCTCTACATAAAAACAGATGCTACATTAAAGTGCAGACAATTAAAAAGTATTTTATTTTGGGGCTTAAGTGAGTGTGGAAGTTCAAAGGCATGCTGAGAGAATGAGAATCTATTGCTAGTAAATCCAAAGTAAGACAAAGTAAATAACTGGAGAGTGAATTCCAAGCTTTGTTCTGTTTCTCTATTTACAAATAAGTAAACACAAAATGATTAAAAAAAGGCTTTGCAGAGATTTGGAGAGCAGCGTTGGGTTATAACAACTCAGTGTGATTTATTTAAGCATAATTTATGCAATCTGGAATGTTTAAAAACAGATTATAATGAAGATCTACTTTATAAAAAGCTTCTGGTTGCTGTGAGTATTCTGTTTCCTTCCCTTGTTGCCTCTTGTTGTACTTTAACCCCTTCAGGACAGGGCAATTTTTCATTTTTGTGTTTTCATTCTTTACTCCCTGCATTCCCAGAGCCATAACTTTTTTTTTTTTTCTGTTCGCATAGCTGTATGAGGGTTTGTTTTTTTGTGGGAGAAGTCTTTCTTTCTGATGGCACCATTTATTGTACTATTACACATAATATAGTGGGAAGCTGGAAAAAAATTCCAAATGGTAAGGAATTGGAAAACATAATGCAGTTCCACCAAAGTTTTAGGATTTTTGTTTTTACAACGTTCCCTATGTGGTAAAAATGAACCCATGCTCTTCATTCTCTGGTTCAGTATGATTTCAACTATATATATATATATATATATATATATATATATATATATATATATATTTAATACTGAAATAAAAATAAAAACTTTGGAAAACATTATTTATATATTTTTATTGCCATATTTTGACACCCATAACTTTTTTATAGTTATGTCTACAGAGCTGTGTGAGGGCTCATTTTTTAAAGGACAATCTGTAGTTTTTATTGATTTTTTTAAAATTTTGTATGACTTTTTGATCATTTTTTATTCAATTTTTTTAGAAGTAAAGCAATGAAAAAAATGGCAAATTTTGATTTTTTTTTTTTTTTCATTATGCTGTTCACCATGTGGGATAAATATTTTTTATATTTTAATTGCACAGGTGTTTTAGGATGTCGCAATGCTTAGGATATTTATTTTTTATTGTAATTCTGGGGAAAGGGGGTATTAGATCTTGTTATTTTTTTATATTTAAAAAAAAAATAAGGGCCTAACATCAATAGATTGCTACTTCTATTCATCGAGAGAAATAAATCTGTTGACAAATAGAAGGTTCAATATATATCATGTAATGCTGCCACTGGCAGACCTACATTGGAATATACCCATGAAAGGAATCAGAGCCTTCAGCAGGCCTTTCACATCCAACGAGCGGCTTCCCCAAGGGGGAGCCATTCCAAGCCTGGAAGCTCAGCGCTTCCAGGTTTTGCATTCCCAGATGCTGTGGTCACATCTGACCAAGGCATCTGAGAGGTTAAATATGATTGGCATTATTAAAGCCATGTTTAAAGACTCGACTTCCACCGTTCATTTCTTTGTAAGTACCAGGCACATCTGAGAATAATAGTAAGGGATTGTAGGGGTTAATCCGTAAAAAAAAAATTTACAAATAAATAATACTCACTTTATCCTCTTGAGTGAAAAGAGGCTGCTGCGGCCATCTTCATTGAAGATCCCACACAAAATCTTGCGCAGTGCATGATGACGTCATCATGCTGGACGGTGTGGTGACATCATAAGTCACTGTGCACGAGATTCCACACGGGATCTTCAATAAAGATGGCCACATTGGCCTCATTGTGCTCAAATGGATGAGTATATGTTTTTTTGCCATTTCAGGGAAAATTGATTCATTACCACGAAGCACGAGGAAATCCTGCTTTGCGGTGAGTCGAGTTTTCCCTGAAATTCGGATCGAATCCACTTCGGATACTTCAATTCGCTCAACCCTATGGATAATCATAAACTACAGCATATGCTGGATCCACCTTATTACTAATAAGGCTAAACAAGTCAGCATCCTAAAACAGTTACCCACGGTTTGTCATATGTATAGAATATTCTAAGCTATGTGTTGCAAGCACATGTCATATATAACATGCTCCATACCTCCCAACCGTCCCGGATCTGGCAGGACAGTCCTGGATGTCAGTGGCTGTCCTGTGGTACCAAGACGACTGAGGCATGTCTCGATTTCAACTTGTATCTGTGTCCTGAGGATGCATTATAGTTGGGTGTATAGGTAAGGCAGGGACCTGTTGATTCTCTTCTTTACTAAAAAACTGCTGGTACTCTCCCCAGCAGTAGGTGCAACACAGTGATGTCAGCGTGCTTGAGCTGAGCTGGAGAGTGCAGAGGCCAAGGATCATTCCCTGGCCAGGGAATTGGCCTATTCACTCTATAGCTCAGCAGGCGAGATTACCTCACTACTTCGTGCCTACTGCTGGGGAGAGCATGATGGTCTTTGTAAGTTGGGGGAACAGGTTTAGATAACTATTACTTTTTTGTTATTTTGTTAACACTACTATGCGGGGGGAACTAAGAGGGAATATTTACTGTGTGGGGGCACAAAGGAGATTTGCAGGATTGGGTGTGTATACGTAGACACTGGGCAGAGTTACAGGCATGGCTTAGTGTCAAAAAATGTGCTGCAGTGCACACAACTAATGTCTTTTCAAAAGTCGGGAGGTATGAATGCACTAAGCACCAGAGCAGGACTGGCAGAACATTTAGGATAACTGGTGTAACAGGTGTTGCTTTAAATTTGAGGGCAAGTGTGTAAAATTTATATAGAACACATATGGCACTGCACATCAGTACATCTGCATCCTTTAATGAATATAAGTAATGTCATGCAGTAAGATACAAGTTCTGATTACTTATAACTGAAGTCATTTTTATACATGCCAAAAATAGCCAGTTCTGTGGCAGAACATGCTTGCTTGCTAGGCTAATGATAAAGACAGTCCCTGAAATCTCACAATGAATAATATTAGGAGGAAATAAATGGTTAATTCACATGGAAGGAGAGATCTTAAAGTCGGACAACTTTGTACTCTGGTGTGACATCATACAAAGAAACATCGCACGTGTGCACATTCATCTACACACTGAGGTGCAAACCACGCTGAGTACAGACGTGAGACAGATTGGCAGTTCCTTACTATACTTCTGCTTTGAGTGACATCTGCTGTGTCCAACCATGAGACCACTAGAGTTGTCACTAACAGCAGAGGGATGGAGTTGAGAGAAGCAGCTCACTGCAGAGAGTGCTTCACAGTGAGAGACCACCTCCTTGGCACTTGGACAACTAATGTCCATAGAAATAAAACTTCATTTTCTCAATCGTGCCGATAATAAAAGCTACCATAAAGGTATAATAAGGCATGATTACCTGCCTAGTCCTCTCAGCAGTTTTGCAAGTTCAATACTGCTGACAGACTCCATTTAAAACAAGCCCTTGTTCTCCCATTAGACACTGTCTTCCACACCTTAGACAAAATACAGGACACTGTAAACCAGGGTTTCCCAAACATTTGTAACTTAGGAATCATATTTAAATACAGTAGGTGAAATACAGCAGGGGTCCCACCAGTCAGACATCCACCAATCAGATATGTATCCCTTATTGTTTTAAAGGAGTTGTTCAAGATTTTGATATTGATGGCCTATCCTAAGGATAGGTCATGAATATCAGATCAGTGGGGGTTCGATTCCCTGCACTCCACCAATTAGCTGTTTGAAGAGACTGTGGTGTCCTGGTGAGCACTGCAGCCTCTTCCTAGACCAGTGACTTCATGTTCATCGGTCACGTAGCCTAGGTGCAGCTCAGTCCCGTTCAAGTAAATGGGCCCGAGCTGCAATAGCAAGAAGAGCCACTATCCAATGGATGGCGCTGTGCTTTGTAAGCTGCAAGGTCCTCAAACAGCTGATCAGGCAGGAGAGCTGGGTGCTGGACCCCCGTTAATTGATATTATTGACAAAGGGGCGTAGTGAGGGGGGCAAGTGGAGCACATGCTCCGGGAGCAGAAGGTTGAGGGCACGCCTGGGTAGTTGTAGGCTCCCTGCTTCACCGCTCAGCTGACCTGCAGGATTCCCCAGCAGGCCACACATCAAGATGCTGGTCTTTGTAGGAAAAGCATGCAGGCCCAGGAATCAGCCTCCTTCTACACAGCCCAGCAATGCGATATGTGACCGCATTGAGCTGCTGCTGCTGGAGAACACCCGATGTGTGCGATCATCAGGGAAAGTATTCAGTGTTTTTTTTTACTTTATTGGACCTGGAGGGGCACTACTGAAAGGGACAGAATGTGGGCGTTACTAGTGTGAGGGGCCACAATGAGGGCTACTACTGTAAGGAGGCATAGTGTGGTAAATACTACTGTGAGGGGGGCACAATGTGGATATTACTACTTTGAGGGTGCACAATATAGATATCACTACTGTAAGGGGCACAATGAGGGCATTACTACTGTGAGAGGGAACAATGTGGATATTACTACTATGAGGGAGCCCAATGTGGATGTTACTACTGTGAGGGCACATAACGTGGGCATTAGTACTTTGAGAGGACACAATGTAGGCATAAATATCGTACTTTTTGGTAGCACTAAGGGGAAAGCAATGCCCCAGATTATGCTGTTATATCATTGGGATGGCTAGGTGTTACAGGGCCAGAATAGTGCCCTCTGCTGGGGATTTTGCTGGGGCAGTTACCATCTCCTGTTTATGTGGTTATGTGGTTATTCTTTTTGCTCTATCACCACAGTGACCTCATTATGGTTCTAGCGGACATCACGTTAACACACCAGCGAAACCCTGGATGTAGTAGAACCTTTTGGTACTTTCATTTATCGCAAGGTGTATTGGTACCGCCATGTGCTCTATGATAGATTTTATCAGGTGTACATATTGGGGGTCATTTACAAAGACACTGTACTGAATCCTAGTCACAGGTGGAGGAAAACCTAGCTACCTGCCTGTTGTTGACCTATCCTGAGGACAGGTGATCAATATTTAACACCTGGAAAACCAGTTTAAGTAAAGAATAATTTAAAAAAAATCAAAGACATGATTAAACAAGTCAATGGCATGACCTAGATAAACTGTTATACTTGACAAAACAACCTACAACCAGAGTTTAAAGGGGTATTCTCATCTTAGACAATGGGGGCATATCACTAGGATATGCCCCCATTGTCGTATAGGTGCGGGTCCCACGCTGGGACCCGCCCTATATCGAGATCAGAGGGGGCAGCGCTGTGCCTGGAGGACCCCGGGTTTCCCGAGTCGTCCTCTGAAGAGAGCAGAGTACAACATGCAAGCGTTTCTCACTCCTCATTCAAACAATCAGTGGGGGTCTTATCATCCCACAACTCTGACAGTTATTTAAAAGTTCAATGAGACTTTAAAGCCACATGTACATGGTCTTGTCCGTATTTTGGTCTGCAAACAACAGCTCTGTAAAAGATGGATATGTTCCATGTGCGTTCTGCATTTTTCTCACTCCCATCAAAAGAAAGGACTATTCTCGCAATACGGACATGACTGGGACACAGTGGCGTACATAGAGAAGTAAGGCCCTCCGTAGAAAGTATCAAACCAGGCCCCCCACACAGGACAGAAGGGTTTCTGCCTAAATCCCTTTTCAATTACCCTTGGGCCATTTTTCCACTGCCTCATTTGCTAAAAGTTGTTCCTTTTTGATCCCTTTGAGGACCAAGTTTTCACCTCCAGTAGAAGAGGAGATGTTCCCAACTAAGACTGGGCCCCCTCTTGCCCTGGGCCCCATAGCAGTTGCCTGGTCTGCCGCTATGGCAGTTATGCCCGTGCTAGGACATGTTCTATAATCTGCGGAATGAACATACGGATCCACAAAAAATACAAATGTGTGAGTGGCCCCATAGAAATGAATGTTTCAGTACACAGAGACAAAAATGTGTGCATGAAGCAAAACTACAAAAACTACAAAAAAGGCATGCATGCAAACCATGAATCACTATTTTAGTAGGAAACGCAAAGTATAGTAATTCCAAAATGATCTTATAGTAACCTGAAATTTAGACTTCTGAGTGCAGTAAAATAAAAAAGTTCATGTTTAATAGTTCAGGCCAAGAGGCCAATATAGTTCTGCTCAACATTCAAACATGACAACCAACGGAAACTCCCTGCTGGTGGTGAATGACATATATACAAGCTGTATTATATGTGCCGATCTCTGCCAGATCTTGGCTGCCTATCGCCCACTTGTTACCGATTACACCTTTGGGCAGCTCCTTTGGTTCTGACACACTGTTAATCCCAGATTTCAACAAAAACCAATGGGATCGGATATGTCTCCCCAGCTATAGGAATGCCAGAACTGTTACTCACCATTACTGTTATCCATAATTGTAGAACAGTCACATTCCTAATTAGCGAATTATAAGCCCCCGTTTAAAAGTTTATAGAAATGTAGACTAATAAGTTGGGAAATGATTCATATTTTAGCTCTGCTCGTGATTAACACAAGCTACTTGCCAAAAATGAATGAACTAATGGCTGTATAAATCAGTGTGTAAATCTAGCATTAGGAAAGCTGCTACATTAAAGTGATGGCTTGGAGGCAGGTTTACTGTTCAGATGCATATCTCTAGAATGACTAATCTCTTTTCACTTAGAACCGCAGCTAAAGAACTCATTTTCTGAATACATCAGATATGCTGCAGAATGTAAATGTAGTCTGTAAACTATGAGACAGACACAGGTGCTTGTTCTCCTTAACACAGCGGACATAGAGTATCGGAAGGAGCATTAATATATGCAGAAATTAAGAGATGACAACTTGTATATTTACATAAAGACATTTTCTGGCACTTAAGGGGCTATTTTGGGTTCTAGGAAACATCAAAGAAAAAAAACATTACTAATGTACCGTATATTGTGTTCCAGATCCATTCATATTAATGGACTGATGGACTGGGTATGGATTGCTTAAAGCCTAGGCACACCTATGCAACCATTTTTGTATAAATTGTCCGGATAATGTATATATAAAATTAAAATGAAGCAACTTTAACATAGGTCTTTATTTTAAAAATATATATATATGCTCTTTTATTAATACATCTGTATAGTGCCCACCACCTGCTCTTTGTTCTTTTCTTATTTCATTGTCCTGCTCACTGAGATAGCTGCACATGCTCAGTTTCATCCTTCAACTGCCTCCTGAGCTGTGAAAGGGAGAGCTGAGACACGCCCCCTGAGCTGCAGCAGAAAAGACACTCCCCTTGAGCTGTCAGCTTGATGTGAATTTAGCAGAGCAATGAATGGGGAGATCTTTGGATCCATGTGAGTTACAGAGCTGGTTCTAGCTGTATTAGAAAGAGATTGTCATGTACTGTATGATGTCCGATTTTCATTTTTTACATTAGTCATGGGAAACAATTTTGCGGATTAGGTGCGGACTCGTTCACAGACTTGTGTGAACAGGCCCTAAATTGGCAATAGGTCAAGGCAGGACAAACAGGGTCAATACATTCACCAAGCCAAGGTCAGGTATGGTAGGTCAGAATACACAATAGGCAGACCATTGCAGGCACCTAGACAAGCTAGGAACCATTTGCTATTACAGCAATCTCATAACTATCCACAATTCCTCCTACACTATGGTGACAGTCTTTTGTTAGGTTAGCCAAAAGTAAAGGACAGATAATGGGAATATGACTGCAGGATCAAAATATGCCAAATATACTTTTTGCTTGCAAAATTGGATAGAGCCTTTAATGTTTTTGGTCTCTTCACTTGCTACTGTGCAGATATTTGCTGCTTTGAAGTGCGGAGAGTGCATCTAGCCATTACCTCTGTGAAATCTAATTTTGATTACCCCATATACTATATGTACACAGCTGTTATGAGGGAAGGGGGGGTCTGAGCCCTGTCATGAGATGAAGCCTACCACCTCTTTAACAAATGAGCATTATCGGAATACTTTCCCTAAAATGTAGGCTATGTAAACCTCTGCATGTTTCTTCAGTTTAGAACTTAAAGCACTTGCTATAATTGTCCTATAATTTGTCTTTTTACCTATGACTATTTTTCTATTTAGTGTCTGGGGCAATTTAATGTAGGAATTTAGGGGCTAGACTATAAGTAAAGTGGAAAATATGCAAACTTTACGCATAAGCCCACACCAGTGAAATGCTTTGCCAAATTTCCAAGCTGCTCATTAGTAACCATATCTGTAATGCAGACATTCTTTAATGTAATGCAAATTTTAACATTTTCAAAAGCCAAGAAAATGAAAATTTATTTTAACAAACCTCTATTTGGGGCAACTTATGTTGAAATTGTGTCATATAAAGTAAAATATTTTGTACTATATATGAATTAACACAATACTTCAAGTTTTTTTACATCCTATTGGATCAGTAAACTGGTAGCCAATAATTGCAAAAATGGGGCACCGTACCCTGTGGGGTTACCCAAAATCATTGGAGTGAGAGGTCTAGCATGCACACATCCACTCCATTCATCTCTATGAGAAATAGCCATCAGTCTAAAAAAAGCCAGCATTCCCTCAGAGATTAATGCTGCGAATATCTCCTGAATGGTTATGGCTAGAAGCATGGAACTGGTCGTGTTTGAAAGCTGACATTCATACAAGACCAAGTCCAAGTCCATTAGTGCTAAACAGGATATAAATTATATCAGTGTTAGCATTCGGGTTGGGAACAATCACAGTTAAAACCTGCTTTTACTTTCAGCTGCATTCACTGCATCCCAAATTCTAACAGTGATATCTTCCCATGTATTGAAGATATTGCTGTGATTCTGGAATGCAAGCTTTCAAACAATACAAAGTCTCTAACTGGTACCAAACCAGAGATATGCAAAGCTAAAGCAGCCACCATGTTCGGCCATCTGGTCTTAACCCTAAAAATTTTAAAAGTAAAATACCACTAGGTTCATAGTAGAGAGGGATTCCGGACCTTATGGAGGTATCAAACAGATCAAGATTGATCGGCACTCCTTAGGCTGATTGATGGTGCTCAGTGGTAAGTTGCAGAATTATCTGAGAGAGAGACCACGGCACTCAAGAGGTTGTTTCAAAGTATTAGCTTATTTATTTTTCATATTCATCCATCCAAAGTTATTCATATACGGACAAAGGCCAACATTTTGGTCTAGTCACAGACGTTGATCACGGCCTACATGGCGTCCAGCGTTTCCATTAGATGGAGGATGCTTATGGAGGTATCCACATGGGATTATGGTCAACTACATGTCAGAAATGCCAGTCTTAAAAAAACATGGCCCAAAGTATCTTGTAGCACGTAGTTGGCAGGAAAAAAAACTACTTTGATTTGAATGCTCATGCAAACATTAAAAACCCAATTAGCCCTAGTCGGGCAAATTATTACAAATAATTAAGCGTATTATACGCAGTATTGGTAAAGCCAAATGGTGCGGCCACATGCCATATGCCAAGTTGGCCAATAATTCATTCTGTCATTTGCTTGAACCTGATGAGGAGGCCTGCAGCACATGGCTGGCTATATCACAACTATCCAGTTTGTCCATTCCCTACCAGTGCAGTTGATTGACAAATTTGAGATGCTGACTATAGTCACAACTAGGCACAGATTCCTTCTGACTATGGAAATTGTTCCTTGTTAGACTATTGTAAGAAACTGACCACATGTTGAGGCTATCTCAAACACATTATTTTTTAGCTACATGCTGGTATTCCATTTTATTATTGCAGTCCTTTAAAACCAACAATCATCAGGCCTCATTGTATATTTCAACTACACTTTAGACATAAACAAACTCGGCTTTGTGCAGACATCTCATATACACATCAACGATCAACATGTAAACTTGAAGCTCTTCTTCCATTGCCTGGAACTAGTGTTGGGTCAGTAAACAGCTGTAATGCAATGTCCACATGGTACCTTTCAGGCAGGAGGACAGCATTTACCGTGAGAACCACAATGTGCACTAGTAAATCAGCTGTCAATATCAGAATGAAGCTGTTGTTGTGAAGAACTTTTTCCATATGTCAACTGTTAATAAGCGCAAAGAGCAGCCAAAGGATGTCCGGGGGAAGGTTAGTTATCTAAGGGCACTTAGGACAATGGGGCAGGAGTGACACCATCAAAAATGTGAAGCTTAAGTCTGCTATTGACCCTTTAAATATGTCTCATACAATGGAGTTATACGTATATATTGTGAGACAATGACTGGAAAATCATTATATTTCCCCCAGGAACTATATATCTCTTACAGGGAAAGTTCAGATGACATATAAGGAACCCAGGAAAGCATCTCTAGCAAACAGTAGTTTGTTAAGGGCCTTAGTTAGTCCTATTTACAGCCCTAGATTTTTATGGAATGATGGGCAGGTTGATAGTCGAGCCTATCATTCCCTGGCCAGTAAAAGTTTTCTTTGTGACACAGTCCAGATGATTACGGAGCTATTAAGAAGCAAGGTGTGCACTAGAGAAAGAGAAACATCTAAGGAGACAGAACCTGTCTGGAGAGAATGTACTGTGATTGCTCGCCTCCATGTGTGAGGTACAAAAACACGTCGATGTAATTTTGCTTGAGTGGTTGGTGGTAAGCCTCTTGTATAATCAGGGAAATGCGTTTAGTTATGTTTTGGGCCAGAATGTAAAGGCTATATGTTTCTTGTGTGCAACAAGAATAAAGAACAGGCAAAGCTCTGTATGAAAGTGACTGATGTACTGTCTCTGACTGCATTTGATCCAATTTTGTCTTCTGATACCGAGCTAATTACTACTACATGCAACTGAGATTAAAGGACTGTCTGAGATTAAATAACTGTATTGGCAATAAATTAGCTTTCTAATTTACTGGTATTAAAAATGTTGCATATATTATAATAGATCAAGCCCTGCTTTACTGGTGTACTGGGTATGGCAGCATTCGTACAATGTAGCCCTGACCCCTCTTTCCTATAGAGTCTTCAGTATTGTGGGACACTGTATAAAGTATTGTCTTTTTTCTCAAGAATTCTGGAAGTGTCTATGACTTGCCAAAAGATGGAAACATCCTAAATGTGCTGATTTGCTTTCAGCATAATATGCCGTGCTAATATTAGATATGTGAAAATGTTGTGGTATCTGGTTTTTTCTGCAAAACTTAGCTTCACACACTTTATGGCTGCTTTCAGACGAGCATATTTTCAATGCGTATATAGTCCGCATTTAATGTACTAGAATCCACTTCTAATGTTAATGAATAGAGCTATTCACAAGGGCATATAATTGTTTCCAAATACGCACATTACAGTATGTGCAGTTCATAAATAATGAAGGAAGGAAATAATACGCATGGAAATCCTGAAGCAATCCTGATGACAATACGGATGGTATATCATCAGGAATCCTGAGCCAGAATACTGACAGATCTCAATACGCTCATCTGAAAGCGGCCTATGACTTACTTGCACTTTTACATGTACTTTTGACTGGCAGCTTAGTGGAGGTGCTATGAATCCAAAATGTACCAATAAAAATACTGTACTTTTACTACCAGTCGCTCAGGAGTGTCATACTTTGACCAAATTATGCTTACTTAAAGGGAGTTTCCTACAAAAAAAAAAATATTCTAGATTTTTCAAACCAGCACCTGAAATCTAAATACTTTTGCCACTGCAAGTGATTACAAATTCAGCATAGCCACAGAATTATTCAATACAATGTATCTGGATAGCACCATCTGCTGTTCTTTTCCTTATTTCTCTGTCCACCTCCCACATGTTCAGCTCCATTAGTAATTGGAAAAATGAATGGGGAGATTTCTGGATCCATGTGGAGTAAATTGCTGGTTCTAGCTTTCCTAAAAAAAGATTATGATGTACTATAAGATTTCTTGATTTTCATTTTTTTCCATGAATCATGGGACAACCCCTTTAAGATGCTCAACAGTAAACCAGCTATAATGAGGTGTATGTACAGTACATTTTCAAATGAAAGCATGTATAGATGTGTACAGTACAAGAACTTAAGATTTTCCAGAAATGTACCCAAGATGTTTACTGCAGTGTTCCTGCCACACACATCAATGCATTAATGCCAAAGTATTTTTATTTATACTATACTTTCAAATTGTGAGTAACAGTAAAAAATCATTTTGAAAACAGGGTAGATGATTCAATTATGAATCACAAATGGAATACATGCAGAAAAATGTGCTTTTCACTCTAAACAGATCTCACAATTTTGCCTTTTTCCTGTCCCCAAGTGGACTATTACAAATTGCTGCCAGAACATCTATCTTGAGTCAATGTGGAGAAAACCACACAAAACTCTTGAGGTTTTTTTTTTTCATTTATAGTGCCTAAGAATAATTTGTTTCTTCTTGTACTGGTATGACTGATCAGTGAGTCAAAAGGCATGGTTTTTATTCAATACATTTAATGAGTTTTGCTTCAATTCTCAAGCTTTTGAACACCCTACATGGTTTGAGAAGATGTATTCTTCTGCAAAACACTGACAACATGATTTCAGAGCAGACAGAATATTACCTTTATTTGTTCAGCATTTTTTTGTCACATTCCACCCCTGACTCCTTACTTCTGCTGTCCTTCCGTCCAAATACCACTCCTTGTCCTGATAATCTTATTATGGTCACAATGGGTCCAGTCAAGGGCATATGTACCATAGAGGCAGATTATGCAGCTCTTGGAGAGAGGGACCTTGACTTGACAGGTCTCATCTCCTTTGCTATTAGGCAGTGAGAACCTGTCTAGGATCCACCTCTCCAGAAGAACTATTCTGTTAGTGACCAAGATATTGGGGGAATGTCATGAAAGTAGGGTAGAGGAGGAAACAAATGCCAGATCCTTCCTTCTTGGTTGGAGTCACCTGACACAGTAATGAAGGACCCAGTTTGTAGTTTGCAATGAGAACAACTCTCTTACATGTATTCCATTCAGACCAGTATTTCTGGTCACATGGCCCATATAGGACTACTCACTGTAGATGCTATTCTTGGTAAATATTTAAATTGTTAGTCATGATTGCACTTTCATTACACTTTCCTACAAATGGGCGGCAAACCACTAGGACTGTTCCATTCAAGTACACTACACCTGCCATCTGTACTTGTTCTGTTGGAAATTTAGTGCTTGTGCAGTATATTTGAATGGCGGGGACATCACATGGAGGTGATCTGCCTGATCACATGACCCTCGTCATCTTATGGACACGTCCTCTGTGTGGACAGCACAAAAGACTTTTTTAAACAAGGGGACATACCTCATAAAATATAGAAAACGGTGCAGAATATCAACAAAGGCTATATTAGTAAGTGCCATGTAATCATCTCACAAACACATTTGTCAACAGTAACCAGAAAGTGGCCAACCTATTAAGGTAAACCAGCACTATGGCGACCTCATTCTTAGGATCAGTGGAGGTGAAGCGTGACCATGGGAGTGTTTGAGATAAGAAGAGTATATAGATTCTTTATGTTACACAACTTCACACTGAAGTCAATAGAGAAAAAAACACAACAAATCCATGGTGAGTTCATCCACTTGCCTGCCACTGCCAAAAAAAAAAAAAAACACAGCATTTTCATCTCATGTGAATTCACCCTAACGTGTGTAGTATCATCTACTTAGCAAATGCCCAATATGTATCTTAAATATGCATCTTTCTGTCCCTCATTTTGGGAAACTATTCGACTATTATTAGATTTGCACCTAAAGAGAGTCTTGGATTGGTGAAGGAATCAAAACAGCCTTTTGTGAGGGGAACTGGAATCATCAATAACAATGGAGCAGATGCTGGAACTTCTCCTTCTGTGTCTCTTCTTTATGGGCCCTATTCATACTACCTACACCCTATTTCTTCTGAACCTTCCACAAAACTATGAACCATGACCAAAACATTTCACAATCATTTTGTCTACCACTATGAGTGTGTCCTTCCCATCTCTGCTGGTGATTATCACGGTCTGAACAGGAAGAGGGACTGAGCAGTATTTTAGGATATTGGCAGTTCAATAAATTCTCAGACGGTGCTCACATAAATACATCTGGAAGCATGGCTCCTATGCATCACAGCGATAGCTTTCAATTTACACAACTGACAAGTTTACAGAAAATGTAAATGAGAAACAGAATGCATTCCTTCAACACAAAATATCTTGAGGCTAAGTGAGGACAAAAATGATGACAAAATGTAGACAACGGGGTGCTATAGATGTATGGCGATATACTGTAGCTGACATACATGTTATCTGCAGATGTTAGCCCTTGAAGTCATAAATGTTTGGGGGACTGTTTGCCAGCATCTGAGGCAACATTGCAAGGGAATCTGAATCTAGATACAAAGAGACAATTAAAGGATATCTATCATCATAGGGCATTTTAAATAGACAAGCTTACTGGTGCATCCACATCACTTAACTAGAATACTGTTTATGCTAATAACTGTTCCTAATGGCTGTATTACACTGGCTGATACTTTGGCCAATAATCACTACAGAGCTTTCACATGAACACTCGTTGGCGATCAGCTTGTAGTGTAATACTGCCCCAGTTGTCCGATGAATAAGCAAACGCACGTTCATCGGGCATGCTTAAAAATCAGCACTTGTCGGCGGCAGCTCGTGCTGCGGCCAGCAAACCACCAGACAGTATGGGGACGGGAAATGGCATAGAGATCGCTCCTCTCCATGCTGTGGAGGAGATTGTTGCATGTAATAGCAGTGGTCTCCTCCACTAGCTAGCAAGCGAATGCTGGGAGGGAATGCTTCCCTCCCAAGAATCGCTTGCTGATCTGTCTGTCTAATACAGGCTTAAGCCTCCGTTGCCAATTCAAACCGGCTGAAGGGTTCTGGTGTCAGCACACATTTGGGGTCATTTATTAGAGACCATTTTACACAGGTCTTTGATATCCTTTGTGCCGCAAGTAGACACCCTACTTTTTGATGAGGCACAAGCATCCTCTGACAGTCCATGTGCCTGGACTGAAAAAGATTCAGTATAACTTAAAAATTCATTCATTTGAATCTCTGCTCATTCTTTGCTTAGGAGTACAGGGTGTGGTCCTACTCAGGGACTGACAGCTATCTCTGTATACAGAGTAGTACAAGGTAGGCTATCAGTTCCTGAGTAGGGCCACCCACTGGACTCCCAAGCAAAGAAAAAGCAGGGAGTTATATGAATAAATGACAGATTTTACTAAATCTTTTCCCACAAATTATAAATAACTCCACTCAGCTCCTCCTGTTCTATAACATGCTGTCCACAAATAGGAATGCATATGCAATTTGACAGTCTCCCTTTAAGTTATAATTGTATAAATGTAAAACGATAATGTAACAGGTATTCAAGAAAACAGACTGTGCTTGTACATACAATAACGTGTGATTATAAAACTACTACATTGTCAGCCTTTTGAGATTTACTCCAAATGTGTCAATTTCCATTTACAAAAACACAGAAAAGATCTTAATTAGGCCGGGTTCACATCACCGTGTAGTTTTCAGTATTTCTCATCTTTCAGAACACAAAAATAAACAAAAAACAGATCCGTTATGCTCAGTGATACACATTTTGCATCCGTTTTACCCATTTTTGTCTGAGATCAGTTATTTTAGACTGGAAAAATAAGTCCAGCAAAAAAAGTCCACCATTCGAACACCAAATGGTGATGTGAACCAGGCCTTATTAGGAATACATAGTACAGGGGTCAGCAACCTCTGGTACTCCAGCTGCTGTTAAAATTATAACTCCCAGCATGCTCGATTCTCTTCAGTAGACATTCTGAAAACAACTGGGCTAATGTGCATGCTGGAAGTTGTAGTTTCACAACAGCTGGAGTGCCGGAGGTTGCTGACCCCTGACAGAGCAGGAATTAACATGTTTGTAGATTGTTAGCGAAAATAAATCTGTGAGATACCAGGAAATTTCAACAGACATAATAAACCAAATGATTACCTACTTTTTGTAGTCTTAACTAATTGCACCCTGCTGCTGCATGGAGCCATACTAAATGTAATACCCACCATTTCAGTATGATCAGCAATGCAGGCCCTTAGGTCACAAAAAGGGATGAGCGAATCAACTTTGGATGCTACATCCAAAGTCGTTTCGCTAAAAACTTCATTGAAATACTGTACTCCGTACAGTATTAGAATGTATTACCAATGAGTACTTTGGATGGTAGTTTGCAAATGAACCCAAGTTTGGTACCATGGTTTTTTACAGTTATAATTCATTTCCGAACTTTATGTTTGAAATGCAAGTGGTGTTTCTCCACCACCTTTGCCATTTTAGCTAAAAGGGGTGTGGCAAAGAAAAAGAGGGGCGGGGTCAGCTGCACATTAATCTGCTTTTATGCCAGTTTTCTGGCGTAAAAGAACACTGAAATCTATGCAAGCTAGGAGCTGAGGTAAATATCAGCACGTACGCCCCATCATATATGGTAGGGGTGGCCAACCTGTGGCTCTTGAGCCACATGCGGCTCTTTGCCTCTCCAAGTGTGGCTCTTTTGGTGGAGCCGGGAAGCAGTCAGGCCGCCATACTCTCCATTCCATGCTCAGATCTCCTTTCCTAATCGGGTATTGTTACTACTCTGCTGCTCCAGCTCACTCTTCACTATGTCCTGATGCGCACAGTGTCATAACGTGGTATGTGGAGACGCACACTATCACCTGGCAGAGTAGCAGGTGCCCTACCAGGGGAGGTAGGACATTTTTCTAAATTATAGAACATTCTCATGGGGTTCTGATCTTCTCATGGGAGGTTCGGATCTGAGCATGGTGGATCTGATCTGAGCATGGGATGGGGGCCTGATCTGAGTATTGGGGGTCTGATCTGAGAATGGGGGGGGTCTAATCTGAGCATGGGGGTTCTAATCTGAGTATTGGGGGGGGGGTCAGATCTGAAAATGAGAGTCAGATCTGAGCATGGGGGGGGTCCTGATCTGAGCAGGGGGGTCTTACCTGTGCACGGGGTCTGGTGTGAGCATGGATGGTCTAATCTGAGCATGGGGGGTAATATCTGAGCATGAGGGTCAGATCTGTGCATGGGGGGTCTTGTGTGAGCATGAGGGGTCTGGTTGAGCTTGGGAGGTCTGATCTGAGCATTTAGCAGATCTGAGCACTGAGGGTCTGACACTGGAAGTCCGATTTGTGTTGAGGATCATATTTTAGGTCAGATGAGGATGGGGGTCTGATTTATGAGTCTGATCTGAGGTCTGATGAAAAATATTTTTTTTCTTATTTTTCTCCACTAAACCTTAGGTGCATCTTATAGGGCTACCGTGTGCCAATGTATAGCTTGTGGCTCCTGGTAGTCATATGTTTTTTTTCCTAGCTCTTTGTGTCTGTAAGGTTGGCCACCCCTGATATATGGGATGCAGCTTCCAGCAGCATGCTTGCTTCTTTAAGTTTTAGTGTTCTTTATTTTCATGTGCTATTATTTTGTATCATAGACTTATTTTTAATATTTCTCTGCTGCCCTTAAATACTGTGCAGTCTGAAGATGAAAACATGAAAACCAAAATTGGAGGTCTGTTCACTCTGTCCACACACATTTGGACAGATAGTGCCTGAAAAATCACTCAGAGGTTCAAATATGTAAACCAAGAAGAATCTGGCACTCCATGGCTTTATTGTACAAACACTGACATAGACATATTTCCTCACACACTTACGTGAGTCCATCTAGGATGATGTCAATCATTGCATAATGCAATGATCAGCGTGGTCCTACTGTCAATCAAAATGTGAAGAAATATGAAGAAAATGTGAAGAAATATGTCCAGGCCGGTGATTGTAATTGAGAAAAAATAGGGAAAGGAATTTTGTACCATTACATTTTCCTCCACAGTGAAGTACACAATTGAATGGCATATCTTTAGAAAGGTTTTTCCGTATGTATCATAAATATTTCATATACCTTAAGAAAAAACCTACAATTTTTATCTATGCAAGGATGGTGGCGAGGGGGGTCCAAAAACACACAGGGATGGGTAAATTTGCTGTGTCAAGTGAATTCACCGACACCTCTAAAAATGTAATATCTAAGAATATCTTAAAAGAATAGTCAATTTTGGAAAGCAGCTATTGTTTGGGAAGACGTAGTATTTCATAGCATCCACTGAAATTAATGGAAGATCTTTTAATACAAACATTGAGCCAAGTGCTCCAGAGTAGGAGACACTTTGCTGTGGTTTTCTGCTCTCCAGACAAAGAGGGGTTATCCAGTTGTGACCACCTATTTAGACTGAATGCATGTAACCCACTGTAGTCTAGGGTACTTTATCACATTTAATATCCATGGCAAATTGGCCTTCTGCCATGTTCTACCACTTGAGAGACCTTCTGTCTCCAGCCTATAGTTTTGAGAGCTCATCTTTATAAAATCTATGAGATGAGTAAGGAGTCTTGGGTTGACCCATCCATGGTCCATTGGTATCAGATGAACCCCAATCATTGAGGCACAAACCTCCTAAAAATTGCATTTTGGGCCTCCTTTGTGCCATAATAGAAATCTATGCCAGCTAGGAGCACAAGTATATTTCAGATATACATGTAATGTATGCCATTTTTCCAGCATAAATTATAATACATGTGCTAGGCCAACTAGGTTCTATCCCCAGCTACATATCCCACTATATCCCACCCTGTGTTGTCCACTTTTTTGAAAACTGCTTCCAAAAGTTGCAAATTTTGATGCAAAAAGGCCTTGCACAAAAATTTGTGATTTTATTGAAAAGGTTAATATGTGCCCCGTAAATCTGTGAAGATTTAATGAACTGAAAGACTCGATTTTATTACTTATTAGTAGGACGCTACCACCTAGAGCAATAAACGGAGAACTGCACATTTAAAATGGTGATAACAGTACTGTAATAATTCAGTGTACATATAGAAAGTAAAGGTCAGGCTTGATGTTGAAATTACTAGTTGATCTTCAGCTGAGCTTTGAGCTTTACTGGGGTTTTACAGAACGTCTGATACAAAGGACATGATGGAAAAAGTTACCTTATTGCATTCTGATCTTACAAAATCCACTGAAAAATAAAACCACAATTTCGTTTTCTCTAGGAGCTTCTCTGCATTAGGTGGAACTCAGTGAAACACGTTTTAATGCAGTTATATATACAAAGAAATCACAGCAATCGCCAACCATTCCAAACATATTGAAAAATAAAACCCTGAAATTACAATGTGCATTTATTTATTCACTAATCTAAAATTAGTCATTTCTGTCAGTCTGATTGTCCCTTTATTTTTTAGGGTTTTTAGGGTTTTTGCAGTATGGGTTTCATATCTTATTCTAGATCAATACAGGATATTATGTCCTTATGTGTAGATAATCCACATCAGATATTTTTTATATCTGTGATGTTCATTTAATTGTGAAATAAACCTTGGAAGAAAAGTAAATTTAAAAGTCAACAACTAATGTTACTCAGCAGATCTGACAATTTACGGTCAGTCAGTGTACAATCCTCAACTCCTAAATAGTTGCTCAATGCAGCCATTGTCTTAAAATTTGAACAATTATCATCTAATGCTTTCTATCCAAAGGATGCTACAGGTGGGACAACAAGAAGGAACTGATGCAGCAACTGAGGAGGAGCTGGAGTGGAGGATGGGAGTGGGAGTGGCTTTGGCTATCACAGTCAATCACAGCAGCCGTTCTCATGCCGTTACTCCTAGGGCTGTGCAGTGAAAGGAGGGGGCACCCTTTCTTCCATTTTCTGGGGCTCCTGCCTGAGCCTGATGGTAGTTGAGGTGCCCTTGATGTTAGGTGTTTGAATGGGTGCAAGGCAGGAGGAGTAAAGTGTAATGGCTCGAGTATGATGTAGGAATCAAAAAAACAGGCAGGAGGTAGAAAAATAAATGTCACTCTTTACTGTAGTTCTCCGATTAAGGTCCCATTTACACAACCGTGTGATAGTCATGTCTGTTTTGCAGACTGCAAACAGCAGACCCGCAAAACCAAGGCACCAGCCGTGTTCTTCCCGCATTGAGGTGAGGACCCATTGACTTCAATGGGTCTCTGATCTGCATGTTATGAACAAAAATAGGACATGTCCTATCTTTTGCGGCGCTGCTGCACAGAAGGCCTTCACATGGTGTTGTGAATGGGGCCTAACATGAATCACTAATACCTGAGACAGACATTAGAATGACATCTGCCTTATAGAGGTGTACAATTGCAGCAAGTTTAAATTGTGGATGAAGAACTGAAGGTAAAGAAAAGGAAAAAGTAATGTAACCTACATATAGAGTCAATTAAACCACAATTTACAAGTTAAGACCCAAAAATTAAAAAAAAAAATAACTGTAGGGCCACATTCAGATGTGGTGGCTTTGTTTCCAATCCTGTTGCATGCAACGTCCACATGTAACACATGAAGATTATGACACAGAGTCGGGATTTATGGTCCCAGCCACAGATCACCTAAACATAATATTAAAATATTCTTAAACGGGTATTTCTGTCGTTAAAAGTTATCCTCAGGGGCATGGCATTAGGAGAAACAGTGGAAGCAGCTGCTTTGGGGCCCAAACTCAAAAGGGGCCCACCTTCTGATAAAAGTCTTTACTGTCAGGGCTCCCTCAACAGTATTCTACAATTACACAGTAAGAAATAGACAGAGCGGCTGCCAGACCTAAAAGAGCAATCTTGACTAGCCACAGGAGTGGGGGTTGCACGGGAGGAAGGAATTGCGAAGAAGGTTTTGGGGAGGGGGGGGGTACGATTGGCTTAAAAAAATTGTTGGCCCTGTCATTTCCAGTAACGACACTGGTTTATCCCCTATCCATAGAATAGGGAATAACTATTATATCAGTGGGGTCCTACCACTGGGATCTCACCAATCACGAGAATATGCACCCTCATAACCCTCAGAGACCCCCAAAGTGAATGGAGTGGCAGGTAGGATATGCACACTGTTGCTCCATCTATCTCTACTGAGGCTCCAGAGTACACCGCTTGGCTATTTCAAGAAGTCCCATAAAGATGAATGGAGCAGCAGTTTGCATGACTGACATGCCACTCTGTTCATTTAGGGGGCTCCAAAAGGTATTGGGTGCCTGTTCTCATGATCAATGGGGGTACCAGCGGTAGGATTCCCTGATCGAATAGTTATTCCTTATCCTATGGATAGAGAATACGTTTTAATAAACCCTTTGAATCTCTTAGTACTGTGTTTCTAGCCTCTGTCCTACTGGAGGAATGCTTATTTCAATCATTATCATTACTGTCTCTTTCATACATGTCAGTCTGTTCTGTTCTCAGAACTGAAGGTTATTTGAAAAACAAAGCTCATATTTTCATATGGTGAATAAACAAACAGAATTTCTAGGCAAACTGTGATGACAGCTACACGTGAAGCTCACATTAATGCTTGATTAACAGCGACATTCCCCCAGCACACTAACATGCAAAATGATTACGCAATTTATTCTCTATATATCTTGCATTAATTAGAAATGCATAAAAGAAGGAGAAACGAGCATGCAAATTGTTCTGCAATGTCACAGGGTTACAAAGGAGGAACCATTGAAGAATGCTTAAGTAAGTAGAGAGCAAAGCAGTGAGTGAATCATCTCAAATAATGTGCCACTGAAAAGGAGCCAGAGCAAAATGAAAGTCCAAAGAAAGAAGTTCTTGTTAAAGGGGTTGTCCAGTCTTATAAATAAAAAACTTCACTGCACACTGCAGCTGGGCATATTTTTATTAGGCAGGACAACCCTTTAAAAAGACAAATACAGTCAGTATTTTTTTTTGCCTAAAGGCGATGTCAACGTTATATTAAAACTCTGGGAACAATGATAAATGTAGAAATTATACTCACCACAGTCTTTCCTTTCACTTCAGCTCCTTCCTGTCTGGGTTTGTGTTCCTGGGTGCAGCAGTAATGTCTCATCCACACCACCTCACAACCACAGTCAAAGGCCTCAGCAGTCATGCGCCAGTTGACATCAGTGATTGGTTGAAGGGTGACATTGTCTATATGGGATGTCACCGCTACAGCCAAGTAGATAATGCCACTGTGGCAGGACTGGAGCAGTGACAATGGAAGCAGCAGGTAAGAAATATGGTATCACTTCTTTTGTTATTTTAGTACATATCTTGTTGCTTACAAAGTTTTAATTTATCTTGGACAAACCCTGTAACATTTAGCAACGGAAAGACATTTTTACAACAGAACGATGATTATTTCACTGCTTTTACAAAAAAGCCTACTTCACAGTGTGAAGGGTGAAGATCTGATGACAGGACACATTTGTACAAGATCAGTCTTATTGATCTGAGGAAGACAGACATACTAATACTAATCATTTAATCTCTATTTATTTAGCACCAACATATTCTGCAGCGCTTTACAGAGGGTTCACGTATGAACAAAATCAGACGTTACATAGTAACAAACATGTCAACCATTAAAACAATGGGTGTGAGGGCCCTGCTCCCAAAAGCTTAAAATATATGAGGAAATAGGGTCAGCACAAGAGGTAAAAAGTGCTTGTGCACAATGGCACAACGATTTTAACTAAGAACATATAGAGACAGCCAAGATATTTGATGCCTTTGAGGATACTATTAGATGAAAAGGTCTGGTTCTAAAGAATAATGTTGAAAAGGAGTGAATGCAGAAGCATTATATGTTTTTAGGGAGCACTTAAACTGTAGGTGTTGGAAGTTAACCTGAATGTCTGGTGTAGCGCATTCCAGAGAACTAGTACAGCTTGAGATAAGTCTTGGAGACAGGAGTGAGAGTGTAGAGCATGGGTAGGCAGGTAGGTATAGATGGGTGAGGAGATATGGGGGTACAGGCAGGGACGAACTGTGAACTTAAAGTGGCCCTGGGAAAAATACTAAAAGTGGCCCCATTTTGAAGTTGGGTCCAAATTGATGGAAGGACGGGCCAGCAATCCCATACTGTGGCACATTATACCACCCCAACAGAGCCAAATACCACAGACCATGACAAAATACTGGCAGCAGCACAAAATACATCCCAAAAACTTCCACTTGCCAGCTGTGAAGAGGGCCCAGGAGGTCCCCTGGGCATCGGCCATCAGGAAATTTCCCTGTAAGGTCTATGGCCAATCTGACCCTGGGTGGAGCACTGTGGAGAGCTTTGTGGTGAGAGTGAGAAATTTTAATTTGATTCTATACTAGTACCATGAGAAGTAGTACCATGACTGGCATTGGTACATCACTAAATTATGGCCAATAGTAGCCAGTTACACACATACGTAACATGGCCAAAAGTCCTAGTCTGATCATGGGTCTAACAATCTTAACTAAAAGCATCACAGACATCCTAGAAGGACATTTATTACACTCATGTAAAAAAATTTTTCCTATACTTCCATTCAGAAGGACTTTCAACTTCAAGTATGTTCAACTGTTAAAGAACGTATGTAAACAACACACTGTGCAAAAAGATGGTTATTTGTCTGCCAGACACTGAAAACTCTCTATTTCATCTAAGTACAGGAGCATATGTGTTGTGCCAAAACCCTCTTATAGAAAATTACCTGTTAGCTGTCAAAGCACTAAGAAGGTCAATATAGTTCTGTACGGAGCCTGGATAAAATTAGGATCTATAAAGATTTAATGTTGTGGAAGCTCGAGGTAGCCAACACTTTAAAATAAAACTATAAGAAAGGCAGGTCTTGTTCCACAGGAAACAGCCGCGTGCTGCAGACCTCATTACAAAACCAGCCAGGGTTCACTCTTAATTTTTATTTTTCTTAAAAAAGGTTAATAAAATGTTTAGAATAAATATTATACAGTCAATGAAACCCAAATACATGACATTATATATATATATATATATATATATATATATATATATATATTAGCAGAAGGTCCCTCGCTTCGCCTGGGTATATTTCATCTATTTCATTTAATGTTTCTGTGTGTCGTTGCAGAGAGAAAGTCTCCCTCCCACCCATTCCTGCAGCTGACAGAAGTTGATTTTTACCTTCATTTTTTCAATCCCCATTGGCTACGGAGTGGGAGGGAGCATGGCCTGAAGACATGTGACCGTGTGTATGGTAGTTGGGACCCGGCTTTGCCTGGGTATATTTAATCTATTTCATTTAATGTTTGTGTGTGTCGTTGCAGAGAGAAAGTCTCCCTCCCACCCATTCCTGCAGCTGACAGAAGTTGATTTCTACCTTCATTTTCAATCCCCATTGGCTGCGGAGTGGGAGTGGGCGTGACCTGACCGGGGCGTGGTTTAGCGGGACTTTGGGGGGATTGCTTTTAAGTCCTTCTTTTGAGGGTGGTCTGAATTAAAGGTCGATACCATGGTAATTTATGAGGACACTCAATGAGTAGCAGTGGAAGAAAACATCTTTTATTACTACTGAATGGTCGTAGTCTAAAATTAGTCTATTTCATCTAATGTTTCTGTGTGTCGTTGCAGAGTGAAATTCACCCTCCCACCCCTGCAGCTGACAGAAGTTGATTTTTACCTTCATTTTTTCAAATCCCGATGGCTGCGGAGTGAGAGGGAGTGTGGCCTGACAGAGTCGGGGGCATGGTTTAGCGAGACCTGGGGCAGGGGTTTTAAGTCTTTCTTTTGAGGGTGGCGTGAATTACAGGTCGATGCCATGGTAATTTATGAGGACACTCAATGGGTAGCAGTGGAAAAAAACATCTTTTATTACTACTGAACGGTTGTAGTCTAAAATTAGTCTATTTCATCTAAAATTTTTGTGTGTCGTTGCAGAGAGAAATTCACCCTCCCACCCCTGCAGCTAACAGAAGTTTATTTTTACCTTCATTTTTTTTAATCCCCGTTGGTTGCGGAGTGGAGGAGGCGTGGCCTGACAGAGTTGGGGGCATGGCTTAGCAAGACGCTTCAAACTGTTGCAGTCTAAAATTAGTCTATTTCATCTAAAATTTTTGTGTGTCATTGCAGAGAAAAAGTCACCCTCCCACCCCTGCAGCTAACAGAAGTTTATTTTTACCTTTTTTTTTCAATCCCTGTTTGCTGCGGAGTGGGAGATGGCGTGGCCTGACTGAGTCGGGGGCGTGGCTTAGCAAGACGCTTCGAACAGGTGTATTTAATCTATTTCATTTAATGTTTCTGTGTGTCGTTGCAGAAAGAAAGTCAACCTTTAAGGGTTTTAAGTACTTCTTTTAGGGTGGCCTGAATTAACACTTTCACGACCGGAGGTTTTTTCGTTTTCGCGTTTTCGTTTTTTGCTCCTTGCCTTCATACAGCCCTAACTTTTTTATTTTTCTGTTCACATAGCTGTATGAGGGCTTGTTTTTTGCGGGACAAGTTGTACTTTCAAACGCCACCATTTATTATTGCATATGGCGTAGTGGGAAGCGGGAAAAAAATTCCAAATCGTGTGAAATTGCAAAAAAACCCCTATTCCGCTACAGTTTTCCGGGTTTTTTATTTACGGTGTTCGCTGTTCATTAAAACTGACCGGTTACTTTCATTCTACAGGTCAGTACGAATCCAGCGGTACCTAACATGTATAGTTTTTCTTGTGTTTTGATAGTGATAAAAAAATTATAAAGTTGTTTTTTGGTTATTTTTTTTTGGGGTCGTCATATCTTGACCCCTATAACTTTTTGGCATTTATGTGTACGGAGCTGTATGGGGGCTCATTTTTTGCGGGGCGATCTGAAGTTTTTATTGATACCATTCTGGGGTGTGTATGACTTTTTGATCGCTTTTTATTTATTATTTTTTTTTAGAAAAAAAAGCGACAAAAAATAGCGAATCGACATTTTGACGCTTTTTTCCGCCACACAATTCACCATGTTGGAATTTTTTTTTTTATTTTAAAAGTACGGGCATTTTCGGTCATGGTGATACCCATGATGTCTATATATATTTTTATTTAGGTATTTATTTTTTAATTATACGGAAAGGGGGGTGATTTAAACTTTTATATTTTTTTTATTTTTTATATATTTTTTAACATTTTTTTTAATTTTTTTTTTATTATTTGAAAGCTCAAATATGAGCTAATATATTGTACTTTTTATTTTTTCACTATGAGCAATCTCTGATTTTTAATCTTGAATTAAAACTCATGATTGCTCATTTCTTATCCTGGCCTGCCATCTAGTGGCCAGAATAAGAATTGCACTTTGAAAGCTGTAATCCTCACCAGCGAGGATTACAGCTTTCATAGAGTGTACAGACGGCCCGATTGGCCAATCGGGTCGTCTGTACATCACCCGGAAGCGAACCGCTTCCGGGTTCAGACGCCACCGGAAGTCTTCAGAAGGGCCCACAAGGAATAAGAAGCCCATCGGAAGACGCCGCCGATTGCGGTAAGTAGCCGCAAGTCTCTGCTGTTAAAAACAGCAGAGACTTGCCGACCATGACGCCCGCCGCACGGGTGAGCGGGCGTCATGTCCCCGCACCGCCCGAGCGCCGTACATGTACGGCGCCGGTCGGGAAGGGGTTAAAGGTCAATACCATGTTTATTTATGAGGCCACACAATGGGTAGCAGTGGAAGAAAACATCTTTTATTACTACTGAACTGTCTTAGTCTAAAATTAGTCTAAAACATAAGTTATATTTATGGTAACCGGAATACCTTTAACAGTGTCAGTGAATAGAAATGGCTGGGTTATTACCTGAGCTCCTCAGCTGGCTGCTAATTTTCTGACTGTGTTGTTATGGAAACCTGCCCTCCCTGTGTGTGTCTGTGCAGAGAATGGCAGTTGGGGTTTAAAACCAAAGCTCCCAGGCTAATATTGGCTAATGGAGATCATGTTTTGGGATTATCTAGGGAACGGTACGTCCTAGAGAGATGAGACCTGGTCTAAAACCTTCCCGGACACCTGATGTACCTGTGTGCCGAATTTGGTGAAAATCGGTCCAGTAGTTTGGTCGCGCATAGAGAACAGACAGACACTCATTTTTATAATATTAAGAGATATTTATATATAATATTCCTAACAGATATAAATTGTCTTATACTGCAAACTGAAAGAAAGGGGATTTGAAAATATGCATTGGAAGACTTTCAGTTTACTGGAATACACAATTATACATCTTGGGAAGAAATGTACAGGTCCAGGTACTGAACATCAGTTAACAATGACAGAATAATGGAAGTTGAGACAAAATGCATATTATTAAAGGAATTCCTAAAATTTCCTTTCAAGGAAATGGCTTTCAATGTTAACAAAAGCCATAGTTTATGATCTAACATCCATTCAAAAGGCTGTCAATCAATGTTCATGCATACAGGATAGCAGACTAGGATGTCAGGATATATGAAATGAGACTTACACAATTGGATCCCAAAGTATTTTGATCTTAAAGGGAACCTGTCAGCATATTTATACCTATGAAACTGGCTGACTTGTTACATGTGCACTTGGTCCCATGTTCTTATGTGCCTGCATTGCTGAGATAAAGGAAGTTTTAATATATGCAAAGCAGCCTCTAGGAGCAACGGGGGCGTTGCCATTACACCTATAGACTCAGCTCTCTCTGCAACTGCTGCACCCTTTGCACTTTGATTGACAGGGCTAGGCAGTGTTACATCCCACCCATCCCTAATTTGTTGGGCTCCCAATAAAATCTTTTTAAACCATAGAAAATGTTGGTTGTCCATGTTTTTTAAGGTAAGTTGTCCAGAACAAAGACAAAAAATCAAGTTAGCAGCTTTACCAACCACATCTATTCTTCCTAGTATATGTACTGTATACGAGTGGACTATAATGAACACTATATTAACCAGCTAGAATACCTCATGTATGATATAATCCTGAAAAAAAAAACTGAAGTGAATATTTTTGCACTCTATATGGCCAGGAAGTGCACTGAGCTCTGAGTAAAGTTTTCAGCTGGGCTCTGCTGAATAGGTGTCAGTACTGTGGAAGTCATTTACTGCTACTTAAACAGTACAGGGTGATCACAAGTGGACTAATGGTAGAATAGAAAGGGGCTCAGGAACTATTTAAAATGGCTGCCATCGATCTGTCCTAAAAAGCTGGTTAGGACTGGTTGCCTCCACTTGCAAAGCTGCCTATGGAGATAGGGGATGGGGCCTCACTAAACTCTGAGACTTGCAAATACTACGGTACATATTGATGACTGTATATTTTCCTGTCAGGCTGCTCAGCCATAGAGGCATACCATAGGCAGGATTACATCAATATTGTCAGGGGCGGATTGGCCATAGACCCTACAAGGAAATTTCCCGGTGTATCGATGCCCCAGTCCTCCTCTCTGTCGCTGACTGGGTACATAATGAGCTCTCCACAGTAATTAACGTTGTGAGAATCAAGTACTCATGTACCTATCAAGCAACTGCACATGTCCTCATGAATTCAACTGCTGTGGCCCACACCTCACCTCTTAAGCCCCCTGCTACATAGACAACTGGAGGTGGAGGAAAGAAGATGGTAGCTATTGAGGGCCAGTTTTAGGGGCATTATATTGTGCTACACTTTGTTATTTGGTTCTGTTGGGATGGTATTTTGCACTATGGTACTGTTGACCCCACCTACTTGTGTTGCCCCACCTTCTGTTAATTTGGACCTGCCTACAAAATGGTTCTCAGCCCGCCCTCAATTATTGAGTATTGTACAGCAGTATAGTGAGGACACCCCCCCAGCTCTGAAAGTGGTGGAAACCAGTCTTCCTCTCATTCTAGGACATCTTGATGGTGGCCATTTTAAATCATTCCTGGTGAACCTGTAAAGGAAACACTCTAGCGTTTCAAACACTTGCTCAGACCATACATCTGTCTATAACATGTAGTCTGGTGAATTATTCTTTGACAAAAATAACGGAAATTGTAGAATGTCACACGTATTAAAGAAAGGCTGCTACAGTAGTAGTACCATCAATGACATCTGTCGTAGCTGTCTGTCTAAGCTGACCTATCGCCTAATAACTTAAACATAATGAAGGAAGTCTAACAGTCAAATCTTTTGGCAGTGATATTTTAAAAGTACCTAAAAAATACTAGCCTATATTTATATAACCTAGTGCAGCAAAAATATGCATGGGACACATTAATCTCTCCTTCAGTCATCCCGCCAGATGTAAAGTTTTACATTTGTAATGTAATTGTCATTTTAATTTATAGGTGTCAGAATCGGGATTATTAACACATGCTAGTTTTATTAAGAGAAAGAAAGCCAATTTCATCTCGTTCTAATATAGGTGTAAGCCATTTAAAGGGCCATTGAAACTTGTGGCATGTATAAGCATTTTTACAGCGTGGCTATTCTGCCACAATGAGCCATGCTTGAGTAAAAGGACACAATGGTCTCCAACCCAAACCATTCCCCTTCTTTCTCTCCTTCAGGTTTATTGTCTATGTCACATGTTCACTCTGTTCAGTCATAAGCATTTAAGCAGAAAAGGCTGAGAAATGATTTAGAAGAAGCTTGAAGACTTCAAAAGCAAGCCCCCAACTCAAGTGCAGTGTCAATGCACATTCATTGAAGGGCCGGAGCAGGGCAGACTGACCTCACGTCACCTACAATTCCCATGGAAAACATTCCAGAGGAGCACATTTACCACCGCTCATGGAATCTCCACACATTGTGAAGCCTATGTATACAATCGCACACTACCTTGGGGTGAGTTTAAAGGTTACACTATGAGCTGCAATAAAACATTGTCTTGGGCTTAAGAGTGCAAGGGACTGACGAAGAATTGCTCCAATGGTGAACATTTCTTCTGAGGTCAATGAATTTTCTGTCATGCCCCATTTACTTCCATACTAGGAAACTCTGAAGAGTCTACTTATATGAGGCAGGCAAAGAAAAGGAAGTTTGATTTAGAAAATGTACAACTTATGTAAATGGTTTTGAATTTTTTCTTCTTGCGAATGCCAAATATTGTACAAAAAATATATTAGCTAATTATGTAAACTCACCAGACATGTTTAATTAATTCTTAAATAGCCCTCCATTAACAATCACCATAGCAAAGCAGTTGTACAATATAACCCTCACATCTATGCCACAATATATTGTGATTTTAAGCCATTCAGTCCATAAACGAGTGCCCCATGCAGTTAAAGAGGACCTGCTCCGGCTCTCCTGACATGCCTGTTTTAGTAAATCATCATATTTCCTACCAAATAACAATGCTGAAAAAGTCAAAAAAGTCTTAAAAGTTTATATTAAGTCTATATTGTTCCTCAACCTGCGGCCCTCAAGCTGTTGCAAAACTACAACTCCCAGCATGCCCTAATAGCTATAGGCTGTTCAGGCGTACTGGGAGTTGTAGTTTTGTAACAGCTGGAGGGCCTCAGTGTGGGCATCCCTGCTATACATGAATGAATGAGTGAATTAATGAATGAATGGAGAACTGTCTGTCAATTAGCCTTGTCCTTAAACACTCTTCCCGGGCTCCTGGCTGGTGTCTGTTTTTCCTGCTCCATCAATAACTTATCGACACAACATGTGACTGATGCAGCCAATCACTGACTATAGCAGTGACATGTTAATGCCACTGAAATCACAATGGTAACGCTAATAACGACACAGTATTGCTGGAGAAGGAAGAACAGAGACTGAGCGGGTGACCAGGGCCCTGGAGAGGCAGAAGATTTGTAAGGGGAGTATTTCTCCTTTTGTTTGGGTTCGTACACCCACAGTCAGGCTGGTACAGAAATCCACAATATGGATGCATAAATACAACCATAATATGCTCATATGGAACTGGCCTATGATGGTCCAATTTACAGAAGATACTTTTTTGACTCTACTCCCATACTCATTGAATAGTTGGACATCAGGATATGGATTTCCCATTAATTATTTAGTGTGTCTATACAGCAGCTAATACGTTAAAACTCAAAGAAATGCCTTACAAAAATATATTTGGGAAAACTTTAGATGTTCAATGGCATAATGGTTATATGTACTGGAAGGAAGCAATAAAATCCATTGTAAATTGCAATTAAAGCAGGTGACAATTCACAGCGTCATCACAGACTGCAAAATAGTTTTCACTGTTTTCTTACTCTATTGCTTCTGTTTTTTGTACAAGTATTAATATCTGCAAGTCTTGGAGAGGATGAGCATCGTGAGAATGAGTCCATGAGAAGGTCTTTACATTAGGTAAGGAACTCTAATTTCAACTTCTTAGGGTACTGGTTATCCTTAGATCAATAGATATGGAGTAGGTAGGAATACTCTAGTGCCAGTAGTATAAAGCTGCACAAATAAAGGTAATAAAAAACTCTGTTTTGTATGGAAGAGTTATTTTTCCTCTTTTGCTTCTACTAATTCTAAACCTCTTAAATTCAGCTTTAAAGAATCACTGTACTTTCACAAAGTGTAATTTAACAGAGAATGGTACGAATTTCTAAATCACTTCATTTAAAAAAAATATGCCTGCATCCACCTGAAAAAAAGCTGTAATGTAATGTCCGCCTAATTTGCATTCCAGTTCCTGTTGTGAGGGAAGATCAGTCTCTAGTAACAGACTCAGAAGATGGAAGAGGGAGGTTGCCAGAGCTAGCTGAAATTGTGAACCTGATAAAAGAACTGCTTCTATACCACCTTTGAAAATTATAGGAGACTCCTGTGTGTCTATACACATGATTCCCCTCTACTCATCTGTTCTGTGAGCTCCAAAGCTGAAGAAAACATAGTGGGAAGTAAGAGAAAGATGACAGATGGCAGTACAGTGCTAGCAGAATTCACAGAAGGGTTACGCCCCCTGCTTCTGAGTGAGATGCATCTAGTTGTGCAGCTGAAACAGACTAATATGGCTGAGAAAGACATTGGGGAAGCCCAAAAAAGACCTATTCATTCACAGTTCTGATTCTATAAAGGTGCATAGCCAATATACAAGCTACCTTTGAAAACTCTCTATGATACTAGGCCATTATGGAATATTAAGGCAGATTTACTAATAGTGTTACACTTTGCACTGTCTAAGAATGCAAATCACAGAGTTACACTTCATGCACATGACCGTGTCCATTTTGCTGTCTAAATTTGTGGACCACAAAATACATATGCTCGTGTGCATGAGGCCTTAATATTAGACAAGTTTACTGTTCTGATACATGGACCTTTTTAAATATTGAGTATCGTAACTCATGTGCCAGATTTTTGCTAGAATTCTGTTTCGGTACATTTGATGGTGCACGGAGGGGCATACATGCCCCTTTCCTGAGCAGCCATGCCCCCTTGCCAGACAAGGTGTAAAACTCTTAGAAAAGTATATAAAACCGGTGCTAAATGTGATGCACAGCATGTACACAAGTTTTTTTGGTGCAAAATGTGCCCAAAAAACTTTTGTAAATTTGCCCCATTCTGTGTCCGACCTAGTGTGAACACTAAGGGAATAAATACTCCTTTGATATTACAGTGGATAAAGTCTAAATAAGAGGTCTTTTAAAAGTGCTACCTTATTTTTCTGTTATCCACCATCTTGAACTTGGATTGCATATAGAGAGATCCAACCAAATCTGTGACTGTTTCTTTACTTATTCTGTATATGCCTTATACCATTGCTATAATTACGTAAAATCACTTACTATTCACTTAGCTATTGTGTAAGCCTATTTATTCTGTATCCCAGGATCCACTGTAAAAAGATTTCTAAAGAACCCGACTGAATATGTACATTTTCAATTCATGAGTTCCTGAATCCAAAACATAAAGTGGACGGATAATGTCTCTACCGCTCTATGACAAGACGCGACTATAATAAGAAAGCTATTATCCCTGCACTTACATTGACAAATGCAGCTATACAGTATTTACATACAGAATAGCACCATATAAACCTTACAGGGACACGTCCAGACATACAGTGGTATATGTCATCATAAGACAAGCAAGAAGAATTGCTGATACGGAAGTTGTTCATGTCGTGTCTATGGCATATTTATTAACATGTTATTTCATTATCTTATCTCAGATGACGACAGTCTTGACAGCTTTTTTCTTGTGACTTGACAAATGCAATAGTCTAGAGTGACTGTGATTTTAATATGCCACTATTGGGGCATTTATTGGTTAATAAATGCCCCCCTTAATGTCCATCAAGTTCACCCTTTTCACCAAGTTCAGTTCTGCAAAGTTGATCCAGAGGAAGGTAAAAAACCTAATGATGTATTAGTCAATAATCCTCATCTTAGGGGGAAAAATATTTCTCGATTCCAAATCTGTCAATTTCTAATAACTATAACCTATAACATTATTAACCTCCAGAAATACATCCATGCCGCTCTTGGACTCTTTTAGTGAACTCACTATCACACCTCCTCAGGCAGAGAGTTCCATAGTCTCACTGCTTTTACTGTAAATAATTCCTTCTACAGTATGTTGATGAAGAAACCTTCTTTCCTCTAGATGTAGAGGTTGTCCCCTTGTCATGGTCACAGTCTGGCGCATAGAATGAGAGGTAGCTAAAACTTTTAAATCATTGCTTTTTTATAATAAGATTTTTCTCTGGAAAAAAAGATATGCAAGTCTCCTTTACAAAAGGAACATTGAGTGTCTTATACCAGGAACCCAGTTCTTTCTGGGTAACTATCCTTTAACATAGTGGAATTTGTTTGGCTGCCTGAGAGGCCTTGGTTGGAGTACTATTTCTCTTTATGGACAGCACTAAGCACACATGAGGAGTATTGTAAGCCAGTCTACGTTCCTCTGGGTTTCTGTGAAAAATATATGAAAATTAGTCTTAATGACTTAGTTAATTTTAAAGATGATTTGAATATCTTTCCTAGAAACCCAATGTAGCGTTGCCTGGTCTACAATACTCCACATACATACTACCAAACTACACATACTAGGAGCTTTCCGTCTTGATTTGCACAAAATAAATCACAAGCCGTTTTTTAGAATGTGAATTTTTTGAGAAATTCGAGACAAATTCCAAATCATTAGAATCAATTCACTCATTTCTACAGTCCACCCATTCCATTGATAACTTTAGCTGCCCATCTTTGAACTCTCTCAAGCTCTGCTATGTCTTTCTTGTACAATGGTGCCCGCAATTGTACACAATACTCCATGTGCCGATACTCCATGTTTGGTCTGTCAGCACTTTCCATAAGAAGTATATGTGGGGACACAGGGGTGTTTTCCTGTGAAAGACTATGATGTTCATGGGGTTCTACTGTTCATCAGAGTTCTTGAGCAGTGAGGGGCTGTCCCCAAGACTGTCAGGGACAGGCAAAATGTCTGGTCCTGTCAATGAAGCAGCACAGGGAAACCTCTTGAACAGTGGGGACAACCCCTCTCAGTGCAAGAATTCTGTTCAATGAACAAATGGATTCACATGTGTGAACACAATCTTAGTGGCAAACTGGTCATATCCTGTGATCAAAGTGGCACGGCCTTGTGGACAAGTTTGTGCAGTGCAATGCCAAGATTGCCTGCCATAGATTTCAGAATCATTAAATTCAGAACTATCAACATTATCTAACATTCTAATAAAGTTATGTACAGTAATCTGCAGGAGAAACACTTTATCTAGATCACTGTACACTTGGCATGCATTATATTTTAATAGCACTTCGTGCATCTTGTACTGAGTTGTACAAGCACAGATTTATGTTCTGAGCGTATTTATATAGTGCCATGGTAAAAGCTGGCAAACTAGTGCCAATGAAGCAGGAAAGCAAAAAGCTGGACGCTTCTACATGAAAACGATGAATCATATTGTCAGGCGGTAAGGAAGGAAGGATTAACCCGTATAAAAGAACAATAAACAATATAACACATGACACATACTTGGACTTAAATGTGCTTATCACAGTGAAAAGTGCCTGTTAATTTAATGCAATCAAATCCTTCCTGAAATAGGAGCGGGATGTCTGTACCAAATTACAAATAATTAGCAGTCCTTTCAACTCACAATGATCCTGATGATATAGAATTATTTTCTGCTCCATAGCATAGGAAATGGTTTCAAAGCCTTCAGGTAGCAACAGAAGATAATTTGTAACCCAGTCTGATAAAACTTCACTGGAATATAATCATAATGGCAAATTGCAGGCAGAGCATCTTGGATTATTATAACTGAATTATGATGACTGCACATGATGCCACCTTAAAGTGCTTGAACAAGGCTTAAAACAGCAGGAAAGATATATATATATATATATAATAGCTTTATATATATATATATATATAAAGCTAAGTGTATGTGTGTATGTCCGCTAAAGCAATCCGCATCATCGCAGCTACAATCACAAAATTTGGCAGACAGGTACATCAGGTGTCCAGGAAGGTTTTAGAACGGGTCTCAGCTCTCCAGGACGGGGTATTCTGGTTACCATAACTATGACTTATGTTTTAGACTAACTCATTATCAATCATTACCTCATATAACGTAAATTTCACATATTTACTGTTCAGTAGTAATAAAAGATGTTTTCTTCCACTGCAACCCACTTTCCTCCTAAATTACTAAATTACTATGGCATTGACCTTTAATTCAGCCACCTTCAAAAGAAGGACTTAAAAGCCCCACCCCCAGATCCCACTAAGTCACGCCCCTGACTCAGTCAGGGCACGTCCCTTCTACGCAGCATCTGACCGGGATTGCAAAAATGAAGGTAAAAATCACCTTCTGTCAGCTGCAGGGGTGGGTGAATTTCTCTCTGAAGGTCATGATCAGACTGCACAGTGCTGCTGTATGAGAGTGAGCTGTTCAAAAGAACATCTGTGTGTCCATCCAGGCCCTGCGCATGACAGAGGACAAGGAGTCTGAAAGCCAAAATGTCCAGCCTTCCCCCAATGTGAAGCCGTGCCACCGGTCCCCATGAAGCCACACCTCTAAACAGAGGCCACGCCCCCTGTGTCCCAGGGCCGCTTCTAGCTTTTCTGCTGCCTGAGGCGAAAAATGAAATGGCGCCTCCTTCCCTTGCCCCCATCAGACCTCAGATCAGCGTCTTGTGCCCCCATCAGACCTCAGATCAGCGTCTTGTGCCCCCATCAGACCTCAGATCAACACATTGTGCCCTCATCAGACCTCAGATCAGCATATTGTGCCCACATCAGACCTCAGATCAACACATTGTGCCCCCATCAGACCTCAGATCAGCGTCTTGTGCCCCCATCAGACCTCAGATCAGCGTCTTGTGCCCCCATCAGACCTCAGATCAGCGTCTTGTGCCCCCATCAGACCTCAGATCAGCGTCTTGTGCCCCCATCAGACCTCAGATCAGTGTCTTGTACCCCCATCAGACCTCAGATCAGCGTCTTGTGCCCCCATCAGACCTCAGATCAGCGTCTTGTGCCCCCATCAGACCTCAGATCAGCGTCTTGTGCCCCCATCAGACCTCAGATCAGCGTCTTGTGCCCCCATCAGACCTCAGATCAGCGTCTTGTGCCCCCATCAGACCTCAGATCAGCGTCTTGTGCCCCCATCAGACCTCAGATCAACGTCTTGTGCCCCCATCAGACCTCAGATCAGTGTCTTGTGCCTTCCTTGTGCCCCCCTCAGACCAGTGTCTTGTGCCCCCATCAGACCTCAGATCAGCGTCTTGTGCCCCATCAGACCTCAGATCAAAGTCTTGTGCCCCCATCAGACCTCAGATCAGCGTCTTGTGCCTTCCTTGTGCCCCCCTGAGACTTCAGATCAGCGTCTTGTGCCCCCCTCAGACCTCAGATCAGCCCACCCAGCCACTTAATAAAAACATACTTACCTGTCCTGCGCTGCCGTTGCCCTCTGCTCCCGTGCTCCACTGTCTTCCCTTCCGGCGCACACTATGACCTGATCCTCATCTCGCCTCATGGCAGAAGCGGCCCTGCTGTGTCCATCCAGGCCCTGTGCATGACAGAGGACAGGGAGTCTGAAAGCCAGAATGTCCAGCCTTCGCCCAATGTGAAGCCGTGCCACCGGTCCCCATGAAGCTACACCCCTAAACACGAGGCCACGGCCCCTGGTTCTATGAAGACACGGAGGAGAAGTTGTCTGAGCGTGAGCTACTGAAAGGATGGACATCCCTGCCTAAAACCGGACCTCTGACCTCCCTAGGAGAAGGCTGATGTTAGGGTGGCCAGATGTCCGGCTTTAGGCTGTACAGTTCAGTTTTCTGGCTCCCTGTTCTCTGTCCGGCGCAATGCCTGGATGGACGCAGGGATGTCCACCCTTTCAGTAGCTCACGCTCAGACAGCTTCTCCTCCGCGTCTTCATGGAGCCAGGGGGCGTGGCCTCATGTTTAGTGGTGTGGCTTCATGGGGACCAGGGGCGCTGCTTCACGTTTGGGGGAATGGCCGTTGAGGTCCGGCTTTTTGGGGTGAAGACAGTGGCCACCCTAGCTGCTGTGGAGGTCACAGTTAAAGGGGAGGGCGCTGTGGATGTTTCTGTTAAGGGGCGGGCACTGTAGAGGTCACTCTTGATATCTTTTAACGACACACACACAAACATTAAATGAAATAGATTAAATATACCCGGGCGAAGCCGGGTCCTTCAGCTAGTATATGTATATATATATATATATATATATATATATATATATATATAGTTGCAAAGGAATGGGCAGCACTCCCATGTAAAACAAAAAGATCCTTTATTTACCCATGTAGAGGGACCGCGACGTTTCGGCTCAGCACTAGAGCCTTTCTCAAGGCTTGAGAAAGGCTCTAGTGCTGAGCCGAAACGTCGCGGTCCCTCTACATGGGTAAATAAAGGATCTTTTTGTTTTACATGGGAGTGCTGCCCATTCCTTTGCAACTGTTTATGGATGGTCTTTGTCGGACCTGGGGAGCGCACCTCGACATTGCTATTTTCTGTGCTGCCGTTTTTTTTTCTTTTTCTATATATATATATATATATATATATATATATATATATATATACATTCCCCTGACCCCTGCTCCCTCGGTTCCTCTGACAGGAGCATTATGGAACGCACGCTCAGTTAATAACAAACTGTCTTTCATCCATGACCTCTTCATCTCACACAAACTTTCCCTTCTGGGTATCACAGAAACATGGCTGACACCCTCTGACACTGCCTCCCCTGCTGCTCTCTCTTATAGCGGATTTCATTTCACCCACACCCCACGCCCTGGCTGCAAACATGGTGGAGGAGTTGGTCTGCTTCTGTCTGGAAACTGCTCCTACAGCTCAATTCCACCACCACCCTTAACTCTCACTTCATTCGAAGTACACTCTGTTCGCATCTACTCTCCCTCCAACCTGCAAGTAGCTGTTATCTACCGCCCCCCAGGCCCAGCCACCATCTTTCTTGACCATTTTAATACCTGGCTCCTACATTTTCTTTCTGCCGACATTCCCACTATCATCATGGGTGACTTCAACATCCCTATCGACACTTGCAACTCGACCGCCTCCAAACTTCTGGCACTCGCTTCCTCCTTCGGCCTCTCCCAGTGGTCTTCCGCTCCCACCAACAGAGATGGTCATACTCTAGATCTGATCTTTACTCGCCTCTGCTCCTTATCTAACCTTTCTAATTCGCCACTCCCCCTATCTGACCACAACTTACTCACCTTCTCTTCTCTGGTCTCTTCTGCTGCTCCTCCGGTCCACACACTAGCACACCCCTGCAGGAACCTTAAACATCTCGACTTTCACCTACTTTCGGAATCTCTTTCACCTCTCTCCAACATTCATTCCCTCAAAGACCCCGATGCTGCCACCACTCTGTATAACACCACAATAGCTACAGCCCTGGACTCTGTTGCCCCCTCACACTCCACAAATCCCGGAAAATCAACAGACAACCCTGGCACACAGACCTGACCAAGAAACTCAGACAAGCTTCCAGAGCTGCTGAGCGGCAATGGAAGAAATCCCATTCAAAGGATCACTTCACCACATACAAGCAATCCCTCCTCATTTTCAAATCATCACTCTCTGATGCAAAACAGGCCTACTTCTCATCTCTAATATCTTCTCTGTCCCACAACCCCAAAGAACTGTTCAACATTTTTAACTCTCTTCTCCGTCCACCGGCGCCCCCACCTTCACATCTTATCTCAGCAGAGGACTTTGCCACATATTTCAAACAAAAGATCGTCAACATCAGAGAAGGCTTCAGTGCACAGTCCCCTCAGCCCCTCTACATAACTGCTCAGTACTCTTCCACCAAAACCTGCTTCTCCACAATTACAGAAGAATACCTTTCCACCCTACTCTCCAGATCACATCTCACCACCTGCGCACTTGACCCAATCCCATCCCACCTCATTCCCAACCTCTCCTCAGTGTTCATCCCAGCCCTAACTCATCTCTTCAACCTATCACTGACCTCTGGTGTCTTCCCCTCTGGTTTTAAACACGCTACAATTAAACCCATCCTTAAAAAACCCTCACTCGACCCATCTTCTCTGTCCAGCTATCGCCCCATATCACTTCTGCCATATGCCTCAAAGCTACTTGAGCAACATGTCCATTCAGAACTGTCCTCTCACCTCTCCTCCTGCTCACTCTTTGACCACCTACAGTCAGGCTTCCGACCCCACCACTCGACTGAAACTGCCCTTACTAAAGTCACCAACGATCTGCTAGCAGCCAAAACCAAAAAACATTACTCTGTTCTCCTCCTCCTTGACCTGTCCTCCGCCTTTGACACCGTCGACCACTCCCTTCTACTACAAACTCTCTCGTCTCTTGGCATCACTGACCTGGCCCTCTCATGGATTGCATCATACCTCACCGACCGGACATTTAGCGTCTGCCACTCTCACGCCACCTCCTCCTCCCATTCCCTCTCTGTTGGTGTCCCACAAGGCTCAGTCCTAGGTCCCCTGCTCTTCTCTATCTATACCTTTGGCCTGGGACAGCTCATAGAGTCCCATGGCTTTCAGTATCACTTTTATGCTGATGACACACAAATCTACCTCTCTGGTCCAGACATCGCCACCTTACTATCCAGAGTCCCACAATGCCTATCTTCAATATCCTCTTTCTTTTCCTCACGCTTTCTAAAACTTAACATGGATAAAACAGAATTTATCATCTTTCCACCATCTTGCACAGCCCTCCCAACAGACCTATCTATCACCATCAACGACTGCACACTCTCCCCGTTAAACAGGTCCGCTGCCTTGGAGTGACCTTGGATTCTGCACTCTCCTTCAGACCACACATCCAAGCCCTTTCCACCACCTGCCGCCTCCAACTCAAAAATATCTCCCGTATCCGTGCGTTCCTCAACTATGAGTCTGCCAAAGTACTAATACATGCCCTCATCATCTCCCGCCTAGACTACTGCAACATTCTCCTCTGTGGCCTTCCATCTAGCACCCTAGCCCCCCTCCAATCTATCCTCAACTCTGCTGCCCGACTAATCCACCTCTCACCCGGTTACTCCTCTGCCTCTCCCCTTTGCCAATCCCTTCACTGGCTCCCCATTCCCCAGAGAATTCAGTTTAAAATACTAACAAATACATACAAGGCCGTCCAGAACCTGTCCCCTCCCTACATCTCAGAACTACTCTCCCGATACATCCCCACACGTAATCTCCGATCCTCACAAGACCTCCTTCTCTCCTCCACTCTTATCAACTCTTCACACAATCGCCTCCAGGATTTCTCCCGCGCAGCCCCAATACTCTGGAACTCTGTACCCCAACATATCAGACTCTCACCTACAGTGGAATCCTTCAAAAGAAATCTGAAAACCCACCTCTTCAGACAAGCCTACAACCTGTGACCCTGCTGCTGCTACACTGCCATGACCAGCTTTACCCTCACCTACTGTGTCCTCCCATACCACATAGATTGTAAGCCTTCACGGGCAGGGCCCTCTCTCCTTCTGTACCAGTCTGTAACTTGTTTGTCCTAGAGCAATTGTCTAGACTATGTATGTAAACCCCTTTCAACATGTACAGCGCTGTGGAATGAATGGCGCTTTAATAATAATAAATAATAATAATAATAATAATAATAATAATAATAATAATAACAATAATAATAATATATATATGTTAAAGGAGTAGTTTCATCTTTTACATTTATTAAATATCCACACCTCCAGGACCTACACCTATCTAGAAGGCCCCCTGTCCAGGCTACCAGAGGAGTCCGAGTCTAAGATGATATGAAAAATGATGTCACTGTGCTACACTGCTTCCATGAATAGTGTAGTCTGCAGTGTCAACAGATGGAATCTGACATTAATGAATCCACTTTAACTGTCATGACGGTTACAAACAGAAGCCATGACACCAGTTTCAATCTAAACTGGTATTTTGCAAAGAAAAATGGTGCACATTTTTAAAAGGAACCTGTCACTTGCTTTGGGGTCACTAAACCACCACTATGCAATTATGCAGCTGGGTTTAAAGGTCTCAAGCCAGTCCATAGTAAACTCGTCTACCCCTGCAAAAGAATAGCAAATGAAAATCAAACTTTCAATAAGAAGACTCCAGGACTCTTCTCAAGCGGCACTGGGAACATGTGCAGATGAAGTAACACCCACCTCACTTCATTTACTTATTCTTTGCAGGGACAGATGGGCTTGCTATGGGCAGATTTGGACCCTTTTCCTTAGCTGCTTAAAGGCATGCATGGTGGTGCTTTAGATTGTAGCAGTAGTAGGACAGAACTCGATCCGTCGGTTGCACTGCACGGGAAGGGGGGGCTCCCCACAATCAGTATTCAAGGAATCCCAGCAGGCGTATTTCGTTCAGCTTGGTGTATGCTTTATTATAACCAACAGCACTGGTTTTTCAGCGTTTCGGCCCATCCAGCCTTTCTCATCTGATGAGAAAGGCTGGATGGGCCGAAACGCTGAAAAAACAATGCTATTGGTTATAATAAAGCATACACCAAGCTGAACGAAATACGCCTGCTGGGATTCCTTGAATACTGGTGGTGATTTAGTGACATCAAACCCGGTGACGGGACCAGTTCGTGCACCACCAATGAGGCCAGGTGAGGCCTCAGGCAGCACCAGGTAGGGGAAAGAGAGGGGGCCAGCAGAAGGACCATGAGCAATGAGCGCTTTCATTGTGGAAACACTCATCTCTATGTATTCAACTGCATCTCTATACTCAGGACAATGTCAATGTCTCCGTTGCCCACCGTTTCCTCTAACAGCTTTTAGTCCTAGTTCCTGTAGCCTATCAGAGGCCGGTGTCATCATTATTGCGCTGCCTGAGTCAGGCGTTTCAGTTTTCGCCTCAGGCAGCAGAAAGGCTAGGTGCACCCCAGACGAGACCCCTTTAATACATTGGGCACATGTTACAAAACAAGACAGTTTCCAAAACAATTGCGTTATGCACATAAAGTGTCTCCAACACATAATAAATCTGTTTGTTTTTGACAGGATTCTGGTTCATTTTGCAACTTAGCATGAATTCTCCTTCGTACAAATCTCTTCTATCAAGAAGAGATTGATGGCACGTCAATCATAGCTCCTATTCATTTCAATAGAGTTAACACAAGCATAGCCACCTCATTGAGAATGAAAGCCAGGATTCATCTCTTTTCAGGATAGTGAAGGCGAGTCATTGCTGTTGATCCCCAACTAATCTCACTTTCATGAAATGTGCCAAATTAACAAGTCATAAACGTATTTATTACTACAGCACCCTTAACGAAAGCCTTTCATGTTCAGTAATTGGATTTGTGATGTATGGCTTTCAGACAAGAGCTGCCATGTTCATATCATGAGTTTTCAGGGGAAAAAAAGTGTTCTAGGGATACTAAATCAGAAAAAAATGAAAGGGACAACAACTTTTTAAAGCAACCTATATATCTGTATGCTGGGATTGCTATGCATTATTGCTTTTACCATTGCCACAATAAGACAGCTCGGTTTTTCACCATTAGCTCCTGGTCACAGTAGATATCAAGGATATAGACTTAAAACATTATTTAAAAGTATATAAAAATCAGAAGAAATACTTTGTATATGCTAGGAATAAATAAGCCCAGTGTTGTTTACTGAAGTTTTACAGCGATTATTTTCTTCAGTATTATTAACATAGTACATACTGCCATCAAGTGGCAAGTTGGGGAATTTCAATGTACATCAAAACTGAAAAACACAACATACTTTATGTTATGCTAAAAGCTAATGCATGCCAGCATAAAAGACTTTATAACTAAAAACCTATCCTCAGGATAGGTCATCAGTAACTGATCGGTGGGGGTCTGACACCCGGTCCTCTGCTGATCAGCTGTTTGAGAAGGCACTGGTGCTCCTATGAGCGCCACGGCTTTCTCGCAGCTTACCAAGTAAAGCGCTATGCATAGTATAGCGGCTGTGTTTGGTATCACACTCAGCCCCATTCAATTCTATGGGGTGAGCTGTGCCTAGGCCATGTGACTGATGAATGTGTCATCACTTGGCCTAGGAAAAGCTCAGAGAAGGGCGCAGCACTACTGCAAGCACCACTGCCTTCTCAAACAGCAGAACGGCAGGGGTCCCAGGAGTCGGACCCCACTGATCCTGAGGATAAGTCATCAATTATAAAGTCTCAGAAAACCCCTTTAATATTTTCAAGTGATAGCAGATACATTTCTTACAATTATTACCTACATATAATCATCCATCTTATCAGACAAAATTGTATATATTAATACCAATTTTACATTTATTCTCTTGCAAAATGCCCAGATTAATATACAAAAACTGTGCTAAACCTAAAGCCTATATTCTTGGATGTGGCTATGCATTATCTACTATGTACACAGTTTATAAAACATATTATAAATGTGTCACTTTTGACAGAACAGGGGATGCATAACCTTTGTCAGACAGCTTCTAAGAAATGGAGAAGCATTATAAAATAGAACAGCACAGCTGTGGCTCTCAAATATAGGGGCCCCTTACTCTTCCAAAAGATGTAGGTCCTAGAGAATGCAATATCCTGTGGAGTTCATGTATTTCACTTTCCACCTCAGAGAGCAGCAACCATCTATTATCACATTTAACTTGTATATTTAATAATGTTTCACTTAAAAAGGTTGTCCAGTTTCAGGGGGAAATCAGACAACCCTCACAATCCACCTGCAATAAAGAACGGTAAGTACTTACAGTATCTGACAGAGGCACTACAACCATTCTGGTTCTCCTGGCCAGCTATATTTATCTGACTTCAGTGGTGACATCCCATCAATACCACCTGACCGCTGCAGCCTCGCCAGGTGCACCGTTTAGGCCAATGATTGGCCGCACTGGTCTTGTGTTGTTATGACGTCACTGATGCAGTGGCGCTCGCAGTAGTGCTGCCCATAGGGCCCAGATGGGAATACAGAAGCTGTGGCACAGCATCTGTCAGGTAAGTATTTACAACATTTATTGTAGGCAGATCCCAAGGGTTGTCCAGTTACCTACTGATACCACACAACCCTTTTAAGCAGATGTGTCCACCCTTATTTTTCTGGAAACTGTTTAAATGGGCTGTCTAGTTTAAGGATATTGATGACCTATCCTCAGGATAGGTCATCAATATCAGATCGCTGTGGCTCCAACCCCTGGCAATCCTGCCAATCAGATTTTTGAAGGGGCTGTGGTGCTCGTGTAAGCACTGCATAATCTTCAATGTTTCACTGCACAATGTCTACATTGTAGTGGCAGTGCAGTGTCAATACATCTTCTTCCATTCAAATGCATGGGACGAACAGATGTAATTACACTGTACTGCCACTACAAAGTAGACAACGTCCAAATAAACAAAGAAAAGGATGTTGCGGCCCCTTCAATCAGCTGATTGGCAGAGGTGCCAGGAGCTGGATCCCAACTGACCTGATATTGATGACCTATGCTGAGGATAGCCCATCAACATCATGAAACCGGGCAACCTCTTTAAAATCTATCAAATTACAAATTCAAAATCCAAAGAGGCACCAACAAGCCAATATGCCTAGCTAGGAATGCCTAGTAGAACCATCTTATTTTTTAGTAAGTGCTGATACATAAGGCCATATTACATCTCCACACAATTGTGCCATGTTTCATGAAAAGCAGTATAATGGGACTATTATCACCTAGAAGCTTGTGAGAGAATACCTCCATAATATGGTGCCATATAAAAGCACCATACACAACACAGGCACACAGAGTTCTTATGGAATTGGATCCATAATATGAAGCTGTATGAGGCATGAGACCCATGACTAGGAGAACTGCTTACTGAAGGCGCCCAAACACATCGAAAGCATTAGACCAAATGTTCCTTTGGCCAACAGCCATGTCTCTTAAAAGGGTTCTGTTTTTTGTTTTTTTACTGATGATCCTCTGGATATATCATCAGTATCTGATGGGTGACGGTCTGACACCAGGGACCCCTACTAAGTAGCTGTTTGAGAAGGCAGTAGTGCTCCAGGAGTGCCTCAGCCTTCTTGCTGTTTACCACAGGCCCAGTAACATCATGACTGGTATAATAGACCTGGGCACAGCTAAGCTCCCTTCAAGTTAACGGGGCTTAGCCACACCCAGGCCAGTGATACTACTGTAGTTGTGACGTCACTGGGCCTGAGGGAAACAGAGAGAAGGTCTTCTTAAACAGCTGATCGGCGGGGTTCCCGGATGTTGGACCCTCACCAATCATTTAATGATCATCTATCCAAAGGAGAGATCATCAGTAAAAAAGAACTGCAGAATCACTTTAACAGCCCCATACACAAACACACTTGTCTGATCATATAAGTGTTTTCAATGGAGAGAACAAAAGGATTGGGCATTGAAATTCAACGTGCCCAATCCTTCTCTCACCATATATCATTTGTTAGGGAAGATTGTTGGATGGCCCCTCAGAAAATAGCTGACAATAGTTTAATGTGTGTGGGGGCTTTACTAAATTAATCAGCCAGATACATATGTAAAAGTGATTATTCTTTGATGATCACTAGAAATGCAGATGGAGTTATGAGCCACATGAAGCCATCAGGCAGATTTACTGAAATACAAATCAGAACATATCAGTAGTACATAACCCTTAGTTGCCTTTGGTAACATGAAGGCCATCTCTACTCTCTATGGTTTTAACATGAAGCACTATCTTGCGATATCATTGGCTACATAATTAAAAAAAATTAAGATTGTGCATTTTATCCTATAATCATTATCTATTACCTTTTCCAGTTCTCACTTTTTTATATTAATATAGAAGAAAACCTGGAAAACCTCAGTAGAAAGGTACATGGATATACTACAAAGATCACATACATATGCCAGGGGCATAACTAAAGGCTCATGGGCCCTGGTGCAAGAGTTCAGCTTGGGCCCCCATTTCTCTCAGTGCTTTGAGGTCAGGGGCAGGGAAGCACATAGCCTTCATGCTGCATGAGGCAAAAATAGAAATGGCGCCCTCATGCCAAATTCTTGACCTTACCTCTTCCCTCCAGCCAGAGGTGTAACTTGACCAGCATCCACTTTCTATCATACCAGTGTCTTCTTATGCGGCACAAAGGTCTTTGGGCCCCCTCAGAATCCTGCATCCCCTATAGCAAAGACTGACTGTAATTCACTTGATTAAAGTACTCTTTGTTGTTCTGAGGCTTCATTCCTGAGGTTAATATGCAAGTTAGGCATTTGGTCCAACCAGGGCAACACCATTCTTCTCATTGGGTCCAACCAGGGCAACACCATTCTTCTCATTGGGTCCAACCAGGGCAACACCATTCTTCTCATTGGGTACAACCACGGCAACACCATTCTTCTCATTGGGTACAACCACGGCAACACCATTCTTCTTCTTCTGGCTGCTTTGATTGACAGGGCCAGGCAGTAGCAAAGCAACAAGGGTGTGGCCACAGTAAGGAGCAAAGCTTGGGTGCAACAAGAGCAACGGTAACAACTTTGTTGCACCAAAGGTCTAATCTGCATATTGTGAAAAAGTATCATAACTTGTGAGAGGAGTTTCGGATCAACAAAAGAAAAACAGCGGTTTAATCAGGTGAACCATAGCTATGTGTCTATGCAAACCGTTTGATATGGAAGTGGCTGGGGACAGATCTCTTTAAAACAACAGAAACACGTTCAGCTTTTGCTTTTGTTCCAGTTTTTGATGTTTTCCTGAATTATAAATTCCCTTTTCATTTTCACAGGCCAAGTGATTTATCTGATACAATAAATGCCAAGAAAAAGCAAACGCGCTATATTGTAATTCCTAGTAAATTGATTGCAAACTGTATTACAGAATATGGCCATTACTCGTGTTGGACAGTGAGATTTAGGGGATGAAGCATGTGAGATGATGTAATACCGCAGGAAAAGAAATAACGGCTAAATACGAGCGGATTATTTTTGCAGACATGGAGATCATGCAGAAATATATCTGGCGATGCTAAACCTACCTGGCTGTGTGTGTAACTCAGGCAGATATATGAACACCATCAGAATGCTGAATTCCCACTGCAGTTAGTTTATGCCAAATTTTTATGTGACGCTACTAAAGCCACAGTAATTGGCTGTTTATTTTGCCTCTCCAGATTTATTAAGATTTTTAGTTCAGTTTTCTGTGCTTATCTGAAGTCCTGACATGGTTCCATCATTTATTTCTGTACAGAATTTCTAAATTACACATGCAGGCACAGATTCATCAGGATTTAGCACAAATTTCTGAATTGTTTCGTCAGGTGATGTTACATGCGTATCTAGACAACACTCCATTTATCACAGTATTAGCAATAATTGTGAAAAAAAATCTTCTACAAGATATTCCAACTATATCCAAATTTCAAGGCCGATAAGTATTACAGTATTAGCAATAATTGTGAAAAAAAATCTTCTACAAGATATTCCAACTATATCCAAATTTCAAGGCCGATAATTCAGAGCACCAAAATCTAATTGCCCCTTGACTGGATTGGTCCTCCAAACAGAGGCAGCATTGTTCCATTCACTTCTACATGTAAGAAACAGGTGACAACTCCTTCAGATGAATTAAATGTTGTCACTTCTGCTGCATTGCACAATCAGCACCAACTGCATGAAAATACAGATGTCCTACAATTTGCCTGTAAATTCAAGTGCAGGGCAGTGGTGGTCATCACCCAGGAACCTGTATAGTAAGTAACAAACTGCATATGTGTAGGTTTTACTATGAGTCCTGTTCCCTTCCCACACAGCTTCCAATGCAGGTCATGAACTCCAGAATCCCACAACTTAATGTACAGGTATACATCAGTGACTAGGGGTGACGGGGAGAAACCAGATGGAAGAGAAAGCATTGAAGAAGCAATTAAACTTTAGTCTTGAAAGTCAAACAACAGTGACAAATGGTTCTACAGTCTTTTTTCACAACAACATCTTCTTCCAGGGGTGAGGCACTTAAAGGGATTGTCTCACTGGCAAGTGCCATTTATCATGTACAGAAAGTTAATACAAGGCACTCAGGACCAAGGGAGTGCACATAGGCTAGTGCTGTTTCCTATAGTTTCAAGCACGTCCACTGATGCTGGATTGCAGGGTGGTCATAACCATGGAAACGAGCAGTATATAATGTGATGAAAAATGAATCCAGCCAGCAAAGGAAGAAATATAGATAATAACAATACATTAGTAAGTGCCTTGTATTAACTTTCTCTACATGATAAATGCTATTTGCTGAAGTGAGACAACCCCTTTAAGGAAAGGTCATCAAGATCAGATCTGTGGGGGTCAGCGTCCCAACTCCCTCATTGATCTGTTGTTCACAGCAGCCGACAGTGCCGGAACCAACACAGAGCCAGAAGCACAGCTTTATTCTCTGTGCAGTGGACATTCCAGGTTACTGCAGATCAGCCCCATTCATTCATAATTCCCTTCTTGACAAGGCAAAATGTGATTTATGACATGAGGTACAAAGGGATCTGAAGATGGGACATTGGCAGCAGATTATTTTAATAAATATTTCACAACAGTAAACTCAAGAGACTGTAAGAGGTTTTGGATTAATCTACTATGAAAGAAACAAATGAAGTCATGAGAAGACTGGGTTCAAAAAGCAATATGGTTGATGAAGATTGAGATAAATTCACAAACCTCTATTTAAACTAATGTTATTGAGAAAAAAGAAAAGTTTGTTCATTTTCTGAAACGAAAACATGTTGATCAGAAAACCGCGAAAAGTAAACTTTACTAATATTTCTTATAACTGGATGATGTCTTTACCTATTGCTGGTAGCAGGAAAACAGTGAACTATTAAAGATACCAGAAAGAAACCACTAATACCACAAGTATGACTGGAGCTCAGGGAGGTAATCAAGACGAAAACTCCACCCAATCCTCAATTAATCACTCTTCTATCCATATAACCACAATTCATGACTCTTTACCAGAAAATCTGTGCCATCCTGCTCCCATCACTTCTGTTCCATCTCGTTTCATACTACAGAAAATTGCACAAATTGCAAAATCAACTAATGAAGGATTGGCATAATAAGAGGGAAGGAATTACTGACTAAACCAATAAAAAGTTCTTTTTTTTTGTCAAGTGTTTCTTAAGCAGGGCTCCGAGAAACTTGATCAGATGTTCCCCAGAACTCAGCAACAGCAACAAGACCTACCTATTAGTTTCACATTGTGCCTTGTCAAAGATAAATTATGAGAGAACAGAAGCTCGTCTGCAGTAGAGGCCATTACACAGTGATTGGAGTTATGCTACCGTCTCGTTTAAAGTGCTAGTTCTGGTGCAGGAGGCTGCAGAGAACAGTGATCGTTGAGAGTGCTAAGTTTTGGTTCTCCACTGATCTGACATTGATGGCCAGTTCTGAGAATAGACCATCAATATGTGGTGTCTGGGAAAAAAAAACCCTTTAATCAGCACAGAATATACAGAAGTTGATAACCTATTGTATCCTCAAGATAGGTCATTAATATTTAATAGGATGGGGTCTGACTTCTGGCATCCCTGCTGATCAACTGCTCAATGGGCACCAGATGGGCACTACAGCATCTTCATAGTATAGGATCCTCTTCACTTTAATGGGACTAAGCTGCAAAAAGGCTATGTGACTGAAGCATGTGATGTAACAAGCTAAAGAAGAGGCTGCAGGGCTCACTTGAACTTAGTGGCCCCTTCCAACCACTGGTGGGAGTATAACGGGTCATACCCCCAAAGATCAGTTTGATGTCCTATCCTGGGGAAAGGGCATTAATAAGTACTGGTCAAAGACAAACACACCCTGTGAGAACACTGTCCAGAGTGGGTTACGTGGCTGCAGAAGGGGCTGATGATTTGAGAGCTCTTTCTCAGAGTAGATTGTGTCTAGAACCATGTTCTTGATCTTGTTTTAAAGTTCTAGTGGCAATCTACCCTGAATTAGAACAGGTGATATAGGCATATACTATACTTCCAACTCTGACACGCAGCCTGTGTGGAAGAGAAGATGGGGCTGGAGGGGGACAGGAGGCAGCGTGAAGGGAACAGAGGCTCATAGTCCTTCCTCCTGCCCACGTATGCTTTTAGGTCATCTCAGGGAAAGGAATGATATTAAGCCTTCATGTTATCTCCCCCCCACATCAATGACAGAGCATACTTGCTCTGATTTTCACACAGGGGCGTAGCTATAGGGGGTGCAGAGGTAGCAGTCGGTACCGGGACCCTTGTGCGGCATAAGAAGACAGAGCACCGAGGGTAGGGGGCCCAAGCTGAACTCTTGCACTAGGGCCCATGAGCCTTTGGCTACGCCCCTGTTTTCACATACAAAGGGAGTCTTTTTGTTTTCAGAAAAGGAGTAAAAATGTGTGCTTGCTCATCTAACCACTTCTTTATAACTAATTAGCAGTTTACCCCTCAAATACTGCTGAAAATCCTGGATATACAGTGGTATTACAGAAGAAAAAAAAATTATAATAACTTTTCTTCCGTATATAAAAGACATGTAATGACCTACAGTATACTGATACTGTAAACTTATCCCATTAAACATGGTGTCTGAACTGAAGGCAGCACGTTATAGAGCAGGAGGAGCTGAGCAGATTGATATATACAGTAGTTTTAGTTTGTAGTTTTATGGGAAAAGATTCAGCAAAACTTGTAATTTATACATTTAAATTCACTGATAGGACCGCCTCCTTGACATCAAGGCCCAGAATGCACAGAAATTAAATGAATGAAATACAAGTTATACTGACTCTTTTCCCATTCAGATGCCTTCAGATTACTTAGCATTTTTACGTGCAAGCAGTAGAACATATAAACTATATTAATTTTGATAATCATGATCGTAGTGATCCACATAATTAATTTCTCATGCTATGTATACCATTAAAAAGCTTCCTATTAAAACTGCACTTTGTCCTACAAAATTTAAGGTCTCATACAGCTACATTGAAGAAAAAATAAAAGACTTAAGACCGCTGGAACACAGAGGGGTGAAACATTATTGGTCCTTAAGGCTAAAATTGGTTATCACTACGGGGTTAAAATGCACTTATGGCAAGTAGTGATGTGCCAACTATATTTAATGTGAGACATAAATACAAATGAACAATAAAAAGGTGATAAAAAAAAAAAGCTTTGGGACTTCTTTCTTTTTTTACTGTGACTGTTAGTGGGTTAAGAAGAATATTTTCATTCTAGACCATATTTTGATTGTAGGACCATACATCCGGTCCTACATTCTGTGGGATGAGTTGTAATTTTTTTTTAGGTATCATCACTGGATGGCCACTTTAACACCGGGGTTACTATTAAGGGGGTTAAACAGTCAGGCTGGATTGAAGTTTGGCAAATGCATTACTTTCACTTATTATTTGTAGCCCAGTTACTGGCAGTAGTAGTAATAGTACTAGTTTATCTTCTTTGTCAATAAAGCTTTCCAGATAATCTGGAAATACATTTCAATGAACCTCAATAACACTGTGATGTTCACTACAACAGATGACCAGTTGCTATATTGTTTTGTATTCGGTCTTCAGAATGCTATTATTTTCCACTATAACATTATAACAGAAAATAATAAAATGAAGTTCGGGTCCCCATTGACTTCAATGGGGTCCAGATTCAGGGTCAAGTTTGGGTCCCGAACCCAACTTTGACCTGAAGTTCAGCCAAACCCGGCGATCCCAAACTTTCACTGGTTTGCTCATCCCTAGTATTTACTAGTAAAATAGTTATTTTAGGACTGCACCATTTGATGGTGAAAGGAGTCGAAGCCCCAACAATCTGATAGATTGAAGATGGTCATCAATAAAGATCTCCTGAAAAACCCCTTTAAGCTCAGTTTATGAATGTTATCATTATTAATATGGAAAATGGGAATAATATTTAATATTCTCTTTAACGAACATGTCTGTTCTTGCTTGAAACTGTTACATACTTTAAGGACGCACCGCATGAAGTCAGACACTGCCCATGATATATCTCTTATTAGTAAATACATATATTTAATTTATGATATAAATAATGTGTTTGAAAATAAAAAGGGCATAAAGAATGAGTTTAATGTTATAATAAAGCAAACTGAGATACACACATCATGTCACAGCATATTCATCCCGTGTCTCTCTATATTTCCACTGTTTGCACAGATAATCCAGACCCCATATCACACTCACCAGCAATCATAGACCTTAAATAATGGCTGTGATGATGGACGGCTCCCATAATTACAAAGTCATTTCTGCAGAGCGTGGATGTACAGAGAGGAGAACAAAGAACATTTAATCTACAAAGGTCACAAAGTGGCAATACGGAAATTGAAGCCAGTGATTTTGCTAGTATTCCCCACCGAAACATTTACAGAAAATAAAATGTCCTTACAAGAAAAAAGTTCAGGCTGATTCAATTTCTGACCATATCTATGGCAGACGAAAGAGCATATGAGTCAAAGCTAATAGATTTTTTTTTAGGAAAGAGCAGGAACCCAAGATGTCTAGGACAAGGAGCTAAACACACAGGAGGTCATTTATCAAACTGGTGTAAAGTACAACTGGCTTAGTTGCCCATAGCAACCAATCAGATTCCACCTTTCATTTTGAACAGCTCCTTTGGAAAATGAAAGGTGGAATCTGATTGGTTGCTATGGGTGACTAAGCCAGTTCTACTTTACACCACTTTGATAAATGACCCCCTTAATTCACATACAGTATGTAGAATTCCACAATTGCAATTTACAATGCGTTCATAGAAGTATACTTGTTTCTAGGTTGTATCTGACTGTGATGACCTATCCTGAGGATCAGTTATCAGTGTCTTATCTCTGGGGGTCTGACTCACGGCAACCCAGCCAATGAGCTGTTTGAAAAAGCACAGCGCTCACATAGGCCAGTGATGTCGCGTTCATCGGTCACACGGCCTATGTGCAGCTCATTGTCATTCAAGTGACAATACAGTGTACATCGCTGTGCTTGGTAAGCTGTGAAGAGACCGGCAGGCCCACTGGAGCTCTGTGGCCACTTAAAACAGGTGATCCGCAGAAATGCCTGGTGTTGGACCCCTACCATTCAGATATTGATGGCCTATCCTGAGGGCAACTCCTGGAAAACCCCTTTCAAATTTTCTATGAGCTATGAAACATTAGAGAAACCCAAGCATCTACTGGAGGGGAACAAAGATATCATAACCTTATAACAAGGTTTACCAACCTCCTTTTCATTCAGAAATGTCAGTTTCAGTGAAAAATTAAAGGCGTATTCCCATCTCACAAATATAGTTTGTATAGTTAGATATAGCCATATCAATAATATTACTAATATAATGTATTTATATAAAATGTACCGTTTAGAAGATTTGCCTATTTGAACAGGCATTGTCCCATACACATCAGTCAGGCCGTTGCCCCTAGTTACGGCCACCTTGGCCATGTAGTAGTGGTGGCCGGCTTGCTCTTGTTCAAACCCGCTCTGAGGTAACTGCTGTATTGTGTACGCACATTATATGAGCATGCGGAGACACATCTTAGGGTTGTAGTATTTTTGTCTGTGCTTCAAAAACGCAGAGAAACAGATCCTGTTCCAAGATCAATTCATCTCTATGGAGCAGGATCCGTTTATAAAGTCTGCGTTTTGGATGGATCCTGACCATTGCGTTTTGGACTGGTAGCGTTCAAAACGCAGATGTGAAAGTACCCTAAGATGTGTCTCCGCATGGTCATGTAATGTGCGTTCACAATACGGCAGTTACTTCAGAGCGGGTTTGAACAAGAATAAACCGGCCACCACTACTACATGGCCGCAGTGTCTGTAACCAGGGGCAAATCTTCTAAACGGTACATTTTATATAAATACATTCTATTAGTAATAATATTGGTATGACTATAACTATACAAACTACATTTGTGAGATGGGAATACCCCTTTAAAGGTTGATATGTATCGTCAACAGATGAATAGATATTAAAAGGAAAATGTCACAATGAAAAATCAGTCTGATCTGTTATGGGGCAGGAGAAGCTGAGCAGATTGATATCTAGTTTTGTGGGAAAAGATTACGTTTAAAGGGAATCTGTCACCGGTGGTCTCCTTATTAAACTATCTGCATAGCCATATAGCTGTGCTTCACTTGATAAAGATAAAGGATAAATAAAGGATTAGGTCTTTGGTACAATGAGGGTGTCACCACTGCTGTAGCTGAACCCATGCTCCACTCAGTTCTATGACCAGCCTCTCCCTGGCTGCCTGGATTGACAGGACCAGACACTGCCAGTGGCTATGGTGCTCACTCAGCTCCTGACCGAGCTCCATCTTTAAAAACCCGACATGCGCTGTACATGTACGGCATATGTTGGGAAGGGGTTAACTGAGATAGTATCAGAGGCCCAACAAGTAACCACAAAACCTCATTGCAAAACTTGGAATGGGACCAATTCCACCATAACCACCTTTACCAGCAATATGAGAATATGTAACGTTTAGTGATTATTTTACTCCCTAATGCACAGAGATAATGCACACAGTGGTGTCACGGTAAGGGGATAAATCTCACAGTGATATCACAGTACAGGGATAATGCTCACAGTGATATCACAGAACACACATAATGCTCGGAAAGATGTCACAATAATGTAATAATGTGCACTATATTGTCACAGTAGTGAGATAATGCTCACAGTGACGTTACATTACATGTATAATGCACACAGTGATGTCACAACAGTGGAAAATTGCTCACTTTGATGTCACAGTACTGTGGTAATGTGCACAGTGATCATCTACACAGTTACAGCGCAAGAATTATACAAACATATAAGAATAATGCTCAACATGATACAGCACAGAGATAATGCGAACAATAAAAAAAGGTCACCATGTACCTATGTACGAACTTACAGCAAGGAAAAAAACAATGATATCACATGCTGGTATAATGTACACATGATATAGTACAGGAAAAATGCAAAAAGCATTGCCACTGAAATGGATACACAACCTTCCATAGTCATTACTAACTGCACCTTATGACTATTAAGAAATTGACCACCTTACTTGTAGAGCCCCACAGCAGCTGCTATGCCTGCTACTCAGGTAGTTATGCCCATGGATAATATTGTGTTCAATCATTCAAATTCATTACAGATTAATCACAAATAATGTACAAGCACAAAATAGAATGATCATCATATAAATGACTTCCCAAGATGTTTCATAGAAATAAAATCAATTGCTGGGCAACATGAGGGCCTCTTGGTTTTTGTCTAGCTAGATATATAAAAGTTCATAGGCAGTAAATGGACTAATAATTACTTTCACATTCTATTACTATAGGGTGGGACAGGTAGTTTAGTTTCATCTATTCGTACTGACAGTACAGTGCACAGTACGGCTGTTTACATCTGTACTGGGGCTTCCACTTATAACAGAAGCCAACTAAGCTGCACTGGATCTGTTGCGGAATGGACACCGGTGACCGAACCAACCAACGTAAAATGAAATCCATCAGGTTCCACCAATGTGTCCATCATTTTGATTGGAAAAGTAGCAGTCCAGGCAGCAGTGTATTATCTGAGATGGAGGCTCTAAGATAGCATTTGGGAATGAAGCCACATTGATGCAACTCCAACCCCAATGTACAGTTACAGACATTATAATGTACAGGAAATAAAACAAACACACCATTGAGATCAACCTGGTGAAGAATCATTCACAATTTATTATTTTACACCAATGTACACTTTAATTCACTACCATACAGAAAAGATATACTGCTTAAATCTGTGAACCCGGACATACCCACAATTTCACCTAGGCAACCCCCTCATATGAGCATTGGAGCATTTCATGCTCTGATGCTCTCTTTTGCCCTACGCTGGATCGTTCAGGGAAAAGGAATTTTATGGAGTTCCAGGCTCTCCATAGGGACCGCTAAGGAGGAGGCTTCTGCCCAGCAGTGACCCGGTGATGTCACCAGCACTAATGGGTGGATTTCAGCGCTGCACTAACCTGTAAAACAGCTATGGTAGCGCTAAAGCCTGCCCAGCAGTGTGTTATTATAGATTAAAAAAAGCCCTTGCCCTGCACAATGCAGTGCAGGGCAAGGGAGAGGATTGGGGCATGAAATGCTCCGATGCTCACATCACAGGGCCTGCCTGGGTGAAAATGTGGCTATGTCCGTGTTCAACCCCTTTGATAATAGATGACAAATTCATGTAGGTATTTGTAAGTCCTTTTAATGAAATTATCACCTACCTTGCACTGGCCGGACACGCAGACTGCCGTTGCATTGTGGTCACATGGTGTTCCATCTATTACCTTTTCAGCTTGCCTTACATAGAACCTGTAGCCCATCGCGCGGCACGTCAGCTCACACTTCAGTGTGTTTCCTACGAATTGAGATCAGATCCTTTATTACAGAGTACAATCATTATGTGTGAATAAATGTAAAAGCGTAAAGTTACTAAAGGATTGTTCAGAAGAGACATTGATGGCAGATTGTTAGGCTCAGCAAGGGACGGATTGCAAATAATCTCCAAACTAAGTTGTGCTGTTCTAGGAAAGCAGTGTGCCACTTTATCTTTTGTTGACCCAGTTTGGCATTATCTGGAAGCAGCATTGGTGACCACAAAGTGACCTTCTTAGGAACCAAGACAGAGTCAAAAGTAGACGAATTCGCCTAATTCATTACTTCTACATCTGCCATTATGTTTTACCAAATTTTTAGACCCTGCTGATAGGACATTTATAGCACCGCTGCCTCTCCAGAGACCACCCCTTAGAAAGTATGCACTAAAATAATGAATAGATTTTCCAAATTCAAGTAAAGCAGATGACCATAGCAAATAATCATGTAGCAGGTCTCCATTTCAAGGCCTCTATTTGCTCCCAGTGAAAGTTCACATCCAAAGCGTGAAAACCTTTATAGATCTAGTCCTGCTAAACTGCAGAACCTCGCTGAAAGAGGGGGTATGGTTGAAGAGTCAAGTCCTCCAATAGTTGGTATAGGGCTATCTCTGCCTCACATTTATCTTCCAGCCTAAGCCCCCATGATAAATCTGATGCTGTCTGAACAACCTGTCTAAGTTTATGCCTTTTATAGAGTTAGAAATTTTGCCCAATGTCTGATGGCACCTGGAAGAGAAAGGACCATAGATTATAGCACACCACTGTAATGAAGTGTGTTGTACTGGTCCAGGGGATCCTCTGTTAAATACCAACAGTGCCCTATAGTTTCATAGGAGCAAGACTTGCCCACCAGTGCTGACCTTTTGTGGAGTAAGTTGGCTGCTTTTGAATACAGTTTTGTAGTCCATATTGTCAGGAAAGGAAGGGGAATCACAACACTGTAGACCAATGCAGGAGAAAGATAGTACAGTCATGGCCAAAAGTTTTGAGAATGACACAAATATTATATGTTCACATGATCTGCTGCCCTCTGGTTTTTATGTGTGTTTGTCAGATGTTTTTATCACATACAGAAATATAATTGCAATCATATTATGAGTAACAAAAGCTTATATTGACAGTTAGAATGAGTTAATGCAGCAAGTCAATATTTGCAGTGTTGACCCTTCTTCTTCAGGACCTCTGCAATTCTCCCTGGCATGCTCTCAATCAACTTCTGGACCAAATCCTGACTGATAGCAGTCCATTCTTGCACAATCAATGCTTGCATTTTGTCAGAATTTGTAGGCTTTTGTTTGTCCACCCGTCTCTTGATGATTGACCACAAGTTCTCAATGGGATTAAGATCTGGGGAGTTTCCAGGCCATGGACCCAACATCTCTATGTTTTGTTCCCTGAGCCATTTAGTTATCACCTTTGCTTTATGGCAAGGTGCTCCATCATGCTGGAAAAGGCATTGTTGATCGCCAAACTGCTCTTGGACGGTTGGGAGAAGTTGCTCTCGGAGGACATTCTGGTACCATTCTTTATTCATGGCTGTGTTTTTAGGCAAGACTGTAAGAGAGCCGATTCCCTTGGCTGAGAAGCAACCCCACACATGAATGGTTTCAGGATGCTTTACAGTTGGCATGAGACAAGACTGGTGGTAGCGCTCACCTCGTCTTCTCCGAATAAGCTGTTTTCCAGATGTCCCAAACAATTGAAAAGGGGATTCATCAGAGAAAATGACTTTACCCCAGTCCTCAGCAGTCCACTCCCTGTACCTTTTGCAGAATATCAGTCTGTCCCTGATGTTTTTTCTGGAGAGAAGTGGCTTCTTTGCTGCCCTCCTTGAGACCAGGCCTTGCTCCAAGAGTCTCCGCCTCACAGTGCGTGCAGATGCACTCACACCTGCCTGCTGCCATTCCTGAGCAAGCTCTGCACTGCTGGTAGCCCGATCCCACAGCTGAAACACTTTTAAGAGACGGTCCTGGCGCTTGCTGGTCTTTCTTGGGCGCCCTGGAGCCTTTTTGGCAACAATGGAACCTCTCTCCTTGGAGTTCTTGATGATGCGATAGATTGTTGACTGAGGTGCAATCTTTCTAGCTGCGATACTCTTCCCTGTTAGGCCATTTTTGTGCAGTGCAATGATGACTGCACGTGTTTCTTTAGAGATAACCATGGTTAACAGAAGAGAAACAATGATGCCAAGCACCAGCCTCCTTTTAAAGTGTCCAGTGGTATCATTCTTACTTAATCATGACAGATCTCCAGACCTGTCCTCATCAACACCCACACCTGTGTTAATGGAGTAATCACTGAAACGATGTTAGCTGGTCCTTTTAAGGCAGGGCTGCAATGATGTTGAAATGTGTTTTGGGGGATAAAGTTCATTTTCTAGGCAAATATTTACTTTGGAGTAATTGCTGTTAAGCTGATCACTCTTTATAACATTCAGGAGTATATGCAAATTGCCATTATAAAAACTGAAGCAGTAGACTTTGTAAAAATTAATATTTGTATCATTCTTAAAACTTTTGGCTATGACTGTAGAGTCTTCATCTCCAGCATGTTGTTCTCTTGTTCCCTGTTGCCTCCTTCTAGATGCTCTTTGGTCCCTTGCCCCAATTCCCTAGCAGCTCTCCAGTCCTCTGCTCCCTCCAACTGCTCTCCTGTTCTTTGCCCTCCCTATAGCTGCTGATTTACTGAATACTGAAAGGACAACCCCTTTAAGTTCCATCTACATCAGAAACCCCTCTTTTAAGGGGATGATAGCCTAGTAAGAATGTAGGGCTTTTTTATGGGTTAACATGCTTGTCCTTATTAGGAATCTTAAAGATGGCCTAAAATAAAAGGGGATGTGTGATGGCAGATTTCTTTTAAAATGAATTCAAGGCAATACATTCTCGTACAGCAAATACGTTCTTCCCTGGTGATCTCTGACATCATGTAAAGAAATCAAGCACACATGAACACACTACATATATCTGCACCCAGAAATTCCCATTGGTGCAACTTCCTTTATAATTCAAATACTTCACCAAGGGTCACTTATCTGAAAGCACAAATAATGAAGTTCAGATGAGCTAATTCATGTCTACATAGTACAATGATATAATCATGTTGTCCTCCATCATCTTAAATGGGCGCGCTCAGCTATGAAAAGACTTGATGACTGATTTATTAGCACTGTCAGTCATAGCAAGTCCAGAGGAACATGAGGAGCTGATTATGATTGCATTAAGTAGGAAATGTCTTCTCAGGAGCATGCGATTAAGATGATCTGATGTATCTCTATTAGGGTGCCTTCACAGGCGGCAGATTTTGTTGCAAAAATATCTGCAACTGAAAATCATTTTGCAAAATTTTCTACAATGAAATCTGCCTTGTGTGACGGCACCCTAATAGAGATACATAGGAGCATCTTAGTCGCATTCTCCTGAGAATACATGGCCTACTTGTTTTATACGTAATGCAATCATAATCAGTTCCTCATGTTCCTCTGGACTTGCTATGACTGACATGCTAATAAATCAGTCATCAAGTCTTTTCATAGCTGAGCGCGCCCAATTAAGATGATGGCGGACAACATGATTGTCCTATTATACATTTTACTGTTCATGCGCCAAAGATTTGTCCATGCACCAGAATTTTGTCTATGTACCTAAAATTGTCCATTTGCTAATAGAGTGTCTGTGTCTAAGTTTACACCACCTATAAGATGGCATAGTTTCACTCCAAAAATTTTGGTGGATTTTTGTTTTACGGAGTTGCATTTAGGTCATGTCCTATTTTCCAGTAAAGCTACACCCCTTTCCGATTAATCCTTGCCCCTAGAAAAGAAAGTAAAACAGGCCTCATTCACACTTCAGTTATTTGGTCAGTGATTTTCATCAGTGATTTGTGAGCCAAAACCAGTATGGAAGTCTCGACAGAGTTAAAGGGGTTGTCTGGGTTCAAAGCTGAACCCAGACATACCCACATTTTCACCCATGCAGCCTGTCTGACAACAGCATTGGAGCATTTCATGCTCCAATGTGCTCCCTTGCCCTGCGTGAACCAGGGCAAGGGCTCTTTTGTTTACAATAACAGACTGTCAGGCGGAGGCTTCTGTGTTCGGTGACATCACCGGCTGATGGGCCAGCTTTAGCGCTGCCCTAACCGTTTTACAGGCTAGGGCAGCGATAAAGGCCACCCATAAGTGCCGGTGACATCACCAGGCTCACTGGTGAGCTGAAGCCTCCGCCTGGCAGAGCCCGGTTTGTCACCGGAACTCGGCTAAATGCCTTTGCCATGCGCAAATTAGCGCAGGGCAGAGGAGAGCATCGGAGCATGCTCAGATGGGCTGCCTGGGTGAAATTAAGGGTATGTCTGGGTTCAACTCTGAACCCGGAAAACGCATTTAAGCTATAATGGAAAGATCTGCCCCTATTCTGTGTTTTTGACCTTTTGGCTCCCAAAAACTTACGGAAATAAGTGGCCAAACAACTGAAGTGTGAACTTGGCCTTAGTAAATGTGATGCAAAGAATACATTATAGTTTTTGTGGCAAGAAATGAGCTAAAAAATGGTGCATTTTCAACAGTAAATCTGCCCTAATGTGTTTTGGCTAGTGCAGGATCTATGGAAATTACCTAAAAGATAATACCTGTGTCATCCGCTCAGGCCCTTGTATTTTGGAAGATGACTTGTACATTTATTAGGCATCATTTCATGTTCATATAAGTTAGTTTTAAATTCATATGTATTTTGCCTTGTTAAGTTCATAAAATATTTTTATATACATCATTCATCTTTGTAGATAGTTTAAAGGGGTTTCACAGATTAATTTTTAAAAAATACAGAAAAGTAACTAATGAGTTTCCACCAGATGATGCCACCATAGCTCCATGATTCCTCATTCCTCTTGCAGACTTTGCCCCTGTTTACAGCTGAATACAAGCCCCTCTATTACAATGTGTAAGGTAGCGCTAGAGTTATTCATTGTCCTTACAAACAACATAGATTTACCACTGGCATGTTGCTCGGTTGTTTGAATTCTCTTTAAACACTACAGTTTTCTGCTGCCCAGTATGTGAAACACTATGCCTCCTAATACAAGGAAGACCAGAAAAGGCCTGTTCAGCTAATCGCTGGCTGAGGCAAGTCACCACTAAGGCTAGTGATTGGCTTCATGGGCTCTTCCTGGCTTTTACAGCTTGTTGAGCTTGGAAAGTAAAGAACAGCAGGGAGTAAACAGCATTTCAGCAGGGGCAGAACGTTAGTGAGTGTGTGTATTCACTACAAACAATTTGTACTGCAGTGGAAAACCCTTTTAAGTTTAAAACCATCGGCTCTGACAACCATTAGACCAGGGCAGATAGCGGCAGGACCAAGGGAGTTCTCTTAATTTGTTAGAAATACTATTAGCACTGACCACAGTGTTTACAACTTTCAAAGGCCTGAAACTAAGTTTTCTCCAATCACAGCAAACTGTTTCTGTTGACTGTTGTGATCATCACAACATACATGAGCAGCATGGTGAATGAATTACCTCTTATTGATGATGTCCATGTATAGGAAGGGGGAAAGAACACAGGATAATTCATCAGCGGAACAATATATTAATGTACTAGGACAATGTATCACTTCCAACTGAATCACATGTAACATCTGCAGGTTTTGTTATTTTAGAAGTTAAACAACAAGCAAATGTCATCATTTCTGAACCTGAACTTCTTGTTTGTTTGTCTTGCCTAACAGTGGGATGTAACCATTAAGAAAAGTAAAAGCTGTATAAAAAGGTAATAGAAAGATTTCACACAAACAACACCGTATCCCAAATTTCTGCAGGTCTAACAGCACAGTTAGGTAACTTCACCACTAGATGTCACTATTATACTGACAACAGCTTTATAATAACATTCATAGTCTAGAACCAACTTAGTAGAGGCGCAACTGGTTGAGATTTTCAGTAGTGACGAACGAATCAAAGCCAAATTAATTCACTTCAATCTGAATTTCAGGAAAAGTTTGATTTGCTACGTAACCAAATTTCTTCGCGCTTCATGGTAATGAATTTATTTTTCCTGAAATTATGCTTAAAAAAAAATACTCTCATCCATTTGAGGTCATCTTGAAGAAAATGCACCAAATTTCATGCGGGGCGACGTCACCACGTCGCTGTGTGAGATTTCGTGTGGTTTCTTCAATTAAAATGGCCACAATGGCCTCTCCGCAAGTAAATGGATAAGGTGAACGTTTTGTTTTTGCTTTTTTTTTCCAAACCTGATTAACCCCTGAAAGGCGAAACCATAGAAGCCTTCTCGAAGGCTTGTTCTTCTACCTGCCCTCAGACAACCACACTAGTGCCAGGCACTTTTCTATTCTCCTTCTCTTCATCTCCTGCACAGTGGTGTTATGTGCGTGACCGCATGTGGGGAGAGAGGAGGCAAAGAGTTCTAATTATCATTTATATAATGGTGGTGAATGTCCTAAACTTTCCAATCTTGACCTGGACTGGGAGCAGTGACTAAGGCATGTGCCTGGCGGCTGCTGCTGAAATTAGTGATGTATAGACTAAGAAAGGGACAGTGTAGCAGAGAGCTGTCGTATGTTATATCAGTATTGAAAAAATTCTGGTGGCTCATAATCATGTCACTCTGGACTTCTGAACTGGGGTGTCCTGATAGGTATTCGGCGGACTTTTGTGTACATCATGAAAAGCTGCTTGTCAAAGATGTAAGAATGACTGCGTGGCAGTGATTCTAGGATGAGAATAGATAAAATGAACGAATATACATATTGACCTATGTTTTACTTTAATCATTTACAATATAACTTCTACGTTTACAGAAAGTTCAAGAAAAATACTCAACAACAGGCAACAAGAGCTGTGCTACACTTGAATATGTATTGATTTAGACAACAGAAAACAGGGAAAATATTCATCCTAATGTAGATTTTATCATCATAATAGTGATCTACGGTAATGAAGGGGTTAAGCCCTTGTGCTCTTGTGTACTGATGGTAGTCTTGGATAACAGAAAGAGTTATAAGTGGGGTTAGTATTTTTTTCCTTGCTATTCTAGGGTAAATGTGAGAGCTAATACATGATGACCTAGAGCAGTGGTCTCCAACTGCGGATCTCCATCTGTTGTGAAAATAGTTTGCCAAGCATGCACATTTCAGTGGAAATGAGTGAATTAATTTCGTCAATTTTTTTTTTAAATTCAGTTTGGATCCAGTATTCTTCAATGCCCTGGGGGAAAAGAGAGAGACAGAAGCCCAGAGAAACCAAATCTACCTTCTTTGCTTCAGTTTTTGTCCTGGAAGAGCTATTTGTAGATCTTAGACTGGCTTAGCTATTATCCTAGTTATGCTAGGAAGCTAGGTTGACTGGATAGCTATGAAGTAGGTGTAAAACACTCAGCTTTTTAATCTTTTTGGAAATAAAAATGGATTGTATATGTTTTCATGCACATATTTCTTTCTTGATTTGCCTGAAATTAATGACAGAAAATTCAGGTTTACTAGAATCTGATTTTTTTTTTAAATTGGGTCAAATTGCAAACCGATTTGCTTATCTCTAGCATGTATATTTATACCTCCTTGTACTTCATAGATAAATTCTCCCCTATTTTATATCCACTAAGTTTTTGGTAACAGCCTCAAACTATTCAAAAAAAGCTTTTTCATAATAAGATTTTCTCCTGGTGGTAGTCTCGTACTTTTTAGTCAGGAATTTTTCATAATATGAATACTTTTTCCATCTATTGCCAAGCTTGTGCTTCATATATCAATTTTCACCTATTTTTTATCCACTAAATTTTTGGTGGAAGCCTCAAATTATTCAATCATTGCTTTTTCATAATCTATAATATCTATTGCAGTGCTTGTGTCCCCATATAATGAGGAAAACATTAAAAAAAAGGAAAACTGCACACATAATTTGTATATTCTCCATAATGGGAAAGAGTACAACCCAGACAACGCATATATATTGTCCAGAAACCCACAGTAGTACACTAGACTCTCTTGCATTTGCCCAAATCAAATAACAAAAGATTCTGCTTTCACAGAATCTGAATTATTTTTACAGATTAGGGACCAATTCCTTATTCGGTAGAATCAATTTGCTCTGCTCATCTCTAACTGGCAGCCTCTGGCTGTTGTCAGGGAATGCTTGGAGTTGTAGTTCCACAACAGCTGTAAAGTCACAGGTTAATGATCACTGGTCACTGGTATTAGGTTATTATTTTATCCTAGTCATCTAGTCTAAAAGCGGGGGGATCAATACCTTGTGGTCTCGTGATATACTCAGAAAACACTAGCAATCTGCCCAGCAATGTCCTTTCTCTGACACAATGTGTGCAATGCATTCAGCTTCCCCTCTTGCCCTGATACTGCGAAACCTTATCGCAGCAGTGGGCTGTTCCTCCTACTAGAAGGACTATATACATCTGAAATATAGCAGAGCAGCGGTTAACACTATGCCGCTAGTCCATAGTACATACTTACCTAAATATAAGGCAAGAAATAAGATGTGGTGAGGAGCAGATTGTGCAAATGTTCAAGCATGAACCTCATTCTCACACCTGCTTCCTTCTCCGTGCCCCTGTACAGAGCCCTGTCAAGTTCTATCTTCCTGCTGACCTGCCTTCCACCCCTTGCCACTTTCCATTCCCCCAGCCCTTTCCTCCATACAAAGAGCTTTGCCACCCAGTCATTCTCCCCTTCCCTGAGTGAACTCCTAACAGCATATTGTCTCCACCATGCCCTTCCATGGAGGCTCTGCTAGTTTGTGTCTTATCCCTTCCCAACCTTCTGCTACTTTAGTTGGATTTACAGGAAAACATAGTTGTCGATTTGAATTTGCCACTTGTGGAACTAGCCACATGTGTCCACTAAGCTCCCAAAATGCACTGCTCTCTGGTAACTGTAAGCTACAGAATGGTGTGAATGCGTTGTGCAGAACTGGAGCTTTCAAAGACCTGGGCCCATTGCCAATTATGTTTGAGATGAAAAGGAATGGGGGTGGGTGGATTACTGATACACCATTTTTTCAACTCCAGAAAAAAATGCAGCTTTGCAGTGATCATTGCCTAGTTTTTTTCGAATAATCCAAAGGTCACCTGCCAACTTTTCTCCCATAGGAAAACAATGAAATTGAGTTGTGGTGAACAAATGTCGCTGTAGGAACTATTGTTTCTTACTAAAGCTCCATTGACTTCTTTGAGACTGTTTGAGAGAGACTTCACTATGTGACTTCTGGGTAGTGTATGTATGTATTAAGAAAAACTTATACCCTATACACCGGTGTTGGATCAGCGAGATTTAGACTGCTGGGGGCCCCATCGATTATGAAAACAGGGGTTGGTGCTCCTTGCTTGAATGGAGTAGCAGACACGAATGCATGTCCGCCAGTCCATTCAGTTCTATGGCAGCCTGCCAGACATAGCTGAGCATTGTATTTGGTTATTTCCAGCAGTGCCATAGAGTTTAATGAGGTGGCAGTGTGGATATCTAACTATTGCTCTATTCAAATGATGAAGTAGGTTGACTTGTTCTTGTGATCAGCAAAGACCCCATCAATTTTACCCCCACTAACCAGACATATATAAATAACATGATAAATTGTCTCAATGGCACAACCCCTTTAAACCAGGTATCCTTCCTGGTATGGCTGATCCTGCTGATAAAAATTATACCTGTCTTGTGAAAATTGGTTTTAGAATTCCAGAGAAGAAAAATCTTTTATTCTGTATGCAAATTAGGGCTTCACAGCCCTGAGGGGTGTGGCCATCCCGATCCTAATCCCGATCGCAATGGGCGGCAGCAGACATCTCCATTTTAAATATACCAATGTTTAAGTCTAAACATCAGTACTGACAATAAAATGTATTTGCTAAAAATAATTTCATTATTTTTCCACTGAAATTATACAAAGTCTTTGTGCTGACTTTTGTGGAGCATTTCATTCACATTATATAACATTACATTTGACTGTAATAGGGATTATACTGTAGTATTATGAGGTACAGAGTAGTAGTCCCTGGTGCCTGAGGGGACCCAAAAGTTCCTCTGCCACATGCCATAATACTAGAAAGTGGTATTATAAAAAACACATGGTAAGTGGTAAGCCTTGCATTGGGATCCAGGGGCTTACAGTTTGGGAAGTATGTAATGTCATGATCCATGTAATATCATGAGAAATAGGCAGAAGTTGCAGAAAAAGCCGTCATGAAGTGACATAATTTACATAAATATTTTTCAGACATTTTTGTCTTATGAGCAATCAGTTTTCAGAACAATCTTGGCAGACAATGTACCTTCCACTAGTCAATTTGGAATCCTCTAAAGTTTCAGAATTATATTATATTGACCCTTGATCTGTCTATTACTAAAATGTAGACTGAGTAGTTGAGTAGCTTGGGCAACAAGACTGAAACATTTTTCCAAGAAAAGAAATAAGAAGCCAGAAAAACATGTCATGTATTTTTCCAGTCAGCAGTGACAGTAGACATGATAGCATTCCTAAAATCCATACATATATGGGATTATGCAGTATAGCAATGAGAGGGTAGAGACTGAATTATGCGTGCAAAAATACGGATTTATCTGAGCATACCATATTTGTCTGGATAGCCGTCTAGTATAAAAAGGATGTCTCTCTGTCTGTACTCCTACTGATTAAATGTAAGGGGGATGGACAGTACATTCTATAAGCCACATTTACCTGTTATCCAAATTTCAAGACCAGGCATGCTGAAAAAGGGGAGACCTCCTGGGCTCTCAACACAGTAGTCACCCACAAAACCGGTGGGGTATGTCCAACACTTATCTTTGAAAATCACCTTTTTTGGGCAGAATTTGAGGGGACACTCAGACAGGCATTGTTATGGTGAACTGGTCCGTTTTTAAAGGAGAGGCTTATGTATAAATTATTTTTTAATTATGTTAAAATGAATTTTTCACTTATTTTAGTTTCTGTCAAAATGAATATGAAATGTTAAAGAAATTTAGTTAATTGGTGAACACAATTATGCTAGGGTTGTATATTTCATTATTAGGTGGTCTCCATCTCCTTATATCCATATCTCTTATATCTTATAATCTCTAATCTCCATTAGATGTCATGTATGCTTAAAAATAAAAATGACTCATAATCACTTGATATGTCTATAGGAAAAGCGGAACTTAGCAGAAGTTAATATATGCATATGGAATTTCCCAGATAGATGAATTAATGTGTATCCCATTGGCTGCCATTATCACTCTTCTGATTTGTTGTTCAATGTATACTTGTATGATTGTGATTGGACATATTAAAATTGATGACAAAGGGGGGTGTGATTACACCAACATGTACTTCTAATAAAATTAGCTCTCTGGGTGTAACCAGGAGAGATCTGCATGATCAGCAATGAGACTGGACGTGCATTTCTTGTGCTACGGCTGCACCCTCTTACCATGAAGGGGGAAATTTAACATAATTTGAACACCACAGACAACTGAGTATTAAGTCTAATTTGGGACTTATCCTAAATTGTATTGACAAAATTAATAAAGAAATCACAGCTTACCCACTGCAAATATTATGGGCAAAAAAGTGTTGTCCACAGTAGAATAATCCAAATGGAGAAATGTCCTCTGTTGGAAGCACGGTTTTGCTTGGGGATCCATAAATTGGAAAGAAGAATATGAGATAGGGGGAAATCCAGCATGCAGCATTTCAATGAAGTTAAAATCACATTTTCCAAGTTAAAAAGGCAGAAAACATGGTCTTGCTTATGTATTTCAGGCAGCCCAACCTTCATGTTAACTATAAGTAAGGGTTGTCTAACCGAAACATGTTAATAAGACAATTTTATGTTGTTGTTTTTTTATCTTGACGGAAAGAATGTGATTTTAACTTTTTCACAATTTTGGATGTTGGATTTCGTCCTATCTCATATTCTAAATCAAAATATCAAAATGAAACTGCATTGTAAATTGCTATAATTTCCCAGCCATGAGTTCCCTGCAATCATCATGATCCAATCTGAATTTCTGTGATTAGCCATGAGATGATTTAGGCAGATGTACAGTAGTGTTCAAAAAATAGCAATGAGTTTAAAAAGGCAAATATAGTGCAAAATCAGTATAATAACTTGTATTTCCATAAATACAAATATACTGGAAATACTACACATTTAATTCCAAATCAAAACAATTATAAAATGTATCCAGTTTGTGTTAATCCGTTACAGAAAGTAAAGAAAAAGGAATGATAGGCTGCTCAAGAAAATGCCAGCATTTTTCTGTAAAAAGTAAAAAAAAAGATTGAAAAAAAAAGGTTTGAAATTTACTAATATTTAGTGGTATAACCACTGTTTCCGAGAACTGCTTGACATCTGTGTTGCATGGAGTCAACCAACTTCAACATAAACCACATTTTTATGTCACCTCACAAGTTTTCTTTGGGATTGACGTCAGGGGATTGGGCTTGCCACTCCATTAACTCAATCTTCTTTGTCTGTAACCAAGAATCTATTCACTTATAGGCAGGGGCGTTGCTAGAGTCTCAAAAGATCTGGGGCCGAAGCCCCAATGCATATGGCTGATGATAGAAATAGTTCTGGCATTTTAAAATAGACAGGCCTACTTATTGTGTGGTGAACGTGAAATATGTTTGTGTGCCAAAATCTACCCCCCACCCCGTCCCTGTGCTAAAGGCATATTTGGATGGACATTACCTTCAGCACTACCAGGCATAGACTACATAGCTATTATATGCAGTGATGTCTCCTGTAATGCAGAGGCTCTTTTTGCTCATCTTCTCTATTGGGAGCAGACCGCCTTGATGACTTCTTTCTTTCGTCTCTGCAGAGCTTGCCATAAAGACATCTTAGTTTCTTTTCCATCACCCCCCCTCCTGGTGCCCCAACAGTGTTATCCAGTGCCCCAATACTGTGCCCGCTGTGCTCCCCAAAGCCCCCAAATACTATACTTAAAGTGTACCATTGAATCCTACTCAACATGTGACTAAATTAATTTTTGTAAAATGCTTTTATTTTATCATTTTTTACTTAGTAAAATAGGCAACTGAAGTTCAGGTGCACATTGCACTTTAGAATTGGTACTCCTGTACAATGCTGTGTGTGGGAGTACATATTCACTGTGGCTCCAGTCTGTACCAGTGCTGCCCTCCTAAAGCCTGGCATAGATGGCCGGGCCCTGCACTCCCTCCACTCAACTAGTAGCCTGTTCCGATGCACTACTTTTTAAAAATGTGGTTGCCCTTGAAGCAGGTCATGGATCTACAAAGTGGGCGTCTTCGTATTTCTCAATAGACAGCTGTATGCTGTTTTTAATGTTATTGTATAAAACCAAATTTGATTTCTTTTTAATGAATTTGGAACTGAACCTCATCTTTTGTTTACAGCCACAAAAAGTGCATTTTGAGGGTGCACCATCAATTCCCACATTAACAGCCCTTAGCAGACTATAAGGCTCCTTTGAGTTTTACCACAAATGAACATTTATAACCATTCCTGGCACCACATTTCAATAAAGCAAATAATAACCGATCCCGGAAACTGATCTTATTTACTTATCAGTTATTAGCTGTTCCTCTGTTCGGGATACTTGATACAGTCTTGGCAGGATTTGATATTTTAAGTTAGAGATAATGCGTCTTGCTCTGGCTTGAAGGAGATCTGTAAAGTATTATATTGCGGTGCTCTGTAGCCTTTAGTAACAATGTAAAAGTGAAATGATTGTTCTGGTGTGTATTAGCCATGGTTCTACATAAATGCCAGTGATTTCACGCCTGATGAAAAAGAGAACCATGCGTCGTTTCCATATACAACCCTCCATTATTTTTTATTGCCTTCAAAAGAGGCCGTTTTACATTTAACATTTTTTTCCATTTGTAATCTAAACAAATTAATATTTTTACTTCACCTAACAGTTCCCGAAGGACATTCATCGAAGTCCTTTTTTTCACTTTTCCAGCAGTTAAATAGAAATGGAGTTGACATCATATTTCACTGCTGACTTTGTAAGGAACGGAAGAAGGAATAAAATGCACCTTTAAAGTTTAGAAAAGTCATAAACTGGTTAACACTTCTAAACAACAAAAGAATGAAGACCTTTTCTTGAATTTGGATAAAGACTCCAATTTCTCATAGAACAAATTCAATACAATATCGTGGCATGTTAGCAAAATACTTGACAGTCTGTAATACACATCACAACCACTGGGTGGACGTAGAGAGACACATAGGATAAGCATCTCATGAAGATTTGTGAAATCATATTTTTGTGGGGGGTGGTATTTAAAAAGAACTGATAGTCTCATAATACACATCGGCATATGTTGAGACATGAGCAAAGGTAAGGAAGGGCACATCTGTATATGATACAAAATATATGGCTATATACCCACAAGAAAATTGAAGATATTTATTACTTAAATATGACCTATTTTAATATGCTATATATCTAGCTATCTTAGTAGCTGTTACAATAATTTATGAACCAGGAATATTAGTAAGAAAAGCACTTTGGGGGACAAAGCGCTGGTCTTGACATCCCTGTGCTACCAGAGCATGCGCCTAATTTAGGAGAAGGTGCACGCATGCGCTCCTGCAGTCCGTGTGCCTAAACAGAAATCTACGGCAGCTCAGAGAAGCTGTAGATTTCTGGCTTCATTTGTGCCAGAAAAGTGACATAAATTAAGTTAAATTGGTCCGGGTGGCTGACCATGCCCCCTTTCTAACCTTGCCACACCCCATTAGGGAATGTGGTGAGGGTGACAAAAAAATCAGAGAGATACAAAAATTCTTTGGAAAATCGTCATTAAAAAAGGTTTTAAGATTTTAACGCCACTTTTCCAGTGCAAGGTGGATGATAAATCTTCCGCTTTAAGTTCAAATGAAACAGTGTTTAATCCTCCATTGATTATCTGAGCTTAATTCAGGCAGAACAGGACACTATTGCTTTGCACAAGTCCAGTTTGGGCTGTATGGATGCAGAGGTGGGCTGCTCCTCACAGCTTTTTCTCAAAGTACAATACAGCATTCTTGGTCTTGTTTAAAAGCATCATTGAGCTTTCAACAATAGTTCCTGCTCACTCTTACCCCCTACCCTCTCCATAGATTTGCACTGGCATGGTTAATATCATCCTCCTGCAGAGATGATCTGTCATGGATGGGAATAAGGCATTTCTCAAAGTGAAAAGCAATTATCAAGGGGAGGTGGAGTGGTAAACAGCTGATAACAGGAAAACTTGACATTTCTCACTGAGAATACATATTACAAAGTTTCTTGTGGTCGCTTGTACTGTTCATTTATGCAAAGCTGCGTGAAAAGTTAGTGACTATTTAAAGCCAAGAATACAGCTCTAATTATGGTCTACCCTGAATGAGAGGAGGTTGACATAAGAGCTAGCAGGATGAGCAGGCAGTGTGGATGGTGAGGAGTAAGCTCCCAGACCTTCCTCCTGTCCTTGTATGACTGTAGATCATATCTGGAAAATGGATGACATTAACCCTTCATATTCTACTTGCTTTCTGAGTGTCACATTTGATCTTTTTTGAGAAAATGAGTGAAAAATTTGCACTTGCTCATCTAATCACACCTCTACATCTGAGCATAGCACCAAACTGGTTTTACAAAAAAAGTTAAAAAATAACTTTTCTTCTACATACAAAGTATTATTATTATTGAAGAATAAAAAGTTATACCATATCTATAATGACCCATACTGTAAATTTAATGAGTTTTTCCAGGCTTTTCATTTCAATAAGCTGAATAGGTAATCAATATTAGATCACCGAGGGTGTCGGATGCAGAGAAGTTACGCTGTGTGCACATACCTTCTCCTGTCTCTCTTCCTGCTTGCTGTCTACATAGCAGCAGCGAGCAGGAAGAGAGACAGCTGATCGGTGGGGGTGCTGGGTGACGGACCCACTCCGATCTAATATTGATGAACTATCCTGAGGATAGGTCATCGATATTAAAAGCTTGGAAAAACCCTTCAATACATTATTTATTAGTCACAGTAAACACAAAAAATATTTGTAAAAATACATTATATTTTGTAAATACATTATATAAATACCAAAATTATTTCTATTAACACTACAAATCATCAAGGTCAATATTCAGCTACATTGAAAATTAAAAAGTTATGACCGCTGGAACACAGAATGGGGAAAAATGTTACTGGCCCTTATTGTAGTTACATTATTAAGGGATTAAAATGCACTTAAGTCACTTGAGTTCTGCTCCAACTACATTCATATCTACAATAAAAAAAGTGACATTTCTGGGAGAGTTTTTCCAATTTCAACGTGACTTGTTAAAATAAAAAGTGGTACATAAAATTAATAGAGCGATACCAGCCAAATGTATGCCAAAAGGACCACTTGGCTCATGTGTCTCTACATACATGTATAAATGTATTGTCTCACACTATGAGTATTTTGAGCTGACTGTAGGGTTACTACCAAGAGGAAGCCTGTGAACTATTTCTACATACAAATGAGTTATGTGACAGGATTCTTTTGATGTGACATTTTTTTTTCTACAAGTGCCAGAAAAACAATCTTTTCTAAATTAATTTTGCTAGGAAAAACTGTGTTAACTCCAGCCAGCACCGTCAAGCTGTCTATTGTAACAATGGCAGAAAAATGTGTGGCTGAGTCAAGGCGGAGATTTGGTGAACCTTGACTGAAACTGCCCACAATTACATCAAAGTATAGTCAGTGGGGCAGAGCTGGAATAGAAATGGTGCCAGACAATGCCAGGTCAGACCAATGAATATTGTAGGGTATTTCATTTCTATGCTCTGTTTAGGTGGTTTTAGTGTAATACAGAGTGATGCAAAAAGGATAGTGCAAAAGTAAAAGCCTGAAGTAAAATGGGTCATCCCACGAAAAATGTTCTGCAGTTTTCAAACCAGCACTTGGATCTGAATACTTTTGTAACTGCATGTAATTAATAATTTAGTATAGCCACTGAGTTTCTCAATAAATTTTATCTGTATAGTGCCACCTGATGTTTGTTCTTTTTCTTATTTCTTTGTCCACCATGCTGAGGTGGACACACATGCTCAGTTCCAATCTTCAACTGCTTCCTGAGCTCTGATAGGGAGAGAGCTGCAGCAGAAAGGAAACAGCCCCTGAGCTGCAGCAGAAAAGACATGCCCCTCCCTCCTCTAGGCTATCAGAGCAATTGAAGCAATGAATGGGCAGATCTCTGGTTATAGCTTTGTTAGAGAGAGAGAGAGTCATGTAATATATGACGGCTCTTGAAATATGAAAACTGCTTTGATTGGGTGCTATGAGCAACAAAGTCCGCTTTTAGACAGTTTAGTTTTTTAGACAGATTCATCTATCTGCCCCTTTGTGGATAAAAGGGAAGGTTTAAGATAGCAACATTGCAATAAGAAAAAGCTTGCGTGTTGGAATTTACAAAAACGGGGTCTGCTGTAACAGTGCAATGACCTGCAGTGCAAAAACATCAATGGTATCTTCAGGAAGATTTAAGGGGTTTCCAAGTTAAGTCCATTCTGTGGAAAACATAGGGACGCTGTTAAAATAGTTAAAAATATTAAACTTACCTTCTGGAGCCACTCTGATCTCATACCACCGTTTGATCCACTCAGCAGGACTGCAGCCGTAATGTAGTGTTTTGGCTGTGTGGTATATGGCATATCACCGCTGCAGCCAAAGTAATACATCATGGCTGAAGCCTGGCAGAAAAGATGGAGCAGCGGTGCTGGATTGGAAGGGCTCTGGAAGGTAGGCTCAAGTATTTTTACTATTTTAATATCATTTCTGACAAGCCCTTTAATTGTTATTATTATTCAATATTAACAAATAAACCATATGATACATGCACAGGTTGCACACTTCACAAAATGTGCACACCACCTGAAGTTTGCCTCCTTCCATTCAATGAAACTTGTTAGGTAGAGCATGCATACAGTGCCTACTCTCATCCGGACACACGTCAGGGTGCACTCTGAAGAGCTAACACAATTTATTCATGGATAGGCCAATTCAGACCAAAATAATACACATCTCAGCTACTGCTGAATATCATGGCACACACCTCAGCTGCTGCAGAACATCATAATACACACCTCTGCTGCTGCTGAACATTATAATACACACCTCTGCTGCTGCAGACCATCATAATATACACCTCCGCTGCTGCAGGTGCACACATCATTGTATTTTTGCATTGCCCCCACCTACCATGAATATGACTATTGATTCCATCTAACATGCTATCTCCATGAGTTTACAGGGCCAGGCATGATTATGTCTACACTGCTTGACCAAGTCAATCGAAGCGGGGGGGTGCACGGCCGGTACAGAAAGTGATTGTAGCTTCGGGTGTAACCACGATGCCTAGTTGTACCTAGTAGCACGGCACTTATTTGCATAAACTACAAAGGCTTATTTCTCCGAATTAGGGCCAGATATCAACATGGGATCTTTCAACTGATAAGCACACATCTACATAGTCGGAAGGTTTTATTTTCAGTTTTCACATTGGCCACTAGGCCTAAATATGTTAAGACTTCATGTCTTTTGAGAGCAGCTACATGGGCCACAGACAAAATGGACAGGACCTGACCCCATTGACATCTATGGTAGAGTTTTCTAGGCTCTGTCACCTGTGCAGAGGTCAGGAGTAGAGATGAGCGAATCTATTCGCCGCTTTGTAGATTTGTATCGAATCTTGGGATTTTTCAGCTGCGAAGCGAATCCGAATATTAGGTGATTCGCTTCACTTTTGTACGCATTCGCTATGTAGTGTGTCCTATAAATTATACGCTATTCTACGTATAATTTAGTCATTCTATACGCTGTCACATACGAATTCAATTCAGCGATGCAGACTTTTCCCTGGTAGTTACTCTATACGCTGTTGCATACAAATTCAATTCAGCGATGCAGACTCCTCCCTGGTAGTTCCGCCCCTTTCTCCAGCGCGGGAGGATGACTAGGCAACTCAGGAAATTAAGTTGCGCATTCGTGCGCCTCATCCCTTTTTCCCCCTTTTCAGGTTATTTGGGGAGCCCCTTGAAAGAGGGTTTTTTAAGGAACCTTTGCTGCTTTTTTTTTACCCATTTGGATTACAATTTTACCTATGTGGTTACAAATTGCGACTGAGTTTGGACTCTGCTCCAGTTCTATGACAAGCGTCAAGGTAGGTGATATTTAAAATTTTTATATTATACCTATAATAATGTATTTGCACTTTACCATATATATGTCTCGAATATTCGCTCTGCCTCTGAGGAGTGCACGCCGCGGCCTCTCCTCGTACGTGCCTGCGTATTACGTAATCGCTTAGACAATAGTACGCTGAGATTCGTAAGCTATTTGTACGCTCATGCGTACGTCTTCTAAGAAGTAAGAATTTTGTAAATGAACGTTCGTTATTAGTGAGCGAATGTTCGCTAATAGCACATAATAACGTATATTTTGTATGCAAACACAACGAATCTATTCGAATATACAAATTTTAGGAAAAGTTCGGCGAATGTTCGGTGAATAATTTTTTGAATGATTTGCTCATCTCTAGTCAGGAGGAAATGGTAATTGGTAGATCCTGTCTTATCTATCCATAGATGTTACTTATCATTGTAACTCTGCCTGTGGTGATAATGATAATAGCTACAAGCTTCAAGGTTACCTATGACCAGCAAAGGTGTTTGGAACACTTTGTGCTTCAGTGATTTCCCTGTGATTTACCTGTGTTATCCAGCCTGTGTTCCTGCTGTGCTCCTATCCTGCCTGTGTGCTGCTGACCTCACAGTTCAGTTTAATTTCTAGTCCATGTTTAAGTTATCTTAGTCTGTCTGTCTGTCCATGCTACAGTCTTGGTTCCTGCCTGCCTTGTTCCTGCATCCACCACTAACCCTCCCGCAGTTTCTCTTAGTGTCTCCTTTTCAGTGTTGCCAGATACAGTATCTGCAGTTCCAATATTAGTGACTGTCCAGACTGCTTCTCCTATTGTGGTGTGGCTTCCCTGCATCTCAGCCAGCCTCTGCTGCTTGCACCAGTGTCCCTGACCTCAATAGGTCAGCTGCCAACTATACTGGTTTCTATCCCAAGAGGTAGCAATCTGGTTTCTCTCCTGCAGTGAAGTCCAGATCCCTGTACACAGGGGTTAATGGGCGAATACCAGGGGAGTATCGGAATAATGTCCTTAGGCTTTAACCCAAATCAGGAAGTAGGCACAGTGGGTCCACACTTGCTGATCTGTGACAATATAGTGATATGGAAAATTAAAAATTACCACCAAAAATTCTAAAAAAAAAAAAAGAGTTGTAAAATGTAATTTAAACAATAGGTCATATTCTGATGATACATATCTTTTAAGGGGTCAATAATATGAGCATCATCCAAAGTTCAGGTTCGAACTATTCTCCAAACAGCTAAATCCAGGTTCGAGTATTGGCCCAACTGAAACAGTGACACATTTACCACTTTCTTCACCTTTGTCAGTTATAACTGGCATTTGTAAGGGCATGGTGGTTTATGAGACTCAAGTTTTTTAATTCGGAACATTGGTCCATAGGTTGAAGTAGAATCTTATATTTGCTTTAACTCCTTCCCGTACATGTACGGCGCTGAGGCGGTGCGGGGACACGACGCCCGCTCGCCCGTGTGGCAGGCGTCATGGCCGGCAAGTCTCTGCTGTTTCTAACAGCAGAGACTTGCCACCACTTACCGTCATCGGCGGCGTCTTCCTGGGCCTTCTGATCCACGTGATCACGGCATCAGGATGCGTCTGAACCCGGAAGTGTATGCTTCCGGTGGTGTACAGACGCCCCGAGTGGCCAATCGGGGTGTCTGTACACCATATGAAAACTGTAATTCTCGCTGGTGAGGATTACAGTTTTCAAACTGCAATTCTTATTGTGGCCACTAGATGGCAGGCCAGGATAAGAAATGAGCAATTCTTGGATTTATCACCATCTAGTGAATCCCTGATTGCTCATAAAGAAAAAAAAAAAAGCACAATATATTAGCTCATATTTGAGCTTTAAAATAATCACAAAAATTTTTTTAAAAAAAATATGTAAAAAAAATATATAAAAAATAAAAAAAATATATAAAAAAGTTTAAATCACCCTCCTTTCCGTATAATTAAAAAATAAATACCTAAATAAATATAGACATCATGGGTATCACCGTGACTGAAAACGCCTGTACTTTTAAAATGTAAAAAAAAAATTCCAACACGGTGAATTGTGTGGCGGAAAAAAGCGTCAAAATGGCGATTTGCTGTTTTTTGTCGCTTTTTTTTCTAAAAAAATTAAATAAAAAGCAATCAAAAAGTCATACGCACCCCAGAATGGTATCAATAAAAATTTCAGATTGCCCCACAAAAAATTAGCCCCCATACAGCTCCGTACACATAAATACCAAAAAGTTATAGGGGTCCAGATATAACGACCAAAAAAAAAAAATCCAACTTTATAATTATTTTATCACTATCAAAACACAAGAAAAACTATACATATTAGTTATCGCCGGATTCGTACTGACCAGTAGAATGAAAGTAATTGGTCAGTTTTAATGAACATCGAACGCCGTAAATAAAAAAACAGGAAAACTGTAGCGGAATTGTGCTTTTTTTGCAATTTCACCCGATTTGGAATTTTTTTCCCGCTTCCCACTACATCATATGCAATATTAAATGGTGGTGTTTGAAAGTACAACTTGCCCCCCCTCACTCCCCACTGATAGACGTGACTTTGTACAGAATATTCCACATTATTCATAATCTCAAAGAGACACAACTTCTGCTCTGTATTCAAGTTGGTAAAAGCATCAAGGGCTACTAAGGTTTGTTAAGACGCACAGAAATGAATGGAGCACAGCTTATTTTATCTTATTTATTTCCTGGAAGGAGACATGAATAACTGAATACTTGCGTAAAGTAAGGACTAAACAGGAAGCCTTCCAAAATGAATAAACGGAGGGAACGTAAATCATTTCTTGACTTGTCATACAAAGTTTGTTTTGGTAAATTCTTTAGGACGTTGAAGTTGGGCTTTTATAAAAAATAAATCTGTGCAATATTCAAGCTTATTTAACAACTGCAAAACTGGTCCTCAATTCACAAGCTATATAGAAAATAATACTACAGTGATAGCAAACATATGCATTGCGGAGAGATCAATGTGCCGGTTACTACTCATATTGGCCTCACATGAAAGGAGACATTTTACTTGTTTTAAGAAAGGCAAACCTGCGTCCAAGTAATCTAATAGCATCTAAAGGCATTACAACAAGGACTTCTTAGAACAAATGGAATTTACCTGCTTAGTCCTTTTGGGAAAGGAGACAGAGACATTTTTCAGTTATGCCCCTAGAGGCCAAGCTTTCTTCTAGAACAGCTCGTACATGGCACACATACGCCAAAGCATATGGCAAGTTTTCAGTCATTTCTGTGACTATCCCATTGCTCTGAATAGTGTCTGGTAACAGTCATTCAGAAAACAGATTTTCAGTCAGACATGTTTCTGCAACAGATTTGGGGGATATGAATATACAGTGCCCTAACAGCTATTTTTCCAGCTGATTTTGGTTTTTTAGCCTCTATTAGTGCAAAATATCAAACCTATGACTATGGAGTTTGGTCTTTGAAGGCCTTAAAGGCTATGTACACCTTCAGAGACATTTTATATGATTGCATGTTACTCATTTTTGGCTAAATATATATATATATATATTTTCAATTGGTCTTTATTAAAATGTTCCACAAAGGGTTGACTGTTTTCCTAGCTGAATGACTAGTACTTTCACTTTGTGCCAGTCATCTAATAAACCTTATCTCTAAACTATTAAGAGGTCATAAACACTTATTAAGCCACATTCTTATCTGTAAGATAAGATTTGAGCTATAATGAGTGTTAAGGAGGTCAGAGAGCAGAGATAAGGAGTCTGTCAGCTCCTGGTCTGATGGAAAAAACTGAAAATCCAACAGCTGCTACTAGAGCACCTCAGCTATGTCCAGATGTCATAATGTCATATTTTTGATAAAGTCCAATTAAAAAAATATATTTTTAGCTCAAAATGAGTACAATGCAATAGTAAAAAAAGAAATTGCACCCAAAGGTGTACATAGCGTTTAAGCCAGGGTAGGTAGCAAAGTTATTTAGAAGGCCTTCTACCCAAGAGAGAGAACACAGATGATAAGTTACAGAATTAAAATCTAAAAAAGCTCAATAATGCTCATTTTATGCCTCATATCCATGTTTCATACTATGTTAACATATTGGCGATAGTTTGCAAGTAACAATCTATCCAATAATGGGGAAACAAATCTGTCATCAGAAAATAGATAAAAAGGTATAGCCATCTGATGCATTTATTGAAAATAAAAAAGGAATTACAGCACATATCTCTTTCACAGGACTCAAAGATAAAGTATGCTGGGTTTGACGAGGCTTACAGAAAATTAATACTGTCAGAGCTCTTCCAAACGAATCCCAAAATGCACAATTTGGAATCAATTTACACCCGATAGAAAGTTGCAGCTTTCATTTGTCTTAAATACTGTAAAAAACACCAAAAAAAACATTGCGACCCTATTTCCTTACAGCGTCATGATTCCTGCCTTTAACCCCTTAAGGATCCTTGATGGACTAGTACGTCATGGCCGCAAGTGACTTGTTAACCTTTGTCATGATGATCAGGCGGGCACCGGAGCTGTGCGCACCTGATCAGTGCAGAGGGCCAGCTGTGACTGACAGGTGTACCCCTGATGTATCCGCCGACATTGCTGTAAAAGCCGATGCCGGCGGATTAACTGCTTATACGCCATGATCAATGCTGACCGTGTCATATAAGAGGATTGCAGAGGGAGGGGGCAAAGGCCTCTGCCATGCATGACAGCCTAGATCGTGAAAGGTTGAAGTCCCTGTATTGGGACAAAAATAAAAAGTGAAAAACCGGTAAAAAAAAAAAAAAATGTTTTATAAAAATAAAAACGATACATTAAAAGGGCCCCTTTTCATTCATCAAGCGATTTTTAATTAAAAAAAAAAATTATGGCTTTCAGAAAATAGAAATGAGCGAAGTTATGGAAAATGTAATTAGGCTACTTAGTCACAAAGCGCATTTCTTTCTATGCAGTAGGCGCAATGATGAGGAACAGCGATTGCCATCTTTGAACCCCTCAGATGCTACATTCATTGCTGCAACATGTGGCAAGTCTGAAACAAAACTGCCTCGAAATGACAACTTCTACTGCTATGTCATCCAGCATTTGGCCAGTGATGGATGGCATTTGTCCATACCACAGATTCTGTAATGGCATGCACTGAAATGCCATTGGCCTTTACGTCTAGTGCTGAAAATATAACATTCTTTCACGGAGAGAAAGAAAACAAATGTATATCAATCTGTCTGTCTGCAACAATGGCTCTAAAACCCAGAGCTCTTCTGAAAGGAGTCAGTGCACAAGCATGTGAAAGCATGTATATCCCGGAGGTTTGGAAATAAAGGTTACGTTTATTATGTAGCACACTGCAGTATGAGTCACAGCGGAGCATATGCTAGCAATCAGCATTAAAGCTCTGTACATTATAATAGAATACAAATATTTGGTATGCTCAAAGGAATTTCACTATTCTCACCAATGATTAAATCCTTTGAGTGCTAAACAGAGGGTCAGTAATGGGCAATACTTTGTTAGGATAACATAAGGGCCCCTATTCATTATGCTAAGAAGCGGTTTCACAGGGTTGGGAAATGGCAGAGCTCCATTCATCACTGCTATCAAGAGGTTTGACACTGCATTTGCTCTGGTTATGTCAATGTGTCATTTTATTAGTGCTTAAAACAATAATGGTGAAGGTATCATTCCACACAGTGAATTTCACTCAGAAAGTATGTACCTATCACATTCCCCATTTTTGTGGATTATCATGTTTTTTTTTCTATCGAGAAAGTGATATATCACTGTATCAGTAGTCCAATACTCTAATCTTCCTGTGTGTAGTAAATGGATATGCCACAGGAGACTTATAAGTTTAGCCATATTTTATAAGACTCTTTTATTCCACCGAATATTAATGAGTGCTTTCATTATGGAAGTGCTAATTAGTATGCAGGAGGTGTGGGGAGTGGTAGATACTGTACTCACCACTCCCTGGTCTTCTTCTGAGCCCAGGACTGCACTGTGTCCTGACTGCGTATAGTTCCATAGTGCACGACGATGTGCATCATCAGGTCACATTGCAGCATAGAGCCTGGGAGAAGACCAGGGAAAAGTGAATGCAAGAAGGGTGTATCATCTGGAGCAGGAGAGGTAGGTTCATTTATTTATTTTATGTCTGATCTGAGGTCTGATCAAAATTGGAGCTCTAATTGTGGTGTGTGATCTGAGGTCTTATAAAGTTTGGGGGTCTAATTGGGGGTCTTATGAGGAAATTGATCTGAAGTCTGATAAAGACTTGGGGTCTGATTGGGGAATTGATCTGAAGTCTGATAAGGACTGGGGGTCTGATGGGGGAATTGATCTGAAGTCTGATAAAGACTGGGGGTCTGATGGGGGAATTAATCTGAGGACTGATAACAACTAGGGCATCTGATAAAGATTGGGGGTCTGATGTGAGATCTGGTGAAGATTTAGGGTCTGATCTGAGATCTGATGAAGACTGGAAAGTCTGGTCTGTGATCTGATGAAGGCTGGAGGGCCGGGTCTGAGATCAGATGAAGAATATTGTTTTTACTGATTTTCCTCCTCTAAAACCTAGGTGTGTCTTATAAAGCGAAAAAAAAATGAAACTTACTTAGATATAAAAGCAAGAATAGCAATTAATTACTTATGAGGTGGTGCTGTGGTTTACGAAAAACACACACAAATACTTATACATAAATACAGTACTTGACCAATGAGAATAAATACAAAGATTACCTCAATTTAAATCACTTGTTATTCGAAAGATTCACATTGGTAATGTAAGCTTTTCAGGATTGTTGAGTTTCTGAAAAGGAAACTCACAAAATATTTACATATATTAACTAATTGTCTGAGGCTACTTTCACACTAGCGTTATTGTTTTCCGGTATTGAGTTCCGTCATAGGGGCTCAATACCGGAAAAAAAGGCTTCAGTTTTGTCCCCATTCATTGTCAATAGGGACAAAACTGAACTGAAGAGAACGGAGTACTCCAAAAGAAATTCTGTTCAGTTCAGTTGCATCCCCAGACCGGAGAGCAAACTGCAATATGTTGCATTTTGCGTTCCGTCTTGGGGATCCGGAGCAAGACGTATCCGTCATGACCCCCAATGCAAGTCAATGAGGACGGATCCGTTCAGTCTGACACATTAGAAACCAGATCTGTCCTCCATTGACTTTCAATGGAGTTAATGACGGATCCGTCCCAGCAATGTTAAAGATAATACAACCGGATCCGTTCATGACGGATGCAGATGGTTGTATTATCAGTAATGGAAGCATTATTTCTGAACCCTGCCGGATCCAGCAATAACGCTAGTGTGAAACTAGCCTAAGATTAAATCATATCTGCGGTTCAGGCCATGAGGGCACAAAGGGATACCCAAAGGGATCCCTGGCTGAACAATTTTAAATGATAATATTATAAACCCCCCAATTACACATTCCAACACTACTATTAATGTGTGTGTCATAAACTACAGCACCATATCATGAGCAAGGATCTAGATTTGCAGATCTGAAATGCGTAGATGCTGTGTGTCCTATTTGTGTATTCTGGGTTATATCCTATAAACTGAAAATACCACTGAAGATCAAAAATGAGGCTACTTCTGCTATGTGCTTTGGATATTTGAATATTTTCATGGAGAGACACCAATCACAGAATTTATAGAAAAAATATCCAGTAATGATCAACTAAAATAAAAGTGAATGGTTGACATCAGTTATAGTATAATATACAGCAATATATAATAATAATTATTATTATATATGCAATAGTTACACATCAACTACAGTCACAAACTAAGGCTAGCTTCATACTAGCATTAGCTCTCCAGTAGGCTATTATCTGCCGAAACAGCATGCCAGAGAGCACGGTGCATATGTGAAAGAAGCTTTACACTGTCCAAATAGTGGCGTCGTAGTGGGAACTGCCCAGATCCACAGGTTGATTACTTTTGATATGCTGTGATGATGGAAAATTCGATGTGAGTAAACTCAAGCTCTATAATTAATGAAAAAAGTCTAAGTAGGGATCATTTACTGTGCATTATCCATTTTAAAGCAGATTTTCATTCTTTTTTTATTGTTTAAATCACGTTAAACATATTTTTAAAGATGCTTTGGAGATATTATTTTTCATTTTCCTTGTCAATATCTATATTCCAAAAAATCCTAAAATCCTGCATTTTTTTGCACTGGCCATTAAGCCTAATAATAGGCTCTGCCATAATAGGTGATGTTACAGCATATCTACTGACCTCTGCACTGAGCATGCCTAGAAAAATCTCCCACAGCAGCCAACAAGTACCCTCCAGTCTATTGTGTCTATGATCCATAGTGACTGCTCTAAAGCATCTGTAAATGCTGTTAAAATCGGATCAGGCAATATGGCCACCCCCCTTAATCATGTTCAGGTACTAGAATTTAAAGAAAAATCTACAATCAGAGGGAAAAAAACTGTTAAAAAAAGGATATGTGTCACAATCTGGTTTTAACTGACAGAAAAAAATTCTAGGTAACACATTCCCTTAAATAAAACCTGCGATCAGTGACTGTAGCGTCACTGCATTGTCTAAAGGAGGAAAGATGTATGAAATCTACCTGTAGTCATAAAAGTGGATCAAGCTGTTAGTCTGTCAAAATTCTCTTCTTGACATACATTGCAGCTCTGCTTGTTCATATTGGTTACAATTTCTAAATACATGCCCACCGCAAACTCACTAATCAGCAATTCATCGGAAAGTAAGCATTGCATAAAATTAAATGAACCTCGGCAAGAATAGATCTTGGAGCTCCATTGCAATAAATGGCATGTTTCTCCAGAGAGGAGAAAGGAGAATTTACACCATACTAAAAACAAAAGCTTGGCTCAAAATTTTATATTAAATGGCATTGCTAAAAGAAAAATTTACAAAAAGAACCTTTTTATTAATGCATCATAATAAGTCTATAATGTCTTCCTGTAATGACCGTAAATCACCCATAAGATCAATAGTTAAATGTCTATATAAACATATTAAGTAATACCATAAAAAACAATAGCCATTAAAATAATGATATATGAAGTTATAGCTTGGACAAATACCCAAAGTACATTTTTGTTTCTTCAAGGCTCAGCTCCTCAAGCAGAAATTGAAAATTAAATTACAAAGAAGGAAGAAATCGTTTTAGGTTTCCAAAGGGAGCATTAGATTCTCATGTGAATCGTTAAAACCCCAGACATATCCTGCTAGATTACAAATGAAAAAACAATCCTTTCATCTAGCTAATAATTTACTGCTATATGCCGCTTTACGGACTCCATATTAATAGATCCAACACTGAGCATGTGTAATATGCCATAGACTTCACATTTTATTCCCCTAAAATAAATGTTTTATAGGTGGAGTTGTAAAGTTTTACTACATGTATGTCCAATTAACTCAGATAATTCTCCAAGAACGCAATGACACATATAACACAAGATTGTGTTCCCATTGTTTTGATGAATCTAATATTTATATAATGAGGATGATGACAGACAATAATTTGTTTCCAAGGGTTCAAACTTCCATTGCAAAAATTTAGATTAAGAACCTCCCTTATGGCACTCGGCAATGACACCACAAAGCTTTAGAATGTGTATATGTTGCCAGACTGTCTCACAGAAAGCACTGGTAATCCATATGTCAGTGCTGAGTTAAAAATATATATTTTTTATTTTTCATAGGCAAAAGTTTTCACTTTAAAATAATAAACTTAAAAAAAATAAGAAACATGATGTAAGTCATTTTCCATTCTACTGTTTTTGAGTTAAAGGTACTAAGTCAGTCAATACTATTGATATTTGACTTTTTTCCCTTTTTATGTTGTATAATATATGAAATTACTCTGTATGATGTATACTATGCTTAAGGAGGCAGAAACCCCAGATGTATCACAACATTTAATGCAGTACAGCTGCAGAACTGGAAAATAGGCCATACAATAAAAAAGGAGATGTGTGATCCCGTAATGGGACACTTACATAAACCATGCTACAGGCACATAGATTCTTCCACCAGGTACAACGCTTCTTACTGTGTCAAGTCTTTTGGCTGGTTCATGACAAAGGACACAATACAGGCAAGGGTTTCAAACCTTTAAATCATTTGTTTTAAATTGTAGTTTTATTCGTACATTTAGCCAACATACTATAAGTAGCACTCCGGGAAGTTGAATTTGGAAATCAAATTCAAGCCAGAAGAGAAAGACCCCATTGCGGGGTTGAAATATCACTGCTGTACCAAAAATGAGTAAAGGTCTGAAAAGCTTGCTATAAGACTTCCTATTGTGTGCAGGTAATAGAGATGAGCGAACGTGCTCGAAACGAGCACTGTACCGCTCGGCTCCCCTGCGCTCGCATGGGCGCAGGCAGCCGCTTCCGTCCTCCTGAGGTAACTTTTCAGTAGCCATCTCATTATCATCAGAGGCAAGATGTCAACTCTATATAGACGTCACAGGATTCCCCCATTCACAATAGGGGATATCACAGCTTATCTACTCCCTACTTACCTCTGCACAGGTCACATTATCATGCCTAGAAAAATATCCCATAGAAGTCAATAAAGCCCCCTCCAGTCTATTGTGTGTATAGTCGATGTGGCTGCTCTCGAAGAACAGGTAGTCTTGACATACTTTGGGCCTTGGCCAGTGTAAAAACTGCATGAGTTGAGGATTTTTTAAACATAAATGACCTGAGATTGTAAAACAAACATGTTTAATATAAAAACTTAATTTAATCTATAGGGCATTTTCTGATGACACGGTCCCTCTAATGACTTGGCATTTTCATCCTTGGTCATTATCTGCAGTGAAGCCATGGTGATTCTTTCTGGTCACCCTCTACTAGCCATTAGCAGCACTGCAGTCGTTCAGACTTTGTCTGTTTGCCCTCTGCAGGCCATTAGCAGCAGTTCAACCATGATGACTCAAAGTGTAGCTGTGACATAAATTATGTAAAGTTGCACCAAATTTATTAACAGCCCTTTGCTTCTTAATACAGTATATTAAGTGAAACAAACACTGGTGTTAATTAATTCCACATTTCATAATGTCAGTCTTAAAGGGGTTGTCTCACTTCACCAAACAACATTTTTTATGTAGAGAAAGTTAATACAAGACACTTGCTACTGTAATGTGATTGTCCATTTTGCATCCTTTGATGACTGGATTCATATTTCCATTATATTATACACTGCTTGTTTTCAGGGTTACAACCACCCTGCAATCCTTCAGTGGTGGTCGCGCTTGCACAATATAGAAAAAAGTGCTGGACTATGTGCCGTATCACGGTCCCATCCACCAGATAGGCCGACACTTTTTCCTATAGTGTGCAAGCACGATGACCGCTGATTAATTACAGGGTGGTCTGTAACCATGGAAACGAGCAGTGTATAATGTGATGGAAAAGAAATTAAGCCAGCAAAGGAGGCAATATGGACAATCACAATACATTAGTAAGTGGCTTGTATTTACTACTTCTACATGATAAATGCCACTTGCTGAAGTGAGACAACACCTTTAAGGTGAATCCCCTAGGGGAAGATGCACCTAATTTATTAAGAGGCTATGAGAAAAATGTGGCATATGGCCTCTCATAAATAATCAAAAATACCCAAATAAAAGAAACAGGGAGCTGCAGAGAGGCTAGTGACCATTTGGATAGTTAACTAGGGGCTATTTATTGCGTTCACTGTCTTAGATTGTTAACATATTTATTTCCCAGCAGGGCTAGAAATGATTGTGGACAGGTAAAAATGGTTAGTTTCCTATCATAACTTACTTAAAGAGGAGTGGATGTGTGAAACTGTACAACCAATGGAGAAAAATGTGTAACATCTGTTTCCCAAAAGTCTGGCCCCCAGCACAAAATGTAAATGAAAATTACACCCTGGGTCAAAGTGGGGTGGTGGGCTGGTGTGTGTGGACATGGTGATGGATAGTAAACTACTTTCCACTATAAATTCTGTTTTACATTTTGATTCAGATTCATATGGCATTTATTGTCTATGTCTCAGAGGAGGTTAGTCTTTTTAATGTGAAGCATATTCTTAGTTTACCCCGTGTCTACAATGCAATTTATTTTGAAATACTCTGCTTTAACCTAAAAATTTAAAGATAAGCTTGCTAATAAATGATGCATTTGATTCACTGAAATTAATAATCTATCATGAACTGATTAACCATGATACTGTAAACATAATGCTAATATACAGCAGCATAACTTAAAGCTCCTGGGCCCCGGTTGTGAAGCTATAGCACCAATAAAAAGATACATACTGTAATGTTGAGAGGTTGTCCCAGACAGTTGATAGGAGTCTGATCCATAGAGATCAAGCAACATTGACCACCACCACATGATAGGTGAAAACTGTCTAGTACCGTAAGTGGGGATCCAACTGCTAGAACCCCCCAAGAGAAAAGGGGTTCCATGTCCCCATGTGAATGGAGCCGTGGTTGAGCATGCATACTGTTGCTTTATTCAAACTCTATAGGACTGCTGAAGACAGCTAAATGCTACACTTGGCTATCTTTAGTCCTACACGGTTTAAATAGAGCAGCAGTGCATATGCTTATCCTCTGGATAGGAAATAATTTGGGCAACCACTTTATCCCCTTCCCGACCTCCGCCATACAGTACGGCAGATTTCGGGTCTTTAAAAGTGGTGCCTGCTCAGAAGTTAAACAGGTACTACAGCCATAGGGTGCCTGTTGGCATTTTTATGTTCAGCGATAACGCCAATAATGGACTTTTATCCCCTAAGATACTGTGGTTAGTTGTTACCACAGTATCTCAGTGGTGAAAGCCTGGTGGCACTTCACTCCAGGTGAACGAACAGCAACCCCATCACTTTATGAGGACTCCAGCCAATTGTTGGTCACCTCAGCATATACTTTCCCCTAGGGGTGGGTGCCTGAGCTTTAGGTTGTCTAGCTTGATAGTTCCTTGAAAAAATCTGCTGTTCTGTTTATCTGCCTGTGTACTGACCTCTGCTAGCATACTGATTCTGATCCTACATTGCATGACCTGACCATTGCCTATTTACTGTATTGACCCTCGGCCACCTGGCTGACCTCAGACTAGTTTCTCTGATTCTTACGTACTCTGCCTCCACTGACTTCTGGTGTTTCTGGCTACGAGTATTGCCTGGACCCTCAGTGCTTCACTCCAGGGCCTGTAGCCAACCACATCAGGCCTGGTGGCTTTGTTGCAGTGAATCCTTGTATAGGTGAATATCAGGAGACTTCTGGGATAACGCCCTTAGGACGAGCACTAAGTCAAACTGGTTGGTTGGCACAGGGGTTCTACACCCACTGTCTGTGAGATGATTTATGGACTTAAACTTACTGATTGGCCAACCCCTTTAATACCATACAAGTCATAATATATATATATATATATATATATATATATATATATATATATATATACACACACACTGTATACATGTCTTAAAATTGGCAAGAGCTTATGTACATGACCGTATTGTTTTCTGTGATGTTGTAATAGGGTTCTCACAGATCTGCATAACACCTCTACTGTACCTCTATGTGCCTCTAATTTCACACTGAAGTTTATGAGTTATATTTCACACACAACACAAGGAAATAAGTTCCGGTGTGTACCATAAGCTGCCATATTCTTCTTTAAAAGCACAGCTCTAGTGGAGTATATCTACGTACATATGGTAGTATCCATAATAAGGAGCCATAAAGGCTCAGAGCATAGGTCATGTGCATTAGTTCTAACAGTACGATAATCCCAGGTGTGAGACCTCTGTATTCTGTCCCTTAAAATATATTGTACTTTTCCATATAGGCAACTGTGAGCTGGCAGATTTCTTTTTTTACACTAGAACTCTGCATCAGTGCCAAATACCAAAGCTGGTGAATGAACATTTTTAACTCGGCCCTTAATACTTCTAATAAAGTACTGCAGACACACAATAAAAAACAGATGCTGGAAACAGTGACCTTTCCTTTTTCTTACTCAATGGGCAGAGGCAGAGTTGGCTTTTTGAAGTGATCACCTTCATTCAGTTTTCCACATTTCGATCCTCTTGCTTTTCCCTAAATTAATTCAACCTTCTAAGTAAAATGACAACAGAAGCATAAGATAGCGAAGATCTAAATGACGAGTTTCATGTAACGGTAGTTCTCGCTCAGTTTACGAAGATTTATGGAATGTCAAAAAAAAGTTAATGGATAAAACTTATATTAAGCTCACTTCTTTGGTCTGAATTCACCCGTGTACATACTGTACTATTTATAGAGGGGGGTGATGATGATGATGAACACCAGGGGCCTATTCAACAGATCACTCTGGAAATAATTACACAGTCAATTTGCAAAACCATCCTTTTCATAGAACCTCTATGGGCTTAAGCAAGAAAAAATGTACACAGTGAACTAAATTACTGTAAATTGTAGTAGATATATATATAGATATATATAGTATCTCCCACAGTGCAGTCCAATCCAATAATGTTAAACAGGTTCGGGAACTAGATCATAGGTCATCAATATCACGTTGTTTGGGGTCTGACATCCAGCACCACCAACGATCAGCTGTTTCAGGTTATATACAGTGCCTTGCGAAAGTATTCAGCCCCCTGGAACTTTTCAACCTTTTGCCACATTTTAGGCTTCAAATTTTACATTTTTGGTGAAGAATCAACAACAAGTGGGTCACAATTGTGAAGTGGAACGAAATTTATTGGATCATTTAAACTTTTTTTGTAATAATAAAACTGAAAAGTGGGGCGTGCAAAATTATTCGGCCCCCTTGCATTAATACTTTGTTGCGCCACCTTTTGCTGCGATTACAGCTGCAAGTCGCTTGGGGTATGTCTCTATCAGTTTTACACATCTAGAGACTGAAATTCTCTCTTGCCCATTCTTCCTTGCAAAACAGCTCGAGCTCTTTGAGGTTGGATGGAGAGCGTTTGTGAACAGCAGTTTTCAGCTCTTTCCACATGTTCTCAATTGGATTCAGGTCTGGACTTTGACTTGGCCATTCTAAGACCTGGATACGTTTATTTTTGATCCATTCAATTGTAGATTTTGCTTTATGTTTGGAATCATTGTCTTGTTGGAAGATAAATCTCCGTCCTAGTCTCAGGTCTTTTGCAGACTCCAACAGGTTTTCATCCAGAATGGTCCTGTATTTGGCTCCATCCATCTTCCCATCAATTTTAACCATCTTCCCTGTCCCTGCTGATATAAAGCAGGCCCAAACCATGATGCTGCCACCACCATGTTTGACAGTGGGGATGGTGTGTTCAGGGTGATGAACTGTGTTGCTTTTACGCCAAACATAGCATTTTGCATTGTTTCCAAAAAGTTCAATTTTGGTTTCATCTGACCAGAGCACCTTCTTCCACATGTTTGGTGTGTCTCCCAGGTGGCTTGTGGCAAACTGTAAACGAGACTTTTTATGGATATCTTTGAGAAATGGCTTTCTTCTTGCCACTCTTCCATAAAGGTCAGATTTGTGAAGTGTTCGACTGACTGTTGTCCTATGGACAGACTCTCCCACCTCAGTGGTAGATCTCTGCAGTTCATCCAGAGTGATCATGGGCCTCTTCCCTGCATCTCTGATCAGTCTTCTCCTTGTTTGAGATGAAAGTTTAGAGGGACGGCCGGGTCTTGGTTGATTTGCAGTGCTCTGATACTCCTTCCATTTCATTATGATCGCTTGCACAGTGCTCCTTGGGATGTTTAAAGCTTGGGAAATCTTTTGGCATCCAAATCTGGCTTTAAACTTCTCCACAACAGTATCACGGACCTGCCTGGTGTGTTCCTTGGTCTTCATGATGCTCTCTGTGCTTTAAACAGAACCCTGAGACTATCACAGAGCAGGTGCATTTATACGGAGACTTGATTACACACAGGTGGATTCTATTTATCTTCATCAGTCATTTAGGACAACATTGGATCATTCAGAGATCCTCAATGAACTTCTGGAGTGAGTTTTCTGAACTGAAAGTAAATGGGCCGAATAATTTTGCACGGCCAACTTTTCAGTTTTATTATTACAAAAAAAAGTTTAAATGATCCAATAAATTTTGTTCCACTTCACAATTGTGACCCACTTGTTGATTCTTCACCAAAAATTTAAAATGTTATATCTTTTTGTTGCCTGAAATGTGGCAAAAGGTTGAAAAGTTCGAGGTAGCTAGGTATACATGCCTAGCTACTTTATTAGAGCTAGGCATGTATACCTGAGTTAGTCTGTCAATGGTTGTCAAAAGATCTGTAATTACCTTATGATAACAGCTTTCATTAATGTCCCCTGTTCCTTTCCACTGGTCCCTTAAAAGACGGTTGCTTTAGCTCATCTAAGGCTACTTTCACACTAGCGGCAGGCCTGATCCGGCAGGTTTAGGGTGCTGCTGGATCAGGACTGCCGCAGCGACATGTGTGGAGCCGGAACCGCGCTCCGGCCCCACACATGTCACACAGTACATACATACACACACATATACACAGACAAATACACATACATACTTACATGCTCTCGGCAGGTCTTCAGAGCCCTGGTGGAGCAGGTCGGCTCGCACAGGTGACGATTCCCCACAGCGCCCTCTGCTGGGCGCCTGGTGGAATCGTCATCTGTGCGCGCGTCCTGTCCCTCCGGCGCTCTGGAGACCTGCCGGGGAGCATGTAAGTATGTATGTATATATGTCTGTTTATGTTTATGTGTATGTCTATGTCTGTATGTGTGTATTGTGTGTATGTGGTGACGGATCCGTCATGAACTCCATTGAAAGTCAATGGAGGGCGGATCCGGTTACCATTGTGGTCACACCAGACGGATCCGCCCCCATTGACTTGCATTGGGGGTCATTCCGGATCCGTCTTGGTGCGGATGCCTGGACCGGAGAGCAAACCGCAGCATGCTGCGGTTTGTTCTCCGGTCTGAAGACGGAACGGAATGCTTTCAGGAGCATTACGTTGTCTTCAGTTCAGTATTGTCCCCATTGACAATGAATGGGGACAAAACTGAAGTGTTTTATTCCTGTATTGAGCCCCTATGACGGAACTCAATACCAGAAGTTTAAAACGCTAGTGTGAAAGTAGCCTAAGAAGACAGGAAGACAGAGGGGCGGTCTTTCACACTGCATGCCTTAATTAGGCTGGCAGAAAGCTGCTGGCTACAGCAAGTGTGTATGTGAAGTGAGGGAAAGCAGTTTTGGCCTCAGAGAACTGGCAGAGGAGCAATCTTGAGAAGATTATCATATTGTAGAGGTTAAAACAGCTGTAACTAAGGGGAAAACTCAAGGAACACAGTGGTATGTGAAGAAACTAAAGATTGCTTTATGCATAATGCTCCGCCAGCAGTAACATATGCTAAAATAGATTTTTTTGATGAAAACATGACAGTTACACTTTAACCCTTTTGCGCCCGGAGCTTTTTTCGGTTATGCATTTTCGTTTTGCGCTCCCTGCCTTCAAACAGCCATAACTCTTTTATTTTTCTGTTCACATTGCTGTATGAGGGCTTGTTTTTTGCAGGACAAGTTGTACTTTCCAACGCCACCATTTAATATTGCATACAGTGTAGTGGGAAGCGGGAAAAAAATTCCAAACCGGGTGAAATTGCAAAGAAAACGCTATTCCGCTACAGTTCTACGGGTTTCTTATTTGCAGCGTTCGATGTGCATTAAAACTGATCCGTTACTTTCATTCTACAAGTCAGTACGAATCCGGCAATACCTAATATGTATAGTTTTTCCTGCGTTTTCATAGTGATAAAATAATTAGAAAGTTGCCCTTTTTTTTTTTTCCTTGTCAAATCTTGACCCCTATAACTTTTTGGTATTTATGTGTACAGAGCTGTATGGGGGCTCATTTTTTGTGGGGACGATCTGAAGTTTTTATTGATACCATTCTGGGGTGTGTATGACTTTTTGATCACTTTTTATTTAATTTTTTTTAGAAAAAAAAAAGCGACAAAAAACGGCAAATCGCCATTTGGACGCTTTTTTCCGCCACACAATTTGCCGTATTGGAATTTTTTTTTTATATTTTAAAAGTACGGGCGTTTTCGGTCACGGTGATACCCATGATGTCTATATTTATTGTTATTTAGGTATTTATTTTTTACTTATACGGAAAGGGGGGTGATTTGAACTTTTACATCTTTTTTATATATTTTTTTTACATTTTTTTAAAATTTTTTTTTTACTATTGGAAAGCTCAAATATGGGCTTATATATTGTGGCTTTTTTTTTTCTTTATGAGCAATTATGGATTTTATAGACTCAGAAATCCATGAATTGCTCATTTCTTATCCTGGCCTGCCATCTAGTGGCCAGAATAAGAATTGCACTTTGAAAACTGTAATCCTCACCAGCGAGGTTTACAGTTTTCATATGGTGTACAGACACCCCGATTGGCCACACGGGGTGTCTGTACACCACCCGGAAGCGAATGCTTCCGGGTTGAGACGCAACTAGATGCCGTGATCACGTGTGATCACGGCATCTAATCTCCGAGGAAGACGCCGCCGATGGCGGTAAGTAGCAGCAAGTCTCTGGCCATGACGCTCGCCGCAACCGCGAGCGGGCGCCATGTGCCCGCATCGCCCCAGCGTCGTACATGTACAGCGCTGGGCGCGAAGGGGTTAAAGAAGGCTTTCTGGGACTTAGATATTAATCACCTATCCTCTGTATAATGTTATCATTTGCAGACTGATCTGTTGTTTTCGTCTGTTGCTGATAACACTGTGTAGTGGCTTTCCCGGGTCCTACAACTCAGCTCCCATTCAAGTGAAAGGGAGCTTAGCAGCAGCACTCCTGCACCAGAAACAATGTATCATCTATCATCTCTGGTGCTGGCAGCTGTCTGAAAAGGTCCTTTAGTTGTGGTGCCAGGTGGTAGACTCAAACAATTTGATACTGATGACCTGTCCTGAGGATAGGTCATCATATCTAAGTTCCAGAAAACCCCATTTTATAGTCAACAAATGTTTGAACAGTTTCCACTTATTCAATACCCTTATAATAATAAGCAGTGTGTTCTCATAAAAATATAATAAATAGTCCCTAAAGTTAATGGAAAGTCCCAGATGTCTGCAACATCTATAACTAAACTATAAGTCAGCCTAAAGCCTATCATTTTACAGATAAACTGCCCTAAGAGAGAGATAGGCATGTTGATAGCATGGTGAGATAGCAATAACAATGCTCGCTCAATCTCTTGTCAAAAATCTTTCAAATCTGTCAAAAAAGCTACAACTCTGATTGTGACCAGACCACGTAAAAAAGACAAAATATGTGTTTTTATAGAGGTGTTACTTTCTGATGCAGAAATTCCATCATACACATCTATGTCCATTGTTGAGTGGAATACTGACCCATATAATACACTATTTAAATTAAACTGGATTACATTATTACTGTCTAAGACATCCACAAACCAACCCACCCCCCCAAGACACACACACACACACACTCCCCAGCTAAGTGATCAGTCCAAACACAGTTTATTCAGGCAGGAAATACTGTTTGAAGGTGTCCGGGCTGTGAGGCGGTGGAGTGGGGGCCGCTTCTGAGGACTCTTTCTTAGACTGCAACTGAGCTAAAGTTGTGATCTTGGTCTTGTTTTAAAACTGACAATTTAAGCTTTAAACAGGATGTTTACCAGTGTCCAGACCACAGCATTAAATATGTTTCACCAAACACTTGCATCCCACACACACAAACATCAGTGACGTTCCATTTTATACCGCCCTTATAATGTTCATTTCTGATCTTTAGCATATGCAGCAATATGTAGCAATATCCGTTACATTTTGCAGTAATAGCAATAATGACTATAACTAGAGCAGAATATCTAATATATTTCTTTTTATGTATCTATGAAAAAATATTTTTGAGGGTCTGAAAAAAAACATTTCTCTGACTGTCAGGGAGAAGTGGTTTTATTTTAAACAAGGACATTCCTAAGAATTGAAAAGGGGCAACTTCAGAGACAGGTTTTTTTTTATAAAAAAAAAAGGACAAAATCACTTAATAAATATAAATATTACAAAAATACTCCTAGTCACTTCCCCTACACATTAAACAAATGTGACAGTTACACTTTAATGTCAGGTGATCTTGTCACATTGACAATTCTATATGATCTGCAGGCAGCGTTTTATAAAGCTAGAGGAGCTGAGTAGATGGATACATAGTTTTGTGGGAAAAGATTATGTATAACTTGCATTCTGTTCATTTAATTTCTGTCGTTTCTTCATGGTAAGGAGTCCAGCAGGTTGTCCTACTCAGTGACTGACAGCTATCTCTGTATGCACAAAGGCTGTCAATCACTAACAGGACTGCCCACTGGACTCCTAAAAATAGAAAGAGCAGAGAGGTACAGTAAATGTACAAGTACAATTACTTAATCTATTTCCATAAAACTACATATCAATCTGCTCAGCTTCTTCTGCTCTATAATATGCTGCCTGCAGATTGCATTGCATTTCCACGGTGACAGGTTGTCTTTAAGATTTTTATGGAGAACATAGAGTATCTTACGCCCACACTATGGACATGTATACGCATGGTGTAAAAGAACATGCTATAAAACACAAGCAGTCCCCTGCCTCCAAAAAATGTATTTAATTAAATGAACACGACAGTGATAAAACCACTAGCATCCAGTTAGAACATTGCATCACTGAGGAAAGTGACTCCAGATGTTGGTATTAAATCTTAAAATTGCTCGGCAAGGATCAGTGCAAGTTACAATATCTATGTCGATCCAAACCCAGAATTCTTTGAATGCTAAGTATGCTGAGAAGAAATGTGTCACTTAATGAAAACGTAACACCCCAAAAATTTATGGTGTGTGGTTTAAAGTTATTTTTCCTTCAGAAAGTCACATCCAATGACTCAAGCTGATCTGTTCCGTGCACAATGCCCTTAATAAGCAACCGAACACAGATCAGCTACGCCTAGTGTGGAGTTATAAATCACTGAATGGATTATTGTGCGTAAATTATTCAACTTATTTATTACATAAAAGATGTGAAATCCATTCATCAGTCAACTGCACTTTGCTGCTATTGGTGTTACTATACATATATAATGGGATTTGTTTGCATTGGGATTTAGAATGAACCATGTATTTTTTTAAGGTGGGTTCACATCACGTTTTAAGTCTCAGTTGGATGTATACATTAGAAAAAAAAAAAAAAAGGTTACAAAAACGCAGCATACCACTTTCTTGTATCCTGCACAGTCCGGTAAAAAAAAGTATGCCGCATGCAGAGAGATGTTATAATTCTAACCTATGACACATGTCATGCATAGAAAACAAGCAGCATAAACTGATTTTCCCTTTTGGTTTTTAATCCGCAGCATGTGAATTTATGTTGTGGCTTTCAATCTTTGCAATGGAAAGTTTGAAGCAGTGGGAGACCCACTGTGATGCCGGACGCCTGTTTTATGTGTTTTCTACAGTAGAAGTTTTTGGCCAGATCAGCTGCTCCACAGTGGACTTGCTATATATGGCCATATCCTAAATGCATGGCAACACGTATGTTTATAGACTTGAAGAAAAGTATTCTACTAGGTGGTACACGGTTAAAAACATTGGGAAATACTGTTGTAGTATATTCCTTTCGCCACCTAAGCAATGCTCTCACTCTTTGCACATTCTGAATGGATAGACCACTCAGACAGGAGTTTGCAGTATTTAACACTTATCCAGGGGCGTAGCTATAGGGGAAGCGGCTGCTTTGGGGCCCGAACTCAGAAGGTGCCCACCCAGGAGGAGGACTAAAAGATTTTATTCAATCAATCAAAATAATAGGAGGTGTTAAGCTAGTAGACAGAATAGGCGCACCATAGGGTAATACCGTACAAAACAGGTGAATATTGGATTCCAAAATAAAGGCTCACTTTGAATAGTTGTGCCAACCTTAGGCACAACTGTAGTGAAGGCTCATCCCAGATGGCTGTTGGTCTGTAGCCATGGATGAGGGTCTTCTTATCATGGATGCCTGGATTCCCGAAGAAGATTACAGATCGCCAAGACAGAGGATTATCCCATGGCGTGGGACAGTGTATCTGCTAAATAAATATTTCAGGCTACATTACACTGGATCTTTGGTTGGTTCCTTGCGCCGAGGGATAATCCTCTGTCTTGGCGATAAAAGATTTTATTGTCAGGGCCCCTTCAACAGTATTATAAAATTATATTATATAAAGTGATATTGTAGGACAAGGATCAGCAACCTTCGGCACTCCAGTTGTTGTGAATAGGGTTGAGCGAACCCGAACCGAGTTCGGGTACCCGGACCTGAACCCAGACTTTTTCACAAAAGTTCGGGTTCGAGTTCGGTGTTCGGGTAATTTTATTATTTTCCGTTATAACATGGTTATTACGGAAAATAATAGCATTCTTAAGGCAGAATGCTAAATAAAGTGGCATTCTAGGGGTTAAAAATAATTTTAAAAAAACTTACCTTGTCCACTTGATCGCTCAGCCGGTGTCTTCCTTCTTCTTCTTCTTCTTTCAGGACCTGCAAAAGGACCTGTGGTGACGTCACCGTGCTCACCACGTGGTAAGCGCGATGACGTCGAACGCAGGTCCTTACACCATGCCGGACAATATAACCCCTGCGACATGCTGTACAATATCAGTATATACACAGTAGAGGTATAATGTATATTGTCTGGCAAAGTGTATGCATATACCCACACACATACATACACACACACACACACACATACCAAACACATAAAAACTTACAGTTACTTGTCCCTTGTCCTGACGTCACTCTGGAGGGGACTGTGCCTTGGTCTTCTTCTTTCCCCTCTTTTGCCGCGCTGTACAGGTCCTTCCTTGTCCAGTAGCAGCAGCGCGGCATGAGGGAGGAGGAGGGCCAGCTGGGAGCACACAGGAACATCCTGAGAGTGTCAGGATGTTAGGGTAAAAGTCCGGGTTGCAGCGGTGAGCGGAGATGAGCGGGCCAGGAGAGGCCTGGAGCGCAGGCAATGCGGGACGCACGGGACGGGACGCATCTTAATGATGCAGAGTAGGGGGCGGGGACTCCGTGCGCTCCAGGCCCCCCCTGTGCCGCGGGCCCCATAGCAGTGGCATGGTCTGCCTATATGGGCGGTACGCCACTGTGTAGGAGTAGTGGATGCTTGGAACAAACTTCCAGCAGGTATGGTTGAAAAATCAACAGTAAATGAATTAAACATGCCAGGGATACACATACATCTATCCCAGGATACAAATAAAAAGGAAATAACATAAGAATAAACTAGATGGACCATGTGGTCTTTTTCTACTGTCATTCTTCTATGTTTCTATGTTGACAAATTTCATTTTCTCCAACAGGAACCATGCAGACGTTTTATTAAATTGTGCTCACTCTTGACCTGCACTGATACACTTAAGAATTGCACGGCAATTTTGCAAACTGTTAGATTAAAATACAGTACTTTTTACATTCTGGAAACTATCCATGACTTGTTACTAAATGTCGTATCCCCAAAAGCTTTCAGTCTGGTGCTACGACCTAAAGCTGAAACACATGCAAACAGTTCAGAGTTGGGCTTTAAACTCCACTGTTTCTGCAGAAGGTCTCAAGTTCACATTAAAAAGATAGAACGTAGGACATTTGTTATCCTAACAAATCCTGGAAAGATTTTAGGAATTTACTAAACCATCCATACTTATTATGACTTGTTCAAAACCTTATGTAAATTCAGTGACACTTTGGCGTTGTTATAATCAGGGGCGCACCCACAGTGGGGGTCCAGCGGGTCTGGACCCCCCCTAGAGCGATAAAGAAATTTTTTTTTTTTAATGCTTCAGGGCCGCACCGCAATCGCCACAGGCGGCGCGGCCCTGATCCTTACTGCGGGCGGCGGCAGGCGGCAGCGCTATGGAGGAGAGGGGAGAGAGGTTTTTCTCCTACCTCTCCTCTGCGCTGCTACAATCTTCTATATGATTGGTGGAGAAGCAGAGGGCGGAAGCTGCTTCTCCACCAATAATTTCAAGCACAGAGCCCGGCGCTGCAGAGCCCATGTGACTCTGCCAGTCCTTCCCCGAGTTCCCCCGGCCGGTCCCGCCATCACACCTCGCTCCAGCCGACCCAGCACAGCCATCCAGCTGGTCGACCGACCTCCTGCTGGAGCAAGAAAAAATGGTAAGTCTCACTCAGTCTGTGCCCCCCCCGCCTTGTATTGTGCCCTCCCTGCCCTGTATTGTGCCCTCCCTGCCCTGTATTGTGCCCCCCCTGCCCTGTATTGTGCCCTCCCTGCCTTGTATTGTGCCCTCCCTGCCCTGTATTGTGCCCCCTGCCTTGTATTGTGCCCCCTGCCTTGTATTGTGCCCCCCCTGCCCTGTATTGTGCCCCCCCCGGCCTGTACCGTGCCCCCCTGGCCTGTACCGTGCCTCCCTGTCCTCTACCGTGCCCTCTGCCCTGTACTGTGCCCTCTGCCCTGTACTGTGCCCTCTGCCCTGTACCGTGCCCTCTGCCCTGTAACGTGCCTCCTTCCCTGTAACGTGCCTCCTGCCCTGTACCGTGCTTTCTGCCCTGTAACTTGCCTCCTGCCCTGTACCGTGCCTCCCTGTCCTCTACCGTGCCCCCTGCCCTGTAACGTGCCTCCTGCCCTGTAACGTGCCTCCTGCCCTGTACCGTGCCCCCCTGGCCTGTACCGTGCCCCCTGCCCTGTACCGTGCCCCCTGCCCTGTACCATGCTTTCTGCCCTGTACTTTGCCTCCCTGCCCTGTACCGTGTCCCCTGCCCTGTACCGTGCCTCCTGCCCTGTACCATGCTTTCTGCCCTGTACCTTGCCCCCTGCCCTGTACCATGCTTTCTGCCCTGTACCTTGCCCCCTTCCCTGTACCTTGCCCCCTGCCCTGTACCGTGCCCCCTGCCCTGTAACGTGCCTCCTTCCCTGTAACTTGCCCCCTGCCCTGTACCATGCTTTCTGCCCTGTACCTTGCCCCCTGCCCTGTACCATGCCCTCCTGCCCTGTACCGTGCCCCCCTGGCCTGTACCGTGCCCCCCTGGCCTGTACCGTGCCTCCCTGTCCTCTACCGTGCCCTCTGCCCTGTACTGTGCCCTCTGCCCTGTACTGTGCCCTCTGCCCTGTACCGTGCCCTCTGCCCTGTACCATGCCTCCCTGTCCTCTACCATGCCCCCTGCCCTGTACCGTGCCCCCTGCCCTGTAACGTGCCTCCTTCCCTGTAACGTGCCTCCTGCCCTGTACCGTGCTTTCTGCCCTGTAACTTGCCTCCTGCCCTGTACCGTGCCTCCCTGTCCTCTACCGTGCCCCCTGCCCTGTAACGTGCCTCCTGCCCTGTAACGTGCCTCCTGCCCTGTACCGTGCCCCCCTGGCCTGTACCGTGCCCCCTGCCCTGTACCGTGCCCCCTGCCCTGTACCATGCTTTCTGCCCTGTACCTTGCCCCCTGCCCTGTACCGTGCCCTCCTGCCCTGTACCGTGCCCCCCTTGCCTGTACCATGCCCCCCTGGCCTGTACCATGCCCCCCTGGCCTGTACCGTGCCTCCCTGTCCTCTACCGTGCCCCCTGCCCTGTACCGTGCCTCCTGCCCTGTACCATGCTTTCTGCCCTGTACTTTGCCTCCCTGCCCTGTACCGTGTCCCCTGCCCTGTACCGTGCCTCCTGCCCTGTACCATGCTTTCTGCCCTGTACCTTGCCCCCTGCCCTGTACCATGCTTTCTGCCCTGTACCTTGCCCCCTTCCCTGTACCTTGCCCCCTGCCCTGTACCGTGCCCCCTGCCCTGTAACGTGCCTCCTTCCCTGTAACTTGCCCCCTGCCCTGTACCATGCTTTCTGCCCTGTACCTTGCCCCCTGCCCTGTACCATGCCCTCCTGCCCTGTACCGTGCCCCCCTGGCCTGTACCGTGCCTCCCTGTCCTGTACCGTGCCCCCTGCCCTGTACTGTGCCATTTCTTTACTGGCATTTGGCACTATATTGGCATAATTTGGGGGCACTATGGGGGCATCTGGTGGCTCTAAAGGGGCATTTTGTTTACTGGCACATTATAGGGGGCACGATAGAGGAGATTGGCACTATGGGGCATGTGGTGGCACTATAGGGGCCTAATTTGGGGGCATCTGGTGGCTCTAAAGAGTCACTTTTTTACTGCCACATTATGGGGGGGCACTATGGCATCTGGCACTAAGGGGTAATTTTTTTCTGTCACATTATGGGAGGTACTATAGGGCAGAGCAGCACTATAGGGGCATCATTTGCAGGCACTATGGGGTCATCTGGTGGCTCTAAAGGGGCATTATTTACTGGTAAATTATAGGGGGCACTATGGCATCTGGCACTAAGTGGGCAATTTTTACTGGCACGTTATGGGGGAGAGGAGCACTATAAGGGATGTGAAGGGCAGTAAGAAGGGGCATATTATGGGGAACACTATGGGGGAGAGGAGCACTATGAGGGCATTTACTGGGGCACTATATAGGGGTATTTTATACTGGTATACATTATGGGGACATTAGCTCAACTGCGGGCACTAAGCTGGGGTGTTACTGTGAGCTTTACTACTACTGGGGGGCTATGGGGAACATGATGTCTAGTATGGGCACTATGGGGACATCATTACTACTAAGTGTGGTCTAGCAGATAATTATTTCTATTGGTGGGATTTTGGGGAGCACTGTTACTTTTGGGGGGCACCCTGGCATAATATCATTAGTGTAGGTGCAGTTATTTTTTAGAGCACTGTGTGCCAATAACTGTTGTAGGGGGCACTATCTGTGTGGTAGTAGTATTTTTCAGGGGACAGTTTCTGCAGTATAGTATTGGGGGAGCACAGCGGGCACAGTATTGGGGGTGGCAGGATGAGGTGTTCAGAAGATGAAAAGATGATAGAAATGTGGGAAACTAATGTCTGTTTGTATCTCTGCAGAGACGAGAGATGGCTGAAAAATCTTCATGGCGTTCTGGTCCGAATGGAGAAGATGAGGAAAGAGAACGTCTACAACAAAGGTGACATCACTGGATGTAAGAGGTATGGGGCGCTGTGTAGGAGAGGAGATGCTCCGGCTCCTCCCTCTGCCATTTACAGAAGGAGGATTCAGAGCTGGGTGAGGATGACCAAAGGGGGTCAGCAGGGCACAGGCAGGTGGCAGATGGTGGGGGGGGACGCACAGGCTTTGAGCAGGATCTGGGGAGGGAGGAGAGCGGAGGATCTTCCTGGCTGTAGCCTGCTGTTGCATATTGTATAATGTAAAGCAGGCAGTGCAGCCAGGACACGTCCTCCCCTCTCCATATGATGTATAGAACTGGGCCTCAACCATATTTCAGCTGTAGTGTTTGTTGGGAGTGGCCTATTAGATATGGGAGGGGCTTATAATAATGGGCGGGGCCTATTTCACGCGCCGCACTTTTCTCTTGCAGTAGTATGTTTGATATATGGGCGTGTCGCAAAAATAGCCCTGCCCACGAGACGCCACACCCCCTTTTCCTTTTTGGACCCCCCCCTAGAAAAAATTCCTGGGTGCTCCCCTGGTTATAATGGTTTGTATATGTTACTTATGCTCCTCATGGACATCAGGCTGTCTGTACATTAAGAAAATAAGATCTAGATTAAAGTTCACTTTGATGCACAGCTGTGTTTTTGCCCAAGAACTTTTCCTGCCAAAGAGGCAATAATGTATGAATGCATAAATCCGTCTCTGACTACAGCAGCTCACACATGGTACAACCAGTACATAATGCTGGTGTCTTAGCGTACACACTCAGTATGTTGTGTAAGAGCTGTGTGACTTGTGGAGTCAATCTCCATCCAAGTTAGCATACAAAAGTTGGGATGGGTTCTAAAACTTCAGTAGAGCAGTTCAAGAGAATGAAATAGTCCAAAGTCTAAACATTATTGGATAGAGTGGAACAATGGGACATTTATTATCTCTCTACACAAGTTTTTGGGTGAAAAAAGTCCCAAAAATGTTTTTCACAAGTGGATCAGGTTTTACACCATCCTCTACACAAGGGAATTTGGGGAGGGTGGGGAAGGAGTGGGCTAGCAGGTCCATCACAGTGATCTTTATTGACGCCAGTTTTTTTGTGTAAATGATGACTGAAATCTACGGCAGCTCAGAGCTACCATTTAAGTTTAGGTGCATGGACTGCCTGAGGATCCTCCTAATTTATTATATGACAAAGCCTACACCTCGCCATAAATTATGCACATCTGCCAGCAACGCACAGGACATCAACACCAGAGCAGCACACACTGCTCCCCCCCAATTCTCCCCCAATACCTTTTAGGGTACACAGTATGTTAGGTTAAAAAAGGCACTCCCAAGCTGAGCGACTCACATCCAGAATACACTACAAGGGAAAGTGGTATCCATATAGCTCAAGGTTTCTGACACATATACAAACTTCTGAAAATTAGTCTTCAGCATTCTAGTCATGGTTATTAACAGGACAACATAGTTGAAATATATCCTGATAAGAAAGTAACATTTTTTTTCCAAATACAAATGGAACAGTAAAAAGTGGATTACGCAATAAACATATGAAGCATGTGGAGTATGGAATGTGGCCCCAATATGAAGCCTCAGGGGCTTTGTTTAACCAGTTGCAGACTGGCCATTTACTATCCACATCCAGGCAACCAGCATGTAACCCTGCATTTCTGAACAACTGCACAGAGATTGTCAGGGCTGTGGAGTTGGAGTCGTGGAGTCCGAGTCTTTATAAAATGGCCTGACTCAGACTCCAAAAATATATAATAAATTGGTACAGTGAGTTTAATCCAGTATGTGCTGAATATATTTTATTAAGAATTTGGGAAAATGATGAAATGTCCTATAATGTCTGTTCTATTCCTGATCTAAGGATCTAGGCTTTTAGTTGAGATGAATGTGTGCTGCACTTTATGTAGATGCTCAGAAGTGAAGCTCCTCCGCTACAGATCAGAGGAAAAAGGCACTGGGAAGGAATGGCTGCACTCATCTCAGATCCGCTAGAGAAAACAGGATTAAAGAGGTTTTGTCACTAGTTACAAAGAGTAGCTTTCACCATAAAGGGACAGTTAAAAGAAGACATTTTCTAAACACATTGGTCAGTCATGAACTGTAGACAGTTCAGCAGGTCTCTCACTGCACACAGGTTTCTATGGTAACCTGCAGACCAGAAAGACTGTTATCTGATTGGCTGAGAGCTGGAGTGACCTCACCCCCACGGAATCATGGGACTGAGCTCTGAGTGATTACCTGCAGAAAGCAAAAGGTCCAAGTGTTGTAAGGACTGAGAAGCATGGCTTTACCTGTAATTGTGTTAGAGATCGCAATCTCCTGCTCTGTCAGAGGACGTTAATATATGCTAATAACTGCTGGAGACCCCCCCCCCCACACACACACACACACACACACACAGCCTGAGGAGACAGAGTGAGTGCACACTACCTATCAGCCAGTGAATCAACCTGCTGAGAAAACCCCTTTAAGGCAAGTACTTCTTAGTATATCTAAACTTTCAATAAACTGGGCATAAATCACTTGTCCAGTGCATGTTCTCTCTGTGTGCTTTCCTCTGAGCTCATGTTTGGAGAGGTTAGCTGCTCTGATGGCTTCTATATGCTATACATAGAATATAAGGGGAAAAACTGTTTTCTAACATATCAAATTCAGAAATACAGAAACACACATGTGAAAAAGTACTCTAGGTAGGAAGCCATTGCCAAGCCTTTGTTATCTAGCACTGCTAGTAGTAGTTTCACTTTCTAGACTGTGAAGCAGACTGTGAAGCAGTATGATGTAAAACATCTCAGGCCTTATGGATGAAAACTGTCCCATAGAAACCAATCAAAGCTCCCCTTTCATTTCATATAGTGCTCGGAAGAAATGAAAGGGGAGCTCTAATTGGTTGCTATAGACAACAAAGAAAGTCTCAGACCTAGACAGTTTTCATACATCAGGCCCTTAGGCTTCATTCACACGACCGTATTTTGTTTCCGTGTCCGTTCCATTTTTTTTTGCGGACCATATGCGGAACCATTCATTTCAATGGGTCCGCAAAAAAAATGGAAGGTAAAAGATAGAACATGTCCTATTCTTGTCCGTTTTCCTGACAAGGATTGGCATTGTTACAATGGATCTGCAAAAAAAAAAAAAGGAAAAACGGATGCCATACGGAACATCATCCGTTTTTTTGGCGGATCCGCAATTTCCGGCACTCAAAACACATATGGACGTGTGAATGAAGCCTTTGTGAGCTGTACCCAGAGAAAAGCCTGATACTGAAAGTTCAGAGTAATGATATCTAGTAAAACAAATATTACAAACTTTTTTTTGTTATGACATATCTGTACTATTGATTTATGCAAAGTTTGTTTAAAGTTATCGCTCAAACATGTGCCATGTTTGAGAGAGTCGGAGTCGGATTGGGAGTCGGAGTTAGAGGAAATTGAGGAGTTGGAGTGGAAGTTGGAGTCGGGGCTTTGGCTTACCGACTCCACAGCCCAGGAGATTGTACAGCTACAGGGTTGGGGAGCAGGCTTCCCAAAGAGGATATTTTCATAGAGACAGATTTTTAGTGTCTTTGCCTACTCCAATGCTGTATACACAAGACTTAACGAGTGTTGTATATACAGATCAGTAAGTGGCAATAGTACTAGATCAACTACTAAGTCTTGGCAGAACCAGATCAGCTCTGCAGTGAGGCTCCATAACCTTATAAAAACAACTTAACGTGAATAATTAAAAAAAAAATTGTCGCACTTTGTTCTATTACAAAAAGTCACATTAATAAGTGCGTAAAACATACTTTTTCATGTTGCCAGGTATAAAAAAAATAAAAACAAAATTTACCACCGAAAAAGACACAAAAATAATTAACTGAACGGAAAAAAAGTTATAAATTGTTATTACATGGGGAATTCATGAAGTTATTTACACAGGCATGTCAAGAGTGGCGAAAGGTCCTCTTTAACATGATGCACATCCAACCATGTGATAACAAACTTATCTAAGCATGTGATAACATTTTAAAATTGAAAATGACTTCATCCCCCCTTCCGCCTAGCAGTGTTCCCAGAGACGTCATCAGCACTAATAGGTGGGCTTTAGCGCTGCCCTAGTCTGTAAAAGAGGCTAGGGCAGTGCTGGTGACATCCCTGGCAATACTGCTAGGAGGAGGCCTCCGCCTAGCAGTGCAAAAATGTAAACAAAAAAGCCCTTTGCCCTGCGTGATACAGCACCGGACAAGGGAGAGCATCAGAGCATGAAATGATCTGATGCTTATCTCAGAGGGGTTGTCTGGGTGAAAAAGGAGATATTGCAGCAACCGGATCTCAGTCGAGAACAACACCACACACAACAAAGTAAGCAGAAAGTATAAACCGCAAGAAAAACTGGGAGAGGAAGGAATAAATAGGGGAAAGATAATCACCACAGCCACAACAGCTGAGGGGAAGGGGTGTGGTAAACAGCAACTAAACCAAGAGGAAAACATGTCAAAATTATGTCACTTTTGAAAGCCCAGCCAAACTCCTGCAACCTGATGCAGGAACCTTCGTGACACTATCACTTCCAAAATATGCATAAGAATTGATATCTCATAAGACATGTATTAACCCCTTCCAGCACCACAACATAACAGTATGTCATGATGAACGATAAGTTGGTCATTTATCAAATTATTGTAACGTAAGCAGCAACCAATCAGATTCAACCTTTCATTTTCCAAAAGAACTGTGAAAAATGAAAGGTGGAATCTGATTGGTTGCTATGGACAACTAAGTCACTTCTACTTTACACCAGTTTGCTAAATCTCCCCCTAAGTTTATGCAGCTCGATGTACAGTTATGTCACAGGGATAGAGCGGGCACAGCAGTCTTGCCCATGCCATCGGCAGTGGGAGCAAGTTGTAATATACAATTAGGCGCCCACTGCAACATCCAAAATTGGAGCTAGCTTTGATCCTGACCGTTCAATCCCTTAGATGCCGCAGTCAATAGTGACTACAGCATCTAAGTACTTTGGCAAAGGGAGGGAACTCATGGGATGCGAAGGGGTTTCCATCATAGCTGGTGGCCTAAAAAGGCCAGGTAAATAGGCTGTTAGTAGTATACTGACTAGCAGAGATAATACACTGCCCTACGTAAGTTATGCAGTGTATTATCTATGTAATAAAATAATCACAGGTGTAAGTCCCCTAGTGTAACTAATTAATATGGCAATAAATACCGTATTTTTCGCTTTATAAGACGCACTTTTTCCCCCCCAAAATCAGGGGGAAAATTGCTGTGCGTCTTATAAAGCGAATACAAGTGAGCGCTTCCATTATGGAAACGCTCACTAGTATGTATTAGGTGTCGGGACCCCCATCAGACCTCAGATCAGCCCACCCAGCCCCATAATTATAAAATAAAAAACTCTCTCCTGCGCCGCAGTCCCGCTCTGGGTCCGGTGCTCCTCTGTCTTCTCCGGGCCGGCTCTGCACTGTCCTGACCACGAATAGCGTCAGGACGTAGTGCGCGCACTATGACCTGATGCTGCACGCAGTCAGGTGACAGTGCAGCGCCGGCTGGAGAAGACACAGGAGCGCCGGACCCAGAGCGGAGCCGCGGCACAGGAGAGGTGAGAGAGTTTTTTATTTTATCCTTATGGGGCTGGGTGGGCTGATCTGAGGTCTGATGGGGGCACAGTCGGCTAATATGGGGGCTGATGGGCTGATCTGAGGTCTGATGGGGGTAAAGTGGGCTGATATGGGGGCTGATCTGAGGTCTGATGGGGCAGAGTGGGCTGATATTGGGGGCACAGTGGACTGATATGGGGGGCATAGTGGGCTGATCTAAGGTCTGATGGGGGTACAATGGGCAGATATGGGGGCATAGTGGGCTGATCTGGGGTCTGATGGGGGCAGAGTGCACTGATATGGGGGCACAGTGGGGTGATATGGGGGCATAGTGGGCTGATCTGAGGTCTGATGGGGGTACAGTGGGCTGATATGGGGGCATAGTGGGCTGATCTGAGGTCTGATGGGGGCACAGTGGGCTGATATGGGGGCTGATGGGGTTCTGACAGAGGGCTGATATGGGGTCACAGTGGGGTGATATGGGGGCTGATCTGAGGTCTGATGGGGGCACAGTGGGCTGATATAGGGGCTGATGGGCTGATCTGAGGGCTGATGGGGTTCTGTCATGGAGGGCTGATATGGGGGTCTGATGTGATGTCCTGAAATTTATGGGGGGTCTGATATGAGGTGTGATGAAAAATATTTTTTTCTTATTTTCCTACTCTAAAATCTGGGGTGCATCTTATCATCAGGTGCGTCTTATAAAGCGAACAATACGGTAAATATATCGGTGAAAAGGAGTCAGTAACAACCTATCCTATAAAGTTATTGTGTCATTTAATCCCCATGGTAAACATTGTAAAAAAAAAAAAAAAAATGCTAAAATTTAGATGTCTACGATATTTATACATACTCTGCTTAGAAGCCCTGGGCAGATAGGTGGGAGTGTACAGTCTAAACGAGAGTGGCTGCCTCCTATAGACTCTGCACTCCAGCCAATCTGCCCAATGCTTTTAAGCAGAGGATGATATAGCTGGATCATATACTGTCCAGAAATTTGTTGTCATTTTGTTGTCAGGTCGTTGGTAGATGGGCCCAACGTAATTTTCATCTAAATTATGTGCAAACATCTTTCATTTTTAATGAATAGTAAGTATGTATAGCAGGAATCCAATTCAGATTAACCCATCTTTCTTCGTCAGCATGTGTCTTTGTGCATGGAACAGTGTGCTGCTACATATAGTTGCTTTTGCACGTTTGCCATTGTGGTGCCTGTGTTTTATTTAATATTGTTTAGATGTACGAGTTTTTTTGCCTTGACCTGTAGAATAAAGTTAACATGTCAATTGTACTACATGGCGAATGCTGAGAAAAAAAACCCGCAGATGTGCTGGTTTTTTAGTTTATTCTGCCTCTCATAAAATGGAATAAAACGTGATCAAAAAGACCAAAGCAAAAATTGTGCCAATGAAAACTACAGCTAGGCCTGCCAAAAACACAAGCCCTCACACAGCTCCATTGACAAAAACATTAAAATCATATAGCTATCAGAATACAGATGATTTTTAAGTTTATTTATTGTGCAAATGTAGAAAAACTATATGCATTTGCTGTATACATGCAGTAATCATGAATAAAAAATAATGAACAGAATAAAGGTAATATATGCCACATCGTGAACAAACAAAAACAGTGATGGAATTGCAGTTTTGTGCCATTCCCACCAGAAAGAGTTAATAAAAGATAATAAATTAGTTATATGTACCCAAAATGGTGCCATTGAAAAACTTGTCACATAACAAAAGAAGCCTCATATCTATGCTGATGGAAAGATAAGTGTTACAGCTCTTGGAGTGAAATGATGGGGAAAAAACACTTCTAAAATAACCTGGCCCTCAAGGAGATAAATTATGCTGTAGCCTATAACAATCCTGAAAATAGACCTCCAACTTTATGCCGCAAATTTGGCCATACAATATCATTGAACTCCCCCAACTATTGGAGTCTTACATCTCAACATCTCCTCAAATAAAGATCTCAATGTGACATTCTGTATATTATAGCTATTGCTCATCATTGATGTTATTCTTGGGTCATTTAATGCAATCCACACTTACAACACTAGACAGCATTATTTATTACTTCACTCCTGGTATTGACAATCCCAAAAAGGTGTACATCAGAAGCAAAAATAAAGAGAGGCATGTATCAAAATCTGTGCAAAAGCAACTATATTTTTAAAGTGTCAAAAAAGGGGACATCATGTGGGTGGGAAGGGGTTGGGCCGGTAGGCCTGGCATATTTATCTCAATTCATGCCATTTTTCTGGAATGAATTAAGAAAGAAATCTACGGCAGCTAGGAGGCCCCTCTATAAATTTGGCGCGCCGTCTGGCTGCACAGGGGGAATCACAAGGTCCCCCAAAGTGTCTACCATTTTATTATTTCTGTATATTATTGCAAAAACTTTACTGATTAGCTTCTGATACAGGCAAATAATTCCCACTGCCCTTAGTCTTTTTTCTTCTGGAAAAATACCACAGAAACACACAATGGGAAACACCACTTGGGGTTCTTCAACATTTTTCTTCTTCTGGAAAAATACCACACAAAAACACAATAGAAAACACCACTTGGGGTTCTTCAACATTTATGCCCTGGAACTATTCTTACTATTATGATTGTTACCCAGAAAAGTCTAAAAATTTTGAAGCCATTTGGACAAGTGGTCAAGGAGAATGTCAGAAGATTGTGTATAATTATAAAGAGTTGTCTAAATCAAGGGTGAAAAGTTTCTTTAGTTCAAGTAATGATAATTTTAGATCATTCGAAACCATTCATCTTTCCTCCAAATGATCACAATTTAGCAATTTGAAAGGAAAAAGTAAAAAAAAAAGATGATGATAATTACCACATACTATTTTAAGACATCGTCCATGCCCTGTCCTACATTTCTAAGTAATCAAGTAATTTACAGTTCTGCTAGAAATAAGTGCATGGCTTTTACTAGATTATACAATCAAGCTCTAAAAGGTTTAAGATATATGGACAAGGAGAAAAGGATACCCACAAAAGAGCTGTGTGTTTTAAACAGAGGAAAAAAAAAACATCACTAATGAAATATGGTGGAAGTGAATATAACACTGTAATACATAATATTCATTGCCAATAGGTGTTTATAAATCTGAAGAGATGTTTCATTCCTAGAGCATAAGTAACTTTAATCTGTATCAGATTTACAATGCCAGTTTAAGAAAGTAATTCACAAAGTTCCAAGGGCTTCAATGTTTTAAATAGTATCTAAAGTAAAAAAAAACAAAACAAAAAACAGCACATTCTGGACCAAAAATATGACAGAATCTGTCATATTACATCCATTCCAGTTGTGGGGATGTTAGCTCGGTAGAGTGTGGGTTTTGTGGTGTGAACAACAGTCAGAGTCCCAGACACAAGATAAAGTCCAAATATAGGCTTGGCCTGCGTTTATTAGCAAGTTCAAAACAAACAAAATGCAGCCTTTGTTTCAGGCATAAACAAAATAAACCCTGCTTGTCCAACACTAACTAAACATAAGATAGTTTCCTCACTATACGTGCGACTAGCTACAACCGCACGAACAAAAACATATCACACAGTAAACAAAAGCATATACCCCAGGTCAGTCCACAAGTTTTACCTTTGACAGGTTAAAAAATCTCCTGCAGCCAGCAGCCTTCAGCAATCCTAGCTGCGCCCAGCCTCACTCTGTCTGCAGACCTTGCAGGCTTTATGGACCTGCTAATGGTCCAGCCTCAGCACCTGTGGTGCCTGACTCCAAACAATAAGACCCGGAGTGGAGAAAGTGGGATGGATGGCCCCACTGCCAAACCTGTCATCCATCCCAAAAAAAACAGGCCTTTGCTGGAGACCATATCACACTTTCCTGGTTTTCTCATGTCTCCTGGTGGGAGACATGAACTTCCCTCAGTCCTAGTAGGCATAATAGCTGAACCCAGGAGAAATATACCGACCATCTAAGATTAACCCCTTCAGTGTCTCCATGTAACAATGTTTCTCACTCATTCTATAAAGCACATTGAATTGTGCTGATAATTAATCTGATGGTATGTCCTCACCTATGCACTTGTGCATCAGAAATCTACTAAATTTCAATATGATCATAGAATTACTACCTGGATCTTATTAAAAACTCTTTAGAGGGAATGTATCATGTACATATCTGTGCACTTAAAGGGAACCTGTCAGCTCTGAAACACCCTCCAAACTACAGTAAGCGTTGTATCGTGTAAGTGACGTTGAGTTCGGTTATGTAATTTTTATCTTCATACTCACTTCCATTCTGATGTTGTGGTCTCACAAACCAGCAGTAAAATGCACTCAGTGGACTCCGATGCTCACTCACATAATGGAGAGGACTCAAAGAAGAGTCCTCTCAATGCATTTTACTGCTGGTTCGTGGGAGCACAGCGTCGGAATGGAAGTGAGTATGAAGATAAAACTTACATATTCGGATTCAGCATCACTTACACTATACAACGCTTACTCTAGTTCAGGGGGTGTTTTGGAGCTGACAGGTTCCCTTTAAGCTTTTTTATTTTCTACATTGTTTATTTCCTGTACATGCCTAATGGGGTGGGCATGTTGAGTGAGTTCCTACTTTGCTTTGTGAACAGCATTCAGAGATGTGCTTTACAGCAGCCATATGGACCAAGGGAACTGCCACGTGGACCACAGTAACCTGTATTCTGGAGATTACACATTGACTTTTATGGGACAGTATTCTAGATATGTTCTGTGACTTGTTAAGAAATCCCATTGCAGGCATGGGTAAGAGGTAAGCCCTGTCTGTCATCAATTTCAACAGTTTACTCTTGTGTTATCTGCCTCCAGCTTTATAATAGAGGTGTTACCTTTGACTGTAATGCTGCCAGTGATAATGAGATGACTACTGAGAAGTGATATCTACAAAATAGCAAGTGTCTTCAATATTCCAGTTTGTGGAAAAATATGTTTAACATAAAAAATGGTTTACAGAGGTATACTGTGCCATTGAAATAAAAACAACACAAACTTTAACCTATAACTAGATGTTATAGCTGGAAAAAAACACATTCTCATATTTTACCGAAGTCAAATGTCCAACTTTTTTTTTAACATATTCCATTTTATGTGAAAGAAATGAAAGCCAAACATGCAAATCATTTATCACTTCTCTATCTCCTATTTCTGTGGCAAAGGCTTTCTTCCTTTTCATGCATCCTGACTGCAGGTCGTCTTTCAATTCCTTATGTCTTTGATGACCTCCCTTCTCAAATCTATCAGCATGGTGCAATCTTTTATCATATAGTGTACTGAAGTACATCTAGTTCACATATACAGACTTTAACCATTGAGGTTATATGGGAACTGTCCAGAATAATCATTCTTATTCTTATCTGCAAGTTTAAAACCCAAGGTCAAATCAAAGAAAACGTCACCATTTTATCATTTACATATACAATGTAAAGTTAAATGTAGAAGTAAATTTCAACATGTACTATAAAGTATTACTGATGCTGCTAATTCCAACAGTCTTCCAAATCAAAAGTATATATTTCACACATTGGAAGTAAAATTTTATAAAACATGTACAATGCCCACCCTTACTTTGTCCATTCTATTCATTTTGGACTGAAGTTCATTTTTGGTAATTGGTTTATATTAAGATTTTTTAACAGTTTTTCTTCTACCGTTTTTACATTTAGTGAGTCTTAAGACTATTGCTTCCCCCTTCTCAGTGAATTTGTCAGTGAGCAGCCCACAGTATGATCTGTAGCCCTTATCTCTGAACTCCTGACAGCTCATAAACTGATAAACATTTAGCTATAATGAGTGTTTATGAGCTGTTCGGAAAGTACAGATAAGGGCTAGTGATCAAATCATCAGAGTTGTTCTCTGATGGATTCACAAGAAAGCAAAAAGCAACAGTCTGCAGATGCATTGAAAGTGAAAGTGTTATTTTTTTATTTTTTATTTTATAAAGGCCAACTGAATAAATTGATTTTTGGCCCAAAATTAGTAGAATTCAATGATTTAAAAAATGTCCCCAAAAGGTGTCCATAACCTTTAAAGATTCCAATTTATCCAATGCATAAAACCCTTTACATGCTGCAACTCAGTGCACAACCAGTAGCTGGCCACAAATAGAAACCTATAGCAAAAAGAACTCCCAACAGAGTGTCACAAAATCATGTTTTTTTGGTCATCTTACACCACTCATCTTGACATATGTTGAGCCCAGAGGAAAGGTAAGGAAGGACATAACTGTACAGTCCAATTAGCTAAATGTACTCTTCCTTGAGAGACTGCATGAAAATATTTACATAATAGGCTGCCATACACAAACCTATTATCCACAGAGTTTTTGTCACTCTCCTCCCCATTGTTAGATACTATTTTCACATTTACTAGTTTACTGGAAATAAATAAATAAACAAAACTTATCATGACAGGTATGGTTTACTTCAAAATTATTTAGTATTTGATATTCTTTGAACAAAATGGAGAAGGCTACCAACCATATAGGAAAGGTAGCATATTATAGTGCAGGATGAGCTGGGCAGATTGATATATAGTTTTGTGTGAAATGATCAAGTACAAACTGTATTTCATTCCTACTGCTTCTCATACTGGGTTTTGAGGTCAAAGAGTCGGTCCTATCAGTGATTGACATCCAGAAATCCAGAATGTGCAGGAATTTAAATTAATGAAATATAGGATATACTGAATATTTTACAACGAAGCTATACATCAAGCTGCTCTGCTCTTCCTGCTCTATAACATGCTGCCTGCAGCTCAGACACTACGTTTGTTAAGTGGTTCCCTTCAAAGTTGCAATTATACAGGTTTCCAATATATATTTTATTAGAGTTCTGTGCCATTTTCTATATCACTCAAGCTGCACCCCTTTCTTCAGAGAGCCTTCCGTCCCATCAATCTGGTGACTGTGTTGACAAGATGGCTGCAGATGGAGGACCATTTGACCAAATATGTAATTCAGCTTTCTCCACTTGCACCTGCCATCAGCAAATGTAGCTCCTGGGTGTCATTCTTAGTCACATACCCTCTCAAAACTGCTGCCATCTTATGACTGTAACTACAGTGCAGATGGAAGGAAAGGCTTACCTAACATGGTGTATGGATTTAGTAATAAAGAAAATGGTCCAGAGCATCAATAAAGGATATAGTGGTAAGTTGCATAAATGCATCTTTAAAACACATTTGCTAAGATTAGCTATAAAGATTTATTTTTCAGGTGTATTAAACATCTAAAATCACTTTAATAATGACTTTGGCTTTGCTTCTGGTTTTGCTTATGTTCCTGTTGTTCTACTTCCGGTTCTGACTCCTGGACCATCTTCTGATTACATCTCCATCTCATCTGCTGTCCTGTCGCATACTGTTTTTCGGCTGATGATCCTTGGCTGTGTTCCTGAGTATGCAATAGTTCCATATGCGCACCTACTACTAACTGGTGACGGTGATGGCAAACCTTGGAATTTAACTAGGAAGACATGCATTTCTGTGCACCCCAGTATAGCCATCACTAAACCAATTTCAGTTTCTATGATCCATTTCTTTGGTGTGAAACATTAACTTTATTATATCAGTCATTAATATACAGTCATTATTACATGAATATTATACTCATTATAATTCATAATTACTGATGGAATCACAGTCTCTGCCAGACATAACAGAGTCTATTTCAAATTTCTCAGTTTCTTATTAGTGATTTCACAGCAAAACCCCTGACAAACCCATAGCAATATCCACTGAGGATTCTGCACAATATATTTTATGCAGCATATGGATGAGAATTGGTAAAATTGTACCCACTTTGCTGTTGCCACCTGCAATTCTGCGTTTGAAAATCTACATCATATCTGCTTTCTGTATATCTGCTGCGCCTTGTGCAAATACAAAATATGTTCTAATTTTATTCTGAGGGAAAATCTTACAGTGGATATCCCACTTGATAATGACATCAGCTTTTGTAAAGAACCCAAGTCCAGCTTACAGTTCCATTTTCACTTTGTAAAAATTGTTTCTGCATATATCACAAAGATTGTGTAATTGTAATGTTTCATGAATACTATTTCAGGCAGTAAATGTGCTACTTTATGGTCAATAGCTAGCCTATTATTCTTAGCTGATCCTTGCATGGCACAGACAAATTCATCCGGAAATCATAACAATAAAATGCATAAATATTAAAACTACAGTGTTTGACACAAAGCAGCCTCTAAAATACTTAAAGATATGAACATCATAAAACCAGTTTTCTTACTGCCGCCATGCAGCACACTCTCGGCTTTTATGTGTGCCCACTTTCAAATATCTTGAACATTTGTTTGTGGGTTTGATGGTATACCACATTCTTTGGACTATAAGAAGCACTGAACTATGTTCTTCATACCTCAGATCAGACCCCCAATCCTTATCAGACTCCCAAATCAAACGCCATTCTTTATCAGACCTCAGATCAGACGCCAAAAATAAGACCTACAAGCTCCATCAGACCTCAGATCCGACCCTCATCAGATCCCCAAGCTCCATTAGCCTCAGATCCGACCCTCATTAGATCCCCAAGCTCCATCAGACCTCAGATCTGACACTCATCAGAACCCAAGCTCCAACAGCATCAGATCAGATCCCCCAGCCTCCTGCTTGATGCCCTGCTAGAAAAATCTCACCCTAAGATACGGCATCATTGCTGACATTACATCTACAGGGCAGAGTCCAGGAGAATGAGCAGAACTCCGCCCTCAGAAGCAAGGTCATTGATCATGTTGTGTCTACAGGGCAGAGTCTTGCTACGCCTTAGAAGTAGATGTGATGTCACTCGGATAAGAAACCAACACAGTAGAAAATATCAGGTGACCACGATGGAGTGCAGGAAAACAGGGCATTACAGGTAAATCATCAATATTAGTAAATGACATTGTGGAGTTTTCTATCAATTGATGATGAAAATTGCAAAACCGGAGAACCCCTTCAAAGAGTCTATATGTTCTGTATACAGGCAGTAGATCTGCTGCAAAAATTTCTGCAACTACAAATCAGTTCAGTGCAGAAATGTCTGCAAAGAATCTGCCACATGTAAACATTGGATCCAAGAGAAGAGCAAATATGATATGTAGAGCAAATAAAAAGTTGTAATTGCTAAAAATGCAGGACTAATCTCTAAATGTAAATCAAAAGAAGCATAATGTTCTATCATAAAGGTACTGATTATCATTTTTGGTTAATTTAAAGGGAATCTGTCACCAGTTTTCTGCAGCTAGGTTCTAACATCTCCAGCAAATGCCAATGAGTCCCCATATTCATGAGCTTATAGCTCTTGCCACCCACCCGCCTGATTGACATTTTTTTTCCATATAAATCAGCAGCAGTTGGGGCGGGGAGAGCGGTAAGCTCATGAATATAGGGCTGGAGCTGTTTTAGCACAAGATTTTAGCAAAATGACTGGGTCAATTAAAGAAAGTGACCCAGCATTTCGCTAAGGGGATCTGTCACTAGTTTATGTTGACACCATAAAACTAGTGACGGATTCATTTTTTAAAATTTAATCTTTATTGGAAATTAGACATATACAATAAAAATACATACTGCTAAGTGTTATTTTATTTATTCTCTTCCTAAACCCAGTGAATAATTCCTAATTCTCTACCTCTAGCCATACCCACCCAGCCTATTCTTTCTGGACAGTTCAGGGTTACATAAAAATATATATATTGACAATTTACAATGGTAATAATTCAGTTTTTGCAGTGAAATGCTTTTGCTGTAACTGAACGGTATCTTGAGGTAATACAACACATTCACTAAAATGGGTATACAATGTGTTCAAAAATGCAAATATATTGATACACTTACAGTAAATTCGAAAAACAGGGCAATTGTTCAACATTTGCAGCAGAATCTATGCTATTGGAGTGCTGAAAATAAGCCTATACTAAAAAGAAAACTTGAATTCATCTATCTTTTTTTAAGTTGGCTGGCTGTCCTTATACAGAAAAAAAATTCTCCAATAAAACCTTAAATTCTATCCAATTATATCTCCCTAAAGATTGATGGCTTGTGTCTGTAATAGCTTTTTGTCAGAGGCAGCCAAGCCACATGCACTCAGGTCACAGAATCTATCTTGTTCTCAGCAACAGGATCTGCCTAAAGCCTGCTCTTAGGCCCCATTCACACGACCGTATATTTGCGGGCCCGCATTACTGAGCGCTCGGAACACGCGCCGTACGGCCCCATTGAAAATGCCTATACTTGTCCATGTGCACGGACAAGTATAGGACATGCTTCAAAAGAGCCACGGCACTGAGCTAGTTAGATAGAGGTGAATGGGGCAGCATCTATTCCCGCATTTTTGCAGATAGATACGGCCCCATTCATACGATCGTGTGAATGGGGCCTTAATCTGACTTTTTTAGCAGACAAATTTTTGTGAATCTCGTAACAAATCCATTTGTTTAGAATCAATTCACTCATCTCTAATATAAACGGTAAAATGGCATTCAAAAAACAGACTAGCAGCAAAAGTTCAAATGTGGTTTTTAATATAGTTTAATATTCCACTAAGATATTTAAAATGAATGGAAAACAATTTAAGTATTAGTAACAAAAGATAATGCTAATAGTGGAGCCAGGATTCAGACAGACAAAGTCCCCTGATACCAAATTAAAGGAACACTCCTGACAAAACTGATGTAAAGTATCATGCAGAGCACAAGGGACATGGAGGCAGGACATGACACAGCGATTTTCTCTCTGATGTTCTTTGGATTGCTGTGCCATGCGCCTTACAATTACAACTAGATATTTTTTTCTAATCTGCAAATTACTAGTAATTCATTCTTAGTTTCTATAAGGAATAATAAATGAATGGAACAACACTGGGTTATAAAAATAGATACTGCAGAATTGTTATTGCATGGGGAATACAAGTATAGGTGACAGTTCCTAATGATTGCTCCTAGACAAAATGAGCCAATATGACTAATGTTAGGTATTTGGGAATATATTTATAATGAAGTAATATTCAAGTATTTTCATTTTCTTAATTTGTATTTCTCATGCTTTTGGCTTGTGTTCTGTCCCCACTTTGTCCCTCATATGGTACTGCGTAGTCTGTCTGGTTCTGATCTCGGCTTATCTTCTGACCACTTTCTGTCTCTCATTTGGTACTGCATAGCCTGTCTGGTTCTGACCTATTTTTGTACAACGCTGGTATGGTGTTTGTCTCTTTTTGTTTGTTAGTCCGTCTCTGCACTTAATAAGCATAGGGACCATCAACCAGTTGCAGTCTAGCTATCTAAAGCTTGTTCTGCAAGTAGGTAGGGAAAGTGGGCTGGATTCTAGCCTTAGGGGGTCATTGTCCTTGTCTGTCCCTACCTACAGTCGTAACAACAAAGCTGACTAGGAAGATTGTCTGGGAGCTGGTGGGCGTCTGCCAATACAGTTATAATACATGAAATATATATTAAGATAGAAATACATTTCTTCACTCTGTTACTGTATATTAATCAGCGTGGCCAGCGGTGTCAGGGAGTTCTTCCCCTGTACTTCCAACATGCTGAGTAATGAACCAGCCACAGGGAGTGATGCCTATCTGAGTGGTAAGCGCTCACTACAGGCAATGCAGGAAGACAGAGGGAAGCTCCTCTACTGTACATTGGGACAGTAATACACTATAACTTGTATAGGTCAACTTGCCATTCATTTTATACTATGTAGTAGATTTATGAATGTGGTACAAACTGACATAAAAATTGATAAAGGGTCACTGACCTTTCAAAAAAATTTTGATATGTCATAGCATTATGTCTGAGTGGTGAGATCTCCACCAATCTCTAGCATGAGGAGAGAAAAGCACTTGTATAGCACATTGTTTCTCCTCACGGCAGGAGGAGAAAGAGTGCACTACATCACCACTTCTCTCTCCTCATTTTAGAAATCAGTGGAAAGCTCAGCAATCAGACCCCCACTGATGAAAACCTTTGATATGTTCATATGACACATTAAAAGTTTTGTGAAAGATCACTGACCCTTTAATGCATGTCAGAGCTGGTGAAGTCTGTGCCTGTTTTATAGTGGAAAATGTCTCAATTGCTAAAAAAAAAATAAGGATACAATATACAGATTTATGTGCCCTGCTACCAGTTTGTAATTACATTTCAAATAAATGCAAGTTGTTACATAGCACTAGAACTTTTTGCTGCAGATAGCTCAGTAACTGCAGAACCAAGAAGAATGATAATTAGAGATGAGTGAGCATGCTCGTCCGAGCTTGGTGCTCGTTCGAGTATTATGGTACTCGTAAGTACTCGCTGCTCGGACGAGTATCTCGCCATGATCGAGGAAATGGCAACTTCCGCATTGTGCATTTTTGGCACCTATAAACTCAGCCAATCACAAGCCAGGAGACTCTGCGGTACACCCAGCATCACGTGGGGCCCTTACATGTCGATAGCAGGGGTTGGCTGGCCTGATCAGGTGACCCTGGAATATACTAGTGACTGCCCGCGGTGCTCAGCTCAGAAGCTGTCTGGATGTCGTTAGGGATAGAGCTGCTGCGTTTCAGGGAAAGTGTTAGGGCCTGCATTTAGTTCTTTGTTAGGCAGGAGTGATCTCAAAAGAACCCAACAGCCCTTCTAAGGGCTACAAGACATTTTTTTTTGGTCTCCTGGCTGGGCTGGCTGGCTGGCACTAGTAGTGCAGCTATCGCCATATATAACCCTTTTTTTCAGTGATACAAATCCATTTCATACAGCAGTGTGGAACCATTCTGTGTGTAACAGTTCAGCTGTCCACTCACCACAAACCACAATCCATATTTTCTGCCCAGGTGACCCATACTGTACGTCACGTAATCAAATATGGTCTTTTGCTTTCACTGATACAGCTACATTAGAAAAATCTCTCTGCAACATTTGTCTGGGTTGCAATCAAAATAGCCACCGTCAGCAGGGGCTGAGTTTGCTCTCTGATAGTTTCTGCACGTCACGGTAAAAAAATATATATATAAAAAAAATATATAAAAAAATAGTTTTTTTGTTGTTTTATCTCAGTGATACAAATCCATTTCACACAGCTGTGTGGAACCATTCTGTGTGTCACAGTTCAGCTGTTCAGTCACCACAATCCGTATTTTCTGTCCAGGTGACCCATTCTGTACGTCACATCAGTGAAAAAGGTCTTTTGTTCTCACTTATACAGCTACATTAGAAAAATCTCTGTGCGACATTTGTCTGGGTTGCAATTAAGCAGACCAAGTCTGCCTAATCTAATAGTTTCCGTGTAATTGCTCCATACTGCACGGTACGTAATAACATACGTAATTTTGCTCTAACTTATCCACCTATATATTTTCTTGTTCAGATTGAACAAGTTTGTGGGTTTCAGTACAGCAGGCCCATTTATTTTATTTTTTTTTATATAATACACTTATATACAGAAAATGTTGAACCCCAGGGCTAAGGGTCGAGGACGAGGGCGTGGGCATTCAATTACTGCAGGGGGCAGAGGCCGTGGTCCTGGGCAGGGTGAGACAGTACCTGCTGATGAGGGAGCAGAGGAACGCTGCAGAGCTACACTCCCTAGCTTCATGTCTCAACTTACAGGGACACGTGGTAGGGGACTGTTGAAACCACAACAGTGCGAACAGCTGATGTCGTGGATTGCAGACAATGCTTCAAATAATTTGTCCACCAGTCAGTCTTCCACGCAGTCCACCCACGTTACCCAAGGGAGCACTCCTCTGGCTCCTCCACCTCAACCTCCTTCCCCCCAGTCTGTCCCCTCCCAGGAAAATTTGGAATGCGATCCGGCATACTCTCAGGAACTGTTTTCTGGACCCTTCCCAGAGTCACAAACCACTTCTCAGGTTGCTGCTGACCTCGTTCCCGATGCCCAAGTTTTCCAACTGTCGCAGTCTGTGGGTGATGATGATGATGACAATGTTGACTTAGTAGAAGAAGTTTGTAAAGAGGTGTCGGACTATGAGGAGACACGGTTGTCAGACAGTGGTGAAGTTGTTGTCAGGGCAGGAAGTCCAAGGGGGGAGCAGACTGAGGAATCGGAGGATGACGAGGTGACTGACCCAAGCTGGGTTGATAAGCCGAGTGAAGACAGTGCTTCTGAGGCTGAGGCGAGTGCTGCACCAGAACAGGTTGGAAGAGGCAGTGGTGTGGCCAGAGGGAGAAGCAGGGCCAGAGCTGGTGCATCAGCAGCAACTGTTCCACGTAGTGAAGCTCCCGTGGCGAGGCCTAGATGTTCGCAAGTCTGGAGGTTCTTTAAAGAAAGTGAGGATGACCGACGGACTGTGGTGTGCAACCTGTGCCACACCAGGATCAGCAGGGGTGCCACCACTACTAGCCTAACCACCACCAGCATGCGCAGGCATATGAGTGCTAAACACCCCACTCAATGGAACCAAGGCCGTTCACCACCTCCTGCGGGTCACACCACTGCTCCTTCCCCTGTGTCACTCGCTGCCTCTGCTAGTCAACCCCCTGCCCAGACCCCCGGCACGAGCGCCTCCCGCCGGAAAACCACACTCCACGATCCTCCACAGCGTCCACCAATGTGTCCCAGCGCAGTGTTCAGCTGTCTTTACAGGAGACGCTGAAGCGCAAGAGGAAATACAGTTCCACCCACCCACATGCCCAAGCCCTCAACGTCCACATCTCTAAATTGCTGAGCCTGGAGATGCTGCCCTATAGGCTGGTAGAGAACGAAGCCTTTCGCAATCTCATGGCGGTGGCTGCACCTCGGTATTCGGTCCCCAGCCGCCACTATTTTTCCCGATGTGCCGTCCCAGCCCTACACCAGCACGTGTCACAGAACATCATCCGTGCACTGACCAACGCTGTTTCTGAGAAGGTCCACCTAACCACTGACACGTGGACAAGTGCTGCCGGGCAGGGACACTATATCTCACTGACGGCACATTGGGTTAACTTGGTGGAGGCTGGGACCGAGACTGACCCTGGGGCCGCTCATGTACTTCCCACACCGAGGATTACGGGTCCTACCTCGGTCACGGTCTCTCAGACATACTATGCCTCCTCCTCCGACCCCTCCTCCTCCTCCACCTCCTCCTCCGAATTACCATCCATGGGCATGGCGCCTTCAGTCGGTAGCTCTAGGCGCAGCAGCAGTGCCGTGGGTAAGCGCCAGCAGGCGGTGCTCAAACTGCTGAGCTTAGGTGACAAAAGGCAGAACCTTTCCACTCTCATCCCTGCAGAGGAAAGGAGTATGAGAGTGAATAAATATCAACAGGCCCTGGTGCACAAGCTGAAACAATTCTTCCCATCTGACGCCGCTAGCTGCAGAGGGCATGGTTCTGTGGGCCAAGTAGCAGGGGAGAGGAGGCGAGCAGACAGCTTGTCCAGCACTGGCAGGAGAACGCTCTCCAAGGCCTTTGCCAGTTTTATGTCACCCCAGCAAGACACTGTCACCTGTCCCCAGTCTAGGCAGAGTAGGGGGGAGCTGTACAGAAAGATGGTGAGGGGGTACCTAGTTGACCATACCAACGTCCGGACCGATCACTCTGCTCCATACAACTACTGGGTTTCAAAGCTGGACACGTGGCCTGAACTGGCGCTGTATGCCTTGGAGGTGCTGGACTGCCCTGCCGCTAGCGTGCTGTCAGAGCGGGTATTCAGTGCAGCTGGTGGCGTCATCACCGATAAGCGTACACGCCTGTCAACTGACAGCACTGACAGGCTGACGCTTATTAAAATGAACAATGCCTGGATTTCACCGGAATTCAAATCTCCTCTGGGGGAAAGCAGCTAAAGATTAACATTACTTATGTATCCGATTCCTCTTCTCTACTCCTCCTCCTCCTTGTCGTCTTTGCCTAACGCTGACCAAAAAAACGTCATTTTTTAGAGGTCCAACTGGCACTCTTTTACCACAATTTTTCAGGAGGGCCCCCTACAGGCCCTCTCTTCAAACAATTTTTCCGGAGGTCCACCTACAGGCCCTCTCTCTAAATAATTTTTCCGGAGGTCCACCTACAGGCCTTCTCTCTAAACAATTTTTCCGGAGGGCCCCCTACAGGTCCTCTCTCCAAACAATTTTTCCGGAGGTCCACCTACAGGCCCTCTCTCCAAACAATTTTTCCGGAGGTCCACCTACAGGCCCTCTCTCCAAACAATTTTTCCGGAGGTCCACCTACAGGCCCTCTCTCCAAACAATTTTTCCGGAGGTCCACCTACAGGCCCTCGCTCCAAACAATTTTTCCAGAGGTCCACCTACAAGCCCTCTCTCCAAACAATTTTTCCGCAGTGTCAACTACAGACAGTGTGAAACAATGTTTCAGGAGCGTCAAACAGACAGTCCAAAACAATTTTTCAGGAGGCGCAAGTACCAACATTTAAAAAAAATAATTTTTTTGCTGAGGGTAGACTTTATGTACTCCGAAAAGAAAAAAATTTGGGGGGGCTCAACTAAAGTCATTTCACTGTATTCTCAGTCGGACAAAGTCATTGGTGGTGTAACCGTCATGCTGTGGCAGGCTAAATTTTTGGGTGCTTCACCAGCTACCGCATACTAACTCAGTCACTTTGTTGTCACCGCCGCCATACAGGGCCATGAAAAATGTTTATGTGGTTCGCCTGCTCCCGCAGTGTCACTCGCTCACTCTGTTGTCACCACCATAGTGGTTTGCACTATAGCAGCCCAAGTCTGCACATTCCCCTTTTTATCTCCAAGTGATCTATACTGCACGTCACGTAAAAAAATAGGTTCTTTTGCTCTCAGTGATACAAATCCATTTCATAAAATCCTTTCTTTCTCTTTAACTGATCTATACTGAACGTCACTTTTAAAAATACGTCTTTTTCCTCTCTTTCTCTCTCTCCAAATTATTTTTCCGGATAGGTGCCGTATACGGTATTAAACTGAGAAGAATACATACAACACATGCCCCACTTGATCAATCTCATAGTTGACAACTGTACCGGTTGATGCTATATTTTTAAGATGGGGTCCTGCGTCGTCATTCGAACTCCATCTGGCTGTTGTCACCACCACACACGCTAGCCAAGGGGGCACTCCCCTGGCTCTTCCAGCTCAACCTCCTTCCCTCCAGCCTGCCCCCCACCTACAGGCCCTCTCTCCAAACAATTTACCCGTATAGGGAACGTATTAGATATTATACTGATTTTTTTTGGTTCCTCTTTTAATTGGCTCCTGACCTGTGAAAGGCAGAGCATGGACACGTCCCATTAGCTGCAGTAGAAAAGACACTCCCCTGGCCAGAGCAAGCTCTTTTTCCTTTTCCGTGTTCGAAAAATCCATAAAATATATGGTCCCAAGATAGGGGACATATACGATTTTAAACTGAGAAGAATCGATACCACACATGCCCCACTAGGAGAATTTGGGGTAATGGTGGGATTAGGCAGCCTCAGAGGCATCCATGCATGCTGCCCCTGCTGTTTCCTGTCCATTTCCGTGGTGTTTCCATCTTTTTCTGAGGTTTCCAGGTTTTCACCCAGCCTTCCCTAGGCAGAGCCTTGGTCCCCTGCAAAAAATGCTCAAGTCTCCCATTGACTTTAATGGGGTTCGTTACTCGAAACGAGCACCAGAGCATCGGGAAAAGTTCGTCTCGAATAACCAGCACCCGAGCATTTTTGTGCTCGCTCATCTCTAATGACAAAATATGGTAATTATGTTTTGAACACACTCGAGGCAACCATGAAAAAGTCCAGGGGCATGGGAGCAAAGGTCCTAGGGGCATATCTCTAACACATCCTTTTTGACCTAATGTTCTACTTGCAATATGGATGCTATACAGAATACAACGATTTGGATAATCTTTTGGATAATTTATAAATATCTAATGTACATCAACATAAATATATTCTCAAGAGATATACTTCATATGCAGGTGTGAAAGCGCGAGTCATATGGGACTTTCCAAAATACAGGTGTACGGGGAACGGCATAATGGAGTGTTGCTATGAAAAAAAGAAACTCTGAAGAAAATGATTTCACTAACAACATATTTTTTCTTACTTCTAGAGCTAAGCTCTAAAGTAGTATCACATTTTATGGCTCACCCGCAAAACTTCTTCGTGAATGTCTCTATGGGTTTATGCACATCCTTGCTTTAAATAAAAAAAGATTATCACTTCCTGTCTTAGATTGTGCATCAGAGATTCGTGTCATGTCCAGGGGATTATTCATCACATTTATGAACAATGTTAAGAAAATGCGATGACCTGTGATTATACGTGGAGCAAGTGATATGGGAATAACTTTATGCTTAAGGAGCAGATAGAATCCAACAAGTTTCCTGGACCTGTCATATAAAATAAATTACATTTACATCAGGTTCACTTTTTTATAACGCTAAAGCTGGATCTAGCACAGCACATATAAAACAAGTTGCAATTGCAGCCTGCATATAGTACAATAGAATACAGTTTAGTCAATGCTATTTTTTTAACCCCCTACAGGACAAAGCCCATTTTAGTTTTTGCATTTTTGCTTTTTCCTCCCCACAAGAGCCATGACTTTTTAAATTTTCCGTTCAGCCATATGAGGGCTTATTTTTGGAGGGACAAGTTGTGTTTTTCAATGGCACCATTTAGTTTACTGTTTACTGTACATATCTTGTATTGAAGAAAGGGAGAAAAAAATCATTTGTGGAGTGAAATGGAAAAAAATCCACAATTCCACAATTCACTGTGGGCTAAAAATGACATGAAGTCCTTATTCTGCAAGTAAATATGATTACAGTGATAATAGATTTCTATTTAAAAAAATAAAAACCTTTGAAAAAAATTAAAATTTTCTTTGCATCACCATTTTTTGACAGCGATAACTTTTTATAATTTCCCTCCACAGAACATTATGAAGGCTTGTTTTATACAGAACAAACTGTAGCTTTAATTGGCATCATTTTTGGGTTACATATGACTTTTTGATCACTGTTATTCAATTTTTGGGGGGAGAAAGTGACCAAAAAATAGCAAATTGTGTGTTTTTAATTTTTTATCTGTAACAGTGTACACCGCACAAGAAAAATAATTCTAATAGTTTGGACACCTTCAAACGCGGCATACCTGTTATGTTTGTTTTTTACTATTTTATATGTAAAACTGGGAAAGGGAGTGATTTGAAATTTTTATATTTGTATGACTTTTTAAAAAAACATTTTACTTTTTACATAATAACTTTTAGCCCCCATAAGGGGCTAGAACCTGGGATCTTCTGAACACTTGTCCCATAGACTGCAATAAAAAAAATAATTATGGTCTATGAGATTCTGGCACTTTGCTTGCTGAGCCATGCCTTGTCTACCACTTTACAGGCACAAACAACCTATACGAAAGAGCCAGACTGCATAAGATATGTCACATATTTTATTATTAAATAGAAATGACATTACATACTGTATCATAAAAACATGTGCAGGACACAAAGGCGACATCCAAACATGAGAAGGTACAAGGGAAATGGTTCAGAGATGTCTCAATGAAATGTCCCAAACAATGAACAATTACATAGACAGAACACATACCCATAAGTGCCTCCTCAGGGATGACGCCAGCCCCAACGCGCGTTTTGGCGTACTTTCGTCAGTGTCTTTTTATATAGTGTGGTTTCAACAGTACCTGCTTTTCATGGCTGTACTTTTCTTCCTCTGTTCTCATTTTCACGGCCTCCTAGCAGGGTGCTTACATACAGGACTTCCTATTTTCATCAGGTTCCTGACAGGTTTTGTAACAAAATCCAGCATGCTTTGTTCCACAGGGCTTGCTCCACCTAGCTAATATGTAGAGGGGAGCTAATAAGGGGAGGGGAGGGGCATGTCTACAAGCCCTGTAAATCATTACAAAGCAAATAATGCTGGGTTTGGTTGGAAAACACAACAGGAAGTCATGCATGTAAACATCCTGCCAAGATGCAACAAAGCTAAGAAAAAGGGAAGGAAGTAATGACCCGAAAATCAGGCATATGGGAGCAAAAATATGCATTGTTTGGAGTGTCTGGGCAAAAATACATTAACCTTTTTAACATATTTAACAGTAAACAGGAAAGGGAAAAAGGCAAATCTAAAGTTAAGACTAAGCTATAAAAAAGAGGTGTAGAAAAAATAGTATTAGAAGAGGAGTAGCAGTACTAAAGGACATATGGTGTCAATGCATTAAGGGAATCAAACAAAGCTAGCTAGGCTCTCTAGCCCTTGTAGAGGGGTCGAAATGTGAACTGCGGCCCAAAACACTGCTCGTTTAAAAAGGAGCATCAAGTGTGTCACCAATGAATGGACTTAGTTCCTTAAATAACCTGGGTTTTTCTACCAACACAGATGCCAATTATTGTCAGACAAGACTGGACAGAAATGAACAAAGACAAAGTCCTCAAAAATAAAAATACAGCCACAAAATGGGATATTTTTAAAAGCATCCTAATATCTAATTGTGAGAGGTACATACCTTATGGGAATAAAAGGTTAAGGAACAAGAAAAAACCAATGTGGATAAACATAACTGTAAAGAAAGCAATACATGACAAACAGAAAGCATTTAAATCACTAAAACAGAAGGGGAGAGAGCATTGAAAAACTATAAGGAAAAAATAGAATATGTAAAAGACAAATAAAAACAGCCAAACTAGAGACCGAGAGATTAATTGCCAAAGAGAGTAAAACTAACCCTAAATGTTCTTTAATTATATAAATGGTAAAAAGTATAAACCTGAAGGTGTCGGCCCCTTACAGAGTATTGAGGGGGGAGTTGCAAAGAGCGATGAGAAGAAAACAAAGCTACTAAATATCTTTTTCTCCACTGTATTCACTGAGGAAAATAAACTGTCAGATGAAATGCAGAATATAAAAGTAAATTCCCCTTTAAAAGTGCCCTGCCTGACCCAGGAAGAAGTAGAGCTGCGTTTTAAAAAGATTAAAATAGACAAATCGCCAGGATCGGATGGCATACACCCCTGTATCCTAAGAGAATTAAGTAATGTCATCGCCTGACCCTTATTTCTGATATTTAAGGACTCTATACTGACAGGGGGTGTTCCACAGGATTGGCGCATAGCAAATGTGGTGCCAATATTCAAAAAGGGTCAAAAAACAGAGCCTGGAAACTATAGACCGGTAAGTTTAACATCTGTCGCGGGTAAACTGTTTGAAGGTTATTAAAGAAACGCTATCTTGGAGTACCTCAATGAAAATAAGCAAATAACTCCATATCAGCATGGCTTCATGAGGGATCGGTCATGTCAAACCAATTTAATCAATTTCTATGAGGAGGTAAGTTCTAGACTGGACCGCGGTGAATCAAAGGATGTCGTATATCTGGACTTCTCCAAAGCATTTGACACGGTACCACATAAAAGGTTAGTATATAATATGAGAATGCTTGGACTGGGAGAAAATGTGTGTATGTGGGTAAGTAACTGGCTCAGTGATAGAAAACAGAGGGTGGTTATTAACGGCACATACTCAGATTGGGTCACTGTGACTAGTGGGGTACCACAGGGGTCAGTATTAGGCCCTATTCTCTTCAATATATTTATTAATGATCTTGTAGAAGGCTTGCACAGTAAAATATCAATTTTTGCAGATGACACTAAACTGTGTAAAGTAATTAACACAGAAGAGGAAAGTACACTGTTACAGACGGATCTGGATAGACTGGAGGCTTGGGCAGAGAATTGGCAGATGAGGTTTAACACTGACAAATGTAAGGTTATGCATATGGGAAGGAATAATGCAAGTCACCAGTACATACTAAATGGTAAAATATTGGGTAACTCTGACATGGAAAAGGACCTAGGAATTTTAGTGAACAGCAAACTAAGCTGTAGAAATCAGTGTCAGACAGCTGCTGCCAAGGCCAATAAGATAATGGGTTGCATCAAAAGAGGCATAGATGCCCGTGATGAGAACATAGTCCTGCCACTTTACAAATCACTAGTCAGACCATACATGGAGTACTGTGTACAGTTCTGGGCTCCTGTGAACAAGGCAGACATAGCAGAGCTGGAGAAGGTTCAGAGGAGGGCAACTAAAGTAATAACTGGAATGGGTGGACTACAGTACCCAGAAAGATTATCAAAATTAGGCTTATTCACTTTAGAAAAAAGACAACTGAGAGGAGATCTAATAACTATATATAAATATATCAGGGGTCAGTACAGAGATCTCTCCCATGATCTATTTATCCCCAGGACTGTGACTGTGACGAGGGGACATCCTCTGCGTCTGGAGGAAAGAAGGTTTGTACACAAACATAGAAGAGGATTCTTTACGGAAAGAGCAGTGAGACTATGGAACTCTCTGACTGAGGAGGTGGTGATGGTAAGCTCACTAAAAGAGTTCAAGAGAGGCCTGGATGTATTTCTGGAGGGTAATAATATTACAGGTTATAGTTACTAGAGATAGGTCGTTGATCCAGGGAGTAATTCTGATTGCCTGATTGGAGCCGGGAAGGAATTTTTTTCCCTAAAGTGGGGAAAATTGGCTTCTACCTCACAGGGGTTTTTTGCCTTCCTCTGGATCAACTTGTAGGAAAACAGGCCGAACTGGATGGACAGATGTCTTTTTTCGGCCTTATAAACTATGCTACTATATGTTACTATGTTACAACATTATTATTATTACTGAATTGAAGCATCCGAAGTGGAATTCGTTCTGAAGTTTGGGAAAAATCTGATTTGTAATGAATCCGAATTTCCTTAGGCTTAGTGGTAATAAATCATTTTTTTCCTAAAATGCTGGCTACACATTTTACAAAGTAAAAGTAAGAAGCCTGGGAACAAAAGATCCCCTATAATGCCTTGCAGACAGCCAATCAGCAGCTAAGTCACAGCCCCTTGAAAGCTTAATTCTGCGCAGTCTCCAACATTTCACTGTGAGCTGAGCATAAGGAGAGATGTGGCAAACGATAGGGACAGTGTTGCTTAAAGATTTTAATTGTGGAATACTGGATAGGGAAAGAGCAGGGACAGTGTAGGGAGATTGTAGGGAGAGTTTTTACAAAATGTAGGGAGAGCATAGGGAGACTGCTCCCTGCATTGCAGAGACTGTAATATGAAGTTGAAGGGATCCATAGGAGACAGCACAGTTTGCAGCAATCCCTGTTTAGAGCACACGGCTATTTAATTACACAGTGTCCTGTTTAATAGATAAGCAATTCCTTTAGGCCTTGATTCTCAAACTGGGATTAATAACCTGTCTAATTTTACTTTTATTGGATAGCAGGGGCATAGCTATAGGGGCAGCAGGGGAAGCGGCTGCTTTGGGGACCAAACTCAGAAGGGGTCCACCTAGGAGGAGGACTAAAATATTTTATTGTATCTTAACATCACGCTCTCTCCCCAAGAGATAAAAACTGTGCTACAGCGCTCTCATGGGTGCTCTCGTTGTATCAGGACTCAAGAAAATGCCTTCAAACTCTTGACTAGGTGGTACAGGTCACCTGATGTGGTTGCTAGGATGTTTCCCTTATCCACTGATCTCTGTTGGAGATGTGGCCACTCACCTGGTACCTTATTTCATATATGGTGGTCATGCCCTGTAATACAGAAATATTGGAGGATCATAGAAAAAGGCATGAGAGATATTTGTTCGCCTTCCCTCTCACTCTCCCCACGTTTAATACTTCTAAACCTGCCTGAGGGTGCTGGTACTTTTACTAAGCATTCTCTGGAGTCATACCTTTTAATAGCGGCCAAACTATTAGTGCCTGTACACTGGCTTGATCCCATCGCACCATAGGTGCAAGAATGGTATCAAAGGGTCCACCTTATCTTTCAACTAGAGGAGCTGGCCAGTTGGGAGAAGTGGCAACATTCGTCTTTTCTGGTTACTTGGGATCCGTGGATTAGATGGAAACGAACTAGCTCTGCATAATTTCCTCTGCCCGGATAGCGAGAAATTCTTTAGGCTGTTGCTGTCTCTTATTTTCTTATTTTGCTAGCCCAGTACGGATGACGTCTGTTATCAAGATTGTTCTTTCAGTCTGAGAAGTGATCAAGAAGCCTTATGGATCTCTGTTGACTGATGTTGTTTTCAGCCCTATGTCCCTCCTCCGTCCTTCCCTTGTCCTACCTTTTGGCCTCCCCCCTCCCCTCTTCCCCCACCATTTTACCCCCTCCTTTTCCTCCCTCCCTACCTCTATCCTTTCCCCTCCTTTTAATTTTTGCCTGACTCTAACGCATCTATGGTGTATGTTACATCAATGATTGTTTTGTACGATTTTCTATTGCTTTATTTAAAATAAAGAATTATTTAAAAAAAATATATATATTTTATTGTCAGGGCCCCCTCAACAGTATTATACAATCATATAATATACAGTGACAATATATACAGTGACATGACATAAGTATATACATGCAGGAAATGGATGGAGTGGCTGCTGGCCCTCATCTGAGAGAGTGATCTAGACTAGCCGCAGAAGCGGACGTTGCACAGGAGGAAAGGGTTGCAAAGAAGTTGCTGGGGGGCCCTTTCAAAAGTTTGCTTCGGGGCCCAGTCATTTCTAGTTACAACACTGTTGGGGTGTCCATTTTCTTAATAAATAAGTAATTCTATTATGCCTTGATTCTCAAACTGGGGTTAATAAGCTGTGTAATTTTAGTGTTATTGGAGTGTTCACCTTGTTTAATAGATAAGCAACTCTATTATGTCTTGATGTAGTAGTTAGGGCAACACTTTTAGGAATTTCTTGTGGTCATTATTGCTTGAACACTACTTTCACATGCCCAGTTACATATGCAATATCCTTGTGTCAGGAGTAAGATTAAGATGTGGTTGCATGTTGTCCTAAAATCTATTTTTTGGTCTGATTCTCTCTGATATTCAAGTTACATGTAAAAACATGTACAGATATCGCAAACATCAATTTGACACTTAACAATAAATACACTGTTGCAGCAAACTTTAATTTGACACATGACACAACATAAGTATTAGCAAAGTTAAAGGGGTTGTCTCACTTCAGCAAATGGCATTTAATATGTAGAGAAAGTTAATACAAGACACTTAGTAATATATTGTGATTTTCCATATTGCCTCCTTTGCCAGCTGGATTAATTTTTCCATCACATTATGCACTGCTCGTTTCCATGGTTACATACCACTCTGCAATCCATCAGCGGTGACCATGGTTGCACATAAAAAACCACCAGCCTATGTGAGCTCCCATGGTTCTCGTCACCAGAGAGATCAGCGTTTTTCCAGTAGTGTGTAAGCACGACCACCACTGCGGGATTGCAGGGTGGTCGTAACCATGGAAACGAGCAGTGAATAACGTGATGGAAAAATGAATCCAGCCAGCAAAGGAGGTATTGTAATATGGACAATCACAATACATTAGTAAGTGCCTTATATTATCTTTGTCTACATGATAAATGCCACTTTCTGAAGTGAGACAACCCCTTTAACATTTGGTGGAACTGTGTATTTAAAGGGGTTCTCCAGGAATTAAGAAAATGAAAATATGTAATTATTACTTTATTATAAATATATTCCCAAATACCTTTCATTAGTTATAATGGCTCGTTTTGTGTAGGGAGCAATCATGAGGGGAAATAAAATGGCCGCTGTCCTATTAGTACACACAAAACCTGTCCTAATTTCACAGGAGGACAAGTTATTTCAGGACACAGAGGTAAAGAGCTGCTTCATCCTCCTCTCTGCTCTGCTTGTCAGGGATTATGATCCTGAATACAGTTTAATATGATCAACTGAATCTCTATAGTTCTCTATAGATAGTACAGCGAGGAGGTGGGGATGTGTACAGGTTTTGTGTGTACTAGTAGGATGGCAGCCATTTTATTTCTCCTAATGATTGCTCCCCAGACAAAACAAGCCATTATAACTAATGAAAGGAATTTGAGAATATATTTATTATAAAGTAATATTTAGGTATTTTCCCAGAGAACCCCTTTAATGTGGTAAGTGGCAAGTTAATGTGTCTTACATCTGTACCAACTGCTAAGGTGAACTTTTAATACAGAACTGAAGAAAGTTATTGTCGATTTCTTCTCTATATGTCTATATTTGCACAATATTACTAAAGGGCCAATGAATATATAAATATCATTCTCCAACATCACACTCATCTTGGATAATTTGAACATAAACTTTGAACCACACTTTTAAATTGGGATACACATTACTTCATCTATCTGAAATTAAATCTAACATGTAACACGGATGCGCATATAAGCTACTTGCTATAGCTAAGAAGTATGTCCATGACATTTACATTTTATAGCTGTCAGATGCTGGTAAAAAGCTTTCTACACATACACATTAAATATATAATAATTCTAACCTGGCGTAGCTGAACTTCATATGATACCTCAAGTACACTATGTTTTCATTAGAAAATCTAATGTTTGTCTGAAGCAGCAGGACATTAAACGTTGGACTGGATACAAAGAGAGAATGAATCAGATGGATATAAAATGGCCATCCAGGTCCCCAAGGCACAAGAAATGAGATTTCCTTGGACAAGAAGACAATAGTTGGCAAACAAGAACATCATTAAAAATTGATTATGTAAGAAACAAGAGAGTTTCATCTTTAAACTTGGATATATTTTTTATTTCCGATATGCTTCAAATATATTGTAGATACCAAACTCAAAAATGATTAGGAGACCTGGAAAGCTGATTTCAATAGATTTAGAGCAGCTGAACATGCATTATGGTATAATAAACTGTAACACTACTTACTGTCAAGTCTTACAATAAGTTTAGATGTGACTGTGCAGGACGGTTAACACAATAATTGGAGAAAAAATGATCAAATTGTTTATTGGTTTGGTTCTCTAGAGCCAAGGAATGTCTATGTGTTATATGCAGGATATTACGTTAATCACATGTACTTCAGAAGCAGCACAGCTTGCTGTGCTAAGCTGTTTTTGTGGCTCCCATACATGGAAATAGGAAGTATGGAAACAATGGACCGCCTGATTTTTCACCATTTAAGTGAAAGAAAAATACATTTTTATGATAGAATATTTAGTTTGAGAAACAAAACCCTATTTTAAAAGTAAAAAAATCAGCATAAGATGTAAAATACTAGAAAACAAACTATAGCTCCTTCAGGAACATTAGTATATACAATATAAAATTAATCACAAAAATCATTTATCCCCTTATCCTCAGGATAAGGCGTATGTGTCTGATCAGTGGTACCTAACCACAGGGGCCCCATCGATCACAAAAGCAAAGTCCCTTGTTCCCTGATTTTAAGAAGAGTCTATTGCTCATATCCGTGCTGCTCAATTCACTTTCATGGGACAGTTGGAGACAGTGGAGCATCAGCAAACGTGCAACCGATGCTTCATTCAAATGGGGAAACACATAACCTCTTCACGATCCCTGATGTAATAGTACTCCAACGTAGGGCGTAGAAGGTGTATTGAGCAGGATCATCAGGTGATTGAGCTCCATACAAAGCAGGTGCTGGCTCTGTAATATAGCTGGTAACTGGCTGCAATGACCGGGATACAATTGGTTGCTATGGCATCCTTGGGCCTTGTGAAGGCTCCCAGGCTGCCATAGTCGGTTGTCTGCTAATCCATGCCTGAGGCATGGCTTGACAGGCAGCCAGTAAATATTCCACAGATTGCAGTAGTATTCTATTGCATTCTATGGTACATGACATTAGAAGATTGCCTATTCAAGTCCCTGAAGGGGATTAAAAATGACAAAACAAACAAATGTTTTTTAACATTTTTATTTAAATATTTTAAAAAAATACAAAAATATTAAGAATTCTAATCACTACCTTCCTTAAAGGGGTATTCTCATCTTAGACAATGGGGGCATATCGCTAGGATATGCCCCCATTGTCTTATAGGTGCGGGACCCGCACCTATATCCAGAACGGAGCGGGGAGCGCTGCGCCTGGAGGAACCCGGGTTTCCGGCCACCACCAGGCGCAGCTCCCCGCTGCGCTCATAGAAATGAATGGGAGCGCAGTGCACAAGCGCGGCCACCGCTCCCATTCATTTCTATGGAGCCGATGGAAGTAGCCGAGCTCGGTTATTTTCGGCGGCCCCATAGAAATGAATGGAAGGCGGCTGCGCATGCGCAGTGCGCCCTCATTCAGTTCGGGGGCTCCGTTCTGGATATAGGTGCGGGTCCCAGCGGTGGGACCCGCACCTATAAGACAATGGGGCATATCCTAGCGATATGCCCCCATTGTCTAAAATGAGAATAACCCTTTAATTTTAAATATTAAAATAAACAACATAAAAATAAACATAATAGGTATCTCATACGAAAGTGTCCAAACTATTAAAATATAAAAATATTTATCACGCAAGGTGAACGCTGTAATTTTGGTCACCTTGTCTCTCCCAAAAAATTTAAGATAAACTGATCAAAAAGTCAGATGCACCCATAAATGATACCAATAAAATCTGCTCACCCCGCAAAAACCAAGCCCTCACACAGCTCTGTAGATGAAAATGAAAATGTTATGGGTGTCAGAATATACCAATGCAAAAAACCTTTTCAACTTTTCAAAGTTTTTTTTTATTTTTTACGTGGTAAAACAAAATAAAAAAAATGATATAAATTTGTTATCGTACTGACCATACTGACTGTACATAATCATACTGACCCACAGAATAAGCTTGTCATGTCATTTTAGCACATATTGAACATTACCAAAATAAAACCTGATAAACCAAAGCTACAAATGTGTGTTTTTTACCACTCCATCAATACAAACAATAGTAAATTAAATATTGCCATTAAAAAATACAACTTGTCCCACAAAAATAAGGCTGTGTGATTTGAAAAGTAAAAAAGTTAAAAATAGGTTGGAAAAAACAGCTTAATTGCTATTTTTATAACTTCTTCCCTAGAAAGAGTTAGAAAGAGTATGCAAAAAATATATGCAATTATTTGTCCATGGGGTTACATACCTTTACTTTACATAACTTTCATTTTCGCGTAAACAAATACTTTTTTATGTTTTTTGGGGTTTTTTTTTTGCAGTACTGAATGGTTTGGTAGGCAACTGTTTTCAATGCTGTCAAGTAACAGAACCTGTGATTGCCATGTTTTGGTTCTTGATGCTTTTTGATGCTGTTTTTTTGTTATTCTTTGTTTTAAGCTAGCAAAGAAAAAGGCCTAAACTACTGAAATTTTTAATGAAAGGAGTTTCTTAATTTTAGATTCATGGGATGTGAGATTCACTGTTATGATACAGAAAAAAAGTGTACACTGATTTTAAAGTTAATAATTGAAATAACAGTAATAATAATAATGTACAATAATTATAATGTCACCTTCTGAAAATGGCTCCCATTCATACAGTCGGCCCATAAACGGCTTGTTGTTGTAGGATGCACACTGCACTTCTCTGGTGCCTCTGTTGTTACCAGGACACAGCTGTGAAAGCAAACAACCAGACATGAGTTTATAATGCAGACTTAATGGTTGTTTCTGCAAGGATTTTATATAATGCTAACAGTAAAATAATTTATACATCCTCAACGTAGTGAAATGCAAACCTATTTACAGTACGGTATATTTAGAATTTAGTTGTAGCCTATATGATGCCAAAATATAATTATATTTATGAAAGTCATTCAGATTCTACCTTCTGATGGCCATGAAACAGAAAGGCAGTGACCCTCAAAATGACCCGTCATAGCAAAAGCTGGGAGCTACTATATAGAGGTTAATTGAAAAATAATATAGACATGTGGCATAAGGCTACAGGGTTTGTACAATGATCTAAAACTTACTGTTTAACTCTTTACCCACCAGGCATGTTTGGGCCTTAAAGTCTATAAACAACTTTGAGGCAATTTTTTATGATTGCATTTAACTCATTTTGGGTTAAAAATTATTTATTTCAGTTGGTCTTTATTAAAAATGCTCAGCAGTCCTACAGGGTTAAAGGTTATGTACACCTTCGGGGGATTTTTTTATTGCATTTTGCTCATTTTAGGCTAAAAATCTTTTTTTTTTTCAATTGGTCTTTGTTAAAAATATTTAGCTGTTCTGTCACAAAGGGTTAATTATTTTACTAGCTGTGTGAATCCTACTTTTTACTTTCATTTTGTGCCGGTCAATAAACCTCATCTATAAATTACTAAAAGGTCATAAACACTTATTTAAGCCACATTCTTATCAGTAAGATAAAAACTGAGCTATAATGAATGCTTAGTAGGTCAGAGATGAGCCGTCAGCTGGGCTGCCCGATGATACAAAGTGAAAATTCAGATCCTGCTACTAGAGAAACTCGAGGCTGCGCAAAGACAGTGGTTGAAAATTTTTAATAAAGACAAACTGAAAAAATACTTTTGGTTCAAAGTGAGTACAATGCAATAATTTAATAAAAATGCCCGCAAAGGTGTACATAGTACAGTTTGAGTCTATTCTCAAACTGTCACATTCTGTTGCTGTTCTGATGATTCAGTCTGTAGTTACTGATTTTTTTTTAATAAAGACCAATTGAAAAAATTATTTTTTAGACCAAAATGAGTACAATGTAATCATAATAAAACACTGCCCCCAAATGTGTTCATAGCCTTTAATTATTAAGAATTATCATATATGACATAATAATAATAATAATAATAATAATAATAATAATAATAATAATAATAATAATAATTTAGTAGTTTGTTACAGACACAGCAAACAACAGTTACATGATGGTTTTCGTATTTTATTTTTTTGCAAAAATAGGGGGACAAAGGTGACATTCAATGTTTTTTCTATCCTTTAACATCTTTTTTAGTTTTTTAAATTCTATTTTTTTGTATTTTCAAAAGATATCAATGAACACTCTAGAAGTGACCAAATTATGGTGGGTTACATATTTAGTCGTATGGTAATTGAGCATACACTTTTATGGCAAGATGATGTCTTTACATCCTACCAAAACATGGCAGATAGGTAATGTGTACATGGAAGATATTCCAGAAAAGGTGTAAGATTTTACTGTACATGTAGCAAGTTAAAAAGCTATAAGTGATTGTAGTACAATGTCTCAAAACACAGGTCCAGTACCACAATGGTGACATCACATCAAGAATGTGTAACCATTGTAGCCAATCATTGGCCTCAGCATTGGTCAAATGCCATTGACTTTATGTCTCAACTGAATGGAGCTAGGGGGGTACCAGACCAGCAGTGCTATATCTACTGGGTAAGTACTAGCTGATTTTTTATTTTAGTCATTTTCCAACAAAAGTTTGTATTGAAATTTTGAAAATGTATATATGAAAATGAAAATTCCCTGCTATATAGAATATTCATGGAAAGTACAATTTTCTCACAGTACCACCACTGGTTCAAAGAAGAATTACACAGCTTGAAATAAAATCAATGACCAGTCGAAGTAATACATGGACATAATGGTTCTTCCAGATGGAGAGATGTTGTTTGTAACCATGCTCTACTCAGAAAACTACAGTACATTAAATAAAATGTTACATGTGAGCTACATGTTCATTGCTTTCTTACCGGCAGGAGAAAGGTAATTGCAATGTATTTCCTTCTACAATAAATCTTTAAACCCTATATAGGACAATTTTGTATAAATTTATACAGAATTGTTATATGCAACAAATAATTATTGTCCTTCCAGCTGCTGCGATATTGATAGCTGCTATATAATGATAAAAAGGGGGATTTGGGGGAACATCTAGTATTCCCATAATAAGTAAGGATTTGGCAAACTCAACATTTATTGCATCACGCAGCTTGTAAATGAACCAGGGAACCACCTGGATCCCCATGCGGATGAAGTGTATATAGCTTAATGCTATGGTAACCTAGGTAAACCTAAGTCTGAGCCTGTAAAACCTTTCTATGACAGTTTTTTTGCTTAGCTGCTACAGTCATACCGTAAATATTCTGTAACCTGATGTACAGAACTGGAAACAGGGTCAAACAGCAATTCTTTTATGTGGCAAGGGCAATTAATCCATGAATTTGTGACTCATCTTTGTTCCAGTTTTCCAGATGAAAAATAAGAATGATCTAAGTCTTCGGTTTTAAAATCATTTCGACATCTTTATGTGACTTTAATCCATGACACCAAAATATCTACAGTAAATTCACATTGTGCTGCATGATATAGTTACTCAAAGTAGGAAAAACTCATCTTAATATAAAAACCTGTAGAGAGAAGTATTTGTCCAGAGCAAACCTACAGTCTTAGCTTGGCACATGCTTAGAGATGGTGAATGTTGGTGTTTATTGTACCATATTGTTAAAGAGGGATTGCAGGAGTAAAATATTGATGACACATCCCTAACATAGGCCATCAATATCAGATTGGTGGGGGTCCCACTCCCGGCACTCCCTCTGATCAGTTGTTTGAAAGGGGCTCCTCACAACTTACAGAGTGGATTGTATGGTGGCTGTGCTTGGTGTTGCAGCCCAGGTCCATTCAATTGAATGAGATTGCGCTGCACGTAGGCCAAATGACCAATGAATGTGACGTTACTGGCTTAGAAAGAGACTGCATTGCTCAATGGAGCACCATTGCCTCTTCGATTAACTGATCTCCAGAGGTTCCAGGAGTCAGACCCCACTGATCTGATACTGATGATCTATCATAAAAACTGGCTACCAGACCACTCCAAAATTAAACAATCATAAGGACATTTCAATCTTTTCACTGGGACATGTAGCAGATGCATCTAACAGTCAACGGTTAGCAATTCTGAAATTGGTAAATTCTAATACAAAATAACTAAAGCCAATCCAATCCTTACATAAAGTCAAATAATCCACAGGGTCCAAAGACTAAAAAAAACTGTAAAAATTGGAGGCACCTTTCAGATCTTTCAATTACTAGAAAACGTCATACTCTACATTCTAAGTGCCAAACATTTGGATGGTCTATTTAATTGAAATTGGAAAGGCACTGGATGGGGTTCACCATATTACCATTATGGAAACCTGACAATTCCTCTTTAGCAAATGTTGCTGTGCCATGTTGTAATTCCTATGACAGACTACAAACCATAAATGTTATAGCAAATAGCAAGACCTAACAGCAGTGTCATCCCCATAGTGGGTACATTTTTATGAATGTCATCACCAGCTGGAATGTTCCCTATGCATTAGTATATAGGTTACTGGCACCAGGAAAGATAAGGATATTAATAAATGGACATCCTGACTATTCTGGTATACTGTCTGCCTGGCCCCAAGAGATCTAAATAATATAAACAGGGTAGAACTAAGTGGTATTTTACTAGAATTTCACCAATAAATTAATGGATCAATAAACCATGAAAGGCATTAGGATAATAAAGAATTACATATTACTCATGGCATATTGACCTCATGCTTTAATAACAATGAGCTGTAGTGAGATAGCTGGGATCCTATCCAAACTGGACGTCCTGCTGACTCTGACTTTGATGTGGAGAAAGTATTATTGATATAAAGCACACGTCTGGTGTATTGTATTAGAGTGAAGACTCCCATACATGTGTTTTCTATGAAAACATCATATAAACCGTTGCAAAAGAACGATGTCCCAAATTGTAACAAATCACTTTTTTTATAAACTGTATTCTGCAAATGTCATTATGTTGTGTAGATTTACTCAATCTCTGCCTAAATTCAGCCTGAATCCTATTGTGAGTCAGGCTCATTGATACTACAGTTAATTCCATCCGCAATAAGTTCAAAAATTTGGAAGGGAAACAATACAAGCTTAAATATTTTTGTTCAGGTGCAATAAATCTGTTAAAATGGATAGATGAAGCGGAGATGAATCTATAGCTGGCAGTGGCACCAAGATGGGTAATAATTACTAATGAAACAAGTGGTTCATTGTCTGGATGAAACCTACCATGTGACTCAACTGTTTAGGTGAAGTCAGAGCGAACAGATCATCCCTCTGATTTCTTGCACATAAAACCAGGACTTGTAATTACACTGTCTGGATCCTGGTTTGTGATTGTGTCTGGCATTTTAAGAGTCATCTGACAATGACAGCATTTGAAATCAAGATGAGCTCATTAATCAATGTTGTCTATATTACAGTTGCTGCATTATAATGTCTCAAAAAGCATAAAACTATAGTAACTGTCAAAAGGCATAAACTCCAGAAATGCTAGCCATGGACAAAATGATTATCCACTGTTTTAATGATCTCTATGCAGAAAGTTTAAGGAACTGGTTTGTCAAAGTAGAATGTATCAGCCTCTTGTTTTCTTATATTCCAGACCCAAGTTTTCTATAGCTACATAACATCCAAAATACCCTCCGTAGCAAAATGGAAAATATAAAACAAAAAATATAAAAGTAAAAGAAATGAAATTGAACATGCATTGACAAATCACAATAATTCTTATAAGGGCTAAGCTTTCATTTTATTCAGAGCCAGAAATGAGCATACATTTTATTTCCACCCTATTAACATTTGGTCCAGGTCTCTAGGGCAGCTTCTGCACATGTGTGTAATGTTAATACCTGCAGGTCCATCCCATCTTTATCTGAATACACTTTGTAATATTAATCAGCACAACTGTGGCAGTTTTCTGCACTGAAAAGAATGGCAGTGAGACTAAACATCAGATTACAAAGCCTCAAAACACTTTTAAAACACTTCAAATGGATAGAAACCTAGGGGGTTTGGGGATATACAATCTCATGCACTATTATGACAGGTCAGAGCCTGATCTGGGACAGGGAAACCTATTCAGTAGCGGCACCATATGAATCAACATGTATGCCATAGTGCACCCTTCATTCAAATAATATACAGGCACAAAATCCAGAAGCTATGGGGTCACTAAAAATGGTCCTACATATGTAAGTTAGCTAATATCATTTCTCGGAGTACCTGAGGGACTAAAATGATTTGCAAATTATAGCAAACTTAGCACATGTTTTGGTGATTTCTTTCATAACCACAAACTAGAAGGGTAAGAAAAGGGAGTAAACTCTTCATATACTTTATTATATAATTCATATGTTCTGATTAAAACAATATGGTAAAATGCCTTTATACAACATGTTGGTTTATAGTACCAGTCAATATTTAATATTTGGTGTATTGCCAAACTCTAAATAAATGTGAGCAGTTACATTTTTTCAACAGCAATTCTGCAGTTACTGAGTATGTACACTAAAGAAGTACTCTAGGATTTTTTTTCTTTGCCTACATAGTGCAGACTAGACTATTATTAAAGATAAAATATAGGCTCTCTTATATACCTGTTTTATATGTGTAATTTGTGGGTTGTCTGCCATCTTCCCCTCAGATATAGTTGTCCTAATGAATCCCACATTTCCCATCAGGCCTGGTTTTGCAGAGACAGAGAGAGGAGAGTCTCACCACACTGCACTGGTCTGTGTAATGGCAGCCATGACCAATCAGTGAAAAAGAACTGCAGTCCCCTCACACTGCAGGGTCTTCTGGTTTTCTTATGTGATACAATCAAGGGGTTTATATAACTTCAGCTAACCACTGAATACACTCACCTACTAAATATCTGCACTCCTGGTCCTTTAGATAGGGGAGACATTATATCTTCAACAGAATAGAGGGATATACAGAGGATCATGGAAGGTGGGGAGAGGACGGGCCTGAAAGCTGCCAGGAGGTATTTGATTGGTGAGGTCATCCTGCAGTTCACAGGAACTCAGCCACACGGGAGAGACCAAGTTCCTGTTTACACATTAGAGCAAGCCCTGGACTGCTGATCATTTGAGATCACATGAATAAAGGGTTCACATCTATGAATGTAGCAAATTACACTGGTAGAATATTGGTGGCGAGTTAGAATTATGTAAAATAAATATTATGTAAAATAAAATTTTCAAAAAACTGGAGTGCTTCTTTAACTTGTACAGGCTCTACCTTGGAATTTTCTTTGCTTCAGACATAGCAGTGCTGGAGAGGGTTCAGAGGAGGGCAACTAAAGTAATAACTGGAATGGGTGGACTACAGTACCCAGAAAGATTATCAAAATTAGGCTTATTCACTTTAGAAAAAAAACGACTGAGGGGAGATCTAATAACTATGTATGAATATATCAGAGGTCAGTACAGAGATCTCTCCCATTATCTATTTATCCCCAGGACTGTGACTGTGACGAAGGGACATCCTCTGCATCTGGAGGAAAGAAGGTTTGTACACAAACATAGAAGAGGATTCTTTACGGTAAGAGCAGTGAGACTATGGAACTCTCTGCCTGAGGAGGTGGTGATGGTAAGTTCACTAAAAGAGTTCAAGAGAGGCCTGGATGTATTTCTGGAGGGTAATAATATTACAGGTTATAGTTACTAGAGATGGGTCGTTGATCCAGGGAGTAATTCTGATTGCCTGATTGGAGTTGGGAAGAAATTTTTTGGCTTCTACCTCACAGGGTTTTTTTTGCCTTCCTCTGGATTAACTTGTAGGATAACAGGCCGAACTGGATGGACAGATGTCTTTTTTCGGTTGTATAAACTATGTTACTATGTTAATTATTTCTACACTCTTCAACATTTAAATTTCAACACCAAGAGAAACAAGCTGTAAAGAGCAGGTGTCACTAGGATCTGCAAATTACTCAATTTTCTAGCACCTAGCTCCAATCTGGGGTGTGTGGGAAGGATATAAAAACCAAACTGAAAGTAATATTTTTTTTAGCAACATGAAACCTCAGAAATAAGATCTAGTTGTGTGGGATGATTGTGGGATGCCTTCTGGTTATCGATGCGCCAGTTATCACCACTTATCACAAACTGAAAGAGACAGAATCCTTGGTTTATCACTCCAGCAGATCACTAAGTGCCTAGGACAAAATGTTAGCACTGTTCAACACTGTGTGTCCTGGTAGTTGGGAGAACAATGACAAACTTAAATGACAGCAAGAAGTGCACAAAAGTGAACCTCTGCACAGACAGATCATCTGATTACAAGAATGGCATGTAGTGATCCATTCTGTTCTGCAAGTGAAATTACAGGGCGGCAAACACTGTCTACACAATCAGTAGGCATTTGCACGACATTGGGCTATGAGGTAGATGTCCAGCTACATGTGTTTCATTGACCCCACAGCAATGTGGCTATCATGGTGCACAGCAAGATGGCAATGGGGGCTGTACTGGTGGTCTATCTGCTTCAACAATGAGTCCTGATTTTGTCTTAGATGCAATGATAGCCGGATATTGGTCCGAAGACCATGTGGACAATTCCATAAAGAGACTTATGCAAACAAACATCACTCTAGTCTTAGTCCCAGGATTATGGTGTGGGGTGGCATAATGCGCGGTAGCTAGACCACTTTAGTCTTCATTTCAGGTACACTAACATCATTACCTTGATTTGGTCGTGGCAAATAGGACAATGTAAGACCACATGTTGTTTGTACTACTGTGAGCAGCCTGCACAACCTAAATGTGCTACTATGAGGAGATGCATATTGGGGTGCCAGAGCCTTAAAAATAACAAGCTGTATGGATACCATTATGTAGGACCAAAAGGTGTTGTCATTCTGTTTCATCCCTAAAGTTGAACTCCAATTCAGACAAATAGGTGTAGCTCAGTTATCACATGCTAAAAAGGGTCCAAGAAGCTGAAATATGAGGACTTGATTGGTATATAGTCATAAACAGAGTCATGAAATTGAATTATATCTCTAGTTTCCAAATTCAAAGCAATTTTTTATTTTTTTTTTGTAGTGGCAAGTCTCAATCACTTTTGTTTTACATTTGGGGGTTCACTGTTAAGAAATTCCAAATGTGCAACTCTTCAGGCAAATGTATTGCTCCTTATTCTCTGTATCAATAACAATTGAATGGATATAAAGCACTATATATTTGCATGGGATTTCTTCTGTATCGTAGAATCTCTTCCCTTCTCCCTCATTCTACAGGTTACTACATCAGATATGCCACTATTGTAATATGGCAAGCTAACTATTTACCATGAATCTTGTCACAAGACACATTAACTGGAATTTGATCCTTCAGAGAACAATATTTAGAATATGGATTATGCTGAGTTACAACGTTACACTGTACAAATAACACAAAATGGCCCACCCGGAGGGAAAATATTTTAACCACACAATAACATGTTAGTGCAGATGTTTGCAATAAGACGGAGTGGCAGATATTTAACAGTATAAAAATAAAATATATTTTATGTAAAATCTGTTCATATGATTGAACCCCCCGAGTATAATAGAGCATATATGAAATTAATACATAACCAGAAAGTAATCATATCAAACATACATTTTTGCAGTTTCCCACAAAACTGTGTGTTTAGCGGCTGTACCTCTTCCAGTATGAGGTTTACTGGTAAAAAAAGAAACAGAACATCCATGGAATAGTTACAAATATAAAAACCCAAGTACTTCCATCAATGTACCATCTCCTAGCCAGTGTGATCTATTTCTTGCAAAAGTTCTAGATACAATCTAGAAATTAAAGGATAAATTTACTAATAGTGTCTAAAAGTAAAGCTGCATTTACACACGGTAATTGTCAGGGCAATTATCCGGAACGAATGTTAGTAGTAGATATGCCCCATGTAAAGGCGCCGCAGATAGCTTGATGAATGAGAAAAACACTTGTCCAGCAGGTAAAAATCATTGTTTATGCAGACAACAAAATAATTGTTTCTGGGCAGCAGATCGTCCTAAGTTAACAGTGATCTGCTGCCAAAAAAATGAATCTGTTTGAGAACAAGTGATTGCAGCAGCCATCGCTCATCCTCATTCAGTGGAGGTGACTGCTGCATGTAAATGTAGCTCTTACCTCCATGACGAGCAGGCAGTTATCGGGAAGGAAGGGTTCAGTCAAAATGTGTAAATGCACCTTAAAATTCAGACTGTCTTAAACTGCACAAAATTTATCATAGTGGCTGAGGGTCGACAACAAATCTTTAGACTATGTAGTCTACCTTTATGTCATTAATTTTGGCTTAATTTTACTGGAATTTACTTAAATTTATGTAATTTTAAGTTGGCTTAATTTTACTGGAAAAATGCCATGCCCCTTTACCAGGAAACCACACCACTTTCTGCTAACCCACACCCTTCACCAGGCGAGGCATAAAAATTTTAGAAAAGTATCTAAAACATTTAATTAATACAGTAAAAAACATGCCACAAATTGGACCAAAAAATGGCCCATTATTCTAGATGAGAGATGCATTACAGTCAATGAGGGATACTTATGAGAGATGCATTACAGTCAATGTATTGTTATAAAACATGGGTAAAACAGGTAATTTTTGATAAGTTGAGGAGAGAGTTGAAGTCATTACACACAAGTAAATTTTGAGTACAGGGGAGGGACCGTTCCTTCCCGATAACTTCCTGCTCGTCGGTGGAAGAAAGAGCTGCATTTACATGTAGCAGTCTCTCCTATAGTATGGCTACTGCCATTGCTCATCCTCATACAGATTCATTGTTTGCAGGCAGGACGATCTGATGCCCAAAAATTATGATTAAGGTGTCCACATGAACAATCATTTCACCCGATGAGTATTTTCCACGGGTGATCAATGGCATCTTTACAAGGAATTGTACTGTAGAAAGACTCACTGCTCTACAATCCAAATAATTCTCATATCTGGGTGCAACGCCCTGAAAAATCTATACAGTAATAACATCCTCCATCATCATAACTGAAAATTATCACAGACGAAGACCCTAAAATGCTTAATTATTTCATGAGGATATAATATATACAAAGACAACATCATACAGAATAAAGGACATTTGTATTAAGCATTTATCATGCTTGTTATATTTCTGCCATATTTTCTTTAATTGTATTGTAGTAAGTGTGCTTTTGCCCACACAATGTGGAAGCTGACATTTTTATGATTTGAACTGAACATCTATGCCTGACAGCACTCATACATAACTACAGTACTTATAAGACAATCTGGGTCCTTACCTTAATACTTCATATTAGTTCTAAATAATCTCCTATTTAGTCTAAACTCATGTAGAACTTGTTTTCAAACTATATGTGAAATCAGGAATGAAAATGAACGTAAGATATGCCAGTACTATCAGCCATACTATGTGCCAGTATATAAAATACACAGTCAAAAACTATGAAAAACAGGAGACTGCTTTATTTCTAATGGTGAAGAATTCCAGATGTTTTTGTTTTTTGTTAGGTTCTTCAGGGGTATAAAATATCTTTCATTTCCTCTGTCTAAAGGTCTAGGTTTTGATGTTTCTGGATGTATTGTACAGTTTTACTGGTTCCAGGAGAAATGTACTTGCAGCATTACAATGCATTTTAATAAGTCCAATAGTTTATCATAGTGTACAATAATATTACATACATTACATCCAAGATTTGAAGCAATCTAAGATTCCCAAATATAAGCCTAATTAAAGTAAATCTGATGATTCAGGTGTTTCTACAGTTAGCCCTACTATATATACTTTATCGTCTTACATCATAGTAATACTTGTAATACTAATAGTAACACTAATGAATCAAGAATGGGTAAAGTTTTTCTCTAGAAGTATTTGGGTCAAAGTGAACCTAAACTTTTAAGTAAACTTTATTAAAACTTATAGAAAATGCTCTAAAAATAATATTTGCAATGGACTTTTATTATTATTTTTTTTATTTTCAGGTGAACTGCTGTGTATGGGAGTACAGACTCTCTCCTGCAGCCGTACTTTAAGTGCTGCAGCTGATATAAGAGATTGCACTCCTGTCTGTGCCCGCTCTGCTAAAACCTGAATTGGAACTTATATTCAAGGCTTTAGTGAGCAGCACTGGTACAAAAAGGAGCAGCCCTGTGCTATGAATCTCCTCCTGTCTGTACAGTGCTTACAGTATGGCCACAGGGACAGTCCATACTCCCATACAGAGCAACGTACATATGGGTGTACGCATTCTAAACTTCAGGTGCTTATTTAACATGAAAAAGTTAAAAATAAAGTGCATTATAAATATTATTTTTAGACCATTTCCTGTAAGTATTAATAAAGTGTACTTAAAAGTTTAGGTACTCTTTAAGGGTGCATGTCTATGCTTTGAACTTAAAAAACTAGATGAATCCAGTATACATATTTGGGTTTTAAAGGCTATAGACGCCTTTGGGGCATCTCTTTTATTGAAATGCATGTGTTTTTACCTAAAAAGCATTCTTTTAATAGGGTTTTATTAAACATATGTTTTGTTTGGCTTCTGCAGTTTCTATGTTTCACAGTACATAGAAGGCAGCAGAATGTCATTCACAATGAAATCAGTCAGAGAGCTCATCTGGTGCCTTAGTCTCCATACTCCTCTCTCTCCCCTACTGAAAAATCTTCTAATCTGATTTATGACATCAAACTTAATAAGCAAAAATTATTAACCCTTAGACTCCCAGCGCCGTACATATACGACGCAAAAAGCTGGGATCAGCGGCGGGGGTCCGGCTGTGCCCAGGTGCCGGACCCCTGCTGAATGCACCAGCATCGGTGAAAACACCGATGCCGGCGCATTAACCCTTCATGTGCTGCGGTGTAGGATGGCGAGCGGGGGGCCATCGGGTCCCCGCGCTGCTGTGACGGGGACCCGATGGCTCGGATAGCAGCCTGATGCCTTCCTTAGGCATCGTGGCTGCTATCCCTGCGTTCCTGTGCGATCCAGCCCCCTGGATCGCACAGGAAGCAGGCTGTAAGTGTATTACACTGAGTAATACACTTACAGCCAATGCATTACAATACAAAAGTATTGTAATGCATTGTAAAGGGGATCAGACCCCCAAAAGTTAAATAAAGTGGAAAAAAAAGTTAAAACATAAAGTTTCCTAAAAAAAATAATAATAAAAGTTTCAAGTAAACAAACAAAACGCCATTTTCCAAAAAAAAGTTAAAAAAATTGTAAAAAAAAAAAGGTAAAAAAGAAAGATAAACATATTAGGTATCTCTGCGTCCATATCGACCAACTCTATAAAAATATCATGTCATCCACCCCGCCAGGTGAACCCAGTAAAAAAAAAAAAAAAAGTGCCAAAACAGACATTTTTTGGTCACTTTCCCTTACAAAAAGTGTAATAGCAGGCGATCAAAAAGGCGTATTTATCCCAAAATGGTACCAATCAAACCGTCATCTTGTCCCGCAAAAATGATACCCTACCTGAGACAATCGCCCGAAAAATAAAAAAAATATGGCTCTCTGAAAATGGCAACACAAAAAAAGATTTTATTCTGTTCAAAAATAAATCTAATGTGTAAAACTTTCCAAAAATAAAAAAGTTAGACATATTGGGTATCACCGCATCCGAAGTTTAGTTTGCTGTTAACCCTTGCTGTGTTGCAAGAAAAAAATTATTAACGTGAATAATCTACCAAAAAATTGAAATTTCGAAATTTCACTTCCATTTTCCTTTAATTCTTGTGGAACACCTCAAGGGTTAATACAGTTTGTAACATCAGTTTTTTATAATTTGAAGGGTGTAGTTTCTAAAATGGGGTCATTTATTAGTGTTTTCCATTAGGTGAGCCTCCCAAAATCACTTTATAACTGAATTGGTGCTAAAAAAAAATGGTTTTGGAAATCTTGATGAACATTTGAATAATGGCTTCTAAACTTCTAAGGTTTCATAAGGTAAAATTACATTTATAAAATGATGCCAACATAAAGTATACATATGGGGAATGTAAAATAATAACTATTTTTGGAGGTATTACTATGTATTTTGAAAGTAGAGAAATTGAAATTTTGAAATTTGCAAATTTTTCCAAATTTTTGCTAAATTTGGTATTTTTTAGAAATAAAAATGAAATATTTTGTCACAAATTTACTACTATCGTGAAGCACAATATGTGACGAGAAAACAATCTTAGAATGGCCTGGATAAGTACATAAAGTGACACATGTCAGATTTGCAAAAATCGGCCTGGGATTTAAGGTGAAAAGTGGCTCGGTACTGAAAGGGTTAATCAACAAAGCATCACTGATAAACACTCATGTATAGTGTATATTGTTTACATTTGAGTCAAGTGTGTAAACCTTAAATTGCTGTCCCATGAGATAACCCTTGTATATATGTTCTGTTGAGGTACATTGTAGGAACATCATAGATGGAAGCCAGAACCCTCCTCAATGAGACAAAGCAGAGAACCACTCATAAAATCAGATAATTGAGTTTGGAGTCTTGGGCTACTTTCACACCTGCGTTGTTTTTTTCTGGTATTGAGATCCAGCAGAGGATCTCAATACCAGAAAAAAAATGTTTCCAGTTAGTTCTCATGCATTCTGAATGGAAAGAGATCCGTTCAGGATGCATCAGGATGTCTTCGTTCCAGCAGCATTCCATTTTGTGACCAGACACAAAACCGCTGCAAGCTTTGGTTTTGTGTCCAGACATAAAAACAGAATAAAACGGATCTGACACCGAAAACAATGTAAGTCAATGGTGACGGATCCATTTTTTTAGGCACCTAAAAATCGGATCCATCACCCGTTGACTTTCAATGCATTTAGTTATGGATCCATTTTTTTCCGTTTTGATTTCACACAACCACATCCTAACGGAATGGATGCATCCTGATGTGCAAAATCAAAACAGAGCCGTTTCCGAATTAACAAAGCGAGTGTGAAAGTAGCCTTAGGAGATGGACCTGTGGTGGTGGCCAAATTAAAGGGTGTGTCTGTGATGACTCAATCTCTGTACCATATTGTGTAGGTAGAAATCATTCCTTCAGTTACCTAAGCAGACTATGATATCATTTGGCAAAAATACATTTTCTATCTTCAGTAAAGAAACTAAAGCACAACAAATATGTTTTTAATTCAGAGCTTTACAGACAGACAAAAATCCGATGTCTGAATCTTTGTAGCCTGACAAGAAAATATGCATAAAAATAGCACCTGAGTTATATTTTGGCTGGTTTATCTGGTTCGAAGATTTGTTCCTTTGAGAGGAGCAACAAATCATTTCTTGGTCAAGAAAACCTGCACATGTGATATAGTGGATCTCAAATATTTGTGAAGGAAATTTAAAGTGGGAATGAAATATGTACTGTACTATATCAGCAGCATATGAAAGTAGTTACAGTAGATCCTGGCTCATGGAGTACAATCATTCTAGGGCAGTCAGATACCCAGACATACAATATGAAGAGTAAATCTAATGCATGTCTTGAATAACCTAATTCAAGAATGGAATGTGTTTAATGGCCTTTAAAACGTAGAAGAATTTCTTTTGCATCTGAAGAGGAAGGGAGGGTGCTTGGTTACTCCAACACAGAAATAAGAATGGGACTACATGCAGGTGGCGGAGTTCAACATCAAGAATGTATAAACACAGCTGGAAACTTTAACGTCTAACTCGGAGTAGCAGGAAAGTTCTCAGTCAGGACACTCCAGCAAGTAGTCAGCGAGTGGATGTAGGACTCACTTAAAGCAGGTGTAGATGACAGTGGGAACTGCTGGCGCTGTGTCAGCCACACTTAATTTTAACATTAAGCAATGACTCAGATTCACTAGTCGTCTACTGACACTGTCCCATCCCGTCATGTGGATTATCTCAAGAATAATCATTGTTATCCGTATCTGACCTTTGCGCATGTGGAAGCTAAGGAGTTTTACTTACCATAATTGATATTGACCTAAAATGTTGAACTTCCCATGAGCTATATGGTACCATACACTGTAAAAAGTAATACAGGCATGAGAAAGTAAAGATCATGAATGATTCATATCATTCTTAAGTATTCTTAAGAGAAAGTGTCTGGTGTCTGACACCCGGGACCCTTGCTAATCAGCTGTTTGAAGGTGTAGTGTCACTCATATCGGCACTGCTTACTCTTCAAAATTAACAAGTGCCACTACCCCTTCAAACAGCTGATCGAAAGCCAGACCACCACCAATCCGATAAGGATGGCCTATCCTGACAATATGTCTTGAAGAAGATGGGCCGACACTGCGGTTTGCACATGGTGCACGTGTCCAGGGAAGGTGTCTCACTAGTATATAGCAAAGAAAGACCGGCTCTCACTTTCAAGATTGAGTGCTGGTCCTTCTTCGCGCTATCCTGAGGATCTGTCATCAGTATTAAACCATTACAAAACCCCTTTATTTCCTTTCAAAATGTATCTTGTGTATATTTAGAGATATAAATGACAAAGTCAAAGTAAATGTATGCATAGCTCTCTATAGGATATCACATGTAAGGCAGCTCATTTAGCCAGCCAGTGTCCTGCTCCGTACTGATGGGGGCAAACTATGGGCTGAAACTATGTAAATTGCTGATGGGTCTCTGGTTTGACTCATATGACCTAATTTCCATAATGCATATCTAGACAAAGATATTTTTGTTCTACAACACCTATAGCCTACATATATCCTAAGTGTAATTACAAGAATGGGACGGCTTCTTGTACACTTGCTCATCGCTGCTGTTGCAACGATGAACAGGTAAACAATGAAGGGAAGGCAGTGCTGGCACGGCGAACACATTCTCTTCAGCCAGCTGATCATCGGGGGTGCTGGGTGATGACCTATCCTGAGTAGAGTTGAGCAAACCTGCCTTGTGGCGGGTTAGAGTTCGAGTTTTAATTGAATTACGCAATGGATTCTGTTCTCACAAAATCCATAATGTAATTCAATGCTGGCATGCCAAAAAGAATGTCTTTAGAGGTATTCCGTTTTGCATGCCATCATAATACAAGTGTCATTCAGTTGTAGTATGTGGCATGCCGGCATTGAATTACGTGATGGAATCCATCACGTAATTCACTTAAAACCCGAACTGGAACCTGCCAAAAAACAGGTTCACTCAACCCCAATCCTGAGGATAGGTCACCAATGAAAATAATTTGGAGAACCCCTTTAATTACTGGTCAATTCTGAGTTGTCTGGTTACCTCTTGAAATCGGACAACCCCTTTAACATCTGAAACATACAGTAAAACAATAAATGTTGGTTACTAATTTCAGTGATGCTGACTGTGCTGTACATTTGACATGTCTGTTTCTATTCTGGGGCTTTATAATATCACCTTGTCCTTTCAGATATGTCAGAAATGTCTTTAGTATTAATGTCTCCGCCCATAATCCACATTCAGGTTCACAATCATCTGCACAGACCAGGATTTCAACAGTCCAGACATAAACATCATCCATTAAAAATATTACATGTTGACACATTCTTCGCTCTTATCCAAATATTATCTATAAGCTTAAATACTTATTATGCTCTACAGTCAGTTTCTGCATTGTAAATTTTCGGTGACACCGTTGGCCTCTTTTGTATTTGCTTGACAGAAGAAAAGTTAATAAACCCTTGAGGTTGTTCCAAATATTCCTGCTAGAGTATGTCCAGCGTGCTAACCAACGTTTAATGCCTCAGTGAATTCAAATAAAGATAAATGTTGACCAGGGATGAGGAAAACTCTACCTGTTTTGACCTTTACTTCCTACAAATGCTATTCAAACCTAGGTAGGTTATGGGTATAGACCTTTACTTTTTACTATAATAAATGCATTCAAAATCAATTCAAAGTAATCAAATGTTCACAAGTTGACGCATACACATCAGCCTATAGAAGGAATAGTCTCAAGAGAAGATAAACTACATTGTGGTGCAGTAAAGTGGATCTTTTACCATACTATGCTGCCTCAATTGAGAGCAACATATTACAAGGACAGGAACATTATGCACAGGCTCAGACTGACCCACAGGAAAACAGGTGGATCCCCCAGTGGACCCCTGACAAAGGTGGGCCCAAGTTCCTCATCCCTACACAAGGAGCACATGGCACAGTAGATTGACTTCACCACATACAGGCAACATACAGAATTTCAAATAGCCTAGGTCCATATGAAAAACTAGATCGATTAACAATCTACCCAGTTTACTATTGCATCGAGTGGCTGAGATTACTTCTAGACTCTGATGTAAGCAACAGAAGCTCAGGATGCAAAAATCACACCAAAAAAAAGAAAAGTCACTTAGCATTAGGAATACAGACAGCACACTGATAGCATATATGAAGGTAGACACAGGACAGAGGTGCAGACAGGGTCATAGTGATGACACAGAGCAGGCAGGCTGGATACTTGTCAGGAACAGAGACAAGGCAGATGGAGAGGGTTAACTCAAACACGAACATAACTGAAACTAGAAGTGCAGGACAACACAGGCAGGGAACAGGGAACCTAAAGCTTAGAAACCCTCTGACTGGGGAAGGTGCCTTAAATACCCAAGGAATCCTAGCCATTCAAAGCATGTGGACTGACCCCTTAAGGGGCCAGACATGAGCATACATATGCCCTAAAGGCACAGATACTAGCAGGCTGGAAGGGAGCGTGCAGGCCACAACCTGCAGAGGACAGGGCCAGGCAGCATGGTGAGTAGTGCGGTGGCCACAGACCACCAAAACTAATAAGAATGAATAAAAGAAAAACAAATTGTACTTTGTTTCCGGTTCGTAGTCCTATAGTGTTTCCTTAGTCACTTTCTAATAGCTACTCAAACTATTTGAGTTTATCTGAAAACTGTATTTTTGATGGAATAGTCTATTTCTAGAAATCAGCTGCTCTTGGATACAAAGTCCAATAAACCCAGACTGACTCCTTCCATTAACCTTTAGAGCCTGGAAACCAGCAGACAACTGTATCCCACCCAAACTGCATGCAAGCCAGAAATATGATTCTTACAGGAAAAATAGCACATACAGAAGCGTGCAAAAGTCAGAGATAACCCTCTCATTCTTTTATTTCGTTATTGATTTTTCAGCTAACACTCATCATATATTGGTCAAAAACATTTAGCATTTAGTATAAAATGGAATTTAATTTATTTCTCCAGTCGTTATTTTTCAGCACCCTACTGCTACTTTAAAGGGGTTGTCCCACAAAAAATATTCTACATTTTTCAAACCAGCACCTGATCTGAATACTTTTGTAACTGCATGTAATTAAAAATGTAAGTTATTAATTGAAATCTATCCGTACAGCACCACCTGCTTTTTGCTCTTTTTCTAATTTCTTTGTCCTGCTCACAGAGATGGAAGCACATGCTCAGTTCCAGTTCCCCCCCGAGAAAGGAAGCACCACTGAGCTGCCAACATGAAATAAATCTAGCAGAGCAGTTGAAGGAATGTGGGTATCCCTGGACCCATGTGAGGAACAGGGCTGGTTCTAGCTTTGTTACAAAGAGACATGTCATGTACTATCTGATGTCTGATTTTCATTTTTTACATTATTCATAGAATAACCCCTTTACTCTTCTTTGTTTTCAGCTTATGAATAATGGGTTACAGCTGTAGTTTCTCCCAAGATGTTCCTATTGTGTGACTGATATTAAAGATGGACATTCACATGCATACATACATACCACACCTCCAGTGCCTTACTAACTTTGTCAGGTGTGTTAAAAATGCTGAAAGATGATATTTCAGAAAATAAGTCTATATTATGTTATAGGATAACGTTTTATTAGACTGATGATTCCAAAGTTCATCTGTACGAAACAGAAGGCATTGTGTGCAATGACATATAAGGCTACTTTCAAACTAGCGTTTTTTTTTGCGGATCTGTCATGGATCTGCAAAAACACTTTTGTTACTGATAATACAGCCGTATGCATCTGTTACGAATGGATCCGATTGTATTATCTTTAACATACCCAAGACGGATCCGTCATGAACACCATTGAAAGTCAATGGAGGACAGATCCATTCCCATTTATTTACATTGTGTGTAAGGACGGATCCGTCTTGCTCCATTGACTCACAATTACACTTACGATGGGAGCGCAACCAAATGGAACGGGGATGCATTCTGGTGCATTCCATTTCGTTCAGTTCCATTTTGTCCCCATTGACAATGAATGGGGACAAAACCGAAGCGTTTTCAACCGCTATTGAGATCCTATGACGGATCCTATAGTGGAAAAGGAAAGCGCTAATGTGAAAGTAGCCTAAATAATACAGCTGTACCTTGCATCATCGTGACTCCAGGCGCACCACGACGGTCACTTTCAAACAAGTGTTTGTATTACTGTAAGGTGATGTTCTTGCGTTAACGTGTTTAGCCAAACTGCCATGAAAGTCAAGATTTTTTGCTTAATATATGTCTGATCTTCTCTGCTGATCATGAAGAAGGTATAATGAGACAGAAAAAACTAATATATAAAAGGGTGGTCTCTCATATGATTCAACATAAAATCCATGTAGTGTGACTTAGCTTTAACTACCCACACTGTGCTATAACTGACAAAACTTCCCATGGCTGTCTCATGTGGGGTAGTATATAATATGCAGAGGTATCAAAAACGTTATTAATAAAACAATATATAATGTTGTCTTTGTTTTACTAAACATGTTCTCTGATACTGCGTCTAAATATATGATATGTCTTAGATTTGTCTGTCCAAAGGAGGATGGAGGAAGATGCTGTAACATAGATGTTATCTGCTGTCCTATGTAACACCATAGATAACACAGTGATAGCTCTCTGAGTACAGATAATGTAGTAGATGTCACCAGCAGTCCTATGTAACACCACAGATAACACAGGGATAACTCTCTGAGTACAGATAATGTAGTAGATGTCCCCTGCAGTCCTATGTAACACCACAGATAACACAGGGATAACTCTCTGAGTACAGATAATGTAGTAGATGTTACCTGCAGTCCTATGTAACATCACAGATAACACAGTAATAATTCTCTGAGCACAGATAATGTAGTAGATGTTATCTGCAGTCCTATGCAACACCACAGATAACACAGTGATAACTCTCTGAATACAGATAATGTACTAGACGTCACCTGTAGTCCTATGTAACACCACAGATAATATGCTGATAACTCTCTGAGTACAAATTATGTAGTAGATGTTCCCTGCAGTCCTATGTAACACCCCAGATAACACAGTGATAACTCTCTGAGTACAGATAATGTAGTAGATGTCTCCTGCAGTCCTATGTAACGCCACAGTTAACAGTGATAACTCTCTGAGTACAGATAATGTAGTAGATATCCCCCGCAGTCCTATGTAACACCACAGATAACACAGGGATAACTCTCTGAGTACAGATAATGTAGTAGATGTTACCTGCAGTCCTATGAAACACCACAGATAACAGAGTGATAACTCTCTGAGTACAGATAATGTACTAGACGTCACCAGCAGTCCTATGTAACACCACAGATAACACAGGGATAACTCTCTGAGTACAGATAATGTAGTAGATGTCCCCTGCAGTCCTATGTAACACCACAGATAACACAGGGATAACTCTCTGAGTACAGATAATGTAGTAGATGTTACCTGCAGTCCTATGTAACATCACAGATAACACAGTAATAATTCTCTGAGCACAGATAATGTAGTAGATGTTATCTGCAGTCCTATGCAACACCACAGATAACACAGTGATAACTCTCTGAATACAGATAATGTACTAGACGTCACCTGTAGTCCTATGTAACACCACAGATAATATGCTGATAACTCTCTGAGTACAAATTATGTAGTAGATGTTCCCTGCAGTCCTATGTAACACCCCAGATAACACAGTGATAACTCTCTGAGTACAGATAATGTAGTAGATGTCTCCTGCAGTCCTATGTAACACCACAGTTAACAGTGATAACTCTCTGAGTACAGATAATGTAGTAGATATCCCCCGCAGTCCTATGTAACACCACAGATAACACAGGGATAACTCTCTGAGTACAGATAATGTAGTAGATGTTACCTGCAGTCCTATGAAACACCACAGATAACACAGTGATAACTCTCTGAGTACAGATAATGTACTAGACGTCACCTGTAGTCCTATGTAACACCACAGATAACACAGGAATAACTCTCTGAGTACAGATAATGTACTAGACGTCACCTGCAGTCCTATGTAACACCACAGATAATATGCGGATAACTCTCTGAGTACAGATAATGTAGTAGATGTCACCTGCAGTCCTATGTAAAACCACAGATAATACAGTGATAACTATGTGAGTACAGATAGTACATAAAAACTGCTGCAGGAGGATGATACATCTCCCCCTATATGTTTGCATGATGTTTATATAAAGGAATGTCTATAAAGCTTTATAAGTTTACTTTCCCTTCAAATACTGTTTAAATGAATATCCAATACGCATCATGCCACAAATGTTAAAGGGAATCTGTCACCAGCGACCTCCTTATCCAGCTTTTTGCATAGACACATAGCTGTGGTTCACCTAATTAAAATGACGCTGTTCTTTTGTTAATCTGAGGTTCCATTGCTGATACGTTTTCTTAATATGCAAATTAAGCCTTTGGTGCAATAAGGGCATAACTGTTACTTTTATTGCACCTGAACTCCACACCTTTTTGTGACCATCCCCTTCCTGGTTACTTTGATTAACAGGGCCATTCAGTGGCAAAGCAGATGCCCATAGAAAGGAGTGGAGCATGGGAGCAATAAGAGAAATGGTTACGCCCTCACTGCACCAAAGGTCTAATTTGCATATTAAGAAATAAGAAAAGATGTCATATTTCAGGAACAGAGCCGCAGATCAACAAAAGGAAAACAATGTTTTCAATCAGGAAGACTACAGCTTTGGGTCTTAGCAAATAGTTGGATAGATTCCCTTAAAGGAAATGAGTCACCAAAAATTTTATCTGCCAGTTAAAACCAGGTAGTGACACATATTTTTTTTTCTAATCTGTTTTTTTTTTCTGATTACAGAATTATTCTATGTCCTGCACATGATTTTGGGGGCAGCCATCGTGCCTGAGCTATTCTTAACAGCATTTAGAAAGCATTTAAAGAATTGATTTACGGCAGCCCTGTGGTCCATAGACACAATGGTCAGGACTTCTATGGGAGAGTCTTCCAGGCATGCTCTGTGACCTGTGCAGAGGTCATTGTACAAGGAAAGAGTAGAGAAGCTCTGACAATCACATATTGTGAATAGTGGATCCTGTGTTATCTAGACATAAGTGATATCGCCGTATGATTATAGGCAGGTTTAGAATGATATATAACTGCAGTGAAGTTATTAGACATAGTGGCCAGTGCAAAAACTGCACAATTTTAAGGGTTTTGTTTAAATATAGATAATGACATGGAAAAAAATTTTAAAAAACTTTTACATGAGGTGCTTCTTACTTTGTTTGTATCTCTATTTATCTGTACCAGGACACTAATAGATTGCTCCACCTCTACGGACTTATTGTCTAAGCTGAAAACATATCCAGTAAAAAGAGAATTATAAAATTACAGCATTTACTGGGAAACACTGGTAGTAGAACATTATTAAAGCAATATGGATTTTAACTGTGATATGAAAGTTATTGCCTGTCACTATAGATATGAAGAAAACATTGCACATGAATCAAGGACAAAGACAGTCCACATTCTTGATGACATCCAGGCTTCTGCATTCCTTCAGCTCCAGGATTTCCTCTGCTTCAACCATACTCTACTTAAAGTCAGTGATGCGTCGTAGATTGTTTCCCTAATTGTTGCGTATCGTACTTTTTCTCTAAGGTTACAGAAAAGGTCATTCTTTGCTAAGGCTGAATTTAAGGCAGCTTTCTAGAATGGGCCACCAGTGCTCAAGAACTGTAGAGCAGTGTGTTACACATGTGGGTTTTATGATGCGTGTTAGTACTCACTTGGGGACATCTTTTCAACCACAACTCTGAATTTCAAGTCCACGAACTGTGCATACATTTCTAAATGGAGGAAATGTGTGTGTCTGTTTCCCTGGGTGTGGAGTAAATGAACATAGAGTAATTATACGTTTTCAGTATTATTTAAAGCATGAACATGGAAAGCAGTATAAAATATGCACTATAAAATGTAATTTCTGTATATCTATTTTTTACATTATTATTTTCATTTTTTTATTGTTGCATTCCAAAATGTATAACTTTTTTATTTTTCTGTCAATGTAAGGGGTTTGTTTGTTTTTAAAGTGTTAGTTGTTAAAATGACTCCATTTTGGGGTACACATAAATTACTGATTCATTTTTATTATCTCTTTATCAAGGGTGATGGGAAAAAACAGCAATACTACCACTGAGTTTTTGCATTGTTCATTTTACGGCATAAATGACATTATAACTTTATTATCTCAGTCAGCACAATTACAGCAATACCAAATAGTGAAGCATTCTGTGGCGCATGTGCTGTACTGTGAAAAGCGCCGGCGAACTGAACAGCCGGAGCCGGGATCGCGCGGGAACTAATGACACACCGCGCATGTGCGAGACTTGCGCGATCCCAGCCAACGGCAGGCCTGTCATTCAATTACAAGAGGGGAGTGGTTAGCTTGACTTGAAGCAAGGAGGCCGCTGCCCCCTTGACTTCAAGCTGACGTAAGAAAGCGCACGCTACAGGATTAAAAGTGGATTTTTAACAGTTACAGGAATCACTTGTCCGTATGAAGATATGCATCTGCCTCACACTGGTCCCTAAATTAAGGTACTGCTAACAGTTTATTCACTGTCTAGGAGGGGACAGGTTCCCTTTAAGTTTTAGTATTAATTTTAAAGAAAATATGTAATCAGAAAAAGACCTATTACTTATATCACTTTTTTATATTTAAAGTATTATTAAAGAATTTTTGATGACATTATTTTTAATTTTCCATGTCAATATCTATATTTAAACAAAAAGCATAATATCCTGCAGTTTTCTCACTGGCCACTAAGTCTAGTAAAAGGAGCCACTTCTTGGTCTGCACACTTTACTGCAGCTACCTGAACTAAGCGTCCATAACCAGGTAGTGGGAGTCATACCAATTATAAGTTAAAGGGTTATTTCCTTCTAATAAAGTGGCATCTCGCCGAGATCAAGATCATCCTGAAACAATGAAGTCTCAGTGTAGGTCTAGTCCCTGCGTTCTCTAATTTTTCTCTACACAGTGGATCTCCCAGTTTCTTGCAGGAAACTTCACCCACAACCATTCACTTGAATATGGCTGCTCTGAAGTTCCTTGCAAAGCAGGTGACTGGGGTGTCGGAGATACAGTGCTTCGCCAGTACTATGACTCATTCATTCTCAAGATTGATGAAGGTCCCAAAGGTTGAGCTCCCACAGATCATAAAGTGATGGCAACATCCTAGTGATATACCATCACTTCACAAGATGATAATAACTCTTTAATGGTATCCAACATTACAAAAAAGATCTGCCATAGCCGTCATTGATCCTTCAATAATAGAACTAATGATGCCAGTGTGAACAGGGTATCCAGATTCTCAGAACAGTAGCTGATTAGAGGGGGTCTAACACTAGTAGCGCTGCAGTGACAAGCTCAGTCCACTACAAAGTTGATGGATCCATCTGCTTCCAGCGCCAGAGCCTTTGCCAAACAGCTGATCGGTGGGTTTCGGAACCAGGGGTGCACCACCAATAAGGCCAGGTGAGGCAGCACCAAGTGGGGGCAAGAGGGGGACAGCAGAAGAGCCATGGGCAATGAGCTCTTTCATTGTGGCAAAGGGGTTAGGTTAAGAAATTGGCATTGGGGGGGGGGGCGCCATTTCAGTTTTTTTCCGAAAGGCTAGTTGCACCCTTGGTCGGAACCCACGATCTGCTTGTGATGACCTATATTCCATCACTTTTTACTTCCATTACACTTTACTTGATTACATTTCACGTAGGCTCCCTCATAATTTTCAGCAACTTGACTTAATGCAGGTAAGCACACATTTCCATGATACATGTAATTTAACAGCAGACATCATTGCCCACTTTATGACTTCTGATTACCTAGTAAACTTCCCGGATTCTGCTTTTCACTCTCAACATAACATTTAAATAGCTGAAACTATGATGATGGGCTTAGGTTATAGACTTCATTATTACTTCATGAAAATGATTTTCTTAAGAAGTACTTCATGTGTGCAAATTGGAAATGTTGAGACCACTAAAAAACCCACAGTGCACTTCTGTTTTTCTCCCTGCCAGGACACATTCAGAAAATCACTTATTTCCCGTTGTCTGTGATTTATTTGGTCAGACGGCAATTTTTTCCACTCGTGCGGTTTTAGAAGTATAAAATAACACTCGATATATTTACTCTTGTCTTTTTAAATCTACAAAATGTATAAAATGAGGTCCCCATCATTAAATATTGTGCTACGGTATTATTTTAAGGAGAGGAAATATTTTACAGAACACACATATATGGCTTTTGGATTGATTGGTATAAGGAAAATCTTTTTTTTTTCCTCTTTCACTTTTTTCATTATATTTATGTTTAATGTGCATAAAGTTAGTGTTGCAGAGAGGTTGGCCAGTTCCTATACTAGCTGCACATGGTAACAACACAGTATTATTAAGCTATTGGCACTGTCTAATAGTTTAATAAGAAAAATTCATGTTTACATACACGTCTCCTGACCTGCGTGCTAGCAGTGTGCTGGGAACATGGCCACTGAAGGAGGTCCTGTCTATCAGTGGCCTCCATTCACTTACACTGGGGATGGACTGCACATGCATTAGTTTCCCTGTTAGTCCCCATCAGCAGCCATGTTCCCAGGGCAGTGCCACCATGTAGGTCAGGAGACCTGCATGTAGACATGAATTATTCATATTAAATTATCAGACATCAGTGTTGACAGTTTAATAATTTGTATTACTAGCTGCATACATCTGCTGTAACCCAGGACACCCGGGTCCACAGGTCCTGCCAGCGATGGCTGTATCGACAGTGTAGCTATTGACCGCAGCATCTAGGGAATTAAAGAGGTATTCTGGTTTTTATTATTACAAGATTATTTGTTTATAGAATAGGCAGTTATATAATTTTCTAATATACATGTATTTCAAATTTTTTTCTGAGACCTTTATTATATTCGCACAATAGCCTAAAGAAAATAAATGGTACAGCCCATTTTAGTTGTGTAAAATGCACCCATAGGAGATCTGAATACGACTAAAGATGGAGTCAGTCATGTGACTTTCTATAATATCGATGTCCTCCTCCTGACCCGGGTAGCAAATACTACATTTGCACCCCCTATAGCTATGCCTGTGGCTGTCCCTATGTGGTGGCTATCAGTAGCTGCCATTTTCTGTCCTCTCCTCCAGTTGTATCAGATTAAGATATGGAGCAGGGGGCTTAGCAGGTGAGATGCGGGCCACAGCAGTTAAATTCAGGTGGGGTATGTACGGTAATTTCCCTGTAGGGTCTAAAGCCAATCTGCCCCATATGGGTTGTCTATGTATTACACAGATATCCTCGGTCCTCCAGAGACAGAGATGGTCTTTGTAGTTGTATTAAAAAAGGAAAACACTATTGTCTTTTTACTACACATCCTTATACATGCTTTAAAATCCGCTAAAAAAACTTGAAAATAACTCTATCGTTTCTGTTACACTACATGTAATAAAGTGGGTTATGTCATGGCTATATAGTGTAGTACTTCTCCATGCTCAGAAATTCTAAAGATCTAAGATCAACATTACCTTAAAGGGGTTCTCCAGGTATGTACTAAACTGTGGACAGCAGACGCTTTGAATAGTACCTACACTTCAGTTGCTCTGCTGATTCCGCAACTTGGCTGGGATTAGATGACCATGTAGAAAGAGGAGCTGATCCTGTTGAAATGTCAGAGTTAGGCTACATTCACACGTCTGTATGTGTGCACATCCTGGAAAACGGTCAGTTTTTTGAAGATCCGTTGTTCCGCAAAAAACTCAGTTTTTCCAGGACATCCGTTCCGTCTTTCCGTAAAAAACGGAAAGGATGTATCCATATGTCATCCATTTTTTGTGGATCCGCAAAAAACGGACGGATGAATAACATCTTTTTTTTTCACCCCTCCTGGAACGGAATCCGCAAATACGGATGACATGCGAATGCCTTTCCGCATGTCTTCCGCATTTTTTGCGGATCCATAGACTTTCATTGAGCTACGGACCGCAATTCGGGAGAAAAGTAGGACAGGAGGATTTCTGTTTGCGGATCCGCAAAACGGAACGGAACAGATTAACGGATGCAGACAACATACGGTGCAATGTCCGCAGATTATCAGGACCCATTGAAATGAATGGATCCGCAAAATATCCGCAAAAACCGTCCGCAATTGCGGAACGGATGCGGATAGATTACGGATGTTTTAAACGGACGTGTGAATGTAGCCTTAGAGCGTGGAGCTTGTCGGATGGCCAGACCATCCCAGTTCGCATAGCGGAGTCAGTGGAGAGACAGAAGGGTAAGCACTGCTCAAAGTGTCTGAAAGAGACTTTTTAGGTACAGACCTGGATAACCCCTTTAATATACTGTACAACAGAAACTGACAGTTTCAGATGATGTGCTGTTAGCTACAAAGCAGTGTAATTGATTAGTCTGACACAATGCATGTATTTTTCACTTACATCCTTATTGCACAGCTTATACTGTTTGTAGGCTCCAGTACACGTGATAGCTGTAGTTCCACGCTGTCCTTGAGGATTACCTCTGAGCAGATTGAGGGATGCTCCCTGAACAGGAGAATCAGGGAAGACATTTTGAGATATCGGTTGAGTCTGAGAAGGGGAAGGCAGCCACTTATTTGCAGACCTAAGTGAAGGATTAAGACCTTCTTGGTGAATGTTACCAATGCTGGAGTAACGGTTCTGCGCTGCGATTTGTCCGTGGGTAAACTGTCTTCCGGACTGGAGCTGCCTCCTTTTTCTTGGCGTGTCTTGACCTGTGTCACTTTGCAGAGGTAAAACGTAAGGAACTTTTCCATATCCATAAGATCCTGGACTGACTGGAGTCCTTGTCCGGTTTCTAAATTAGAACAAACAAAAGCATAAACTACATACCACAAGATAAAAAGTCTTCAACAGATTGCATGATTTAAAATGAAGGCAAAAAATAACACCACTATACAAAATTAATACAAGCAGTACCTTGTGTTTTTTTTTCTCTCTATAAGTGCATACTGGTTTTACTTATTTCATTACATAAGTAAGTTTGTTGGATATACAATACAATAAAATGTCCTGAGGATTACTAATACATTATTAAACATTGGACTGGGGGCCAAGATACAAAGTCTTCAACATACTGCATGATTTAAAATTAGGGCAAATCAATAACACCACAATACAAAATGAATACAAGCAGTATTTTGTATTTTTTTTCTCTCTCTTGGTGCATACTGGTTTTATTTATTTCATTACATACTAATACATTATTAAACATTGGCATAATACAAGTGCCCTTTAAAAATGGTATAACATGGTGTGAGCTGTCAAATGTGAAAAAAAACACGTCTGAGGGCGGCTTGATGGATGCCATGTGTCAGACATGTGTCGGACATCCATTGGACATATGTTACCCATAGGCTCCCATTGAAAAATACATTTTTTCTCCATAAGAACTACAGCCTTAACAGCATCTTCAGAGAGACCCAGGCTACGGCAATGAACAGCCCCCTGGATCTCCACGCAGGGGTGCTGCAGAGCACTCCAGGGGAAAGCCATCTCAAATAACGTGGTGACAAATGACCATGGCACCTGAGGGGTTAAATGCCTGAAATTGGCAATTGCAGACATTATCCCCAAGGGTCTGCTGTTTAAAACAGCAGAAACATGACGGCCTGAATTCAGCTATACTTGTACAATGGCAGTCAGGAAAGTGTTATATGAACCAGTAGACATACAGTGCCTTGCAAAAGTATTCTGCCCCCTGGAACTTTTCAACCTTTTGCCACATTTCAGGCTTCAAACAAAAAGATATAATATTTTAAATTTTTGGTGAAGAATCAACAACAAGTGGGTCACAAATGTGAAGTGGAACAAAATTTATTGGATCATTTAAACTTTTTTTGTAATAATGAAACTGAAAAGTGGGGCGTGCAAAATTATTCGGCCGAGTTCAGAAAACTCACTCCAGAAGTTCATTGAGGATCTCTGAATGATCCAATGTTGTCCTAAGTGACTGATGAAGATTAATAGAATCCACCTGTGTGTAATCAAGTCTCCGTGTAAATGCACCTGCTCTGTGATAGTCTCAGGGTTCTGTTTAACCACTTCGGATCCGGGCCATTTACCCCCTTCCTGACCAGGCCTAATTTTGCAAATCTGACATGTGTCACTTCATGTGGTAATAACTTTGGAACACTTTTACTTATCCAAGCGATTCTGAGACTGTTTTCTCGTGACACATTGTACTTCAAGTTAATGGTAAATTTGAGTCAATAAGTTTATTTATAAAAAAATCCAAAAGTGAAAAAAAATTCACTGTTTTCTAAATCTGAATCTCTCTGCTTTTAAGACAGATAGTGATACCCCATAAAATACTTTTTAATTTACATTCCCCATATGTCTACTTTACATTGGCATCATTTTGGTAGTGTCATTTTATTTTTTTAGGACAGTAGAAGGTTTAGAATTTTAGACGCAATTTTTGCAAATTTGCAAAATCAACTTTTTAAAGGACCAGTTCAGTTCTGAAGTCACTTTATGGGGCTTACATAATAGAAACCACCCATAAATCACCCCATTTTAGAAAATACACCCCTCAAACTATTCAAAACTGGTTTTAGAAATGTTGTTAACCCTTTAAGTATTCCACAGGAATTAAAGCAAAATAGATGTGACATTTCAAAATTTCACTTTTTTTTCAGATTTTCCATTTTAATCATTTTTTTCCTGTAACACATCAAGGGTTAACAACAAAACAAAACTCAATATTTATTACCCTGATTCTGCAGTTTGCAGAAACACCCCACATGTGGTAGTAAACTGTTATTTGGGGATACGCCAGGTCTCAGAAGGGGAGGAGCAGCATCTGCATTTTCTAACATGGAATTTTCTGTCATGGTTTTTAGGAGAGATAACTTTTTAATTTTTTTGTGGACTGAGCTGCATGAGGGCTTATTTTTTGCGGGACAAGCTCTGCTTTTTATTGGCACCATTTTGGGGTACATCCGGCTTTCTGATCACTTTTTTAATCTAATTTTTGGGAGGTTAACTTAAAAAAAAAAGCAGTTTAGGGGCATTTTTCTATATTTTTTTTTACACCATTCACTTGATGGGGTAGATCATGTGATATTTTTGTAGAGCCAGTTGTTACAGACGCAACAATACCAAATATGTCTATGTTTTATTTTATTTTTTTACGTTTTACACAATAAGAGCATTTTTAGAAAAAAAATTTTTTAAGAGACTTTTTTTCATTTTTTCTGGCCATGATCTTGTGTGGGGGCTCATTTTTTGCGGGTTTTTATTGGTACCATTTTGGGATGCATACGACTTTTTGGTTGTTTGATATTATGTTTTTTGGTAGGTGAGGCGACAAAAAAAAGCTGTTTTGTCATAATTTGTATTGGATTTTTTTACGCAGTTCACTTGATGGGGTAGATCATGTGATATTTTTATAGAGCCGGTCGTTGCGGACGCGGTGATACCAAATATGTCTATTTTATTTATTTATTTTTATTTGTAACTTTTTTTAATGACATATTTGGAGGAAAATTATTTTTTTTTATATGTGATTTTTTTTTATAATACTCTTTATTTTTTATTTTATTGTTTTATTTTTTATTTTACACTTTGTGTCCCCCATAAGGTCATACAAGACCTCAGGGGGACATTTAACTTCACTTATTTGTTTGTTTGTTTTTTACACTTGATTTCTCCTGTGACTGGGGCTGACATAGTAGCCCCAGTTACAGGGGAAATACATCCCCAGAGAGGCTGTACAGTATAATACTATGCTGTACAGCCTCAGTGCAGGGCTGATCAGGTCTATGAGAGACCCGGCAGCTCCTGCACTCTCCTGGCCCCGGCGATCACGTGACCGCCGGGCCGGGACAGGAAGCGCAATAGCGATTCCTGATCTGTATACACAGCGCTCGGTAAGCGCTGTGTATACAGCGATCTACAAGGCAGGGACCCCTGGGAACGGTCCCTGCCTTCTCTTTGGGGTACCCTGCTGTCACTGTTAAAGTCAATGGGTCCGAAAAATTGTGGAACACTACGGAAGACTTTCTGTATGTCTTCCGTTTTTATACGGATCACGGAATACATACGGTCGTGTGAATGGGGCCTTTAAAGCACAGAGAGCATCATGAAGACCAAGGAACACACCATTGAAATGGAAGGAGTATCAGACCACTGCAAATCAACCAAGTCCTTCTAAACTTTCATCTCAAACAAGGAGAAGACTGATCAGAGATGCAGCCAAGAGGCCCATGATCACTCTGGATGAACTGCAGAGATCTACAGCTGAGGTGGGAGAGTCTGTCCATAGGACAACAATCAGTCGAACACTTCACAAATCTGACCTTTATGGAAGAGTGGCAAGAAGAAAGCCATTTCTCAAAGATATCCATAAAAAGTCTCGTTTACAATTTGCCACAAGCCACCTGGGAGACACACCAAACATGTGGAAGAAGGTGCTCTGGTCAGATGAAACCAAAATCAAACTTTTTGGAAACAATGCCAAACGATCTGTTTGGCATAAAAACAACACAGCTCATCACTCTGAACACACCATCCCCACTGTCAAACATGGTGGTTGCAGCATCATGGTTTGGGCCTGCTTTTCATCAGCAGGAACAGGGAAGATGGTTAAAAATGATGGGAAGATGGATGGAGCCAAATACAGGACCATTCTGGATGAAAACCTGTTGGAGTCTGCAAAAGACCTGAAACTAGGACGGAGATTTATCTTCCAACAAGACATTGATCCCAAACATAAAGCAAAATCTACAATGGAATGGTTCAAAAATAAACATATCTAGGTCTTAGAATGGCCAAGTCAAAGTCCAGACCTGAATCCAATTGAGAATATGTGGAAAGAGCTGAAAACTGCTGTTCACAAACGCTCTCCATCCAAGAGCTCGAGCTGTTTTGCAAGGAAGAATGGGCAAGAATTTCAGTCTCTAGATGTGCAAAACTAATAGAGACATACCCCAAGTGACTTGCAGCTGCAATCACAGCAAAAGGTGGCGCAACAAAGTATTAATGCAAGGGGGCCGAATAATTTTGCACGCCCCACTTTTCAGTTTTATTATTACAAAAAAAGTTTAAATGATCCAATAAATTTCGTTCCACTTCACAATTGTGACCCACTTGTTGTTGATTCTTCACCAAAAATGTAAAATGTTATATCTTTTTGTTTGAAGCCTGAAATGTGGCAAAAGGTTGAAAAGTTCCAGGGGGCCAAATACTTTCGCAAGGCACTGTATATGCTTGTTGGCCACTCCATTCAACTCTACGAAGCTATGGCGCTCTTCCTAGGCCAATGACGTTATGTTCATCGGTCACGTGGCCTTGAGAAAGCTCACTCCTATTCAAGTGATTGGAGCTAAGCCGCGATACCAAGCACGACCGATATCCATGGTAATCTGCGAGGAGGCCACGGAGCTCACCATAAACAGGACCCCCACTGATCAGACTTTGAAGACCTTAAACATACGTTGTCAATATCAAAATCTCGGAAAACCCCTTTAAATGAACAGATACAGCTATGTTCATAAGTGACAGATTTCTATTACAAACTGAAAATCCATCCCATTCATCTGAATATAAAAAGGAAACACACATACTGCAGAAAAAAGCTCCACTCAGAAGTATGGAACTGATTTTCAGTTGCTGAAATTTCAGTGCCGCCATGGTCATTCTGAATAAACACATTACCACTCTTGTGCTTGCCAAATATATATGGTGACGGTGACCCACAGGTGCATTTCCCCTTCTAATGTGTTACTATGGTTTGGCTTTCACTGTGCTTGTGTCACTGACACATTTTATAGGGGTAATGGATGAGCTGTATAATGTATAGCATGCAGTTCACACATACGTAAAAACAGCTTTCAGATGGGCTCCTTTTGCATTCAGATGTTTTAACTTTTAGTGAGTGAATGTACCAATATTTTATAGCCATAAGCTGGTCCATTCTATGCTATTATTATATATGATAGTATTAATTATGTTATAGGTCCTCACATATAAACGGCAGAGACCTTCATTAAGAAATTAGCCAGTTCCATTTTCCAATGTGCTAAATATCACTTCATTAATGATAATCTAACAATAAAGCAAAAAAGTTACAGAAAATTCTCTGCGGCTTCCTCAACAACCCATCAGTGGGGTCACATTTACTTAGCTTGATGACACTTTTCCCCAAGTAATTATCTTCACATATTCCTTGGTAAGAATGTGCTAATATGTCAGGCAGCAGGGACAATGAACATGTAGAAGATTCTCTAACTTTCTCCCGCCATGTACTGAGCAAGTCAACAAGCTCCACCCAGTGGACCTAAACGCATACCTAAATTTCCTGAATAAGGGTGCCTTTACCTTATAAGCCATGATAAACCATGTTAGTCTGAAGGGTAGCATGTGGTTAATCAACAGTAGATTATCACAAACAATAAGGAGTTTTCAGAATGCTAAACTGTTGACACCACTATGCAGAGGATGGGAAGAGTAGTACAAGCATATCTGTAGTGGAGCTTTTATCATCAGGAGTAGTGAGAATATGAACTTTTATTTTGACAGTTCCTGCAAGTTCTCAGAAGGCGGAGCTTCACTGTGAATCGCTTTCTGCACTGAGCTGCTTCACAGCCCCTCCCCTCAGCTCTAAATGACAACTGTAGCTGTCTTCTGGTTGGATGCTACAGCTGTCATTCAGAGTAGAGGGGAGGGGCTGTGCAGCAGCTGAATGCAGAGAGGACTGCACAGTTAAAGTGTTACTCATTTTGGTTTAAAGAGTCTACTTAGCAAAGCTCTAGGTGTTGCTAAGGAGAGTTTAGCATGGTCGAAACTGCTGATTGATTCCCTTTAAGCCTCCCATTTCAACAATGCAGAAGATCAATGCACCTAACACAGAAGCTGTGCTAATGCACTCCAATGGTACGTGAAAAATATAAAGACAAGAGAATTTTTATTATTATTATTTTAAGCATTGATTCACTTTTGTGGTAGATAACAAGATTGACAACTATCTTTTAAAATTGTTCAGGATTCACTATAGGATATTATTATTTTAAGCATTGCCATATTCCACAGCACTTTACAGACATTAGCATCAAGCTGTCCCCAATGTCGTTCACAATCTAAGGTCACTATCAGTATGTTTTTGGAGTATGGGAAGAAAACAGGATACCCTGAGGAAACCCACACAAACACAGGGAGAACATACAAACTCCATGCAGATGTTGACCTTGGTTGGATTTGAACTTAGCCACCACTGAACCACCATGCTGCCCTAGAATTAATATCATTTTGCAACAATTAACTACGCATTTCCTTTAGGCATGTATCTTTTAGACAGGTTCCCATTCTCACAGATATCTTTTACAGATATTGTGCTTTTATATGACATGAGATCATAGATCCTTCTACTTTACAAGAAAAGTTCTTTGTGAACATCTTCACAGGGAGATCTGCCCAGGTCTAATTAGATCTCATGAAGGACAGATTTAATCTCTGACCAATTAAATGACCTTGGAACTTTGCCTATAATGGAAAAAAATCCAAAACTTCCTCAGACACACAGAACACTTCCAGTACAGTCCAATATTTTGTATAATGACCCTTGAGTAAGGAAGGAAATTGCTATAGTAGCGTATCACAACACCTCACCATCTTCTGAAGAGCTGCCAAGCTGATGAAAAGTTCAGTTTTCTTTTAGGTTTCATAGTCATTGGGGCCTTATAAGATCTGTGAAGGTGTTGATTTGCTATGTCAGATCATATCTTATGTCATCCTTCTGGTGAATTCACATAAGTTCAGCTGTTGCTGCTCTTCAATAAAAATGCTGAGGGGCAGTAATGCTTATTACTGACATTTTATAGCTCTCTGCTGCTGTCTAAAACACTGTATTTCTCAAAATTATATATTGTAGATGAAAAAGTAAAGATGAAATGTCCCATTGCTCTTGCTGTTATGACAAGCAAAGAATACAGTTAGAAATACTGAAAAAATAAAAAGATTTCCACATTTGAGCTGATTACTATTGCTATGGTGAATTCTCATACAGCAGATTTGTTGTACAATTTCCGTTCCATTGGTCTGAATGGAGTTTGAGTGACACACACATGAATTTATGCAAGTCCCATTCAGATGAATGGGGAATTAGTGCAGAATTATGCTACAAATTTGTCTCATGTGAACTCACCCTAAACTCTTTAGAAGCAACAGTACATCAAAACTGGACCATGTGCAGAGGCATGTACCATGTGAAATCAGCTGTTTTTAGTCTTAAAATGAATATCACTCTAGAAAGAATATACCAATTGTAACTTGAGTTTTTATGGTCCAGCAGACCAGCAAAACAAAAATGAAGAAGAAATAGAGATTTGTAATTATTGTAAGCCAATAAAAACATTGAAAAAGGTGTGATAAATGATCTCTTCCAGGGAAAGTACAGTGTAAATTTTAGGTCCTAAGCACTGAATCACACAAACAGCAATAGATGTCTAGGGCTAATATATTGCGCTAGCAATAATCCATAATATGGGTGGGTTAGGCGTCAACATGGGGTCTGGGGCTCCCAGGGGACCCATGGCCACCTAAAGTGCTCATATTATAATCCGCTGCATAAGAGGTGGAGAGGGGAGAGCCAGTCAAGGCACTATGCTCAAAAGCTCCAGTAGTGCCACCTTACGTCATTCTGTGTGTGCTGCACATTTCAGCGAACAGGTTCCATTCTCTTGATGTCACTATGAGTGTTCTCTGCTATGACTGCTGCAGAGCACTGGCTCCATAAGGTAAGGCAGGGTTCTGCATAATTTAGGGGTCAGAGGTCTAAATGTATAATGAGGATCTGAGGTCTGAATTTATTTGAAGGGTCTGGTCTGGGGTGTGAATATTTGTGGGGAGTGTGGTCTGGGGTCTGAATTTATTTGTGTTGCTGTGTTGCTCAGAATGGCTACAAAAGCAAGGGGCCAAAGACTTCTACGCATCAAAATCTGCAGTCAACAGGAGAGATTGTCATGACATTCTGGATTGAATGGAGAAGAAAAGGAAAGATACCGTAACATTTACAAACAGAGATGACATAATCACCTGTGCTGTCACCTCTGCAGCAATGTAGTATAATAAACCCTTGCATTCCACATAAATTGGAATTTATTGACAACTAGGAGTTACCAGTCATCTTGTCAAAAATGTTTGTCTCTACACAGCTTGATGCTGTCAGAGATGATTGGACACTGTCAATGTGTAAAGCACATCCACCTGTTTTTTAAGAAATTAAACCTGCTGACACAGAAAAGTAGTGCTGAATACAGACCCAATATGACAGGGCAGTGGTGAGGAAAGTGAAGGGGATTACGTTTAGGAAATAGCCCAGGATCAATGGTCTATTTTAAGAGGATCTGTCACCACAAAATGCAATGCAATCTGAATGCACCATGTAACAGAGCAGGAGCTGAGTAGATTGATATATAGTTTTGTGGGAAAAGATTCAGTAAAACCTGTGATTTATACATTTATATCTCTGCTTTCTCTACCTCCTGTGAACAGGTATCTGTGCAGGAGGGAGGTGTTATCAGTGATTGATGGCACTGTGTGTATAAGTGTACATAGAGAGATAGCTGTCAGTCACTGATAACACCTCCCTCCTGTACCGATAGAACTTCACAGGGCTGTAGATATAAATGTAAAAATTACTAAAGTTTTACAAAATTTTTTTCCCACAAAAATATATATCAATCTGCTCAGCTCCTCCTGCTCTATAACATTCTGCCTACAGATTAGATTGCATTTAGTGGTGACAGGTTCTCTTTAATCCACTGCGGATCACTAAGAAAAATATACATATTAGTAATAATAATGTCACCCTGCAATATTCAACAGAAAGCTAAGAATGAACCTACTCAGGCCACATACTACCAATAAAAGGATTCATTGACCAATATGAAATTTCTTACAAGCTACAGCAGAACACTGCCTGTATGCCTGTAGGACTTCCCATTCACAAACTGAATAGTGTAGGTTTCCTCATTTGCAAATTTCACAAAGGTGAGTGAAGTTTTCAGCTGGTAAGTATCCATTTCCAATAGCTTCCAATGTGACACGTCACAAGATTCCAGCTGTTTCCACTCCCTATAGAACATTTGCTTCAATATAGGTAAGTATAGAATTATTTTAAAAAGAAATATTATTATACTTAAAGGGAATTACTGTTAAACAGGTACAATGCCTTGTAGGGCTAGCTCAACATAACGTAATGATACCTTTCCTCTGGCAATCGATACACTTTTAATGCATACACACATGAACAGTTAAGTGCACTGTGGGCAGGCCAAACCCACTCTGTGCACCCTTGCTGCTTGTGCTTCCTCTTCCAGATCCTCCCTCTCCTTCTCAATTGGCAGGGCCAGATCCCTGCACAGTTGTCTCACTTAGTTCTGTCAGTCAAGAAGGAGAGGGAAGAGCTGGCAGAGGAAGCAGAAGGAGAAGGGTACACAGAGGGACTTGGGCTTCCCAAGACAAACCCCTTAGAAGAAATAGCAGGTCTTCTTGTTGAGTTGCTTTCAGGTACACAATTTGCAAAGCCTTTGCATTCTTTTGTAGCCAGAACCTCTGGAGTGAGTTGTGAGTTTCATGAGGACCAGCCCAATTTGTAAAGACAATGTGGGCTGGTCTGAGAACACCAACAAATACTTACAAACATAAGAATTAATAGCATCAGCTTTTCTAGGCCTTATGCACATGGCCGTATACAGTACCATACTGTTGAGGACTTGAGCATGGGGACTTGAGCTGTTTACTTTATGTCTAGTGTTCCTTTGCACCTGTCATCCATTTTATGCTGCGCTATCTGAGAGCAGCATACATTTCTGGCAGAGACCCTTATAACAATACAGGGTCACTTACTATTTGTTGACCAGGCAGTCAATTAAAATAAGTGGAAAGAACCATCACAGGACTGGAGTGCTGGGATTCTAATACTCATGAGCTGCCACTCCCTCCAGCAGAGGATTGATCAGTGAGGGAGGGTATTCTGGGAGCTCATGAATGTGAGGACTCCTAAGAACTCAGGACCCTCTGGATCTACTCAACAGGGATTTTAAGAAAATAACTAGCTAAAGAATAGTAAAATAACAAGCTAAAGAACAGAAAGTGACCCTTTGTTGTAATTAGGGTCTCTGTCAGATAGGGCACCATTGTGGTCACAAATTCCATTTAAGGCTATAAGGTTGAAGACCCTTGTAAAATAGTTGGGTTGATTTAAGGCACACACAATGTTTTTTGGCTAGATTTATCAAAATACCACTTTTCATTTTAAATGTCCACAAAAAAAATAACTAATAATCTAAAAAAAACTAATAATCTATTTACCCATGTACTACAGCAAATATGTAATTGGTGGGGGCAGATTTGGCATTTCTGGGGCCCCAAGCAAAGTTATGTTTAGAGGCCTCTGTCACACTGCTAAGCTTAACCTCATTGTACTAAAACACTCAACCCCTGTCAGCCTGCTAAACTGCCCTTACAAATTTGCAGTGCAAACAGGTCACTTCTACCATTGCCCTACAGCTGGGAAGGTCCTCCTCTGAAGCCCTGTGCAGGTGAACCAGCTGCTTAGGCAGCATGTCCATTGCTTTAGTCATTTTTCTGCAGCAAACCACTTGTGGTCCCCAACCTATGAGGCCTCCAGCATTTGCTTTGTTTGTGCGGTGGTAAAGTCTACCACTGGTCATTGCTAATGCATTTTAACAGTCATCCATATAATGGCATGATGATAAAAATTGCATCAAATAACAATGTCAAACCAGCTACATCTGCATTAGGCACAACATAGTAACAACATGAAGCTACCAGTAATCTAGTACCTAACTGATAACACTGTCAGCAAGCCAAGTCCCCATAACGTGAGCTTTGTGTAAAATCACAGGCACGCTGCATCATGTACATTTATCTCCATCCCAAGTATTACCCGTGGATTACTCTCAATGCAAAGCTTTCTTCATTATGTCACGTTAGTGGGTGTTTAGACAAAACTAAGTAGCCAGATTGATAACATGAAAGAGCAGTAAATTAGAAGTAATCCAACGTAAACTCTCTACTTCATTCTCCAGATTAGCTCAACAAGACACTTAGCGGCCTGTGTTGTTTCCAAGTATAAAACTGAACTGCTGCTGTACACAGTGCCAGACATATGCCCAACATCACATTACAAAGCCATTCAAATAAAAGCGATAAAAACTGCCCCACCACATCATAAACTAATAATCTCACTACCTAATGGATGCAGTAAAAGACCTAAATCTAAGAAGTCAATCCCAGCAGAGGAATCCCGTAGCTGCCAAAAAATACACTGAGCTAGACCTCCAACATTATTACTACTAAAATATCCCTCCTTGAAAATACAAGCAGCAGCCAGAAGTCTGTGCAGAACAGCCACAACTTTATTATTAGATCCAGTCCATGGACAGTGACTTCTAGATGTGTACCTGAAAACAAAGCATTTCTCAAAATAAACTAATTGATGGAGACACAGAAAAAAAAGGAGTGCGGCTTTATAATAATCTCGCAAAACACCTGCTGGAATTTGTCTTGGCAAAATCCAAAGCAAAACTACTAGCCAAGCTGAAACACAAATAGAGGAGAAATGGAAGAAAGTATGCTAAACCTTTTGAAGTTTCCTTTGAGACTTTTCATTCTCTGGAAAGCACTTTTTTCGTTCACCGCAACTTTGCACAATGTGTCCCCAAGGTGTGTTTTTGGAGTCCAGATAAGTGGTAAAATGTGCGCCGGTACTGTACACAATTACTGTACACCCGTTTCAATAAGTAATAGATTTATACAGAGGAGAACTAAAACAAAAGATCTATTTTTATGTTAATATAAAGGGAATAGCCTAATATTAAAATCTAGAAATAAAAGAATATTTACGTAGGAACATATGGTTTATGGAAACAGACACCATACAGAATGAACAGTTCACTATGTTAGAAATACTGGAGGACCAGTATATAGACCACATAAAGGGGCTGTAGGAGAGGTAACGGTGTAGATGAGAGCTGTACTACTAACGCTAAATGAAAAGCAAATGGTATTTTAAGCTATCTTTTGACTATTTATTTTAAAGTACAAGGGTGGCCCATTTATTTGGAAACACCTAAATAAAATGGGAATGGTTGGTGATATTAACTTCATGTTTGTGGCACATTAGTATATGGGAAGGGGGAAACTTTTCAAGATGGGTGGTGACTATGGCGGCCATTTCAAAGTCGGCCATTTTGGATCCAACATTCGTTTTTTTTTAATGGGAAAGGGTCATGTAACACATCAAACTTATTGAGAATTTTACAAGAAAAACAATGGTGTGCTTGGTTTTAATGTAACTTTGTTCTTTCATGAGTTATTTACAAGTTTCTGACCACTTATAAAATGTGTTCAAAGTGCTGCCCATTGTGTTGGCTTTTCAATGCAACCCTCTTCTCCCACTCTTCACACACTGATAGCAACACCGTAGAAGAAATGCTAGCACAGGCTTCCAGTATCCGTAGTTTCAGGTGCTGCACATCTTGTATCTTCACAGCATAGAAAACTGCCTTCAGATGACCCCAAAGATAAAAGTCTAAGGGGGTCAGATCGGGAGACCTTGGAAGCCATTCAACTGTTACATGATGATGTGTCGCCCTCTTTATGCACTGAAGCTGGCACAATCCCTGAGTTTTTCCAGCAAGATGGTGCACCACCACATTATGGGTGTCAGGTCCGAGCATTCCTAGATGAACAGTTTCCTGGAAAGTGGATTGGTCGTCATGGGCCAGTTGAATGGCCCTCAATGTCTCCCGATCTGACCCCCTTATACTTTTATCTTTGGGGTCATCTGAAGGCAATTGTCTATGCTGTGAAGATATGAGATGTGCAGCACCTGAAACTACAGATACTGGAAGCCTGTGCTAGCATTTCTTCTGTGGTGTTGTTATCAGTGTGTGAAGAGTGGGAGAAGAGGGTTGCATTTACAATCCAACACAATGGGCAGCACTTTGAACACATTTTATAAGTGGTCAGAAACTTGTAAATAACTCATGAAAGAATAAAGTTACATTAAAACCAAACACACCATTGTTTTTCTTGTGAAATTCTCAATATGTTTGATGTGTCACATGACCCTCTTCCCATTGAAAAAAACTAAAGTTGGATCCAAAATGGCCGCCATGGTCACCACCCATCTTGAAAAGTTTCCCCCCTACCATATACTAATGTGCCACAAACAGGAAGTTAATATCACCAACCATTCCCATTTTCTTTAGGTGTATCCATATAAATGGCCCACCCTGTATAACTGTCATTTCAGGTAATTTTTCAGACAAAGGGCCCGAGACTGTGTACATGACTATTACAATTTTTCCCCTGCAATCTAAGTGTCTTCAGAGCTAGTGAGTGGAGACTAACTGTCCATCATGTCTGTCCATACACAGGACATGGATAAAGCAGATATTTTGATCCCTAGAACCTCACAAACAGCAGCAGTAATGGAGGACATTATACAACAACATGTCAGTCTCTCTGCCCCTGCCTGTCTACAAACGTCTATGAAATCTGATTAAAATGGCTAATCCAATAAAAAATGACAACAGAAAACACTGCAGGAGGGAGTGGGTGATATAAATACACACAATTTATACTGTACGATTTATATGCCAGTCTTAATCCCCATGGTCTGGTGGTGGATGCGCCAAAGTTATGTAGAGGAGCAGGTCACTACATAAGTTTGGCGCTTGGTTCCCCTGGCTGGGCAACATGGTGTAAACAAGGGAACTGGCGTAGTTTAAGACCATTTTCCACGCTATAAACTGGTGCAGAGAATGGTAAATTAGACGGGCCAGCCAGCCCTGTTCCCCACCCCTTTTTCCACCCCCTCGGAAAAGTGGCACGAGTGGAAAAAAGTCGCAGATTTTGCCCCAAAACCCCTTTGCGGCAAAATCTGCGCTTTAAAGACACCAACAAGTGGTGTATATTTCTTAATACATGACCCCTTTAGTAACCATAGTGCTTAGGGTGTACATGACAATGATGCTAATATACAGCTAAAGGAGACAGGGCAACCACCATTCCACAGTTGTAACAAGACGCCCTGACCAAAGATATGGGAAAGTATGGCACTCGTTGTGTGTGGGCTTCCTTGTTATACAGTTATGGGACTTACTTCTATATTGCTATTCTGATGTAATGTAGAAACTACTCCCCTCTGCATATTTTAAAGAAGGGCTATCATTAGCCTTAAGATAACACTGAGGACTTGTCACTAGCACTGATACACAGTGAAAAATCTTTGAGACATTCACCCAAAAGTGCACTGAAAAGTGGTCTTCAACGGGGTGTGTTTCTAAAAGACAATAGCCAGTATAGATAATCTACAGTGGAACTGAAAATATATAACATGAAGTGGTCTGGATAAGGGGGTGGTCTTCTCCAAGAAGTGATCTTCATTGTATCTGTTTCAGTCAATACCGTACTTAAATAATATAAATAAAATGGGGACAAAACGTAACTGAACAGAACGGAGTGCTCCAAAATGCATTCTGTTCTCATACTGGAGAGCAAACCGCAGCATGCGGAGCAAGACGGATCCGTCATGATCCACAATGCAAGTCAATGGGGACGGATGCATTTTCTCTCACACAATCTAACACAATAGAAAACGGATCCGTCCCCTATTGACTTTCAATGGAGTTAATGACGGATCCGTCATTGCTATGTTACAGATACTACAACCAGATCCGTTCATAACAGACGCAGATGGTTGTATTATTAGTAATGGAAGCGTTTTTTGCTGAACCCTGCCGAATCCAGCAAAAACACTAGTGTGAAAGTAGCCTGATACAAAAACTTTACCCTTGTTTCATTCTATCAACAATATACACCAATATAAAACATAACCCAGCTCAAATTAATGTACTAGCAATAGAACATTTTTAGCCAGCAGTAGCAAAGTACCAAACAGCAAGTGACCAACTGAACACAACTGGTGATGAGCGAAGTATTCGGCTGTTTCACTGAATTTTCCAAAAAAAAATAAAAATTGCTTTGTGAAAAATTACTTCATCCATGAGGAACATTTCTTTGTAGGCAGTGGGTGCAATGGCGGGGAACGGCCATTCTACCTGTCACTGTACCCCTCAGATGCCGCGTTCTTAGCTGATTAGGGCATCTGACAAAAAAATTCTAAAATCATACTTACCCTTATCCATCTGATCATGAAGAGCCAGCCGTTGCCATCCAGTACGAAATCTTGCGGCACAGCGATATCATATTCCACCACGCACTGGATTTCACTTGTCAATTAAGATGGCTGTTCGCGCTCAAACAGATTAGGTAATTATGATTTTTTTAAAATTTTTTTACCGCCATTCAGGGAAAATCGATTCTTTACCACAAAGCAGGAGGAAATTCGGCTTCACAGCTAATCGAATTTTCCTTGAAATTCGAATTTCACTTCGTCAGGTTCAGTTCGCTCAACACTAATACCAACCACCGTCAGCAATATGAACAACCAATGATAACACACTGTTGTTAACGTGTGCCTGCAGGTTACACAGTAGGACTTCCACTCGACGTTTTGCTGCACAACCTGGCACTGTCAGCACCAATTGGACAGTGTCAGAGTGAGCAGTAACACATGCCTAACTGGTAACAACTAGAGATGAGCGAGTAGTGAAATATTCGAAATTTCGAAATTCGATTCGAATAGACCGCGAAATTCGACTATTCGACCAGATATCGAATCCCATTAAAGTCTATGGGGAAAAAATACTCGCCACTTGGAAATCTCAATTCGACCACTTGGAGGTCACCAAGTCCACCCTGGAACCTCAGAAAAGGATGCCAACACTGCTGGAATGCAACTGGGACAGCAGGGGAAGCATGTCTGGGTGCATATAACGCGCCCAAGTCGCACTATTACGCCGCTATCACAGCCTCTCAACAATACACTCCAAAGACAATCTAACCTCTCTGTAAAGTGAGACCATACAAGGAAACCTTCTTTCCTCTACATTGCCATGGACCCCAAGCCAAACTAGACAAAAAAGAAGATAAAATTCTGCACCCCTTAAAATCACGTTGCCTATGACAACCACAGATAGCATAGGCAAAGGGGAAAGCAAATAGACCCCACCCCTAATTGTCATTGTGTGTGTGTGTGTGAGATGTGGTCAGACATGTCTTCTTTAAAATGTAAAAACAACTCAAACACATGCAGAAGCCTTAAAATGCCCAAATTGTTGGCGCTTGAGATGTCAGTGACCCGACCTGGCCCAGTGTCATGTCTAGCAGGTAAAGCAGTGGGGATGTTGAGGGATGCGTAGGACCGCAAAAGGCAGGAAGAGGCCGTGGGCTGGCCAGAGGCTCATGGAAAATTTTGTGGAGGCCCAAGAGGTGAGACGTCTTAAAAATTGTGTGGAGGCTAAAGAGGTGAGACCTGTTAAAAATTATGTGGAGGCCCAAGAGGTGAGACGTATTAAAAATTATGTGGAGGCCCAAGAGGTGACACCTCTTAAACATTTTGTGGAGGCCCAAGAGGTGAGACCTGTTAAAAATTATGTGGAGGCCCAAGAGGTGAGACCTGTTAAAAATTATGTGGAGGCCCAAGAGGTGAGCCATAAATATATAAATATTTCTTATTTACGGAGCAATTCTACGGCGGTTAAGGAGGAGGAGGAGGAGGTGGAGGAGGAAATGGCACTTCATACAGATGGCACTTAACTTTTGGCTGCTTTCCACTGTTAACCTCTTAAACCTTTTGTGGAGGCCCAAGAGGTGAGACCTGTTAAAAATTATGTGGAGGCCCCAAGAGGTGAGCCATAAATATATAAATTTTTCTTATTTACGGAGCAATTCTACGGCGGTTAAGGAGGAGGAGGTGGAGGAGGAAATGGCACTTCATACAGATGGCACTTCACTTTTGGCTGCTTTCCACTGTTAACCTCTTAAACCTTTTGTGGAGGCCCAAGAGGTGAGACCTGTTAAAAATTATGTGGAGGCCCAAGAGGTGAGCCATAAATATATAAATTTTTCTTATTTACGGAGCAATTCTACGGCGGTTAAGGGAGGAGGAGGTGGAGGAGGAAATGGCACTTCATACAGATGGCACTTCACTTTTGGGCTGCTTTCCACTGTTAACCTCTTAAACCTTTTGTGGAGGCCCAAGAGGTGAGACCTGTTAAAAATTATGTGGAGGCCCAAGAGGTGAGACCTGTTAAAAATTATGTGGAGGCCCAAGAGGTTAGACCTGTTAAACATTTTGTGGAGGCCCAAGAGGTGAGACCTGTTAAAAATTATGTGGAGGCCCAAGAGGTGAGACGTGTTAACAATTATGTGGAGGCCCAAGAGGTGAGACGTGTTAAAATTATGTGGAGGCCCAAGAGGTGAGACCTCTTAAACATTTTGTGCAGGCCCAAGAGGTGAGACCTCTTAAAAATTATGTGGAGGCCCAAGAGGTGAGACCTCTTAAACATTTTGTGCAGGCCCAAGAGGTGAGACGTGTTAAAAATTATGTGGAGGCCCAAGAGGTGAGACCTCTTAAAAATTATGTGGAGGCCCAAGAGGTGAGACCTGTTAAACATTTTGTGGAGGCCCAAGAGGTGAGACCTCTTAAAAATTATGTGGAGGCCCAAGAGGTGAGACCTGTTAAACATTTTGTGGAGGCCCAAGAGGTGAGACCTGTTAAAAATTATGTGGAGGCCCAAGAGGTGAGACCTGTTAAACATTTTGTGGAGGCCCAAGAGGTGAGACCTGTTAAAAATTATGTGGAGGCCCAAGAGGTGAGACGTGTTAAAAATTATGTGGAGGCCCAAGAGGTGAGACGTGTTAAAAATTATGTGGAGGCCCAAAGAGGTGAGACGTGTTAAAAATTATGTGAGGCCCAAGAGGTGAGACCTCTTAAACATTTGTGCAGGCCCAAGAGGTGAGACCTCTTAAAAATTATGTGGAGGCCCAAGAGGTGAGACCTCTTAAACATTTTGTGCAGGCCCAAGAGGTGAGACGTGTTAAAAATTATGTGGAGGCCCAAGAGGTGAGACCTCTTAAAAATTATGTGGAGGCCCAAGAGGTGAGACCTCTAAACATTTTGTGGCAGGCCCAAGAGGTGAGACCTCTTAAAAAATTATGTGGAGGCCCAAGAGGTGAGACCTCTTAAACATTTTGTGCAGGCCCAAGAGGTGAGACCTCTTAAAAATTATGTGCAGGCCCAAGAGGTGAGACCTCTTAAACATTTTGTGCAGGCCCAAGAGGTGAGACGTGTTAAAAATTATGTGGAGGCCCAAGAGGTGAGACCTCTTAAAAATTATGTGGAGGCCCAAGAGGTGAGACCTCTTAAACATTTTGTGCAGGCCCAAGAGGTGAGACCTCTTAAAAATTATGTGGAGGCCCAAGAGGTGAGACCTCTTAAACATTTTGTGCAGGCCCAAGAGGTGAGACCTCTTAAAAATTATGTGGAGGCCCAAGAGGTGAGACCTCTTAAACATTTTGTGGAGGCCCAAGAGGTGAGCCATAAATATATAAATTGTTCTTATTTACGGAGCAATTCTACGGCGGTTAAGGAGGAGGAGGTGGAGGAGGAAATGGCACTTCATACAGATGGCACTTCACTTTCGGCTGCTTTCCACGGTTGGAGAAGCAAAGTCCGGGTCAATCCACTTGCTGTTCATTTTGATTAGCGTCAGCCTGTCGGCACTGTCGGCTGACAGGCGGCTGCGCTTATCGGTTATAATGCCCCCGGCTGCGCTGAACACCCTTTCTGATAGCACGCTGGCGGCAGGGCAGGCAAGCACCTCCAAGGCGTACAGGGACAGTTCCAGCCACGTGTCCAACTTGGAGACCCAGTAAGTGTAGGACGCCGAGGGATCGGGGAGGACAGGGTTACGGTCTGCCAGGTACTCCCGCAACATCCGCCGATACTTGTCCCTCCTGCTGATAGCGGGCCCCGCAGTGATGGAAGTTGCACGAGGGGGTGCCATGAAACGTGTCCCACACCTTGGAGAGTGTTCCCCTGGTGGCTGTGGGCCTGATAGATGTTGTGGGACTCTGGGAGACCCTCTCCTCTCTGCCGCCAGCGATGGTGGGTGGGAAAATCTCCATCATGTTCTGCACGAGTTCCCTCTGGTATTCCAGCAATCGATTCGTCCTCTCCTCTACCGGAATAAAAGAGGAGACGTTATCTTTATACCGGGGGTCCAGGATTGCGAAGACCCAGTACAGTTTGTTCTCCCACTATCCGGACAACACGTGTGTCCCGCGAAAAGCAGCCCAGCATGAAGTCAGCCATGTGTGCCAGACTCTGAATAGGCATGATGTCACTGCCCCCACCAGAAGGATCACTTGCCATTTCCTCCTCTTCCGCCTCCTCTCCGCCCCATCCGCGCTGAACCAATGGGACGCACACAGCCTGACTGCTACCCTCGCCGCCAGCATCCTCCTCCTCTTCCACAGCCACCTCCACGTCGTCCTCCTCCTCCTCATCCTCCTCCTCCTGCAACTGCCACCGTGAAGCAGACAAAAGTGTGGTCTGACTGTGTAGCTCCGTTGCGTCTCCTCCTACCCCCGTCTCCTCTGCGTGCAATGCGTTCTCCCTTATTGCGATGAGGGATTCTTTAAGGACGCATAGGAGCGGGATGGTTACGCTCACTATAGCGTCCTCGCTGCTGACCTTCTTGGTGGACTCCTCAAAGATACGCAGTACATCGCATACGTCTGCCATCCATGGCCACTCGTGGTTGGCAAACTGAGGGAGCTGAGTTGGAGGCACGCGTGGATTCATAATCTGGTACTCCATCAATGCTCTCTGCTGCTCACACACCCTGGCCAACATGGAATAGGTGGAATTCCAGCGAGTGGGCAGGTCGCACAACAGCCGATGTTCAGGCAAATGGAGGCGTTGCTGGAGTTTTTTTAAGCTAGCAGCAGCTACAGTTGACTTCCGAAAGTGTGCGCACAAGCGCCGCACTTTCACCAGTAGCTCTGCCAGGTTGGGGTAAGTCTTTAGAAATTTTTGGACTACCAGATTAAAAACGTGGGCCAGGCATGGTACGTGATTGAGTTCGGCAAGCTCCAGAGCCGCCACCAGGTTACGGCCGTTATCGCACACGACCATGCCTGGTCCTAGCTGCAGCGGCGACAGCCACATCTCCGTCTGCTGCAGTATGGCGTCCCTCACCTCTGGGGCGCTGTGCTTCCTGTCGCCCAAGCTGATGAGCTTAAGCACCGCCTGCTGACGTCTCCCCGCGCCAGTGCTGCAACGCTTCCAGCTAGCGGCTGAGGGCGATGTTAAGGCACAGGAGGAGGAGGAGGAGGAGGAGGGGGGTTTATCAGAACCCATGCTGGCAATCTTGGGCGGGGGTGGTAGGTAGGCCGTCTCTGTTTGCGACCCCGTCCCCGCCTCCACTACATTCACCCAGTGTGCCGTCAAAGAAATGTATCGTCCCTGGCCACAAGCGCTTGTCCACGAGTCGGTGGTCAAGTGGACCTTTGCGCTGACTGCGTACCTCAGGGCCCGCCTGATGTTACGCGACACGTGCTGGTGCAGGGCGGGGACGGCACTCCGGGAAAAGTAGTGGCGGCTGGGACGGAATAGCGAGGTGCGGCAGCCGCCATCAGGTCGCGGAAGGCCTGCGTCTCCACAAGCCTAAACGGCAACATCTCCAGGGCCAGCAGTTTGGAGATGTGGCAGTTTAAGGCTTGGGCTTGGGGGTGACTCGAGGCGTACTTCCGCCTGCGGTCGAACGCCTGCGAGATGGACAGTTGTTGGGACGAGGAGTGTGAAGGTGCAGGTGAAGAGGCGGGGGAAGGGGCGGGGGAAGGGGAGGCTGAAGGAGAAGGCCCCAAAGTAGCCAAGGCAGAGGCAGATGTGGAGGTGTCCTGGCTGGAGGTCTGGACCACAGTGGCAGCACACAACAAAGGGGAAGAGGCAGTGGCAGCAAGACCGGGCGCAGTTTGTATTGCGTTTGCTCTCTCCCACTCAGCCCAGTGCTTGAATTCCAAGTGACGCCGCATGCCTGAGGTGGTCAGATTGCTCTTCTCAGAGCCCCTACTCAGTTTTGAGTGGCAGAGTGTGCAAACCGCGCTCAGTTTGTCATCCGCACAAACATTAAAATATCTCCACACCACAGAAGTACGAGGCCTCGATGGGGGAGCTTCACGCGACTGCCCGCTGGCGGGAACAGCTTCGGCCCTGCTGGCTGTGGCCTCACTTCTCTGTCTGAACTGTCCTCTGCCTGTGGACATCCCTCTGCCTGTGGACATCCCTCTGCCTGTGGACATCCCTCTGCCTGTGGACATGCCTCTGCCTGTGGACATGCCTCTGCCTCTTGCTGCCTTTTTCGGTGCTGCGCAGACCACCACCTCTCCACTGCTTTCCTCGCTGGACATCACCCCTGGCCAAGTGGGGTCGGTCATTTCGTCATCCACCACCTCCTCTTCCACTTCCTCACTCTGCTCCTCCTCCTGCCCACTGGACATTCCAACAGCCTCCCTTGATGGCAACTGCGTCTCATCATCATCATCGCTCATGATAACAGATGCTGGCTCAGGGTCCACATCAGCAGGAGATGGCGAAAAACTCCAGTGTTTGGGCATCACTACAAACAAATTCCTCTGCTAGCTCCTGGGATTCTTCCGGCACATCTGAAAAAGGACCCGAAAAGAGCTCCTGGGAGGGGTCAATGGTGGGATGACTCTGTTGGCCAGGTGTGGAGGAAGGAGGGTCAGAGTGAGACTGTGTGGATGACTGGCTGGTGGACAACTGTGTGGAAGCGCTATCGGCTATCCATTGCACCACCTGTTCAACCTGCTCAGGCCTCAACAGCGGTGTAACCCGCCCCCTGCTTAACTGTCCCATAAAGGCAGGGATTCTGGATGAGCGGGATCCTGGCTGATCCTCACCAGCACACATTGTATCCCCACTGGCTTCAACAAGGCCCCCAACAGCATTTCCGCGCCCCCGTCCTCGTCCACGTCCACGTCCTATTCCGCTAGCCCCCCTCCGCATTTTATTTTTTTTTGGTTACAATATTTTGCAGCCGTGTACTAACTTTTCAGACGGTGGGTATTAACACCAGGTATTTTAATAATTTTGCCAGAGAACGCACAGTACAGTTGCCAATTATAAGGCCTAATATTTTAGAGTTCAAGGTACACAGCCGTGTACTAACTTTTCAGACGGTGGGTATTAACAGCAGGTATTTTAATAATTTTGCCAGAGAACGCACAGTACAGTTGCCAATTATAAGGCCTAATATTTTAGAGTTCAAGGTACACAGCCGTGTACTAACTTTTCAGACGGTGGGTATTAACAGCAGGTATTTTAATAATTTTGCCAGAGGACGCACAGTACAGTTGCCAATTATAAGGCCTAATATTTTATAGTTCAAGGTACACAGCCGTGTACTAACTTTTCAGACGGTGGGTATTAACACCAGGTATTTTAATAATTTTGCCAGAGAACGCACAGTACAGTTGCCAATTATAAGGCCTAATATTTTAGAGTTCAAGGTACACAGCCGTGTACTAACTTTTCAGACGGTGGGTATTAACAGCAGGTATTTTAATAATTTTGCCAGAGGAACGCACAGTACAGTTGCCAATTATAAGGCCTAATATTTTAGAGTTCAAGGTACACAGCCGTGTACTAACTTTTCAGACGGTGGGTATTAACAGCAGGTATTTTAATAATTTTGCCAGAGAACGCACAGTACAGTTGCCAATTATAAGGCCTAATATTTTAGAGTTCAAGGTACACAGCCGTGTACTAACTTTCAGACGGTGGGTATTAACAGCAGGTATTTTAATAATTTTGCCAGAGGACGCACAGTACAGTTGCCAATTATAAGGCCTAATATTTTAGAGTTCAAGGTACACAGCCGTGTACTAACTTTTCAGACGGTGGGTATTAACAGCAGGTATTTTAATAATTTGCCAGAGACGCACAGTACAGTTGCCAATTATAAGGCCTAATATTTTATAGTTCAAGGTACACAGCCGTGTACTAACTTTTCAGACGGTGGGTATTAACAGCAGGTATTTTAATAATTTTGCCAGAGAACGCACAGTACAGTTGCCAATTATAAGGCCTAATATTTTAGAGTTCAAGGTACACAGCCGTGTACTAACTTTTCAGACGGTGGGTATTAACAGCAGGTATTTTAATAATTTTGCCAAGAGGACGCACAGTACAGTTGCCAATTATAAGGCCTAATATTTAGAGTTCAAGGTACACAGCCGTGTACTAACTTTTCAGACGGTGGGTATTAACAGCAGGTATTTTAATAATTTTGCCAGAGAACGCACAGTACAGTTGCCAATTATAAGGCCTAATATTTTAGAGTTCAAGGTACACAGCCGTGTACTAACTTTTCAGACGGTGGGTATTAACAGCAGGTATTTTAATAATTTTGCCAGAGGACGCACAGTACAGTTGCCAATTATAAGGCCTAATATTTTAGAGTTCAAGGTACACAGCCGTGTACTAACTTTTCAGACGGTGGGTATTAACAGCAGGTATTTTAATAATTTTGCCAGAGGACGCACAGTACAGTTGCCAATTATAAGGCCTAATATTTTAGAGTTCAAGGTACACAGCCGTGTACTAACTTTTCAGACGGTGGTATTAACAGCAGGTATTTTAATAATTTTGCCAGAGGACGCACAGTACAGTTGCCAATTATAAGGCCTAATATTTTATAGTTCAAGGTACACAGCCGTGTACTAACTTTTCAGACGGTGGGTATTAACAGCAGGTATTTTAATAATTTTGCCAGAGGAACGCACAGTACAGTTGCCAATTATAAGGCCTAATATTTTAGAGTTCAAGGTACACAGCCGTGTACTAACTTTTCAGACGGTGGGTATTAACAGCAGGTATTTTAATAATTTTGCCAGAGGACGCACAGTACAGTTGCCAATTATAAGCCTAATATTTTAGAGTTCAAGGTACACAGCCGTGTACTAACTTTTCAGACGGTGGGTATTAACAGCAGGTATTTTAATAATTTTGCCAGAGGACGCACAGTACAGTTGCCAATTATAAGGCCTAATATTTTATAGTTCAAGGTACACAGCCGTGTACTAAACTTTTCAGACGGTGGGTATTAACAGCAGGTATTTTAATAATTTTGCCAGAGAACGCACAGTACAGTTGCCAATTATAAGGCCTAATATTTTAGAGTTCAAGGTACACAGCCGTGTACTAACTTTTCAGACGGTGGGTATTAACAGCAGGTATTTTTAATAATTTTGCCAGAGGACGCACAGTACAGTTGCCAATTATAAGGCCTAATATTTTAGAGTTCAAGGTACACAGCCGTGTACTAACTTTTCAGACGGTGGGTATTAACAGCAGGTATTTTAATAATTTTGCCAGAGGACGCACAGTACAGTTGCCAATTATAGGCCTAATATTTTAGAGTTCAAGGTACACAGCCGTGTACTAACTTTTCAGACGGTGGGTATTAACAGCAGGTATTTTAATAATTTTGCCAGAGGACGCACAGTACAGTTGCCAATTATAAGGCCTATATATTTTATAGTTCAAGGTACACAGCAGTAGTGCCAAATATAGTTTGGTATGTAGCAGAGCACCTAATACACCACTAATGCCTCTCTCTGTCCCTACTCCAGCAGCTATCCCTGAATACAGCAGCCGTTCTCTGTAAAGTCTATATTGTAGTAAGCTATCACTGAAGTGCACTATAGTAGCCCTGATAAGGGCTTTTAATCACGCTCCTGCCTGTCCAACCGCTAAAACCTGTCTCTCCCTTCTCCAGCCTCTGTCCCTGACTAAGTTCACGCAGCATATGCGTACGAGCAGGAAGAGCTGAGTTTTTAATATTCGAGGTCACATGGTTTTTCCAGCCAATCCATGTAGACGCCGTTTTCGCGCTGCCAGCGTGCTCAGCGTGCCTGTCATACCCCCCCCTGCATGGTGATTGGTGGAAAAAGAGCGCCAGGGAAGGTGGGAGGGGAAACGAATTCTAGGTGCGCCATCGCCGTTATACTCGAATTAAATCGAGTACGCCGAATATCGTAGTATTCGATCGAATACCAGCTCGATCGAACACTACTCGCTCATCTCTAGTAACAACTAGTTGTCAATTTTATTTATAATTTTTCAGGAGGAAAATGCAGGTCCTAATAAAAGATTCTCCATAATACAAGTATTAAAGGGGTTATCCAAGTTATATTTATTGATGACCTATCCTCAGGTGCTGGTTGTCGGACCCCGCCGATCAGCTGTTTGAAGAGGAGGCCCGCGCTGTGCCAGCGCTGCCTCCTCCTCATTGTTTACCTGCTTGCTGTAACATCAGTAACGGTGAGCAGGTGTAATTACACCCAAGCTGTCCCATTCTTTTCAATGGGACGGATGGCTCCTATACAAATGTATGGGAATGAGCAACCCCATTGAAATGAATGGGGCGGTTAGGTGTAATTACACCCGCTCACTGCTACTTATGTTACGGCGATCAGGTAAACAATGAAGAGGAGGCAGCGCTGGCACTGAGCATGGCCTTCTTTTCAAACAGCTGATCAGCGGGTGTGCCGGGTGTCGGACCCCCGCCGATCTGATATTGATGTGAAATAAATCGGGTCACACCTCCAAGTGTGATGGAATGACACAGGAAATGGCTCCCACGCCAGATAAATCAAATAAAGAAAGATTCCTGTGTTGCATAGGTTGCTTTAAATCACAAATATTTTTTTATTCATGCGCTTACAGTACAGCTTAGGTTCATAGAACGTTTTCGGCCCACGGCCTTTATCAATATGCTGTATGGAGCGCGGTAAGTGGAAGAGTATGATGATATCCGTTCTATGAACGTTCTATGAACCTAAGCTGTACTGTAAGCGCATGAATAAAAAAATATTTGTGATTTAAATCAACCTATGCAACACAGGAATCTTTCTTTATTTGATCTGATATTGATGAGCTATCCTGAGAATAGGTCATCAATAAATATAACTTGGATAACCCCTTTAACTAATGAAGGCATGAAAGGAGAGCTGGCAGGTCCTCTCTAACGGCTTAAAGCAGCTTTTCTACTTCCGTATCTGTAAAGTTTACAGCCTGTACAGTAGTGTTTTGCAAGTGTTTCCCCTTGAACCTCTTAACAACCTAACGTATGATGGCTATAGTCCCTGCATCATGATCAAGAATTGATTAACCTATGGGAGTGAACTATAGACTAAGTTATAGAAGTGTACAAATGCCATTGTCTTTCTTCCTTTACTTTTTATGTAATCGAGTTTTCTGCATTTTAGTTTTTTTTAATTGATTAAGGGTTAAACAGAATCTAATCTTCATGATGTCTTCACCTCCTTTCTTATTGAATATCCGAACCTGAATGGATTTCAATGCTGCTTACTCTCCTATATATGTGGGGTCTTTGCATATAATGTTTGTGCCACTATTAAGATCTGTTTTCTGATGGAAATCCGTTGTTCGTGAACACCCTACTAGTTACAGAGATGGACTTTTAATATAATACTGAATAAAGTTTGAAGATTTTACTCCAGTGCTGGATGCTCTTTTTCCTTAATTAGTTTATCCATAGGCCGTAACGGGTCCTTTCTACAGAGACTTAGGCCGGTTTCACACTGGCGTCTCTTGCTATGGCAGGCTTTTACGGTAGAGGAACAGCCTGCCGGATAGGTAACTACTGTGTATAGCTGTTTGCTGCCTGAAGTCCGCCTGGCCCCCATTCACCATAATGGGGACCGGCTCAGATCGGCAAATATGCCGAGAGGTGGCCAAACACCGCTACACGCACTGTGCACATCACAATCCTGACCAGACACCAAGTCTCCTTTGCAAGACCAATAAGGTGACTGCATATCTGTGAGTGTATATATATTGTGGTGAAGTGTATAGTAAAGTGCACGGTAGATATATGGTGGGGTGTGTATCTCACCCATTGTTCAGTTTAGCTGGATGAGATAATTGAAATCCTGAAGTGGTGCTGCTTCAGCAAGGCATAGCTTGCTGGAGTTTGTTTTGGTTAATATTGTATGGGCTGGATTTCTTGGACTGGGAGACAGGTTGGTAGTGGGAGTCTTCTAGTCCACACCCCTTCATCAATGTAATGCTTTCCATACAGAGGAAGCAATGAATGAAAAGCGAAGGTGCTGAAAAGGAACACAAACACCCAGGCTTATTGTTAAAATATGTATGAAAGTAAAATGACAAAATGATCGCTTTACAGTGTTAACTGGCGACTAGTGTTGAGCGAACTTTTGGTTCGCGGGTTATCTAAGAATTCCGTTATGGTCCGTGGTAGCGGAATCCATAACGGGATTCTTAGATAACCCGAACCTTGCACACCGAACTTGAAACCACAAGTTCGCTCAACACTACTGGTGACCTTTAGAGATGAGTGAATTTCATGTTATTAAATTCGTTCACGTGTCATTTGGTGGTAAAAGCTGAATTCCATTACCACGGACCATAACGCAATTCTATGACAGAATGCATGATGGAAAGCCTTTAGAGGCATTCCATTATTCATTCCGTCACAATAGAAGTCTATGGCCTGCAAAACGGATCCGTCCAATCTCCGTTATGCAGGAGAGGACTCCTCTGCATAATGGAAACAGGACGGATCCGTTATGAAGGCCGTAGACTTCTATTGTGACAGAATGAATAATGGAATCCCTCTACATGCATTCCGTTATACATTCCATCATAGCATTGCGTTATGGTCCGTGGTAACGAAATCCGGAATCCATAAAGCAATTCACCTTTTACCACCAAACGAAGCGTGAATGAATAACATGAAATCCGTTCGTCTCTAGTGACCTTATGTTAGTGCATAACATTTAGATACTTTGGCATTTTAGGCATAGTAATATTCTAATGAAAGGCAGCTAAGACTATGATACCTTTATTGGGGCAGCATGGTGGCTCGGTGGTTAGCACTGGTGACTTGCAGTGCTGTGGTCCTAGGTCCGAATCCGACCAAGGACAACATCTGCATGGAGTTTGTACCTGTGTGTTCTCTCTGTGTTTGTGTGGGTTTCCTTCCATACCCCAAAGACATACTGATAGGGCACTTAGACTGTAAGCCCCACTGATGACTCCAATCTATATAAAGCTCTGCACAATATGTCAACAATACATACTGTGAGTAAAATACATTTAAATAAGATTATACAAGTAATGAAGGCACATGTTGCAAATCTTGGATTCATCTTGCACTGTGGCAGTATTTACTCTGAAGTACTATACTGTTTCCATACAATAATGATAAAAGTGATACCCATAGTCTCCAAATAACTAGTAAATATTCTGACTAATACTTTCCCTTCCAAGTAATGTATATAATACATCATGGTCTTCACAGATTGCTGCAGATTGTTTACTGGTTTCAGTCTTTTAGTCTATTCAGTTGTAATAACTTTGTGATGATGTACATTTTGACATAGACATATATAGGGATTAGTGAATGAAACACCCGAAGTCGATTCGCATAAAACTTCATTCTAATACTGTATGGAGCAGGAGCTCCGCACTGTATTGGAATGTATTGGCTCAGATGAGCAGAAGTTATCACTTCATAAATTCATTTCTACTGTAAAAAACAATTTCCCAAACTTGGGTTCGGTTCCAAGGTACTAGACTACTAGTACTAGGTACTAGTATTAGAACAAAGTTTTATGTGAATCGACTTCGGATGTTTCATCCGAAGTCGATTCGTTCATCCCTAGTTATATGCAGTGCTCAAGTTACTCTATTAATTAAAGATTACAGTACAAAACTGAGAAAGGTACACAGATATAGTAACTAATACAGAATTACATTCTAGATGGAGGACAGGAACTTTTCCAGGGTCCTGTACAATGCACACATTGGGGGAAATTTATCAGAACTGGTGTAAAACTGGCTTAGTTACCAATAGCAACCAATCAGATTCCACCTTTCAGTTTTCAGTGCTCCTTTGTAAAATGAAAGCATCAATCTGATTGGTTGCTATGGGCAACTAAGTCAGTTTACCTTTGCACCAGATTTGATAAATCTCCCCATCAATGTACCAGAAAATAACATGAAGCCGCCCACATCTGGTTTCCAAAGGAGCAACTCATCTTGGTACAGGTAAAGAACAGTATAGTACATATAGTACCACATTGTACTGTAAGGAGGCGCTACTATGCAGCCCATCAGTGCATGCAGTTCAGTAACAAAGGTGTTTTACCAGTCAAATGCCCGTGCTGATTGGCTGTATCCTCTAGTAGACCACATACACTGCTCACAAAACGTTTGGGATATTTGGCTTTTGGGTGAAATTTATGGAAAAAGTAAAAAGTTCACGCTACAGTGATATTATCTCATGAAAGTAGGGCATAAGTAGAAGCATGCAATGGTGATTTCCTCAAACAATTTATTGAAACAAAAGCCAACAACAGTGGTGGGTATACCGCACAAAAATGTCAATGTCTCAATAACTTGTCATGTGACCTTGAGCATCAATTACAGCTTGACAACGATGTCTCATGCTGTTCACAAGTCAACCTATTGCCTGCTGAGGCACAACATCCCACTCTTCTTGAAGGGTGGCCCTCAGGTCATTGAGGTTCTAGGTTACAGAGTTACAAGCCTCTACGTGGTTTTGTCCCTGCAGTGGCACAATGACTGGATTAATGATGTTATTCAGGTAGTATGGGCTTGTCACTGTACCATGCACAAAGTGTAGGGCAGTTGTGTATTGACTAGACACACCTGCCCACACTGTAACACCACATCAAAGGCTCATCTGGTGACAACAGTGGCTGAAGCTTAGCACTCTCTTTGATGTCTCCAAAATTGCTGGCGGCCATAATTTCTGCTCAGCGTGAATCGTCTTTCATCAGTGAACAGCACTGAGGCCCACTGGTCCCTCGTCGAGTGTAGATGCTCTCTGGCCCATGCAAGACGATGACACCTGTGCCTGGTGGAGTGTTCAGGTACCCTTGAGGGTCATCTAGCATGCAGACCATGCTGATGTAAACGGTTTTGAATGGTCTGATGTGACACTTGGGTGCCTCTCACCTCCCTTAAATGTGCCTGCAGTTGTGCAGTTGGGCAGTCATCATCCGGTTCTGCAAGGCATTGTTCACAATTAAGCGGTTAATCAGTGTGGGATTTGGCCAAAGGACATCCACTTCTATCCCTTTCTGGGACTCTTCCAGTCTCTCCGTATCTCTGTTGCAACATGATGATGACACTCTGTGACACTCTAAGCTCAGTGGCCACTTCCACCGGAGAACATCCAGCTTGAAGCCTCACAATGGCGAGGTACTGTTGATCAATTGTTAGGTATCGTCTTGGTCTCATGATGTCAAAATGTGAACAGCATGATGAGGAGGACTGTTTAAATACCAATTCTAATTGAGCCAGGATATATATTGGGACATTCATTGATCAAACACCTGTTGTGAGTTTTATTGTTAAGCAACTTGTTAGAGAACAGCAAGTTGTGCAAAAAGTACTGAAACGTTGAACAGTTGGACATGTCCATTTAGAAGTTTAGAGAAGGCCACATTAAGTTCACCTGTAAAGGTTAGGTCCATGCTGAAATTTCACCACAAGCTAAATATCCCTAACTTTTTGTGAGTAGTGTACGTGGCAGATCAGCACTGTTTGCAGCATTGTATACTGAATGGTTCCAGGTCATAATGGAAAATATTTTATCCTGATTCCTGAGACCATTGTATCTTGAAAGACCACTACACTTTTATTTTCATTAGGTGTTCTGCATCTAACATTCTTGGTTGGCTCAGAGTTTTAGCCACAGGCATTAATTTTAATGCACCTTTTTTCTCAAAATGTCAAGCTTTTATGAAAAATTGCCTAAAGGTGTCATGTGTAGGAGGAGTGTAATGTGTTGCCTGGCATGTTTAAATATGCTAGATGTCTATTATGGTTATGATCTTATAATATGAATTTTTCTGTTTTGCTTTTGTTTATCAATATTGTACAAATTGGAGGTCGTTTATCAAAGACTGGTGTGCTGCCAGACGATACACGAGACGCAAAATTAGGTGTATCCTCCACCAGTCTGTGCACCTACACTGAAATCTGCTCCAGTCCCTAGAGCAGATATATTATTTATGCCAGGAACGTGGCATAAATATTAGTGACTTTGCTGGGTCTGATGGCCCTGTCTCTGTCACGCCCCCACCTTGCTACTCCCCAGTGTCAAGGGTGGCATAAAAAAGCTAAATTTAGGCATACATGGGTTTAACCGCTTAGTGACCACTAATACACCTTTTTACTGACATAAACAAAGGGGGTTTTAGCTAAACAGCTGGCTTTCATCAGTCATCACATGTACCTAAAATGGTGCATTAAAAAATGTAACTTATCTTGCAAAAAATAAGACCTCATACAAGTACGTTGATGAAAAAAATAAAAAAAAGTTACAGCTCTTGGAATGCGATTTAAAAAAATACAGTATGTGCGTGGTCACTAAGGGGAAAGTCCCAAAACAGAGTGGTACTATTTTTTTATGTCAAACACTTGTGTTGGCCCCAATTGTTTTAAATCCCTTTGGCATTAAAGGGTTAAAGGAAGCCACAGGTTGGATAAGAGAGGTATGAGATGTTAGTTCCATCTGATAGCTGAATCTGCCCTCAACAGCCAATCGGGTCACTGCTTCAATTTTCCATTGGGCCTCTGAAAAACACAGAGCTGAAATATGATTGGTGTTTTGGGCAACTGCTCTATTTGATAAATCTTTCTTTTTGTGTTAATGTTCGGAAAATAAATTTAGACACGTGAAATAAAAGTGATTCATAATGGGCTTTGCCAAGTATAAACCTAAGCCCTGGAGTATGTAATTAATTATGACACACGACTGTTAAAAAAAGATTCAGTGAAGCGTGAAATTCAAGCTGCAGGGTACAAAATACCAATAAAGAATAACGTAGACAAGCAACCAGGAGTCCAAAACAGGAATCGCCTCCATTCTGCCAAATGTACCCATCCGCTCAATGAAAAAAATCTACTTTCTTTCTACCTTGAATTACACAAAGAACCACGGACCAAAACACCTTATGTTACAAACTTCAATTTCACTAATAAATTGTAAACCATGCAGTAATTCCAGAGGAATGTGAAAACGGTGATACAAAGCCAAGAGGTTGTGAGGTTGTTACAGCGCGGCAAATATGCCAAGAAGCTCTATTTTGTTACATTGTATCAAAAAGTGACAATAAAAAAGAGAAGTATGAAACTGCAGAGTGAAGGGAGGATAAGGAAGGTAGGGCTGGGTCTCCTACCAAGCAAAATACTCAGAGTTCCAGTTAAAGCTATAAAAGTCAGGAAACGGATTAATGTACATTGATGCTAGAGGGAGGTATTTTCTTCACAGACAAAAATACACTGAGCAGAAACTTTTACCTTCATCTTAGAGCTTTACAGATTTAGGGGGGCATTTATCAAGACAGCTGTGGCAGTTTTCTGGCAGTAAAAATTTGCAAGTAATGTCGCATACGACATTTATGCAAAATCCTGCAATTATGCAAAACCCAAAGACAGACTTTAATTTGACACCAACAAATGCTAAATTTATAAATGTCCCCCTTAATCCATAATCAACTGTCGCAACTAGAGGTTCTCCTTCTCATACTGTCCGGAGAACGAATATATAATAAGAATTATGGGTTTCTGTCCTTTTTTCTTATAGTGTCGGGAGCAGGCAAGATACATAGTGGGGTAGGTTTATCAAAACTGGTGTAAAGGAAAACAGCCTTAGTTGCCCATAGCAACCAATCAGATTCCACCTTTCATTTATCAGAGGACCTCTGGAAAATGAAAGGTAAATTCTGATTAGATGCCATGGGCAACTAAGTCACTTTTCCTTTACCTCATTTAGATAAATCTCCCCCAATGTGTTTCTTACATTTTCCCATAATAATTTTTATACAATTGGTGTAATTTCTTTTATTAAGGGTTTTATTAGTTTAAATAATCTGGCAGGTTGTTCCAGCAGAGAACAGCTTGCCAACAGTTCACTGGATCTCTGGACCCCACTGTCTATAATAGGATGTGGCTGGGATCAAGCCACTTCCCAACATAAGTGCTGTTTTTGCATTTCGCCATAAAGCGGCCAGATCCCATTATAGTCATTGCAGTTCGGAGGTGAACGGCAGTATCTGGCTAGGCCACTGGCTGTTCTCTCTTCAACAGAGATGTGAACCTACTCTAACCTCAATTTTATTACGTCCTTAGGCTCCAAACACAGAGTTTATGTCTGCAGTTTCATCACTTATTACAGTAATGCAGTGCAGCATGTAGTGTTAGTCTGTTTCTGTAAAGGATTAAAAAATAAAATACACAATGACTCCCCATTAAAGTCAGTGGAACCATGGTATGAAGGATCGAGCACAGAAGCCATGACACCAAGTTGAATAGAATCTTAAGCACCTGAAAAAAAATAAGGAACATTTTTTAAACAACCATCCTGTAGGCAGGTCACTTTTAAGAAAACGAACTGCTGTTTCATCCCAGACATTTTATATCTGTCAAAATTATGGTAGCAGGAATACAAAAATGCAAAGAAAAAGGTCAGTCAGCACATCCCAGGAAGGAAAAAACAAATACAATGCAACAGCACTCTGCAAACCAAATAAAGTACAAAAATGCCATAGTAATAGAAATATTCTGGTGCTAATGCTACGCTTATTTAGTAAGTTTGAGATTCTTGGCAAATATATTTTGTACAAAATTATTTGGGCCCATCTGCCAAATATATGCTGGGTCCACTCTGTTTTTTATCATTTTTGGTGCCAAAAATGGCCTCCATTAAATCCATGAAATGCAGGTACTAACATGCATTCCAAGCCCACTCTATACCTCTCCTGGTGCCAAAGGGCTTCAAGTGAGTGCAGGGAGAGCAGGCTACAGCTTTATACCTACTGGTCAGGAGTGCATGACCAAATGAAGTACCCACACCTCCAGTACAAGCTACAAAGAAAAAGGGGGTTATTCACTGGATTTAATGGAGGCCATTTTTGGCACCAATAATAATAAAAGCAGAGTGGACCCAGCATGCATGTGGAACCTGCACTCCCTGAATTTTATGGTGGTCCTTATGGCACATAACAGGTAGTATTTAGTGTTAGGTTCACAGAGATCACCATGATGTTTGGCTGACAGGCCCAAATAATTTTGTACAAAATATATTTGCCAAGAATCTCAAATTTACTAAATAAGCGTAGAATTAGCACCAGAATACTTTCTATTACTATGGCATTTTGTACTTTATTTGGTTTGCAGAGTGCTGTTGCATTGTATTTGTTTTTTCCTTTGTGTTTCAGGAATACAAAAATGTTACTATGATTATAACAATAGTCATTACAATGGTTATCGCTTAACTTCAAACTACTGCTTCCCACCATGGAAAAATACGTAAAAAAGCAGTCAGTAAAAAACATGTCATCTACTAGAAAAAAGTTCAGTAGAGCACATGTTTTCTACCTGCAGTCCACATATTCTATTTGATAAGTACGACCAATAAGTAACAACCAATTTTAAAATTAAGAGAGCAGATTAATGTCAGGTGATTTCTGATACCCTATCTGAAAGTAGGATATGACAGAGGTAGGGTAGGTGAACGCTGTAATATACGGTTTATTTTATACACAGTTAATCACTGTGTATGGGCAGGATTATCCCTCCTAGGAGTCCTGTCTCAAAGTACTCTGCTTTTTACTTAGAAATCCTGCTCCAAATCACATAAACCTTTATACATATCTCAGAGCTCAGTTTCTCTCCCTCTATAACATACTGCTCTCAGGAGGGGTGACAGAAATCACATGGCAGGTTGTCTTTAAGGTTGAGGCTACATGCACATTGCTCAACATTGCACCTAATGGTTATTAAAGGGGGTCACAATGCGAAATGTCACAACTGTGCTACAACATTTCCAGGAAATTTAGAACTCCCTCTGCCTCTTTTACTATTGTTGGTAGGTAAGCAACAAAATGTGGCAGACAAAAAAAAGTATTACTCAGGAACAGACTACACAGGGTCTGTTTGTGGTCTGCAATCATGGAGAAACACAGATCCACAAGGGACATTTATAATCAAGATTTCTGCAAAGTTGCTTCAAATGTATAACATATCTTTCATTATTTATGCTTAAAGGAGTTGTCCCACAAAAAAAATATTCTATTGTTTTTATCAAGATCTGAATACTTTTGTAATTGCATGTAATTAAAAAGTTAGCATAGCCACTGAGTTATACAAGAAAATGTATCTGTATCGCGCCACCTGCTATTTATTTTTTCTTCTTTTTTTTGTCCTGCTCACTGAGAAGGCCACATATGCTCAGTTTCATCCTTCAACTGCCTCCTGAACTGTGATAGGGAGAGCTGAGACATGCCCCCTGAGCTGCAGCAGAAAAGACACTCCCCTTGAGCTTTCAGCTTGATATAAATGTAGCAGAGCAATGAATGTGGAGATCTCTGGATCCATGTGAGGTACAGGACTGGTTCTAGCTTTGTTAGAAAGAGGTTGCCATTTACTATATGATGTCTTTTATTTTTTAAATTAGTCATAGGATAACCCCTTTAAATACGTCCCCGAGTATTGTTATACAGAGATTTTTATTTCAATCAATGATGTAAAATATGTGGTGTCGTATATAAATATGTATAAATACGCTCATGCTATAGTTAAGCCGAGTATTGTTATACAGAGATTTTTATTTCAGTCAATGATGTAAAATATGTGGTGTCGCATATAAATATGTATAAATACGCTCATGCTATAGTTAAGCTCTTTAACAATACTCCTTCCTGCCAGACTCCACATAGCACAGCTAACTCATTAAATAGCTTTCTGTACTAGAGCTGCAATTCCAATAAAGATCATTAAAAGGTACTTATCTTTATCATCTTCAGCTGAACAATTTTAGTATTAAAAACACAAAGGAGCTAGTGTTGATCTTTTAAAAGGAGCTGAGCCCTCAAGACTTAAAATGTTTGTAGCTGCATGGAATTTTACTAGCTGCTGTGTGATGGAAATGTTACTAGTACAATCATACCACACACTGGAATTTTGAGAAGATAGGGCTAAAGAAAGGTTACACTTAGGTTAGATAAAAGCACTGTAAAGAAGTGAGATGTTCATCCAAAAATATCAACAGATTAAATACAGGACTCGAATGGGCTAAATATTTTTCAACTAAGCAGTGGCGTACATAGAGAAGTAAGGGCCCCATAGTAAGAATCAAACCAGGCCCCCCATACAGGACAGAGGGGTTTCTGCCTAAACCCTTTTCAATGACCCTTGGGCCATTTTTCCACTGCCTCATTTGTGAAAAGTTGTTCCTTTAGAGGGTAGAGTCCTGACCAAGTCTAGTAGAAGAGGAGATAATCCCAACTAAGACTGGGCCCCTTCTTGCCCTGGGCCCCATAGCAGTCGCATGCTCTGCCACTATGGTAGTTACGCCCCTCTAACTAAGTTATCATTTTCATTACAACCCTGCTTGAATAAACTTACATAGTTAAAAAAAAAGCCAAAAAAAATAAGCCAAGGGTACGGGCAAACTTAACGGGTCTGCTGTGGACTTTGTGCATCAGAGAATCTACAGTGCAGCTGGAAGAAATCTGCAGAAAAATCCTTTGATGGGTCGGGGTGAAATCAACAGACCAACAAACCCTGCAGATGTAGGTGTGTAAATGCAGCAGATTTCATCCCTACCTGCACTGCAGCATGCTGATATGCTGTGGTTTTAAAATCTGCTCCACATGTCAACCTATATGTGGATTTATTTACTGAAACTTGGATGAAATATGTTAAAATCTCACCGTTTCTGCACACAATTCTTTAGCGTTTACACCACTAGTGGCCAAAAGGTGTCAAGTTCTGCATGTCTAACTACTGCATCTAAAGGGAAGAAACTATGGGGGAGATTGATCAAGATTGGCATTTTCTACGTCGGTCTGAAATCCCCTGTGTGGATGCACCTAATTTATGGCAAGGTACAAACCTCGTCATACAGTATATTAGGCCCATCCTCTGGCAGTCTGTACGCCTAATCTGAAACCTACTGGAGCTCTGAGCTGCCATAGTTTTCAGTCTTCATTTATGCCAGAAAAACTGACCCCCCTTTCAGAACGCGGCAAGGCGCCACTTGAGACAATATTTTTTTGCAATGGCATTTGAGAAAATATGTTTTTGCAAACACAGTACGTGCCATTTTTTTGCCAGAAAACTGATCAAAAAAGATAATAAATCTCCCCTACTGTCCCTGAAAAGAATGGTTGTACAGGGAGCTGTCAGTCAGCAAAGAACAATAAAACGTTTTCATCCAAAAAGAGTTTGTTGTTAGTACAGTTTTAGGCAGGTGTGGAAATTGCTGCAAAGTAAGAATGCTTTAAAAAATAGACATCTTAATAGATTATTTTTATCAATTAAGAAAATGAAGAGTAAATAAACCAAGGAGAAACCCACTATTGTTGACCACCTTTAGCCTTCAAAACAACCTCAAATCTTCTAGGTACACATACACACAGTTTTTGAAGGAGCTTGGCAGGGGGGTTGTTACCAACATTGTGAAGAACTAACCACGGATCTTCTGTGGATGTAGGCTTTCTCAAATCCTTCTATCACTCCATGTAGTCCCAAAAAGACTCTATGATGTTGAGATCAGGGCTCTGTGGGAATCATTGTTCTTTTTTACGCTGAAGATAGTTCTTAATGACATTGGCTGTAGGTTTGGAGTCATTGTTCTGCTGGAGAATACATTTGGAGCCAGATGCCTCCCTAATGGTATTGCATGATAGATAAGTACCTGCCTGTATTTCTCAGCATTGAGCATCAATCCTGACAAAATCCCAAACTCCATTTGCTAAAATACAGAAAAAAACTTGCAAGAAACCTCCACCATGCTTTACTGTTGCCGGCAGACACTGATTATTGTACCACTCGACAGCTATATTTCACTCGATATTTCAAATTTTGGCTCATCAGTCCAGAGCACCGGCGGCCATTTTTCTGCTCCCCAGTTCCTATGTTTTTGTGTTAGTTGTTTGGCCTTATTTCCACATCAAATGTATGGCTGCAATGCTTCTGAACAGACTTCTCTGAACATTAAATGGGTATACCTGTGTCCCACTGATTTCTCCTAGTTCTGAGATGATAGCACTGCTAAACATCTTTCGATTTCGAAGGGAAGTAAGCATGATGTGTCTTTCACTCACTGCACTTGTTGTCAGCAAATGGAGATGGGGATTGGTAAGGATTTATTGTGCCCTCAATGCTGGGAAATGCAGGTAGAGATGAGCGAATCATCCAAAATTCACTTCAGCGAATAATCGCCGAATTTCTGACAAGATTCGTTCTTAAAGGGGTATTCCAGTAACGTAACTTAATTTTTGATAAACTGCATTAAGGCTGCAAGCTGTGACCCAACCAGAACCAATATAATACATATAACCAGAGCTTAATTTTAACTTGCAATCTATTTATCTAGCTCCTGTGTGAGCTTGCAACACACTGACAGTATCATGGCTCCTGATCTTCCCTCACAAAACTACAATCCCCACAATCCTTAGCTTTCCTGCGAGTTGATGATTACTGATTGGCTGGCTAACTTTTAGTAGTTTTGATGTGGTCGACAGCTGACCCACGGGGGTCAGTCACTAGTGCAGAGCACTGAGGGACCATGCAGACTCATAGTAGGCACAAGTCAGATCAGTCAGATCAGTCAGATCAGACAGTAGGCACAGCTCAGTATACAGGCAAACAGCAGAACAGAACACCTTTGCAGGAACTTAGCATGCTAAGACACCTATTGCTCAGACACCCTCCCATTGGGGAAGGTGCCTGAAGAACCCCAATTTTGGCAGCCATTGCCTGGTGAAGTTTTGGATGCCCACTGGCATTTCAAGGGCCGGAGGGAGCATGCACTTGTGCCTTATGGGTGCAGGGGAGTGAGTCAAGCTGACAGTCAGGCCCCTAGCCTTCATGAGAGAGCATAGAGAGCCCAGTTGCCGGCCCGTAAGTTTACCAGGATGACAGCCGCTGCTATGGGTGATGCAGCAAAAAAGTGATCTTATGCACACAAGAGTTTAGTAATGGCCAAATCAAAGCCCTGACCTTAATCCAATAGAAATGTTGTGGACGGACCTGAAGTGAGCAATACACGGGAGGATACCCGCCAACATAACAGAGTTGAAGCTGTTTTGTATGGAGGAACGGACTAAAATTCCTCAAAGTCCAAGACTAATCAACAGCTACCAGAAGCAGGGGCGGTCTTGGGCACCACGCATCCTATGCATTTGCGTAGGGCCCCCACGCTCTTCTCTTGTGCCGGTGCCCAGGACCGCCCGCAGAGGGAGATGAGCGCTTCCATTGTGGAAGCGCTCATCTCCATAGTCATCTGTATCGCCGTCCTCAGGACGGCGATACAGATGCCTGTATTGTACTGGGGCAGGGGAGGGAGAGGCGTCTCCCCTGCCCGTTCCTCTGATAGGCTGCAGGCACTGGGCCTGCAGCCTATCAGAGGCCGGCTCAGGTGGCGCGATGACGTCATCGCGCCGCCTGAGCCGTACAGCGCGGGACACAGGCCGGAAGAGGCCTGCATCGAATCGCTGCCAGCACCATGGAGGTAAGTATAAGTGTTAATTTTTTTTTATTTTTTTTTTTTATTGTAGCAGTCACCGACCGGAGCTCAATTGGGGGCACTGGGGGCATTTTGGGGGCATTTTTACTGGCACATGGGGGCACATGGGGGCATTTTACTGGCACATGGGGCATTTTTACTGGCACATGGGGGCACTGTGGGCATTTTACTGGCACATGGGGCACTGTGGGCATTTTTACTGGCACATGGGGGCACTGTAGGCATTTTACTGGCACATGGGGGCACTGTGGGCATTTTTTCTGGCACATGGGGGCACTGGGGCATTTTTACTGGCACATGGGGGCACTGGGGGCATTTTTACTGGTACTGGGGGCATTTTGTACTGGCACATGGGGGCACTGGGGGCATTTTTTACTGGCACATGGGGGCACTGGGGGCATTTTTACTGGCACATGGGGGCACTGGGGCATTTTACTGGCACATGGGGGCACTGGGGGCATTTTACTGGCACATGGGGGCACTGGGGGCATTTTACTGGCACATGGGGGCATTTTTACTGGCACATGGGGGCACTGTGGGCATTTTACTGGCACATGGGGCACTGTGGGCATTTTTACTGGCACATGGGGGCACTGTAGGCATTTTACTGGCACATGGGGGCACTGTGGGCATTTTTTCTGGCACATGGGGGCACTGGGGGCATTTTTACTGGCACATGGGGGCACTGGGGGCATTTTTACTGGTACTGGGGGCATTTTTACTGGCACATGGGGGCACTGGGGGCATTTTTACTGGCACATGGGGGCACTGGGGGCATTTTTACTGGCACATGGGGGCACTGGGGGCATTTTACTGGCACATGGGGGCACTGGGGGCATTTTACTGGCACATGGGGGCACTGGGGGCATTTTACTGGCACATGGGGGCATTTTTACTGGCACATGGGGGCACTGTGGGCATTTTACTGGCACATGGGGCACTGTGGGCATTTTTACTGGCACATGGGGGCACTGGGGGCATTTTTACTGCCACATGGGGGCATTTTTACTGGCACATGGGGGCACTGGGGGCATTTTTACTGGCACATGGGGGCACTGAGGGCATTTTACTGGCACGGGGCATTTTTACTGGCACATGGGGGCATTTTTACTGGCACTGGGGCACTGGGGCATTTTTACTGGCACTGGGGGCACTTCTTACTGGCACATGGGGGCACTGGGGGCATTTCTTTATGGCATGGGAGCACTAGGGGCATTTTTACTGGCACTGGGGGCACTTCTTACTGGCACATGGGGGCACTGGGGCATTTCTTACTGGCACATGGGGGCACTGGGGGCATTTCTTACTGGCACATGGGGGCACTGGGGGCATTTTTACTGGCACATGGGGGCACTGGGGGCATTTTACTGGTACTGGGGGCATTTTTACTGGCACATGGGGGCACTGGGGGCATTTTTACTGGCACATGGGGGCATTTTTACTGGCACATGGGGGCACTGGGGGCATTTTTACTGGCACATGGGGGCACTGAGGGCATTTTACTGGCACGGGGCATTTTTACTGGCACATGGGGGCACATGGGGGCATTTTTACTGGCACATGGGGCACTGGGGGCATTTTTACTGGCACATGGGGGCACTGGGGCATTTTTACTGGCACTGGGGGCACTTCTTACTGGCACATGGGGGCACTGGGGGCATTTCTTTATGGCATGGGAGCACTAGGGGCATTTTTCTGGCACATGGGGGCACTGGGGCATTTCTTACTGGCACATGGGGGCACTGGGGGCATTTCTTACTGGCACATGGGGGCACTGGGGGCATTTCTTACTGGCACATGATTTTGAGGGGAATCAATGGGGGAACTTCTGGCGCATTATTGGGGCATTTCTTACTGGCACATAATTTGGGGGGCATCTATGGGTGGGGAGCACTTTTTACTGGCACATTATTAGGGTGAAATTTTGGGGGCACTTCTTACTGGCACATTGGAAGCATTATTACTTCTGGGGCACAGTGGGGACATTAGTACTGTGGGGGGCACTATTACTGTGGGGGGCACCCTGGCACAGTATCAGCGCAGTTATTTCTGGGGACGGTATGTTCACACTATTACGGGACAGTATTTGCTGGGCGCAGTTATTTTAGGACACTGTGTGCCAATAATTATTGAAGGGCACTATCTGTGTGGTACTAGTGGCACAGTACTGGGGGTGGTAGGATGATTTGTCCAGAAGATGGGAGGATGATGGAAAAGTAGTAAACTAAGATTTTTTTCTGTCAAACTGCAGAGATAAGAAATGGCTGAAAAATGGCGTCTAGTCTGAAAGGAGAAGATGAGGAAAGAGAAGATCTACATCCGACGAGACGTCACTGGATGTAAGAGGTATGAGGCGCTGTATTATACTGGATGTAAGAGGTATGGGGCGCTGTATTATACTGGATGTAAGCGGTATGGGGCGCTGTATTATACTGGATGTAAGAGGTATGGGCGCTGTATTATACTAGATGTAAGAGGTATGGGGCTCTGTATTATACTTGATGTAAGAGGTATGGGGCGCTGTATTATACTGGATGTAAGAGGTATGGGGCGCTGTATTATACTAGATGTACGAGGTATGGGGCGCTGTATTATACTGGATGTAAGAGGTATGGGGCGCTGTATTATACTGGATGTAAGAGGTATGGGGCGCTGTATTATACTGGATGTAAGAGGTATGGGCGCTGTATTATACTGGATGTAAGAGGTATGGGGCGCTGTATTATACTGGATGTAAGAGGTATGGGGCGCTGTATTATACTGGATGTAAGAGGTATGGGGCGCTGTATTATACTGGATGTAAGAGGTATGGAGCTCTGTATTATACTGGATGTAAGAGGTATGGGGCGCTGTATTATACTGGATGTAAGAGGTATGGGGCGCTGTATTATACTGGATGTAAGAGGTATGGGGCGCTGTATTATACTAGATGTACGAGGTATGGGGCGCTGTATTATACTGGATGTAAGAGGTATGGGGCGCTGTATTATACTGGATGTTAGAGGTATGGGGCGCTGTATTATACTGGATGTAAGAGGTATGGGAGCGCTGTATTATACTGGATGTAAGAGGTATGAGACGCTGTATTATACTGGATGTAAGAGGTATGGGGCGCTGTATTATACTGGATGTAAGAGGTATGAGGCGCTGTATTACACTGGATGTAAGAGGTATGGGGGCTGTATTATACTGGATGTAAGAGGTATGGGGCTGTATTATACTGGATGTAAGAGGTATGAGGCGCTGTATTATACTGGATGTAAGAGGTATGGGGCTGTATTATACTGGATGTAAGAGGTATGAGGCGCTGTATTATACTGGATGTAAGAGGTATGGGGCGCTGTATTATACTGGATGTAAGAGGTATGAGGCGCTGTATTATACTGGATGTAAGAGGTATGGGGCGCTGTATTATACTGGATGTAAGAGGTATGGGGCGCTGTATTATACTGGATGTAAGAGGTATGGGGAGCGCTGTATTATACTGGATGTAAGAGGTATGAGACGCTGTATTATACTGGATGTAAGAGGTATGGGGCGCTGTATTATACTGGATGTAAGAGGTATGAGGCGCTGTATTACACTGGATGTAAGAGGTATGGGGGCTGTATTATACTGGATGTAAGGTATGGGGTATATACTGGATGTAAGAGGTATGAGGCGCTGTATTATACTGGATGTAAGAGGTATGGGGCTGTATTATACTGGATGTAAGAGGTATGAGGCGCTGTATTATACTGGATGTAAGAGGTATGGGGCGCTGTATTATACTGGATGTAAGAGGTATGAGGCGCTGTATTATACTGGATGTAAGAGGTATGGGGCGCTGTATTATACTGGATGTAAGAGGTATGGGGCGCTGTATTATACTGGATGTAAGAGGTATGGGGAGCGCTGTATTATACTGGATGTAAGAGGTATGAGACGCTGTATTATACTGGATGTAAGAGGTATGGGGCGCTGTATTATACTGGATGTAAGAGGTATGAGGCGCTGTATTACACTGGATGTAAGAGGTATGGGGCTGTATTATACTGGATGTAAGAGGTATGGGGCGCTGTATTATACTGGATGTAAGAGGTATGGGGCGCTGTATTATACTGGATGTAAGAGGTATGAGACGCTGTATTATACTGGATGTAAGAGGTATGGGGCGCTGTATTATACTGGATGTAAGAGGTATGAGGCGCTGTATTATACTGGATGTACGAGGTATGGGGCGCTGTATTATACTGGATGTAAGAGGTATGGGGCTGTATTATACTGGATGTAAGAGGTATGAGGCGCTGTATTATACTGGATGTAAGAGGTATGGGGCTGTATTATACTGGATGTAAGAGGTATGAGGCGCTGTATTATACTGGATGTAAGAGGTATGGGGCGCTGTATTATACTGGATGTAAGAGGTATGAGGCGCTGTATTATACTGGATGTAAGAGGTATGGGGCGCTGTATTATACTGGATGTAAGAGGTATGGGGCGCTGTATTATACTGGATGTAAGAGGTATGGGGCGCTGTATTATACTGGATGTAAGAGGTATGGGGCGCTGTATTATACTGGATGTAAGAGGTATGGGGCTCTGTATTATACTGGATGTAAGAGGTATGGGGCGCTGTATTATACTGGATGTAAGAGGTATGGGGCGCTGTATTATACTGGATGTAAGAGGTATGGGGCGCTGTATTAGGCGGGTGGGGGCCAAGCTGAACTCTTGCACCAGGGCCCATGAGCCTTTAGCTACGCCCCTGCAGCCCAGCCAATAGAGAGCTGGGAGTCTGGGACACGCCATAGGCTGTGGGCAACCTTGACCCCCCCTCCAGTGAGGTGTAGGGGGTGTGTCATTGGGGGGGGGCGTGTCATCAGAGGCCGTGTCATCAGGGGTGTGAGGTGTCATTGGGGGGGGGCCCCCAGACATAACTTCGCTTAGGGCCCCAGAAATGCCAAGACCGCCCCTGACCAGAAGAGTTTACTTGCAGTTATTATTGCATAAAGAAATCACACCAGATACTGAAAGCAAGGGTTCACATACTTTTTTCACTTTCACTTGTGTGAAATCCGTTGTAGTTTCAGGTCGAATGTATGCAGAAATATAGAAAATTCTGAAGGATTCACAAACCCACTGTATTACATTATATTGCCTTGCTGCTTCTTTATTTTATTAAAATACGTGTATATAGTAACAGTCCACTGTGCAGTAAATATCAAACCTCTAAAAACTAATTAAGGCTAGGTTCACATTTGCAGTACATTTCTGGTGAAGGAACAGAGAAAGTAAAAGTAAAAAAAAAAAAAAAAATCCGGCAGATCCAGCATATGATGAACACGCCTGATGGACCCATTTACTATAATGACTATAATGGGGTCCGTCAGGTTTCTGTTAAAGGGGTTCACCGGGAATTAAGAAAATGAAAATACTTAAATATTACTTTATTATAAATATATTCCCAAATACATTTTATTAGTTATAATGGCTCATGTTGTCTAGGGAGCAATCATGACACAAAATCTGTCCTAATCACACAGCAGGACAAGTTATTTCACATCACTGAGCTAAAGTGTTGCCCCATCTCTGCTCTACCTGTCAGGAGTTATGATCCTGGATACAGATGATACAATCTTCAGCTGAATCTCCGTAGGAATGGAGTTCATGAGGAGACATGAAGTACAGACAGGATGGACAGGACAGACTGTGGGCTGTGATAATGGAGACTACATATAATAGCTGCTGCTCATTATCCACACCTTCCTCTCTGTACTTCATGTCTCGTCATGAACGCCATTCTTACAGTGATTCAGCTGAAGGTCTTATCAGCTGTATACTGACAAACAGAGCAGAGAGGCGGATGAGGCAGCTCTTTAGCTCAGTGCTCTGAAGTAACTTGTCCTCCTGTGTAATTAGAACAGGTTTTGTGTGGACTAATAGGATGGCGGCCATTTTGTTTTCTCCTAGACAAAACGAGCCATTATAACTAATGAAAGGTATTGGGAAATATATTTATTAGAAAATAATATTTAAGTATTTTCTTTTTCTGAATTCCCGGAGAACCCCTTTAATGGTTTATGTCATTCTGCAGCTGTATTTTGTCCAGTTTATTTTGGTGGAATCCACAGTGAAGGCTCCTGACAGAACCTCTAACATATACTGTATGCTGTATGAACCCAAACTTACAATTGGATGACGCATAAAGTACGCAATTGCCCTCTTTTGAATACTTTCTACAATGCGGCAGGAATTTTTTTTCTGAGCATAAAGTAAAAGCATTTCAAGTTTATTTTCTGTAATATGGCAGCAAACAGTATTCATGCTGCCATTATTGTCCCAAACAAGGTTATCATTAACCTATATGTGTATGAATATCCACCACTGCTATCATTTTTCATCCAAATGGACACTGGCCAACACAGCAGTTAAATATATTATTGCATTCTTATAAAAAGTCATCTAGAAAAGGATCAGGGAACAAAGGCATTATGATGTAAAACTTGGTGTGACCCCAGCAAAAAATGAAAACAGTGTTATAAGGCTTTATAAAATCATGATCCATTGTTCAGAATAAGATTTTCCAGATGGGTAAATGTCTCATTCAAAATCTACTGTGGTCTATATATATATATATATATATATATATATATCGTAAAGACGTATAAAATATCAAAATAATGGCCTCTATCAGCAAAAACCTGAGAATGTAGTCTATAAGTCATGAAGCTAAACAGTGTTTATGACTATCTTGTATGATCTACACAACAGGTAAATAGATGTACACCAACCATGGACAGATACTTTTTGGCACTGCATAAACAGATTGTTGCCTAATGATAAAGACTGTAGGGGAGGTTTGTTAAGTCTGGTTGTTGCGCAGGCATCCCGTGCCTGCTGCTGCCCTGCTTCCCCTTGTGGGCACAGGCACCGCACTACTCACTCTGCTGCCTGGCCAGCGCTCTGGTACAGTCCGCCTTCCTTTCTCTGACAGCGGCAGCCCCAGTTGCCAGTATCCTTAGTTTCTTCAGCAGATTGCGGCCTGCACTCCTGTGTGAAGCCCTCTAGGCCATATCTATAGGTCTAAATGCTTCCCCAGCCTATGGCTGGCCAACCCTGGGTATATAAGGCACCTTTCCCAGTGGTACGGTGAGTGAACTTAGGTTCCTAGTCTCTACTTTCCAGCAAAGATGTGATTCTCTGTCTGACTGTACCAAACTCCTGCCTGACAATTGACTCCTAGTAACCCACTCTGACCTTAGCCTTTTTAATTATTTTGCCCCATTGCCACCTGTGCTGACCTCAGACTTGTTCCACAGATATGTTTGTACACTGCCTGCCCTGACTTTGGCCTGTTATTGGACTATCATTATTGCCTGACCCCTTAGTGCTTTTCACAAATGTCTCTAAAGCCTGTGGGTCAGCTGTCAACTACAGCAGGACTATCTCAGGAGGTAGCAGCCTAGTGGCTTCCCCTGCAGCAAAGACCAGATCCCTGTATAGGGGTTAAAGGGTGCGAACCAGTAAAGCCCTTAGAGTTAGCAAAAATTCTAACCGGTTAGTTTAAACCCACTGCCCGTTACACTGATGTTTCATAATCCAGTCTAAAGTTTATTGGAGTAAAATGTGCCAGATTTATTAAAAGGTGTGCACATAAATTTGGAGCATCTTGGACTGTACAAAAAAAAAAAAAAAAAAAAAAATCTACACCTGCTAGGTGAACAACAAATTGCACCCTTTTTTCTTGTCACTAGCAATAATAAATCTCTTGGAAAGCTGCTGACCACTCCCACTTCAGGTTAAACCCACCCACTTTTTACACAACCTTAACACAACTGCCATTAAAAAATGGATGACTGAAGAATTCTTTTACCTATCATTAAAGGGGTTACAGACTAATGTCCAAGGATCAGAACGATTTCTGCTTTGGTTTTTCATTTTGAATGGTGTGGTTTAGCTCCATTGAATGTCTCCCACTGTGGCTTTCCGAGGTGTCTGTGCAGTAACTGCACCAAGAATTAACATGTACTGTACATTCTTGGTGCTGTCTGGAAAACTGCACGTAAATAATCCTTGGGTACAAGAACTGTGGCATGGCTTAAAGGGGTTGTCCGGGTTCAGAGCTGAACCCGGACATACCTTTCAATTCACCCAGGCAGCCCGCCTGAACAGGGCATCGGAGCATCCTATGCTCCGATGCCCTCCTTTGCCCTGCGCTAATTAGCGCAGGGCAAAGGAATTTAGCCTGGTTCCAGTGATGTACCGGGCTCTGCCAGGCGGAGGCTTCCGCCCAGCAGTGAGCCCGGTGACGTCATCGGCGCTGATGGGCGGGCTTTAGCACTGCCCTAGCCATTCAAACGGCTAGGGCAGCGCTAAAGCCGGCCCATTACGGCCGGTGACGTCACCGAACTCACTGCTGTTTATAAACAAGAGAGCCCTTGCCCTTGCACTGAAAAAAATTGGAGGCAGTTTCAGCACAGATTTTCTGTGATTTTCGGCACTAAATCTTTGCTGAAACTTGTGCTGGAAATCTGTCGTGTAAAACACCCAAAAGCATTCACTTCCATAGGTACAGCCCCGTACACACAAGTGTGGCTGTGCCTGGTACTTACAGCTGTGTACGTCGGTGGAATATACACTGTCGAGCAAAGGGGTAACAATGTTATAAACTTTTGAGTTTCAGGCTCCATATCTCACCATCTTCTACAGGTTTGAATGTGAGATTACCATCATTTTATAGACCATTATCTTGGCTCATACATAAATTGGACTTGCAACTATTTGGCATATAATTTGCTATGCAGATTCCTGTCATGTAACTGCATTCTTACTGTTTTGCTCCTAAAATTCTCAATTTTTATTGTTAGTATTTTGTAAATCCACCTTTGGCTTTCAACACTGCCTGAATCCTTCTGGGCATGCTTTCGATCAGATTCAAGCTCATCTCAGCCGAAATCTGTTCCCGGGTCTCTTCTACACGTTCCCAATGTTGGTGCATACTGTTCAACTCACTTGGGTATGAATACAGCTTTTTCTTTAATTCTACCCACAAGTGTTCAATTGGGTTAAGGACTGGGGACTGTGGGGGGCCTTTCCAGCACTTCTACTTCATTCTCATTGAACCATTTATTCACCAATCTTGATGTATGATACAGGTCGTTGTCCTGCTGGAACACTATATCATCCTTTTCATACCCATGGTACTCGAGTGTAGTAAATCATCTTGTAGGATACTCACATATAGCTCCGCACTGAGACCATCATCAATCCTGGTCAAGTATCCAATGTCTTTGGCTGTGGAACAACCCCATAACATCAGGCTTTCTCCACCAATTTCTCAATCTATTAGCTCCCTTTTGTCTTCCAGAACCATTTGCACCCAACAAACCCCAGTCTATTGACTTTCATCTAATTGTACCAAATTAGCCATTTCCAATCTTCTATTGCCCACTGTTCATACTTTTTTTTGCAAACTCGAGCCACTACATCTTATGACAATATTGAAGTCAAGGGTTCTTCACTTTTTTCAGGCTACCAGACTTGTGCAATGTGTGTCACACAATGCTTGCATGGACGTCCAACTGCATTTTTCCAACTGTCATGGCACTCACATGATGCAGTTTGGCAATTTTCTTGGCCGAGATACCGCTATCAATGATCTGGATGATACTGTTTCTCTTTTCTTGGGAAATCTTGATCATGGCTGCTCCTGGATTAGAACCAGTGACCTTTCACTTGAAATCAACCTAATAACACACTGAGCTATTAGGGAATGTGAGAGCAGGTTATAATTTGTAGTATACAAGAAGAAAGAGATTGTTCCACCACCAGGAGCAAAACAGTAACAATGCAGTTACATGACAAGAATCTGCATAACTAATCATATGCTGAATAGTCGCAAGTCCAATTTATGTATGAGATAGCCAAGGTGATTGTCTATAAAATGATGGTAGTCTCACGTTTGAAGCTGTAGTGGATGGTGAGATATGGAGCCTGAAAGTCAAAATTTCATAACATTGCTACCCTTTTGCTCGTCAGTGTAACTGAAGTACCCAGGACGGCCACCAATATGCACAAGCAGCTGTGCTTGTGTAAAGAAATAAAGGCAAGCCCATTGCTGTTTCTTTCTGATCGGCAGGAGTGGTAGTGGTTGGATCCCCAGGACTTAGGTTTTGCTAAGATTCTTTCCTGACCTCTGCTGGCAATTGGACAGCTCTGGATAACATTCTATATTAATACTAGTAATCCTGTATATTGTGTTTCACAAGGAAGGTATCTAACCCATTCTTAAAGCTTTTCACACTTTCAGGCATTACCAAGTCTTGTGTGAGCATGTTCCATAACATATTGGTTTGGACAGTAAAGAAATGCTATCAAATTTTGTAAGGAAATCGCACTTCATTTAACTGTAAGCAGTGACCTCATGTTCTCTGTTGGGTTAGCAAAACAAATAATTTGTCACATTTATCACAAGTTATTACATGGTCCAGTTACTTATTTATATACAGTGATCATTTCCCCTCTCAGCCGTCTCTCTAGGGTAGACACTTTTAGTTAAAGGGGTTGTCTAAGTTATGAAAAAAAATGTATAGTACTGTAAATCTGATGGGCAGCAACATATAACTAAGTTAAGCAAGTTTTAGGCAAAAAAAAAATCTATATTTCCACATTTCCCTGGTTCTCCTCTGGCCTTTGTTTACCTGCAGTAATAACAATCTCTGCCCCTCCCCCTTCCTGCTATGCAAAGGCAGTGAATACAAGAGCTGGCCTGAGTGACATGCTGGAATACTCTGCAGCATGTTGTATGTGTAGGACTACAAGTCCCAGCTGTACAATGACACTGCTGATACACACACGGTCTTCCCCCTACCTGTTCTTGTACAATACAATACTTTGCATCTCCTCCAGATCAGCTCCAGTATCAGCTCTGTGTCTGTAGGGTGAGGAGGGCAGATCCTGTGTCTCTTTACATCTGCAGCTGCTGTTGTAAAGCCTTCAGTGTGTTCTAGCTGAAGGGGTTAATGTTTTATTTGAAAGAATCCGGGGAGAGAGCAGATAGCAGCAGAGGCAGAGCAGGGGGGGCGTGGCCACCACAATGACGTCTGGTGTACAAGCTGTTCTCTGAGGCTTGTGCACGAAACATCACACAGCAGGGAGATAAGCTGACATCACAGGTCATGTGACCCTGAGTTAAATCTAAGAAACCAGCAGCTTTAGAAGCAGAAAGTGTATGGAAAAGCTGTTGTATTTGACTAGTTAGAAGCATACAAAGGACAAAAAAATAACTCGGACAACCCCTTTAAGGTAACCTATCTTCATAAATCAGATGTTCCATGCCTAGTTCTCTGGTATCTTTTTTATAGACTGATGACCAAAACTCAATTGCATACTCAAGATGTGGTCACATTACTGCTTTATGAAATAGTAAAATAATACTTTATCCTTTAGAACCCATTCCTTTCTTAATAAGGATGATATCTTGTTAGCTTTTAATGCAGCTGACTGGCATTGCATGATATCATTTAGTTTATTACGAACAATTAGGCCCAAATACTTTTCAATTTACATTCAGGCATAAGCAGCTGACTTATTTTTGGCCCCAAAAAAAACATAAACTTATCAACATTAGACAGTTTGTGTCACAAAAAAATATTCTACATTTTTCAAACCAGGGCCCTGATCTAAATACTTTCGTAAATGCAGGTGATTAAAAATTTGGTATAGTCAGTGAGCTATTCAAGAACATGTATCTGTATAGCGCCACCTGCTGTTTGTTCTTGTCCTTATTTTTTTTATCAGTCTCACTGAGCTGGTCGAACGTGCTCACTTTACATTCTCAACTTCCACCAGCTATGTGTTCTGCTGGAAGCAGTGGCATTTACAGGGAGAAGAGCTGCAGTACAAAGGACATGTCCCCTGATCTGCAAGGCTAAAGAGAATCTAGCAGAGCAATGAATGAGGAGATCTCTGGACCCATGTGAAGTACAGGGCTGGTTCTAGATTTGTTAGAAAGGTATTGTCATGTACTGATTTTCATTTTTTTACTTCAATCCTGGAACAACCCCTTTTAACTCTATTTAACTCTATTTTGCTGCCCATTTGACCAGTTTATTTAGGTCAGGGATTGGACTTTCTGTACTTTATCAACAATGCTACCGCACTTTGTGTCATCTGTGAATACAGAAAAAGTGCTAAGAGGTCTAATGTCTGCATCATTTATAAGTAGTTTGGTCCCTGTACACACCCTGAGGTAATCCACTTATAACATTAGACCAATTTGAGTAAACACTTCATGATGTATTATGCTTTTCTGGTATTGTGCCTCCTGGTTTATTAAGTACAGTTTATACTATAAGGAAATAAATAGATAAGAAATAAATAATAAATAAATACTATGGACCGAAGTGTCATTCACACAGTCACTGTTTGATCAGTGATTTCCATCAGTGATTGTGAGGAGTGAAGGCTACACAGATATGAGGCACAATGGAGAGATTAATGTACTGAACATTTTTGAGAGAACATCCCCACAGTTTTGGATTAGCATGGCCACACATCTCACACGGCCTTGGTAATGTTGTGTATGTGTCTGTACTATGAGTATGTGCGATGATATCAAGTGAATCCGAATCAACAAATTTGAATGTCCTGCTAAATTAATTTTAGCGGCGCGTGCACAAACGCTGCTTCATTTTATCAGACAGGTCATTTGTGCAGTAACAGCGCAAGTGCGAGATTATCATGGCTGTGCGAGACGTTTGGCCATGTTAACCTGTCAGCACATTAGAGAACCTTCTGTAGAGGAATGCTTCCTGAAATTCGATCAGATGAAGAATCAATTCACTTATCCCTAAGGCCACTTTCACACGAACTATACGGATTGAGTCCGGAAGCATTCAGTGAAACTCGCACCATTTTGCAAGCAAGTCAGTCCGATGTGTCTGCAATTGCGTTCAATGTTTCAGTTTTTTCAGCGCGGGTGCAATCAGTCTTGATGCGTTATTCACACGCATGAAAAAAACAGAAGATTTACACATCTCTTGGCAACTAGCAGTGAAAAACGCATTGCACTCAGATTACATCCGAATACAATGCATTTTTCACTGAAGCCCCATTCAATTCTATGGGGCCAGGGCTGCGTGAAAAACACAGAAAATAGAACATGCTACGATTATCATGCAAAGCAGAAATGATGCGTGAAAAACAACGCTCATGTACACAGACCTATTGAAATTAATGGGTCAGAATTCAGTGCGGGTGCTATGCGTTCACGCCACACCCACTCAGAAAACGCGCTCGTGTGAAAGGGGCCTAACTCTTAAATTTTTAAGATTCGGGGGTGCAACTAGAGATGAGACCCCACTCATTTCTATGAGATCACTGCTACACTGCAATGCAAAAACGATCCTGGTTATGACTAGTGTCGCCGTGTAGATGTACCCTAATTTGCAGCTCTTTTTGACCCACATCTGGTTTTGGCCTTGCCCGTTGAATTGCCCAATGCTCTATTCCAGTCCGCTCCACTGGTTTCTGAATACAGGGCTGCAGCGCTGATCCAGCATCGATGACACCTGACTGCTGTGGTCACTGTATATTTTGATATTTGATGCCAACCCCCTACTTCTGCCCAAATGTTTCCTAATCTCTGAAAACCCTTTTAACCTGGCGACTTTAGAAAGGACTTTGGACTGAAGAGTCTGAAAAGATGGAATCAGCTCATAGTGTACATATACTCCATGCACAGCAGAACCGTGAACTATAAAATCTGCTCTACTTTAATACCAGAGGGCATGGTACAGCAACCAGCATTTCACACGTACCCGCCGCACCCTGCAGTACAATAGTGAGTTTGAAAGGCAAAGCATTTTTTGGCAATGAATATGCAGTTTCCTGAGAGCAAACAGGTAATGGAAATATCAGATCTTAAGTAGTGTGAAACTTCCGTAACATTGCGGGTGCAGCCTAGTCGTAAAAAGCGTCTTATATCTAGCAGCAGAAAATTATACCAGGCCCACACCCATCAGAGAATGAATAGATGCTCTTCACTGTAGAACACGGTGCATTTATATAGTGTAACCTCTATTTTATGTGCCCTATGTGCACACTGCAATAGAAAGAGTATTATTGGCAGCTGTCAGCAGTTCTTACACCCCTTCCCTGCATCTCAGTACAGGGACTAACACATAAAATACACCAATGCTTAGAAATCCATTGCTGGATATGTCATGGCAGTTTTAACCTAGTACATATATTTTAATATTTATATTTAGCAAGTCCACACCATGAAAAAAAATAAACCAATGTTCTTCAAGTTTCCCTCTTAAAGGGATATCCAAGTTTCAGCAAGTAGATGGTTTTCTTACTATAGAAATAGAATAGAAAGTTATACAATTTTCCAGTAACTTTTCTGTAGCAATTACCCAACATCTCTGCTTTCTGACATTCAATACGAAATTTGTCTGCCATGGATGAAAAATCTGTCCTGGTCATGATGGGATGGACACACAGGGTCCTGTCTCATTAGAAGACACAACTCTGATAACTGTATTGTAATGGACCAGTCTGTCTATCACATAACATGAGTTTATCCACTGGTAGTACAGTAAGCAGTGAAGCTTCTTTTTTGCATGACAACAAGCAGAGATCTTGAAAATCAAAAGGAACTGAAATCTTTCCAGATCATGTCCATCTGACACAAGAATGGAGCTCTCTGAAAAAGCAATCCCTATAGGCTGAATTTACACATGGCTGTTGTGTGTGTGTGGGGGGGGGGGGGGGGGGTTCTGTGGTTTTCCATAATCCTTTGCACCATGTATACAACTCTGGCTCAACATGCACATCCAGCCATACACTTAAAGGGGTTGGACACTATAGAGTACTATCGGCATATGTAGTATGAACAGTATATACATGCAGCTAGTGATCACTGCCCATGTCCGATGGTTTAATATGACTAATTCATGTTTATTGGCAGGTCCTCTTACCTGCTTGCTGCTAATAAAGGGACATGCAACTGGTCCTGTTCATAAGTGGCCTCCATTCACTTATAGTCAGTTCAAGATGGAAGTGAATAGAGGCTGGTCACATGACCCTCCATAAGTGACCATTTTGGGACTGCAGCAACAGCAAGAAAGTAAAATGACCTGCTAATAAAAATGAATTATACATATTAAACCTTCGGACATTAGCGTCAAGGCTTTACTAATGTCTATTACTGGCTGCATGTATGTGATGTTCAGAGCACATGTGCAGCTAGAAGTATAGTACAGCCAGTTCCTTTAGGTCATACCCTAAAGGACAGTGTACAGCAGGGGCGGACAGGGAAATTCCTGATGGACTGATGCCCAGGAGTCCGCCAAAGCCCTCCTCACTGCCACTGGCCAGGTACATAATGATCTGTTGCTCAGCAGTAATAAACACAGGAAGCACTGGGTATTGTGTGTACCTGGCCCACGACCGCAGGTGCCCTACTGAATTCAATTGTCTTGCTGTCCTAAGGACGGAAATACAGTTAAATACTGAAGCGGGAAGCCCATGGCTCACTGTCCTGATGTTCAACCTCACAGGCCACTATATGATGCAGTATACAAATGGCCCATAGACACAGGGGTCTCAGGTCGCAGGCAGAAAAAGGCCTGTGGTCTGGTCTTCATCAGAGATGGCGACTTAGAACAGGACTCAGGTTTTGTTCTTTTGTTTTTTCCCATAGCCGCTTGAGGAGCATACTACTGGGGGAAACATAGGGGTCATTATTAGGGGAAGTCCAGGCAGAATCCTGAAGGTAGGACTGTGGCCCATATCTCACCTCCTAATCCCCCTGCTCCACATCTTAAGACTAGAGATGAGCGAACGTGCTCGAAACGAGCACTGTACCGCTCGGCTCCCCTGCGCTCGCATGAGGAGGACGGAAACGGCTGCCTGCGCCCATGCGAGCGCAGGGGAGCCGAGCGGTACAGTGCTCGTTTCGAACACGTTCGCTCATCTTTACTTAAGACCCCTTTACAGTGAACAATTTAGCAGGGGATTGTCGGGAAGGGAGTGTTCCTTCCTGAGAATTGCCTGCTCGTCAGTGGAGGAGACCACTGCATTTACATGCAGCAATCTCCTCCACAGTATTTGGAGGAGCGATCACTAATACATCGCTCATCCCCATATAGAATCATTGCTTGCACGCAGCAGAGTACTGTTTAGATAGCACAATCTGCTGCTGGCAAACGATGATTTTGGTGACCACACAAACGATGTTTTTCGCTTGTTCATCGGGTAATTGGCGGCACCTTTAAACCGCCCAATAATCACTAATAAGCATTCCTACGAATGCTTTGTTAGCGATTATCTTGCTGATTCTCAACCAGTGTAGAGGAGGAGGATATAATGGGGCAGCTACTAATGACCACTAAAGATGTTCAGCTTCCGGGGAGGTGTTGTGTGTTATTGTAGACTCCCCTACTTGTGTTGACCCAATCTACACGTGTTGGCCCTGTCTACTTCTGTTGCCATGCCTTCTGACAATATGAAGCCGTCTACAACATTTGGACCACTTTACGTTTTTTTTTGTTCTATGGACACTTTAAGTACAGGAGCTCTGCCTCATTCACTTCAAAGATCTGACATTCAGTACAACTTATTGAGGAGCCGTTTTTGAAAGAAAGCAGCCATGTTTTTCAGATCTTGTACAATCCCTGAAATTGCTGTATTTCTGTGAGTAATTCTGTCTTCACACCAGTGACCAGCTTGTGTAAAAGAACACTTATTCTCACAAGTGGATGACAGCTGATGGATTTGCTCATATGTTTAACTTTTGCTGTGTGGTCAGGGAATAAGCTCTCAAATAAGTCAAAACTGACTTCTATTTAAACCACCTGTGATGAGGACCCTTGTAGATTCCCTCCAGCTGCTTACTGCATGGTGTCTACATTACAGCTGTTTCTGTAACCCATCCAAAATGTGCAGCTATACTGCAGAAACGTGGCGTTCCTTAGCTACAGATTCAAGACAGAGTAGTACTGTCAATGCAATATTTAAATGTCTACGTATATTTCAAAACCGATGAAGTATACAAAATATCTAATCAGAAAATATCCTATAACCACGAAAAAAGGCAATTTGGAAAAGCAAAGCCTCATGCTCAACGCAATGGCTTGGGAATGTATGGTAGCGGACATGGTGAACAGCAGGCCATGAAAGCAACATTGTAGAATATCCCCATAACACATGTTGAAGCACACCTAAAATAAAGACATATATTTTGGATACATATTATACCAATTCCAACTAAGGGTCGTGTGAGTTATATGTTGTATGTATGTTAAAACCACTTTCATGTATTAATTATAACTAATAAGACTTTTCCTCCCAGTTTTATGGGTTTTGTTTTTATCGTGTTCCCTATGCAGTAAAATTGATAAGTGCCCTTCAGTCTACAGGTCAGTATGATTACAGAGATATCACATTCATATAGTTTTTCTTGTGTTTTATTACTTAAATGAGTTATGAAAGAATAAAACAGAACCCCCCCCCCAGAGTGGCTGGGCCTCGGTGGAGATAATACTTTCCTGGTCCCTGCTGCTGGGTTTGGGTCTAAAGCTCCCATTCCAGCTTTTTCTCTCACTGCTGTGCTGGGATCAGCATCCATCGACGGGGTTACATGTGACCACTGCAGCCAATCACAGGTCGCAGTGGTGCGTCACATGACCAGAAGTATATGAGAGATTTGCTGTGTTCCAATGGAGCTCTGCCATGACAAAATAACTGTAGAAGCTTTGGATCCTTCAGAGAGACTGAACCTGCCAAAGGGAATGAATGACAAACCTCATCACTGCTAGAGGGAGCCCATCCAGCCCCGGGAGTTTGCATCTGAGTGGTTAAATGTCTGTGATCGGTGTTATTGTGACCTCTGCGATCTCTTTGCTCCTTTAGAGCGGGCACAGCCATTTGAATTGCTCTGGTCCGTCTACTCCACACTGGGCTCATGTGCTCCCTCCAGCTCCAGTGCATTTACTAATCTATTCAGCCTATGGATAGCCATCTTAGGATACTTAAGGCACCATCCCTTCTGGGAAGAAATGTGAGCAATAGGTATTCTAGCTTGCTAGTCACTACAAGGGTGAACTATATTCCATTCTGACTTCCTGTGCTTGACCTCTGCCTGTTTACTGGATTTTAATGTCAGCTGCATGACCTGACTTCTGCTTGACTCAGGTGTTGACTCCTCACTGCCTGCCCCGACCTTTGGCCTGATAACCAGACTCTGCCTGCCCTGACCTCAGCTCATCCACTGACTACGATTTTGCCTGTTCCCTTTGTGCTATGCCCCAATGTTTCTTAACTCACTTGAGTCAGTTGTCAATAAACAGAGAATAATTCAAGAGGTAATGGCCTGGTGGTTTCTCCGTAGCAGAGTCCAAATACCTGTCTAGGGGTTAAAGATCATGGGGGCCACTTAGATAGCACCCTTAGAAGTCGTCTTAAGCCAAATCTGTTCAGTGACATAGTCCACACCAGCTCCATGACAACATGGTTGCATACAAGTCAGTTTACTGCTTTGGACTACAGCTGTCACTCATTAAAATTAAATAAAAGTGCTGCAAAAAGTCTAGGTGTAGCTGCATCCTAAGGGCTCATTCAGGCGGCCATATGTTGCTTTCTGAATCTGATACACAATTTTGCAGATTATATATGGACCCATTCACTTCTAAGGAGCCCCAAAAGATGCGGACAGCACTCCGTGTGCTGTCTACATCTTTTCTTTCATTCCACAAAAATCTGTAGGTGAAGCCTCTGCTAAGGTATATGACCACCATTAGACTGCAGATGACCAGTGTATGCATAAGCATTTGTAGGTCCCTCCTAGATCTGTCATTAAGCATCTAATAATATATTCATTATGGCTCAACATTATCTGTGTTTTTTTACTTATCACAAATGAATCAATATTCAATTTTTTTTTTAAATTGGTTAGAATTAGTATGGTATGCTCCACTATTCTGACCTGCCATGGAAACTGGACCAAGAAGAATTAAAAGAACTCCAACCCAAAAATTCTAATAATATATAAAAATAAAGAATGCAAAGCATCTTGCTCAGAAACTAACCTTGTCTTTTAATAATTTGACAGAATGTGTGAGACAAGTTTTGACTTTGCACAAATTCTCCCACTGCTTCCACTTGGCTTCTTCTGCAAAGCTGCTTAAGCCGGTTTCACACTGCCGGTATAGTTCAGGTAGGCTGTTCCGACACAGAACAGCCGTCCGGAGCTACAATACGTATCTGGATCCGGCAACGTCGGACATTACCGGAATGCATACCAGCCCCATTGACTATAATGTTGACAGTGTGAAAAAACCCTTAGACAGCCATTGACCAAAATAATCACCCATGCTGCTGCCTGCTTCCCCAGCACTGATGCCACTTTGTTCTAGCAATCAGAGGGGTCATAATAGTTGGATGAGACAGCTACTTGGAAATGGTGATTCACAGTTGAAAGATTAATTTCTGCCCTGCTCTGTGAACTACAGTGGGATAATATTGATTAGCAGTGAACTACAGATAAACAATTTAATTCTATTGAGAGAGATAAGGAGGAAAAGTAGCCAAAAGATCCCAACAAAGGCCTCTCAGATAGCTAACCTAATTCTTTCTGCTCTGATAAAGGGTAATCACCTTTAATAGGCTGAACAGGATGGACATGGTATTTTTTTAGCCTTATAATCTATCGGGGTCATATACGAACTGATACATGCCATGATACGTGGCGTATATCTGACGGTTATTGCCCTGAGTATCCGGTCATGTAAATGGGCCAACAGTCTACCTTTATAGCTACCTAAAATTTCCAGTGGATAACTTGAGGCTGGGGCTACATGGCGACTTTGGTCACGGCAGCCAAATGATCGCTGTGTAGCACTGCCTGAATAGCAAATAATGCCAGTCAATGGGGTGATGTTGCAACCTATAAGTTGTCACGGCCAGACAATAACTGCACCCCAAAAAATTATCAAAACCTGCACGTGGACAGCACCCTTTGGCTTCCAAGTGTAGCTTTTAAAACATACCACTACAGGGAGCGGCAGGAAAGAAAGGAGGTTTTTTGTTGTTGCTTAAAAAGCTTTGCTTTTGACATAATAGGATAACAGTATAATTGTAAAAGATTCAGTTAATAATTCAATTTAGGTTCGAAGTTGGAAATTTCCTTTTATCAAAGAAAACAAGGATTTTAGACTTCAAAAGGACCGTTCTGTGATTATGATTATTTCTTTCTTTGTTCAAATACTGGATTCTTCCCAAATCCCTTATGACATCATCACCTTACTAATAAATGTTCTTTTAACGTACCAAATGTAATGATGCAAATGGTTTTATACAGGTAAAACATGCTTTGGGAGATTATTTAAAGCATTCTAACATGTCAGCAGAAGGTCCATGAATATAACATTGGGTGGGTTTCAGGGACGATGGGCTGACTGCTCACTGATGTATCATATTGCATAGTGAAAGTCTATGGGAGGGGCTGCTGCAGACAAGCAGAGGCGGAGAGAAATACAGAGAGACTGATAAAAAATTTCAGATACGAATCATATAATGGACAGAAATAATGTTATTCCTCATGTACACCCACTTGGCAACTTACTCTACAACGACAGTTATGCTTTAAGATCCAAAAAGATAGTAATGCACTTCAAATAAAATATTTAAAGGGCTTGTCAAGTTTTTTTTTGTTTTTTGTTTTTTTTAATGGGCAAATTGCATACGTGATAAAATTGTAAAATAAAACCCATACATGGCAGTTGCCCCACTGCTCCAGCACAATGGCTAGACCTCTGTAGGTCTATATTTACACTGCAACAGTGATAACATGCAAGTGACCAGTACAGCAGTGATGTCATTGTGTACAGCTTCTGGTCACTGTGGCCAGTGCTGGGTCACAGCAGTCACATGCCGAAATGGCAATGAGATAAAAATGTGGAGTAGGCATTATAAAGAGCCCAGTATAATGGTAGCCTGAATAAAAATGCATGTTTCCTTTTTCTTTTTGGGGGGTGTAAATGTTGACACAACACCATGGCTAGTGGGGTGAGGTACTTCTTCTGTACCATGAGTGTTTGCAGAGAAGTTTGACAGAGAAGTTTGGATATTTAGTATGTTATGTATTTGATAATGTTCACCGAAATGACTGTATACTCATACACCCAAATCTGGATTGTTCTAGGAATCTCTTTCTTGGCATCCTAAACTTTACAGAGTGCCTCATCTCAGTCTAAAGGTATGTGCTGGCATCCAGGTTACTACCTAAAGCCAATGTTCCTCATACATAAACCACTGTCTCTACCACAATGAAAGTCTTACATTAAATATTTTTTAATTCATGATTTTCCAGAGATATTTTTGTATCTCCTGACTAGCTCAAATAAAGCAAGTAATATTTCACAATAGTAATCCTCTATGAACGTTTCATTCACTCACTATGTCACTTTTCAACTATTTCTTCTTCCTAGAATTTACTGTAGCAATAGTCACTGGTTCCACAGAAATACATACAATACTTTAACTGTTACACCTCCTTAAGTCATCAAAAATAACCCAGTATAGACTTCACGATGGCTCCACCACACTGCCAAAAGTTATTAATCTAAACTAAAAATTAACACTGGTAATACCTCCTTTCTAATCTTGAGATGTGTCCTTGAGGCAGTGGCTGACGACTTCTTATTATTCCTCTTCCAAGGTTAGTTTGACTCAAGTCACTGGATACTGGAAACTTTATTCTAGAGTTGTCCCCACTTCTGTGTAATGGTACTGATGTCCGAATGGCCGATACTACATGTCCAGTATACGGATTCAAAGCAGTTTCATAACCAAGTGAATTTTGATAACTGGTACTTCTTTCTCCAGCAGAATATTGGAAACTTGGAACCTGTTGGCTCCTTTCTTGGTAATTACTAGGAAGGCATGGCCGGGTTTGCTCCATAACACCACCACCACAACTTCGAGAGCAAGCAGACCAAGGTCCCCAACTACCCCAATGTCCAGTAGACCCAGCACTGATATTTTCTGAAGTGCTACTTTGTTCTTCTATCCTCTGTGGAACCTGGAATACATAAAAAAGTGGTTATAAATGAGGTTTCAACTATTATAAAATAAGCACAATATACAACATTCAACTGCATTATGTTTTAGCACATCCTAATCAGTTTGTGTAGGCATACTATCCCACCCAATCTTACAATGTGCATGGTGAGACACAACTGTAAGCTGGGTGATGAGGCTGCTGAGGCCAGCATGCATCACCCCGTGAGTATCATGCACAGGTCCTAATATAATTAATGGTGTGTACTATGCTTACTTTTGGCCAGAATGTAGTTACAGTGTCTTTCTGTAGAGGATCGGGCTGGTCCTGCATTAACAACCAATTCATCTTAATGGGGACTAGGGAATGCTTAATTCCTCTTGTGCTCATATTCTTGTGCTGTATTCACAAGTTGCCAATCAGATCACAGCTGATCACTGAGGTTCTCTGCAAAAGGACACTTTGTGATCAGCTAATTGGTAAGGTTCACCTCTAACAATTAGAAATTGTCCAAGCAGAGTAGATTGATTGCAATGTTACAACAGGTACGGTAGTACTAGAAAGTATAATAAAGTATGTAGTCCAGAAATTATTGTGAATGTGATAATCCTATAAAACTTAAATAGATTATGCTTAGGCTTTAGGGACTGAGAGGCCTATAAGTACACCATCCTTTGCACCCAGGTTTTCACATAATAATTGGTGCCAAAGTACAACACAACCTCATTTGAAGCTGGTTTGGAGACAATTACTTATAATTTACCGTATTTTTCTCCCCATAAGATGCATTTTTCCCCCCAGAAGTGGGGGGGAAATGCCCCTGTGTCTTATGGGACGAATGCTAATGAGCGCTTCCATTATGGAAGCGCTCATTAGCACTGCACCGAAGGGCAAGGAAGCAGTGAAGGCTCTTTTCTCAGCACTTCCTGGTCCTACTTTCGGCTGTGCTGTGCTGCGCACAGCGTGAGGGCGCTCTGTGACCTCACGCTGTGTGCGCTGGGTCACAGCACAGCCGGAGGCAGAAGGAAGAAGAGAGAGCGCAGGCGGAGGAGCGGCGGCGTCCAGAACCACGAGAGCTAAGTGGCTTTATTATTTTATTCAATATGAGGCTGATGGGGGCTGATATTGCTTGGTCTGGGGGCTGGTGAGAGGCACTGGGGCTAGCCAGAGGCAATGGGGGCTGTTAAGAGGCTCTGGGGGCTCATAAAAAGGCAATGGGGGATTATATCAGACTGCTGGGGGCTGATAAGAGGAATATAGGGGGCTGATGAGAGGCATCGGGCTGATATAAGACTGCTGGGGGCTTATAAGAGGTATAGGGTCTGATATGAGGCAATGGGAGCTGATAAGCGGCTCTGGGGGTTAATAAGAAGCTGCTGGGGGCTCATAAAAGGGCAATGGGGGCTTATATAAGACTGCTGGGGGCTGATAAGAGGAATATAGGGGGCTGATGAGAGGCATGGGGCTGATGAGAGGCATGGGGCTGATATAAGACTGCTGGGGGCTGATAAGAGGAATATAGGGGCTGATGAGAGGCATAGGGTCTGATATGAGGCATATGGGGGCTGATAAAAGGCATAGGGCTCTTATCTGAGGTCTGATAGGTGGTCTGACCAGAGGTCTGATGAAAAATATTTTTTTTTCTTATTGTCCTCCTCTAAAACCTAGGTGCGTCTTATAGGCCGGTGTGTCTTATAGGGCGAAAATACGGTACTACAGTTTATTGATTACAAGACCTGTATACACAATGATAACACAGGAACTTGTGGTTAAAGGCATTGATGTCTGCCATCCAACAAGGGTGGCCGTTCTTGCAGACGCTAGGAAAAAGTGCTGGACTATGCACACTCCAGCGGTTCCAGCCACCACAGAGGCCAGCTCTTTTTCCTATAGTGTGCAAGTGAGTGCAGGAAGTGCACGGTCCAGAGCTACAGAAGTAAGTTAATCTATATATGTCTGGTGGGATTCTGATCTGAGGTCTAATGTGAGTTCAAATAATCAACGAGGGTCAGATTTGGGGGTCTGATCTGAGTTCTGATCGGGGTCTGAAGTTTAAATCAATAGGGGTCTGATCTGAGGTCTGATGGGGGTCTGATCTGAGGTAATATAATCAATGGTAGTCTGATTTGGGGGTCTGATGAGGATTGGGAGGTCTGATCTGAGGTCTGATTAATTTTTATTTCCATTTCCTTCCCTGCTGTTATTTTAAAATATTCCAATAAAATTATTTTTTAATACAGATTCTACATAGATTCATAAAAGCTCTTCCAAATCTTTTCCTCTGGTGAGCCCAAGACATGCCATTCAACAACTGGGCCTCACTAGAAATGTAGAATGAGTCATAGGATTATTTTGGCTTTGTTCTGAGTTGAGTTAGGTTATTACGACCCTGACCTTGTTAGCTGGTAGTCACTATTCATAAAATTAACTTCAGTAAAGACTTAGAATAGATTTTCTTTATTTAGCTCTTAAAAATAAATGGAATAGACTTTATACCTAAAACTTCATTTCTTTATTTTTTATATCCTAATGTATGAGATACTTGGGAGAGAACACAGCCAGACTGTGTTTAGATATATTCAGACACACCTAGAAGCCAGTGGCAAAAATAGTCAAGGCTTTAAAACCAACTGAGGCCTAAGACCATAGGTTAATGATTCCATTGTAACACAAACTCATTTCAAACTGTGTGATTCTTCAACTTAGACAATCATACAACATGACAGTCATCCTACCATCTCACAAAGAAAAGTGTGGGTGGCATCTTCAAGCAATAAAACTATAGCTGCAGACCATGTAACTCTTTGCTTCTTATGTGTATTCACATAAGAATGACACTGTGTCAGGATGCCTTTGAGACATGGCATGGATCCATGGCTCCATCAGATCCATCAGAACAAGGTCTGTATTACAGTTCTGTGCAAGTGCCTTATATTTAAAGCCAAAGAAAGCAACAAATCCCCTCCTGTGAAATCAGGAAAGCCTTTCGCAAAGAAGTCTCTGTAACATTGGAATGACAAAACTACATTGCATGGTCGGTGGGTTCACACATGTGCAAGAAGCAAAGAAACCTGAAGCTCCCCTGTGTCAGGGTTTCCCACCAACCATGTGCTAACTATAATGTGGCAGAGGAGCCTTTGGCCCGCCAGAGGCACCAGAGCCCAGTTGTAACTGATACCTCTACAGCCATACAGGGGCGAACTGAGAACTTAAAGTGGTCCTGGAAAAAAACAAAAAGTGTTGTTGATAGAAAGCGAGGCAACACAAATAGATGGAGCCAATACAAGTTGACAAAAGTCAGTAATACCACAGTACAGCACAGAATACCTCCCTAGCAGCAGTCCCTCTGTGGTGACTATCAATAGCAGCCACGTTATGTCCTCCTCCAGTTGTCTCTAATTAAGATATGGAGAAGGGGGCTCAAGAGGTGAGATGTGGGCCACAACACCAAGCCAGCCCTACCTTTAGCATGCTACTTGGACTGCCCCTAATAATGACCCCTATTGTGCCCCCAGTAGTATGTACCTAGCCAGCTTAAGTGAGGAGGGCTCAAGTGGCCCTGTGGGCCTCCTGCCTACTGGGAAAATTCCCTGTAGGGTCTATGGCCAATCTGCCCCTGCAGACATACAACTGGCATTTACAGTAATAATGGTAGGGTACAGGAGGGTATTATTTCTCCTTGTGGAGAGCGCCTAGGACACAAAGAGTCTTATAGGTCATGCAATGCTCCTCTGGTGAATAAAGGTATGCAAATCAACTTTCTTCCAACAGGTAGTGCTAGAGGCATAGCTTTCTTTTTTTTTTTATTTTGGGGGGGGATAAAAGGCCAAATTGTTTATTTAGCTGATTTGTGTAATAATGCAATGAAAACATATTCAAATATTGCACTTTACATATACCTTAGCAACTAAGCAACTTAGCAAGAGTGCTGCTGAATACCTGTGTGTGTTTGCATTATGGTCACAGTAGATTCACACGTGGCCATTTACACCACTATGTTAGGAAGTGCTGGCTAACTATGTATTTCAATTATAAAGATCACCAGATGTTTCTGTAGCCAAGCCTACAGTGATCAACAAATGATCGCTGAAGCTCCATGAAAAAGAGTAATCTTAACTAGTCTGACAATATGATTGTGTTGGTCATGGCATTTACTTATGCAATGTACTAAAAAAAAAGTACACAAACTGTTAATTCATTAAAAATGTTCATACTTGCAAGAGCTTCAATATGCAATTTTCCTTCTAATTGAATTAAAATCCGATTTATATTATATTATACAAATAAATCAAATTCCATCCTTCATCCTTCATTGAGGAATGCAACAAGTGTGAGACAGAAATCCCAAACAAGAACGGTAATAGAAACAGTATGTTAAACTGCTGGCTTCAAGGACAGAGAAAATCTACAGATGAATGTGAAATCCTGCCAGTTTTCTCAGATTGTAGTTTTTTTTAGGTCTGAAACAGACATGACCGAATAATACTTGTGTAAATATCCAGTAACTAATGGAGCTGTTCTCAATGCCCAGCAGTTATTCTGTTCTGAGCTCACAATAGACCATGAGAGGTTCCAAAGTGGAACGTGAGTTTGAAGCCATGTGATGGAATTGTTGGATTGTGATGAAAATGAAACATATTTCACTGGGGTGGATCTGTTTGGGCAGTATGCCACTTTACTTTTAAACCTTTTATTTCTTCATCTTTTTCTCAATGTTGAATATATCCCAATTCCCACACTTCTGAAGTCAGCCAATGTGTGTTGGCTGAGCAACGTGTAATCTTCCAAGAGGACCTCGTGATATGAAATATTTAAGCAGGCAACAGACATAAGATTTCAAACGGCCAACTGATGCACAACTAATTATTAAAGGGAGTCTGTCACCTCATTTTCACCTATATAACTAACAGCACTGTCCCACAGAAGATTGCATACACATTCCAGACATACCGTTACTGTGTGTCTGTATTACATGTCCTGAAAAAGCACTTTTATTCTGCAGGAAAACAGCTCCCAAGTGCCCAGCTGAAAGTGAAACTAAAAACAGCTTTCTCTATACTGCTTTCTCTATAGCACAGCTTTCTCTATACAGCTTTCTCTATACTGGATATAATGCTGTGATTTTGGTATGATTTTAAAGCTTGGAATGTCAGCTTTCAAAGAAGGTCAGAACCATTTTTCTATCTGCTACCAATCCCAAGATATGAGCAGCTAAAGAAGCCCTCCCCTCTTCAATCTGGTTTGCAGCAGCAGCAGAGCCGGGCACTTGGAATTCTTCCAGCAGAATAAAAGTGCTTTTTCTGAACAAGGAATACACACACAAAGTGCACACAGGTATGTCTGGGATGTGTCTGCAATCGTCTGTGGGGCACTGCTGTTAGCTATATAGGTGAAAATGAGGTGACAGACTCCCTTTAAATACTGCTACAAACATGTACAAATATAAAACATTAAAGATTGCAGGAAAGAGAAGAAAAAAGGAATTTTTTATAGTGTATTTTTTATAGTGTCCAGTTAGCAATCAATTAAATGACTAAGGCCGCATTCACATGACCATATTTTTGGTCTGCATCTGATGTACATTTTTTGCGGATAGGATGCGGACCCATTCATTTCAATGGGTCTGCAAAGAACGGATGTCCGTTCCGTAGCCCTACAAAAAAGATAGAACATGTCCTATTCTTGTCCATTTTGGGGACAGATGCAACATGGATGTCAAACACACATCATCCGTATTTTTTTGCGGATCTGCAATTTGTGGATCACAAAATACAAACTGTCGTGTGAATGCCCTCTAAAGACCCATGCACATGACCGTATATTTGAGTCCACATTCGTTCCGCAATTTTGCGGAACGGATGCAGACCCATTCATTTCAATAGGGCCGCAAAAGATGTGGACAGCACACCGTGGCACTGCAAAAAAGATAGAACATGTCCTATTTGTGTCTGCAGAAATGTAGTAAAAAGCTGGAGAACCCTATTTAAATTAAATAAGAATTCTGGTTGATATAAGCATCCCCTCCACTTTTAAATAGGGCTCACTGGTGGAGATTCACTAAGCAAAATGCTGTAGACTTTTCTTGAGAATTGTGCCGAAACAGTGGAGTATACAATTGCACTTAAAGGGGTTTTCTGGGATTTTGATACTAGTGACCTATCTTCAGGATAGGTCATCAGTATATGATCAGTGGGGGTCCGACACCTGGGACCCCCCCCCCTCCTGTGAGCACCGCTGCCTTCTTGCGGATTACCAAGCACAGTGCCGTACATAGTATAGGGCTGTGCTTGATATTGCGCTCAGCCCCATTCACTTCAATGGGTCTGAGCTGCTCCTAGGCCATTTGACACAGGAGTGCCGATGCCTCCCAGGTGTCGGACCCTCACCGGTCAGATACTGAAGACCTATCCTGAAGATAACCCCTTTAATGTATAACTTTATTTAGATACTTGTCTTTAAAGTGTGTATGGGGAATTTAAAACAGTGGCACATTTATTTAACATTATCTGCAATTTTCAGTGCATAATTAAAGTCAAGTAAAAACAAAATTGCGGTAGAAAATTGTTGAAAAGTGTGCACCAGTGACTCGACTCAAAGTTATCATGGCATGTGCTTCAGTTGGTACAGTTTGTCAGTTAGCCCTAGTCCCTGATATTAACCTGTGGGGACTGAGTTTTGACACTTATTAATACAGTCTCACAGTATACAGTAAGTTTTGAATGAGCGTCTCCCTAGTGCTGAGATCAGCAACCTCCGGCACTCCAGCTGTTCTGAAACTACAACTCCCAAAATCCACCGTTCACTTCTATGGGAGTTACAAGAACAGCCTGGGAGTGTGTATGCTGGGAGTTGTAGTTTTACAGCAGCTAGAGTGCCAAAGGTTGCCCTAGTGCAACAAGTGCCTGATTCATCAGCAGAACACATTTTACAACATTTATCTATCTACTACTGTCCATTTTTTAAGCCATACTTGTATTTCTACAAAAAAAAAGGGTTGCAGGGTCCTTAAAAATATGGACTTCAGCCCAAACACCATATTTTGTAATTGAAATTATTCCAGGAAAAAAATGTCATTTTACTCCTAAATATGCAACCCTTTTAATTCCCTGATTCTTAAATATGGTGCAAAAAGAGGATGAAGACTAAATTAGTAAACTGTCAAAAATCTTAACAAGCTTTACTTGACAGATTGATGTGCTCCAGTTTCATACTCAAAATCCAATTCCTCCATTTAAAAAGTGTTTCCAACACCAACCAGACATTATACAACTTATGATTGTGTGCTAGGTATGCAAGACATGCCTGCTGCACCTTCTAAGACTACAATGATATTGCTGAGTATTGCAGTTTGCATCATACATTTGTCCAACACGTGCGAAAGTCAAGGAAACCATTTCCACTCCTCTCTTTTCGGTGTCACATAAATAGAATCCTTGATAATATCTTTGACGGAAAATAATTGGTATTTGTCATAATGACATAGGTGTTCGTTTTATGGGGTGTCTTAAAATTCTGAGATTTATTCAAGAAAAGTCATGAAGTCATGTTAGTAATTTGCTGTGCGGGCAGTTTTCATTGAAAAAGCTTCCTGTATTTATCGAATCACTCTGGAAGAAGGGAAAAGTTTATAGCAACATGTTAAAACTCAATAACCAAAGGATTGCTGGAAAGGTTGCGATGAAGGATTCTGAAAAGTTTTTTATTTATATTAGGTAATTGCATTTACACGACTGCCCTATTATACAGTTACAATGCTAATTACTCCCAACTCTAGTAGTAGCAAGGCCAGTTTTAAAGGAGAAGACCAGCAAGGGCATAGTCCAGTCCTGGTGACAACTGACTAGATACCCTGTGGTTGTCCCTGGCATACAGTGGATCTGATTACCTCACACTTCTTCTCCATGATCACCTATTACAAGAAGGGGTGATTTTTAGTAGAGAAGTATATTACAGAGTCACTGAGTTCAGTTTTTATACCCCATGGGTTCAATAGTATAGAAGTATAACCCATTAGTGAGCAACCTGTTTTGGGCATAAATGGCCAAGTTATTTTTTAACCAGTACATACTAAATGGTAAAACACTAGGTAACTCTGACATGGAAAAGGACCTAGGAATTTTAGTGAACAGCAAACTAAGCTGTAGAAACCAGTGTCAGACAGCTGCTGCCAAGGCCAATAAGATAATGGGTTGCATCAAAAGGGGCATAGATGCCCGTGATGAGAGCATAGTCCTGCCACTTTACAAATCACTAATCAGACCACACATGGAGTACTGTGTACAGTTCTGGGCTCCTGTGAACAAGGCAGACATAGCAGAGCTGGAGAGGGTTCAGAGGAGGGCAACTAAAGTAATAACTGGAATGGGTGGACTACAGTACCCAGAAAGATTATCAAACTTACAGTTATTCACTTTAGAAAAAAGACGACTGAGGGAAGATCTAATAACTATGTATAAATATATCAGGGGTCAGTACAGAGATCTCTCCCATGATCTATTTATCCCCAGGACTGTGACGGTGACGAGGGGACATCCTCTGCATCTGGAGGAAAGAAGGTTTCTACACAAACATAGAAGAGGATTCTTCCTTACGGTAAGAGCAGTGAGACTATGGAACTCTCTGCCTGAGGAGGTGGTGATGGTAAGTTCACTAAAAGAGTTCAAGAGGGGCCTGGATGTATTTCTGGAGGGTAACAATATTACAGGTTATAGTTACTAGAGAGGGGTCGTTGATCCAGGGAGTTATTCTGATTGCCCGATTGGAAAATTGGCTTCAACCTCACAGGGGTTTTTTGCCTTCCTCTGGATCAACTTGTAGGATATTAGGCCAAACTGGATGGACAGATGTCTTTTTTTTCGGCCTTATAAATTATGTTACTATGTTACTATTCTTAAATCATCACATTCCAAGATATCTATGGTAAATTTCTATTTTTATGTAGGGCTTGTTTTTTGTGGGACAAGTTGTAGTTTTTAATGGCATCATTTTGGTGTGCACATAATTTACTGATTAACTTTTATTCACTTTTTCAGGAAGGGGGTGGTGGAAAAAACTGCCATTGGGTTTTTACAATATAAATTTTGAGGCATTTTTTCTGTATAAAAAACACAATAATTTTCTTTCCGGGTCAGTACGATTACAGCGATACCAAATATATAAAGTTATTTTAAGTTTTACTACTTTTGCAAAATAAAAACCCTTTTTTGTAAAAAAAAAAAAAAAAAAAGTTTTTGCATTGTCCGCATCCCAAGACCCATAAATTATTATTTTTCATTCTACGGAGCGTGTGAGGGCTTGATTTTTGCAGGACGACTTGTAATTTTTATTGGTATCATTTTGGAATACATAACACTTTTTGATTACTTTTTAGTTCATTTTTTGGTGGTGAATAAGCAAAAACAGAAATTCTGGCAGATTTGTTTTACGCTGTTCATCATACAAAAAAAACTACATGATAATTGTGTTGCATGGATTGTTACAGATGTGACAATACCAAATATATGGAGGGGATTTTATTTTTGCAGGGTTTGTTTTACTTTTTAAATATATATATATTACTCGATTTTTCTGATTTTTTCTGTATAAAAAACACAATAATTTTCTTTCCGGGTCAGTACGATTACAGCGATACCAAATATATAAAGTTATTTTAAGTTTTACTACTTTTGCAAAATAAAAACCCTTTTTTGTAAAAAAAAAAAAAAAAATGTTTTTGCATTGTCCGCATCCCAAGACCCATAAATTATTATTTTTCATTCTACGGAGCGTGTGAGGGCTTGATTTTTGCAGGACGACTTGTAATTTTTATTGGTATCATTTTGGAATACATAACACTTTTTGATTACTTTTTAGTTCATTTTTTGGTGGTGAATAAGCAAAAACAGAAATTCTGGCAGATTTGTTTTACGCTGTTCATCATACAAAAAAAACTACATGATAATTGTGTTGCATGGATTGTTACAGATGTGACAATACCAAATATATGGAGGGGATTTTATTTTTGCAGGGTTTGTTTTACTTTTTAAATATATATATTACTCGATTTTTTTTTAAATTAATCTTTTTAAACTATGTCATGTGCCGCTTAGAGGACATGTCTCCACAAAGGGCAGTCAATGGATGCAGCGGCACAAATGACCCCTGTCTATGCTAGAAGTTTAGTTTATAGGCAGACACTGGAGCGCTGTGAATATATTGGTGGTTCGAAAGAGCCAGAAGAAAGGGGCCTTCCTCCATAGATCCAAAGTATAGGAGTGGGGGACAAAAAAGTGTTAAAAAGTTGAATAACCCTTGTAAAGCAAACAAATCACATCATGCTCTTTTAGACTAAAGGCGGCTTTAATGTAGGCATTCCTCCCAACAGTCAGCTGCTCGTTCAGTGAAGGAGACTGCTGCATTTACATGCAGCGATCTCCTCCACAGTATGAGGATGAGGGATCGCTACTGTGAACGCTCTTCCCCATACAGTGTTTGTCCCTGATAATCTGCCCGACAGTCGGGCAGTGTAAATCCACCTTTAGTCCACATAATGAATTGATAAAATTGGCTATCCCCATTGCATACGCAAGCTAGCTTGTAAAATGCCCTTGGACATCTCACAACTGTCCAAATAGAGGTAAAATAATAGTATACTAATATATACTGAAATATTATACTAAATATTCTACAATAATACTTTTTGTAAAGGGTCTGTCTGGAACTAGAAAACAAAGTGGAAGGTTTCCAGACTTGGCTGTGCTTAATATTGCAACTTAATGTAGGAAAGTAGGCGGGAACGCATATGATCAGCACTGGAGTACCAGTAAGTAGTTTGTCCTAAATCAGTACATACAGTATATACACTACAAAATAAATAAAGCACAAAACAAAGAGAGACTACCCCAATCAGTGGCATGCACAGACCTCAGAAGGCCCCATAGTATACGTATGTCAAACACTCTCAGGCAAGGTGGGATGCATAGCGCGACCCCCCAAATGTATCACAAAGTTATGATTAATTAAAAAATGAAATAGAAAAGGTCACTGAGCTCCCCCTAGTGGTAGCTGCTGGAAAAGGCAGTGAATTTAGGTCAAGATTAGCAGTTTAGCAATGGGCCCCCCTCACCCCTATAGCAGTCGTACACCATGGTCGCCTATAAAAAGAAAATTAAAAATTTTATTAGAATCCACTTACGTCAAAACACCATATACAGAAAATCCATACAGTGGTCCATGATACCCCCCCCCCCCCAATTACTGTATGTGCAAAGGAAAGCCCGGTGCTCTACCCATCCAACCCCGTGAGAGGACTGTCTAGAAGAGCACAATAAAAGACATGCCTTACATACAAATTGAAATCCAATGTGACTTCCAGTACATAGGTATACCAATACAGCCTAGGACAGCTGGGTAGGCAGGGGCGTAGCTATAGGGGGTGCAGAGGTAGCAGTCGCTACCGGGCCCAGGAGCCTGAGGGGGCCCAAAGACACTTGTGCCGCATAAGAAGACACACAAAGCACTGAGGAAAGGGGGCCCAAGCTGAACTCTTGCACCAGGGCCCATGAGCCGTTAGCTACGCTCCTGTGGGTAGGCCATCCTAAGGTACGTAAATGCAGCATGGAGAGCAGGGGAAAAAATCCTGCCCTACACATTATACACCACATTGGATTTCAATTTTTAGGTTTTTATGTTATCTTAGACAGTCCTTTGTCCAATTTCCATTAACCTTTGGTCCAGCTATGATTTTCATATTTGAGGTGGTCTCTTTTTGTTTAGATATTAAAGCTTATGTCAATGTATATCAATGTGACCAAACTGCAATACTATATACAAACTGTAGACAGGAGTGGCACTGTTTATAGAAAAATAGCAGACCTTTGTTTCTAAGCACAGACAAATCCTTTAAAGTAGACCAATCCTAAAGAGATATTACATTTGATAATAAAGAGTGTAAATTAGGGGGAACAGTAGAAACAAAAAAACTAGTGCCTTGCTCCATCTGACTTTTTCTATTAGAAAAGATACATATTTCTGTACACACAGTCTGTACAGCAGTGCATGGATGGTGTACGACTACTTTCTAGAGCTCTACAGGCTCTGCACAAAGGTCTTTGCATGTACTATTCTTGGCCTCAATCGTGGACAAGAATAGGCATTATCTATATAGCGCTGACCATGTATGGACCACAAAATGCGGAATGCACATGGCCAGTATCAGTGTTTTGCGGATCCGCAATTTGCAAACTGCAAAACACTTACGGTCGTGTGAATGCACCCTTAGAAGTAGGCCCTTCTAAGTAATAAGTACAAACAATGTACTCTTTAAAAAAATGTTTCCTTATGACTAGTCCTCTAGTACGAGTCTACTTTTGGCAAGCAATGCAAGAGGAAATGTTACCTTGATGCTTTCTTTTAAAGGGGGTTGTGCCATAAACTACATTTCACTCGAAAGTATATTTTCATCATTTATTCTGCCTCCCATTGCTCTTTGGCTTTTTTTTCTTTTTTTCTTTTAATTTTACCTCATTAGCAGTTTTCTCTTATCCCCCATGCTGGTTTGTCACGTGCCTTATGTCCTATCATGCCTTAGGGCAGTGAGATGTGACCTGACATCAGCTGATCATGTGACACTAACCACGCTCCTTGTTCTTACCAATGATGCTTGTGCGTCCTACATTACAAGGCTCCAATGCAGGGCGTAACCTACAGCAATCGAGTATCAAAACCGATTTGCCATGGAGCACAATGGTAGACTGACTTTAGAATAAGGCAGTTTTCATAAATGATGGTATTTGGGAAACAGCGATATTTTATTACCGTAAATCATATTACTAGTGTTCTATATACATGTTCTAATATTCCAGAATACTGAGTATCAATTGATAATGGCTACTTTAATATTTTAATGTTCATGGAAGTATTTATCATTTGGAAAGTATATATTCGCTCATCTCCAAAAAAATGATTCCTTACAATTCATGGATATGAGAATGACTGAATACTTTTACACAGTTTCTGTATTATAAAGATTGCTATACAATATACTGTACAACGTAAGAAATATCTGTACTAACACCCCCTCCCCCTCTTTTTATCTATTCGTCCACAAGCGTTGGATTTCTGTGTCAATAGTCACCGAATGCTTTGGTGTCTTCTATTATCCTAGCATTATATTGCCTGCATGTAACATTGTGTGAGGTTTTTAGTGAGCAGAAAACATTTACAAATGATCCTTTTTTTGTTCATTATCCAAGATACTAAAAACCAGTAAAAGCAGAAACTTAGCAACTGTACACGAAGCGTGAAGAACTAAAATCCTACTGTAAAGATTTACCAAACAGTTGTTGAAAATTGTCCTGCAAAATCGTCTCCCCGGGGGCTCAGAGTGTCATTCATTGTTTTATACAAAAAAAATACACAAAGCAAGTTTTATTTTGTGTCTGACATCATCCGATTTTTAATGTAATTTTATATCACCATAGCCACATGCAGCAGCAATCCCAGTGAACTTTACATTAGCTCTTTGCAATCTTGGTAAATTTGTATTTGGAATTGGCAGCCCTGGAAACAAAGCTGTACTGTTGGGGCTGAATGCTATGTCAAACAGTAGTTCCCAGTTGCCCATTCAGTCATTGAGATGAAAATCAACCCAATAATGGCTCTAACTTTCCTTCCAGACACATTAATTCCTTCCATTTTCTTCTACGATCCCTAATTAGAGCATATATTGTAGACCGCGGCTTAGTAATTTGGACTTGGATGGAAACAAATTAACGAAGGTCAACAGTGCTTCAATGCAAAGGATATGTTCTGATTTGAATCACAATGCTGGAAAAAAACTAAACTTGTTGTCATTGGCATTTCTTTTACAACAGTCTAATAAAAAGCACAAAATATAAAAATAAAGAAAAATGAATAAATTAAACCTAGAATGCATCTTTTATAAATGTGTGTGTGGGTCAGAGTACAGAAAACAGAATTACCAGATTGTCCCTCTAACGGTGGAAGGATGCTTGAAAAACAAGGCTTTCTTTTTAGTATATTGTGTATGTGTGTAATAATAATTCTTGGCAAAAATTAGGATTTAAAGATTGATATAGGAACCCTCTTCCATTGCCAGAGAAATGTATGGACAGTAAGAGCTTCTCTGGCAATGAGCTGGGGATCCCAGTGGCTGGACTCGCAGAGGACAAGTGGGTCAGTACTTGGAAAAGCAGTTGCCCTTATGAGACAACTATCTTGAAATTTAGGCCAGTTTGTAATTTTATCACATTTACATCTGCTGCCCAAATTTTATTTAACTGAGACAACCTCTTTAACTATGCTTATGCAGTGCCCAACATATGGCTCTTATCTTCACCATGTACTATAATTCTTAAGGCCTGTTTCACACTGACGTTAAGCTTTTCCAGCAGGCTGTCCCGGCAGGAGGACAGCCTGCTGGATCCCTACTACCGTTTGCACACATGTGCTGCCGTAAGTCCGCCCAGCCCCGCAGTGCGGCGAACATGCCGAGAAGCAGCTAGACAAAAAACGCTGCATGCAGCAAACATGTGCACAAGGTAGTACGGATATGACACCCTTGTCATCTGATGAGGCCAGCGATTTGCTGTAATGGTGAAGTGGCGTCACTGCTGAATCCAGGGAAACAAACACCAGTAGGGAGCACCGACACACAATGCTGGGGGTGGTAGTGGCAAAAATAGGTAAGCATCATGATGGTAGAAACAGACACACAGACCAACCACAGATCCTTCACAGATATCTTCATGGATGAAACACGTAAGCTTTTTTTCACGGAAGTGACACTGACACAGAAATGTGAACGAGGCCTCAGTGTCACCTCCATGAAAAAGCGTGTTTCATCCATGAAGATGTCCGCGAAAGATCCACGGTTGGTTAGTGTGTCCATTTTTACCATCCGTGTGTCATCCGTAATTCACTAACGTTGCTCAGCCGAAAATTAATTTCTAAAGACTCTCCTATCAGTCTTCAGTGAAAAATGTATACAACATGGATGCCATCTGTGTTGTGTCAGTAATTTTCACAAACCCATAGACTTTAATGGGTGTGCTTGGTCCGAATCATTGATTAAAGAAGTGCATCTCTCCGTGGTCAGTAAAAAAAAACTGAAATGCGAACACATTTAAATCAATGGGTATGTGTGCTGTCCGCAGAAAATGCGGACAGCACACATCAGTGGAAAACGGAAATGTGACCGAGGCCTTATGTACATGGCGATAAATTGTAGCAGAGCCTGGAGTTCAGCATGGGCATCTTGTCACATCTCTTCCTATGCTCAGCTCACAGGAAAATGGCGGCTGCCACATGTGATCAGAGTGTTACAGGGCTCTGCCTAACTGTGAAATCACAGGGGGATGGCTACCTGCGGATTGCCTGGCTGCATGCCATTATGGGTGATCTCGCTTTCCGGGGCTTGTCTCTGTACACTTTCTAACACATGAAGCCACCATTTTAGGAAAACTGATTCGTTACCACGAAGTGCGAGGGAATTCAGATTAGTTTACAATCAAAGCTTTCCTAAACTGCAGACCGAATTCTGCTTCAGATGCTTCGCTTTGCTCAACACTAATGATGGTTTCTCTCTCAGAGTTACATACCCAAAATATACATAGCTTCAAACAATTACTTGTGAAAACATTTACATTTAGAAAAATGTCTACTCACCCCATGCCCCTGACAATACTCATCACATACACTATACATAATCACAACTGCCAGCCTGAGAAATTGTTTTACTGAAGAAGTAATTCCCATGACTAAATAACTATGCAGTCCACAAGTAATCAGCGAATGAAGTATGTGTGCCCGACACATAGAATACTGAAGACAGTAACAAACGAAAATCTATGCAATAAACCACCAACTGTCTCATGCCAAACCAATCACATAACCTCATAGAGCATACCATGGTTTTTCCAGGATCCTTAGAGTGTGTGACCTAATACAAGAATCATACTGTCACGTACCGTGTGGTTATCGTGACATGTGTTCAATGTTGCTCATGTTTGTGCCCTGGTATTCCGGATTTGGTTGTATGCTGGTTGCCAGGGGCAACGTGTAAATTGGTGGTGTCTCGGTTGTTCTCCGTGACACGGCTTCCATGTTGCTCATGTTTGTGTCCTGGTATTCTGGCTGCGGTAGTAGGCCGTGGTTGCCAGGGGCAACGTGTAGTTTTGGTTGCTGGTATGTTCCCTGATTGCATACTTCCCTCCTTCCCTGTCTGGTTCTCATGGGGTTAACATATTGACCTGGGTGTGGTCACTAGGTGCTTTTATTCTGTTGTTGCTAGCCTGGTGGGTTAGTTGTGCTTCAGCCTCCGTTGGTGCTGGAGCTATGCACCTTTCCTGGGATTCCATCTGCCCAGTCCTTGTGGCCACTTAATATGTCATCGAGGTCTTCTTGAGGTCTTCCCATCCCCTTCCCTTATCCTGGTTATGTGGTGTGTGGTTTATGTATGGGTGGGTGTTTGGTCTGTGACTGCCATGTGTCTTCTGACATGGAGTCCAGACATTCCCTGTATGTATGTGCCTTCGGTGAGAGGGCTCCAGGGTTCCCCGGAGGGGGAACAGCGATACTGTGAGTAGTTGCCGGTGAGCTGGTTTCTGGGTGTGTTGTGTGTACTGAGTCCTGTTAGGTGTTCGGGTTCCAGTACATGTGCCTGGGCTCCAGTCTTGGGTGTGTGGACTGCTGGTGCTTCTATCAGCACTATCAGCAGGTAAGTTGCCAGGTGCACCGGGACCATCCTGGAGGTGCAGTCAGTGAGTTCTGGATAAGTGCATCCCTACCATCTGGGGCTCTGTGAAGAACGGGGCTCACTGGGTTTCTGCCCTCTGGGTTTGGTTTCTGGTGTTTCCAGTGCACTTGGTTCAGTGGTTTTCCTTGCCACTGGCTTCTTGCCTGCTGATTGGTTTTCATCTCACTGTAGTGTATCGGTGTATGCTCGGTGTGGAGTTTCCCCTCCCACACTGCAGCGTGACACATACTCAACAAATCCCCACCGCTTCAGTCTTGGCTCCAGTTCCACAATCTTCCTATCATTGCTTGTTTACTTCCGGCCAAGCTACGGAGGGGGTCACGTGTTGCTAATGACTGGTCAAAGAGATAACCTGTCCCCAAGTGGCATGCCACTGCTCCGAAATGTGCCACTTGGGCATAGACACTGAATTATTCAAAAAATGTATCTGAATAGCGCCACCTGCTGTTAGTTATTTTTCTTATTTCTTTGTCCAGCTCACTGAGATGGTCGCACATGCTCAGTTTCATCCTTTAACTTGTGATAGGGAAAGCATGGACACGCCCCCTTAGCTGCAGCAAAAAAGACACTCCCCTTGAGATGCCATCTTGATATAAATCTACCAGAGCAATAAATGAGGAGATCTCTGGATCCATGTGAGGTACAGGGCTGGTTCTTGTTTGAAAGAGACTGGTCTCTTTGTTAGAAAGAGACTGTAATCTTCTATATGATGTCTGATTTTAATTTTTCACATTATTAACGGGATAATCCCTTTAAAGGGAACCTGTAATCTCCGAAACACTCCCTGAACTAGAGTAAGCGGTGTATAGTGTAAGTGATGCTGAATTCGAATATGTAAGTTTTATCTTCATACTCACTTCCATTACAACGCTGTGCTCCCACAAACCAGCAGTAAAATGCACTCACTGGACTCCAGTGCTCACTCACATAATGGAGAGGACTCAAAGAAGAGTCCTCTCAATGCATTTTACTGCAGGTTTGTGGGAGCACAGCGTCGGAATGGAAGTGAGTATGAAGATAAAACTAACATATTCGGATTCAGCACCAGTTACACTATACACCGCTTACTCTAGTTCAGGGGGTGTTTCGGAGCTGACAGGTTCCCTTTAAGCCTATATTAGACCTAGTGATCCCACAAGCCATTGTTGGGAAGTTCCTTCCCGACAAACACCTGTTCACTAGTGGAGAAGACCGCTTCTATTACCTACATAAATCTCCTCCACAGCATTGGAAGGAGCATCATTATGTCATCGCTCGTCCCCATGCTATCTAGTTACTTGCCGCCAACAAATCGTGTTCTTTTTAGTATGCTGAAAGATCCCAATTGCCCAAGCGTTTGCTCATTCATCGGGTAATCGGTGACAGTATTAAACTGCCAGATCATCACTAACGAGAGCTACTATGAATGCTCATTAGCAATCATCAGGCAGAAAATCTGGCAGTGTAATACAGCGTTTACAAGCAACCAGTTGTAAGCTCGCAACTGGACAGTAGCTTTAAGGTAATTGTCTATAAATACTCAGTAATAAAGGTTCTAGGCACAAATTTTCCAAACAAAATGTGGTAATGATCTTCAAGGCATTTGTTACCACGTTACACAAATAGTCGGTTTGGAGGTAAAATGATGAATAACATAGCTCTCCATCTGGAATCCAGCAAATGCATCCTCAGTGAAACATCATGCTTATAGTGTGTTACACTGTACACAAGTGGAATACATAGACAGTAGAGATGAGTGAATCAAAGTAGAATTTGATACAAATTTCAGGAAAAATTTGATTCTTCCCAAAGTCGAATTTCCTCGCTCTTCATGGTAACTTATTGCATCTGTTATTGGATTGAAAGTGCAGTCTGATACAACCAGTTTTGAGGTGTGTTTATTTTAAATATAGAAAAGAACTTCCATTTATCCTCGCTAATATTGCCCTGTAAGGGCACACTTGAGTTATTTGGTCAGTTTTGGCCCCATAATTGCACAAAGTGTGCAGCAATTCTAAGAGCGACGCCTGTCATCTGCATATCATACTGGCTCACAGTATTGTTTCACTACCACAACAGACTCCCTATGCGTGTTACTGCAAGACACAGTGTTCTACACCACTATACAAGCTCTCTGCAGCCAGGAAGTAGCCGTTTTTTAACGTGATTCATCACAAATAAATTTGGATTGAATCATATCTTTTTGGGAAATTCGGCAAAACCATCCGGATCAAATTGTTTAGAAATTCGCTCATCTCTACTAGACAGATGACAGAAGGCAGACAGATAGATATAGACAGATAATAGATGCTGTATACTGAACAAACTAAAGGAAAAATTTGATGGGAAGACTTCCCGATACAGAACAGTTTATGGGCAACAAAATTTGATTTGAAAATTTTTTTCTGGGTAGTTTATGCCTTTGTAATAAATAAGCATTTGTAGCTAAAAGTAAGGGATGTAAAAATTTTGTGCAAAAGACATGGCTACATTTTAGGGAGTGAAAAAGGGGTAATGGCTTAGGGGCCTTCTGCAATCAGTTACCACATACTGTATATAAGTTTAGTACATAGCAAAAGAGATGATTATGATGTTTTTACTAAGATTTATTAGTAGGAATCAGAGAATTATCCTGCCTGCACCACTAAATAGAAGAAATCTAGTTGATAAGTGTGTGTGTGCAGATAGCTAGATAGATATGAGATAGATAGAGAAATAGATAGATAGATAGATAGATAGATAGATAGATAGATAGATAGAGAAATAGATATGTGATAGGTAGATAGATAGACAGATAGATAGATAGATAGATAGATTGACAGATAGATAATACATAGATAGGTAGATAGACAGATGATAGATAGATAGATAGATAGATAGATAGATAGATAGATAGATAGATATGTAGCTCATAGTTTTGTGGAAGATAACTTATCAGTTGTGTGCATCCTTAATCTTAATTATTATATTTCATAGTTTTTCCACGACCATTTTCCTAAGCCTGTCAAACATAAGGACAGAGGTCCATGTAACACAGGAGAGGTCCCTTGTCTGGTAAATAATGAGTATTCTTCTCGGGTAGTCAGGAAAGGAATCATGTGAGGTCACAGCAGAAGTCTCCATGTGGAATGCATTGCATATTTCATGACACTGTGCAGAGTGTAAGGTTACAACAAGGGGAAAACTTCTGAAACTTAACAGGGGCAGTTTTCAACATAGCAAAGAGCCCAGTGAAAGAAAGTGAGAGTGACACCAGCAAATGATGGTTTTAATGAGCACAAAGCAACAGCTGTGTCTGGGGACAGTTACTCAAGGCAGAGAAATAGAATTCAGGGTGTGTGTAGTCCAGGAGGCCTCTATTCAAGGACATTCAAAGCATGTGTTAACACGGGTTCACATCCTGTTTGTATAGCACTGGGAAGTAAAATATTTCAGTCACTCAATTAGCAATTACCCTTTTACCTCTGATAGACTGATGGCTCAATACCATCACTAATTATTTATCTCATCCCAATGGATGTCTTGGGTAACGTCAAATATGCAGTAGAAGATAAGTAAATGAACAAGTGTGCTGAAAGATGCAAAAATACACAGAACGTTCACTTCCCTGTTAGATATCTAGTCCAGGAATACATACTATATGCATAATTACCAACAGTCCAGAATTTGCAGGGACCTTGACTAATTTTCAGAGACAATCCCAGAAAATTTGTGCTGTACCAGGCAAAAAATCATTGGGGCTTATGTAAATACTTACCAACATAATAGGTGGAACATTCAAGGCATGTAAGCCACCACCTCCAGGAATGCCTCCAATCTCAACCCGGACCATCTACTTATGAATAGGGCTTACATAGGACTTGTTCATTTTTGTCATAGGACAGCCCAAATTTGCAAGGTTCGTCTGTAAAACTTAGGGACAGCCCCCTTGGACTTTACACATTTTTTCACATTACACTCACAAATGTAAATGTACTTTATTATGATTGTATGTGATAAACCAAACCCAGGTAGCAAGTATGTGTGAAGTGAAAAGAAAATGATACAGGATTTTCAAATTTAGGTCTGGACTTTGACTGGGCCATTCTAACACATCAATATGCTTTGATCGAAACCATTTCATTGTAGCTCTGGTTGTATGTTTAGGGACTTTTTCCTGCTGGAAGGTGAACCTCCACCCCAGTCTCAAGTCTTTTGCAACCTCTACCACTTTATTTCTCAAGGATTGCCCTGCCTTTAGTTAGCTCCATTCATCGTCCCATCAACTCTGACCAGCTTCCCTGTCCCTGCTGAAGAAAAACATCCCCACAGCATGATGCTGCCACCACCATGTTGGGGATTGTGTGTTCAGAGTGATGTGCAGTGTTAGTTTTCCACCACACATAGCGTTTTGCATTTAGGCCAAACAGTTCAACTTAAGTCTCATGTTACCACAGCACCTTCTTCCACGTTTGCTGTGTCCCCTACATGGCTTGTGGCAAACTGGAAACGGGGGTTCTTATGCTTGCTTTAAAAAATGGCTTTCCTCTTGCCACTCTTCCATAAAGGCCAGATTTGTGGAGTACACGACTAACAGTTATCCTGTGGACAGATTCTCCCACCAGACCGGGCATCTCTGCAACTTCTCCAGAGTGACCATGGGGCTCTTGGCTGCTTCTCTAATTAGTGCTCTCCTTGCCTGGGCTGTCAGTTTAGGCAGATGGTCATGTCTTGCTAGGTTTGCAGTTGTGCCATACTCCTTCCATTTTCAGATAATGGATTGAACGGTGCTCTGTGAGATGTTCAGAGCTTGGAATATTTTTTATAATCTAACCCTACTTTACACTTTTCCACAACTTTATCCCTGACCTGTCTGGTGTGTTCCTTGGTTTTCATGATGCTGTTTGATCACTAATGTTCACTTACAAACCTCTGGGACCTTCACAGAACAGCTGTAGTTATACTGAGAAGAAATTACATACAGGTGGACTCTATTTACTAATTAGATGACTTCTGAAGGCAATTGGTCACACTGGATTTTATTTCAGAGTATCAGAGTGCAGGGGGCTAAATACAAATACACACCACACTTTTCAGATTTTTTTTATTAAAAATTTTGAAAACGATGTGTCATTTTCTTTTATCTTCACACATACTTGCTACTTTGTGTTGGTCTATCACATAAAATCCTAATAAAATATATTTACGTTTGTGGATGTAATGTGAAAAAATGTGGAACCATTCAAGAGATATGAATCCATTTTCAAGGCACTGTATGTAAGCCCCATCCATAAGTGGGCATTTATGGGTGAGTTTGGGTATTCCCAGTGCAGAGCTTCCATGCCCTGAATTTATCAACGTTAGTAAGTATGAAAATGGAGGATTTTTATTAACACCAGTATTTCAGTCTTAACCTGCCAAGCTGGTGAGAGATGTGTCACGATTATAAAGAGGAGCATGGCTCTTAATATTTGCAGTGCATCACTGCAGGGCTCAGCCCAAAACTGATATCTATGGCACCAAAGGAGTTGATGTACATTTCAGGTATAATCTATCAGTTCCCTGGAGTAAATTATAATACCTCACTCCCTGACCCATTCTGCCCACTTTTAAGGAGACATTGGGAGAAGGGTGCAAAAATCCAACAGGTTGCAGATTTTTACTCAAGTATAGCTTGTGGTAAAATTATATGGTAAAAAATTTTATGGTAAAATAGAGCTAGAGATGTTGAGCAGATTGATATATAGTTTTGTGGGAAAACATTCAGTATAACTTGTCATTTATCGATCTAAACATTTGCTCTTTTTTACCTTAGGAGTCCAGTGGGCGGTCTCAAACAGTGATTGACAGCCCTCCCTGTCCTTTCAAGTAAGTTCAACCCACCTAAAATTATTAGATTATAATAATCACTACCGGTGATTCTGCTAGATGTATATATTAGTTGTAGAATGGAGAAAAGTAATACTAGACAACTGCATTGCCAATGGTGACCACTAGGTGTAGACATGTGTTAAACTGCAATAACAATTTTATCTTTATATGTTTAATATTTCTATTAAATATTTAGACCCTAAGGCATGGATGACTGCTCCTATGATGCTTCATGTTAAAATACTCATGTTTTGGTGTAAGTTTTCTTTTTACTTTATAATCTATCTTCTAGAATACCATTATAGTTTTATCTGCTTCCCGATGTTGCTCTTCTGGTGATGATGTTTGTCAGTGGCCTCCATTGACTTACACTGGGGGCATACAGGGAAACTAGTGCATGAAAGACAGGACCTTCTATCATAGGCCATTTTCGGAGCACACCGTTGCAAACAGGTGAGCAGACTTACAAGGAAATATAAATTAGGCATATTAAAGGGGTTCTCCGGGATTTTATTATTGATGAACTATCCTCAGGGCGGGGGTCCGACACCTGCCACCCCTGTCAATCAGCTGTACGAGGAGATGGCGCGCACAGGGTGCAAGTGTTGTCTCCATTCTCTCTTCCTGCTTGCCACTGCTGTCTATGGCAAAGCAGCAGCGGACAGGAAGAGAGACGGGAGACGGCACGTGCACACTGATCGGCTGGGGTCCCGGATGTCGGCCCTCCACTGATTTGATATTGATGACCTATCCTGAGGTACATATGTGGCTAGTAACAGATAGTGGAGAACCAGTGTTGGACTGGGGTGCCTAGGGCCCACCAATAAAATTTATTTAGGGGGCCCAACCAGAGGATACATTCAAATATTACCCGCTCATACAGCAGCAAGATGCTACCAAATGACTAAATATGGAGGTCCCTGCAGCAACTTTGAGGACATAGGTCCTGGGGAGAAGAGGACACTGGTAGCTTTCCTCTATACCTAGAAGTCATCTCAGCTCTGATCGTGTCTATAATAATAAACTGGGGAGTTTCTTTAATAATCTATCAGGTTTTTATATCAACATAGACTGGTTGAGGCACTGTACATTGAATATATGTATGTAGTGCAGTACGTCTACTGTGTTACGTGCCACTTGTGCAGGGGGTGGGAGACTAGGGGCCCATCTTGCTCAGGGGCCCACTGGGGGATTCACCTGTACTCCTGTGGGCCAGTCCAAGCCTGTGGACAACTCATTTAAGCGCACATTAGCCCGATAAAGACGCATGCACACACCAGCTGAGTGGGGTGGCATGTGACAGGAAGAGAGGTGAGCCCACAAGTGCACATACTAAACTAAAATGTATACAAATGTCATGTTTTCATTTGAAACTATGACTTCTTATAGAATAAGAAGCAGGCATCAACAATTTTCCTATTTACCTAATTTCCCATTTTAAAATTGTGTAGGAGTATCCTATCCTGGTACTAACAGTGAGTTCTAGCAAAGAAAGCCTTCATTCAGCAGCTTACAAGCACTGCCAAGGAAACAATCCAAGGTCAGACGTGCTTTCCTATGGAAAATAAGTAGCCCTTTGTGGCTGATATCAGCAGACATCTAGTAAGGCTTGTATTGGTGATTTATAACTATATAACCAAACTGTAGCACAGAGGATATCAATGACAATACTGAATGGATCTGTCAGGCAGGGGATATGGGCAACCCCTATCTCACCCCAAATCCCCTGTCCCTGCTTACTTGCCTCAACTAGGCTAGGCCCTAGCAGACAACTAGACGGCGGTCCCTAACCTGAATAGGGAGGCGGGGCCTAAGAAACAGAACTAACGACAGACAACACAAGGGAAATCAACAGTCCGAGTCAACACCGGGAAGTCACGTCAGAAGCAAACCGCAAAAGCAAGCGGAGGTCAATACTTAGCCGAGGTCAACCAGGAGGTATGCGGTACAGAGGATATATCAGAACGTAGTCCAGGAATGAAGCAGGGATCAGTCACAGGAGGTCAAGAAGTACAAAAGGATGAGACGAAGGCGAGGTCAGAACACAGCAGGATATCAACAGCAGGCAGTAAAGGCAGAAGTACACTGGTGCAGGAAAAAACAAACACTGGCAACTAAGGGGTGGAAATGTAAGGCCTAAATGCTGCCAGAGCTCCCGCCCTAATACCAGATAGGTGCAGGGAGACTGACAGCCCCACCAGGCAACAAATAGAGCACTGGGTAAGAGGCAGAGCCCAGCACCTGTTTGATGACACACAAAACACTAAAACAGCAAGGCAGAGGGATCAGGCGGAAAACCAGGACCGGCTCCCCTGCACATATATCAAATAGCAGAAGTGGATGGACCAGCAGTGCAGGCAAAGAGACCCACAGCCTGACAGGATCCTATTAAACCAGGCATATAGCCTGGTAGGGTTGATCTAGCTGAGTAAAACGATACCTGTATTGTCTTTCTAGGTGTCGGCATTGTGGAGAAATTAATACTTTTATCCATATGCAAATGAGCCATTGGAGCACCAAGAGGTGTTCCTATGTGGTTTGAACATCGCACCAGCGATGACCCTGGTGCTCCAACCCCCCCAAACTTAGATTGATAGTGCCAAGTTCTTACACCTGCATATGCATCATATATCTGTTTCTGGATCCCATCTATAATCATAAACACTTCCAACTGGATCGGCACATGGTGGACACTGGGACACTTACACACTGGGAGACAGTAAAGAGATGATTAGTGAGCCTCCCAAAAGTGAATGTTAATCCACGGGGCCACTAGAGAAAAGTGTGGAGTTTCTCGCGAGCGTTGGCAACCGCCGAGGCCACAAATGCACTCTGTCCACTGATCTTAACAGTGTGTATGCGCAGGTCCGGTGGTGACTGGCACTTGCAAGAAACTCAAGCGGTTATCTGGGCACAAAACTGAGGGGCCTGGACACTTGTGGCCATACCTCCGCCCCTGGGCACTTGCAACAGCTAATCTGAATACCTTTATAAAGTTCTTCTTTCAGGATCTCTACGTGGGACAGACACAAGAGAGATACTATTTTAATGGGGGGCAAATGTTCTATAACGTGATCTGAGTGGTTTAAAATGCTCAGAGTAGGTAATGGACTCCTTTTAAAATATACATAAAATTTCATTATCATTTCCTAGAACTAAAGTAAGGAGCGAATACTTTAAAAAACATGAGCTGTCTCTTTTAAGCTACAACTGTGTCAGTCTCCTATCATGAAGCTTGCAATGCAGAATTCTCCTGGAATGGCACAGACAAGAGAACTAAAACATCTTAAAGTATTTTCCCGTATCATTGTAAGCATTGTCCGAAAATGTCACTTATAGTCTGTGGCCAAAGATGTGCAGGCAAGGCCGGAGGTGGGTTTCCCACAATGAAGCAGCTTGGTTTTCTATTCTGCTTCTTAATGAAGTGTGACAACTGCTTGCAGAGAAGAAGGTAACATGCTGCTTCTTAACACAAATTTCAGCACTTCCAACGGTAATTATGTTCCATCTATAGAGCGGCACACACAGCTTCAGCAGAAACAAGCAGCTCAGAACTGGCAAATAAATCTGAAGATCACAGAGTAGGTAATTGTGTCATCAGTGGGAGCTAGAAGGGAGATACATGTTCAGAGACTATGTTACATAATACTGTATGTTCCTAAACTATATTACAGGGTTCAGAACTGGTATAGAAACAGAACAGAGAACTAAAGATTCCAATATAAGGTCAGGAGGCCTACAGGTTACAAATGTGTTTTCTAGGTCATCGTAACTCAAAAACTCAAAAACCACATTCCCTTTATGATACCATAGGCACTACCAAGTAGGTAGAAAATCCAGCCAAGGACACCTGAAAATTATCTGTGATTGGTCACACTATTAGCCACATCATATTGGGACCAAGAGGAGCATTTCACCAGGCACTGGCTAGTCTAGGGACATCTCTACCATCACGAGGGGGAACTGGTAAGTCTTTGGGTTTGGATTCATAACTGTATCTACTCTATATTCCCTACTAAACTCCAAACATGTTTGACTTACTGCTGTTGTTCTAACTTTTTAATCCATCAAAACCCACTACAAACCACTCACGCACAGCTAAATTGGGGTTGCTTGAAAGCTTTCCTTAAAGGGTTTTTCCAGGATTTTACAACTGATGATCTATCCTTAGGATAGGTCATCCGTATCTGATCGGTGGGGGTCCCACACCTGGGACCCCGCCGATCAGCTTTTTGAGAAGGCACCTCTCTCAGCTTTTCCTAGGCCAGTGATGTCACGTTCATCTGTCATGTGGCCTAGGAGCGGCTCAGCCCCATTCAAGTGAATGGGGCTGAGTGCGATACCAAGCACAGCAGCTATACAATGTACAGAGCTGTGCTTGGTAAGCTGTGAGAAGGTAGCGGCACTCACAGGAGCGCCGGTACCTTCTCAAACAGCTGATCAGTGGGGGTCCCAGGTGTTGGATCCCCACCCATCAGATACTGATGACCTATCCTGAGGATAGGTCATCAGTAGTTAACTCCCGGAAAACCCCTTTAATATAGGAAAAAGGCAGTAGTCCGAACGGGATAAATCAGGTGACCAGGATGGGTGTTTCTCACCTTATGAGGAGCAGCATTGTCTTGAAGAATAAAGATTCCTTTCCAAAACTTTCCTTGATGTTTGGAGTCCAGTTGCTGCTTCAGTTTGTTGAGAAGTACAATGTAATGTATTGCCATAATAGTTGCCCTCTTTTCCAGGTAAAGTACAAGCAAAATGTCATCTATGTTCAGAAGACTCACTGTTCTGTATCCTACTTGTAATAGGAGGATGTCCCCCAGGTCAGGGTGGTGCCATTTTTATTTATTTTTTACTATATACTCTATGTATTATACCTTGACCTGAAGAAGTGATTCACTAGCTTCCAAAATAACTGTTATAAAAGGCAGAACTTGTCTTATCTGTATTAGTTGGATACTTATTTTTCCTTGATCTCTATCATTCCTATTTTAGAGGCCTCTGAATCATTTACTAGTTTTCAAACAGGTTTTGTATCAAATTGCAATATTTGCTGACGTAGAAAAATTAAAGGGAATCTATCGTCAGGAAATTAGCTGTTAAACCAGGCACTATTCCTGGTAGGGCTACCTCAGCATAATGTAATAATACCTTTCACTTAATGGCTTGTTGCCTCATTCTAGAGAAAAAGGATTTTATAAGCAAATAAGTAGTTAAGTGCATGAAGATAGGCCAGAGTCACTTTGCTCCTCCTACTTCCTTTGTCCACCCCTCCCTCTCCTTCTTTATTGACAGGGCCAGACAAGATTTCTATGCAGGAATGTTCTATATCGCTTGAGTGACAGAGGCCAAACAGACAATTTCGTGGTGACAGATTCCCTTCAATGACGTAAGCTGAAGAAATAAAAAACTCAGCCTGCACCTGTAGTCCCTGAGGTCAATGTTTGGGGACTAAATTCTGACATGTAATATATAAGAAAATATTCTGAACATTCTAAAGAATATATCTATGGAAGAAACTAGGAAGGGCTGGCTGGCTAACAAAAGGCAATGTACAAATGCAAACACTAACATACTAGTAGTTTCTTAGCTGTTCAAGTATATACAGGGGTGGGATTCAAATTTTTAACAGGTTCCCTACTCAATGGCGGACACGCAGCGTCACAACACATGTTTACATATACATATACCATATATATGCAACACACATACACATAAATATACCATATACATGGTACACATACATAAATACACCATATATACACTACACACACATACCACACACACATACCACCCAACAACCCAACAGCTAAACTATCAGCGAAGCGCGAAGCAATGGAAGTAAACATCTCCAGCTGCCCTACTGTCGCCAGAGCACCGGATTGGTACTCAGCCGGTAACATGGTTCTCCGACCCAGTTGTAATTTTAACAACCAGATCTGGAGAACTGGAGGGAACTGGCTGAAGTATATGAGTATATATAATAAATTTTGGCATTATGTAAAACTCAAACACGCTACACTGATATCTTCAGACTACCATTCTGATATCTAGAATTTTGCTGGGGCATGCATGTGAATCCAGGACATCACTGGCACATACCTTCTCCCCATCTTTATGATATTGGGCAGAAGGTACACTGAACAGCATGGATTTCTTTGGACTTGTGCACCACCAGTGAATATATTTACAGTATATGTCAATTGAGCTTTTGCATAAAAACTGTGGCCTAGTGGCTGCCAGATTATTAGACTATGTACTTCAATACGTATTCAATCAGTGGGGGGCTGAAGAGCTGACTACTCTTTCTTTTGTTATATCAGAACATTTGTGGCCTCTTTTTCTCTCAAACTATTGAAAACCTCATTTAAATAGACTAATTTCAGTTATGTATTCCATCTCTTCAGTGTTCAAGCAGCCAGAATCGACCATGTGCAGCGCCATAAAAGTGGCCTTACACCTTTAATAGTTGTAAAATGAATGCTCAACCTGCAGTCAGCTATTCCTTCCAACTCGCCCATTCACCTGTACGCTCGGCTCAACATGTATGTGTTTTCAATGGGGATAGGCCAGCATGTCAGTTCCAGACACCTCTGGTGGTGGCTTATCTGCCATGAGAAGAAAAGATCAGGCGTGTTGAAACCCAGTATGACAGATCCTTCTATGCCCAGCATCTTCTGTCCAGTCCCATTGATATCAGTACCTTTTAGTCACTTCACTTCTGGCTAAATATGGGTTTAATGCGAAATAGATCCCATTTTCAGTCATTAGGTCAATGTTCAATAGGTCAACGTATAGTAGAAAGATTTCAATCTCATGTTCTCACCTACACTTCACTGTCCTCCATCAGTTTCATGACATGTTACTAAATAGAAGCAACACAAGGGTTAAAAGGTTAGCTCTGGGCTTTCGATTGAATCCAACGCGGACGACATCTGCATAATGACTATATGTTCTACCCACGTTTGCTTGGGTTTATTCCAGGAACTCTGGTTTCCTCCCACACCGTAAGTCCATACTGGTGTTATGGTATTCCAATGAAACCTTAACTGAGTGCGTGTGTCTGAGGTAAAGAATTAGACTGTAAGTTCCTTTAGGGTAGGAGCAATGTGAATTACTAAATACTATGGACAGTGCTGTAGAATATACTTTTATTATATACTGATGACACATCTATCCAGGACATGATAATTTGAATGTATGGAACGCTGACATAGCAATACAATGAATCCAGTAACTAAAAAGAACATAATAGCCCTAAAATATTTTAACACAAGTCTCAAACTAAAAAAGGGCTTAAAAAGACGAATCTGGCAATACACCACCATCGTTCCTTGAGAGCCTACAACTTATCCTACCTTTTTACGGAACAAGGAAAACCAGCTGTGTGATGCAAGCACATCAAAAGACCATAAAACCTTAATCCCCAGCAATTCAACTATTGTTTCAAAGATAAATGTGATTATTCCACTCACAGACATTAAAAACCAGAACTGACAATATTTTCTTCTCATCAGCTCACATACAGTTTAACAGCTAAAAATGGCCGTACAAGACTTCATTTTAAATATTCCCTTGCCAGCGAACACTACGGCAAAGTGAAACGCTTTAAACAACCTTTTAATGTAGAGCTGTCATCAGTCATTTTCATGAGTTATCTTAACACTTGATTTTTCAAACAATAACTTCCTAGGGTTATGAAAGCAATGCTATCGGAGGCACATGAAGACTTTACAATGTTCCATATAGGACCACACAGGTATAAATGGATTTCAATATTTTACCAGTGCCTCTAGATCTGCACTGCTGTCGGCAAGGTATGTACTCATTTCCATCTGGCTTATTAGGCAGCAAAATGTTAAAAGGATCTGAAAACTTTTTCCTTTCCTCATTGCAGAACCATGCCTCAATGTCAGCAGCCTGGTGGCACATGACCTAACTCTTTCAGGGGCATGGCATTCAGTGTACCCATCCTTCATTTGGGAGAGTGCAATTCAGGGCCAGCCCTAGGGGTGTGCAACCGGTACGACTGCATTGGGCACACCATCCTTGACTCCTGAAGGGGGCGCCAGACTGTCCCCTGTGCAAGGCACCCAGTAACTTGTAATGGCAGCTCTCTGACAGGGCCCAGCATGAAGTACAGTGTGCCGGGCCCCGTCAGAGCGCTCTTCAACTATGTGTAATATGTGCCACAGGCGCAGAAGCAGGGGGCCACAGGGGCAAAGGGGGAGGTAGCATTTACACTCGCCTGGCATTGACAAGAACTCCCTGCTTCACTGTTCTTCAGAGCTCCAGCGCTGCTGGCTGTGGGAGGTGTGCTGAAAGCCCGGCAAGAGGCCTGCAGCACAGCCAGCAGCGCGATGTGAGAGTGGGAGCGCGTCATCAGGGAAGAAGGTAAGTATGTGTTTTTTTTTTTTTAACTAAAGCTGCAGACTGGAGGCAAAAGGGGGGTAACAAATAGAGTGAGGGGGCACAAAAGTGGGCACCTTATTGAGGGGGCACCTAATCTGTCATAACTACTTTGAGTGAGGGGGGCACCTAATCTGGCATATCTACTGTGAGGGGGCACATATGTGGGTATAACTACTGGGAGGGGGCACATTTGTGGGCATAACTACTGGGAGGGGGCACCTACGGTATGTGGGCATAACTACTGTGAGGGGGTACCTATCTGGTCATAACTACTGAGAGGGGGCACATCTGGCCATAGCCACTGTGAGGGGGCACATATGTGGGCCTAACTACTGTGAGCGGGCACATATCTGGCCATTGCCACTCTGAGGGGGCACATACCTGGCTATAACCACTGTGAGGGGGCACATACCTGGTCATAACTACTATGACGGGGCACATATCTGGCCATAACTACTGAGAGGGGGCACATATCTGGCATAACTACTGAGAGGGGGCACATATCTGGCCATAACCACTGTGAGGGGGCACATACCAGGCCATAACCACTGTGAGGGGGCACATACCTGGCCATAACCACTGTGAGGGGGCACATATCTGGCCATAACCACTGAGAGGGGGCACATATCTGCCCATAACCACTGTGAGGGGGCACATATCTGGCCATAATTACTGAGATGGGGCACATATCTGGTCATAACCACTGTGAGGGGGCACATATCTGGCCATAACCACTGTGAGGGGGCACATATGTAGGCATAACCACTGTGAGGGGGAACAAATGTGGACATAACCTCTGTGAGGGGACACATATATGGGTATAACTACTGTGAGGGGGGCACATAATCTGGCATAACTACGGTGAGGGAGCACATATGTGGGTATAACTACTGTGAGGGGCACAATGTGGGCATAACTACTGTGAGGGGCACAATGTGGTTATTAGTGCTGTGTGGTAGCTCCCCATTTCCTAGGGGAAATGTCCTAGATTACCCTGCTATACATTGGCATGGCTCAGTCTTACAGGCCAGCACTGCGCCCCCTGCTGGGGATTTCACAGAGGCAGTCACCATCCCTTCCTTATGTGATTATTCTTTTTTCTCTATCACCACAGGGACCTTGTTCTGGATCCAGCGGACATCATGCCGATGCCAGCGACACCCTGGATGAGCTAGGACCATATTTTATTAGTTAGGACTGGGAGAGTGTAGCCATGCATTGGGCTTAGTGTAAAAAAAGTTTGCCGCCTCTTTGTATAAATTGGGGGGGGGGGGGCCTGATCCAAAGTTTGCACTGGGGCCCATTATACTCTAGTTACACTACTGGGTCACAGACTGTGGTATTATATATGGGGGCACAGAACCTGGCACTATATACAGTGGGCACAAAACAGGTGCCACTTCTGTAACAGGGTCCTACATACTATGCGCCATTTACTGTATATTAATAGTGTCTTCTTATGAGGAAGAGAGGTTTCGGAGCTTCTCAGACACCAGAGTGTTGGTGCAGTGACTATTTTTGTTCCCCTAAAGCCAGGCTCCTAAGTGCACTTTTAATTAAAAGTTCATCTTTTTTTGTATTCCAATTTATCATAATTAAAGAAGAACTCCCACAAAAAATTTTATTCCATGTCCTGCTAGAAATGTACATGATGTAATCTGTAGTGAATGTCATTTTCTTACCAGTAGCTGAATTTTTGAGGTATATCATCCTGAAGTTTCTTATCTGTGTCATGTGACTAGGAATTAGACCCACCAACTCACACAGCACCTTATGTGTGGACAAGAAGTCTAATTTTCTATGCATTCCTATGGGAGCCTCACTTTCAGTCTCATAGGAATGAATAGAGAAGTGACTGGCTTGCTGTCCTGGGTCAGTTGGAGGTCAGGGAGTTGGTCACATGACCCAGTTGGAGGTCAGGGAGTTGGTCACATGACCCAGCTACAATAAGAAGAAAGTGGAAACTCTCAATTTCAGCCTCTGATAAGAAAATGACATTCACTACAGATTATATCATGCACCTTTCTAACAGGTCAGAGAATAAAATTTTTGTGGGAGTTCTTCTTTAATATATACATGATTTTGATACTCTCTACAACATCAGGCAATGTGTCAATCCTCTACAGTATATCAACATTAGCAGAGCTCCTCCAGCGGGAGCGATGAAAAAGCACAGAGGAATCCCATCAGATCCTCTTACTGCCTATTTACAATATATGGACCACATTTTTTATACTCTATAGTCTACCTATGGGCAGAAGGCTACAGACTGTCATAAAAGAGCATATGGCTGCATGGTAGCTTTCAGGGAATTTTAAAGAAACACTTTAGAAATGACTGATAAAAATAAATCAGGGATAAAAGTATCCATACTATTAGTGTACATGACTTTCTGTATTTATCTGAAGCAGTCTTGTAGGTATCTTGCAAAGAACATGAGTTCATTTCCTTCTGACCTATTCCACTTTCAGACACCTGAGGGAGCAGAGTTTATCATTCATCATCTTCAATTGCAGAAATAGCACTGAGGGGGAGCACTCCTGTTGTAGCCAGTTGTCTCACAGCCACATACAGGTCTATGAAAAGGCAGGAGGAAGGAAATGACTCATTGCCACAAGTACAATAAACCTTTATATCTCAGTTACCATTGCAGTAGGAGTCAGAATAAGATCAAAGGAAATATTTAAAGAATTGGCAGAATTAATATTTCTCATTTCTTTTTATTTTCTGTGCTTAGTGCTCCTTTAAATAATAACTGGTAATTCATGGTATTTAGACATAATAGAGGGAGTTGCTCCACTCAGACCTCATTATTAGACCTGCAGAAGTCATCCTATATGCTAGTGTTCTACAAAATACTGTTTCCGGTAGATTATTCCATGCCTCATAATAGCTAACAGAGCAGTAAGACACCATAACCAATTTACAGTTACCTCATTAAATACTTTAGCGCAGAATGCAAGGACCTAGGACCTGTAGGCAACCAGTAGCTCAGGATCTGACAGGTCCTCAGAGGACCCCAATGCTTTTACATTGACCATACACTAGAGAGTTAAGTCTTCTAACTGAACTGCGTCTTCACAAGTACTAACTATGTCTAACAAAAACGGAAAAAAATTCCAACATGTCAGATAAGAATTTTTTTAGCTCTGTCAGAGGTTTTGATTTACTATTGATTTGAATTGAAAATAACCGAGGTTTTGCACCTTTTCAAAAGTGTCTAGTAACAGGGGTTCAACTGTGTGTGCTACTGTGTTAGATTTGGAGCATCTTCTGATTGCCCTGTCGACATTTACGCCGTTTAAATGTTACAGAGCATCATTATGGATGACAGACATCACTAGTGTGTGGCCAGCTTTTTATTATTATTGTATATATTCAGTGCACATGCGAATTCAAAGAGTAACTAAACCTTTGTATCAAATGTTAATAAGAGGTTTTTATGTTATTAATTAATTTTGTATTTCTATTGTACTTTTACCTCCCTAAAGAGCACCATTCACTGTGAGCTTAAAACTGAGGTCTCTGTACATCACTGACAGCCCAGCGGTGTACAGAGTATGGGCTGTGAAATTTATGAATGGGTCCGCAGCAGAGCAGGGAGTACGGGCAGGAGAGCATATTGCTGCTCCTGCCCGTGCCCTTGGAGGATTACTAACTCCGGGTATAGCACATGGGTACTCTGTACCCATTTACTATTCCAGGATAAGCTGATCGGGCTCCTGCTTCTGCCTGCTCCATTAAGCTAAAAGTTATGTGAAAGGCTTTTCTGTGATAAGACATTTAAGAGGTTCTCCAGTCATTTCATCCAATCAGCACTTAGCAATAATCTGTGTAAGAAGAACTTTTACCTAGTACTCTTCCACCTGGGTCCCCACCGGATGTGGCTGCTTCTCTTCCTATTCAGCTTCAATACAGTTAATGTATGGCCACTTTTTTCCTGTTCAGCTGCATTATAGTTAAGGACGAAGGACGGGTAAGTATTATGTAAAAGATCCTTCTTCCACATGTTTTTGCCAAGCGCTGATTGAATAAAATGACTAGAGAACCCATTAATTTGCTACAGATATGCTGCGTCCTTGCTCCTTTTTGAAATGGGTACAAATAAATTGAGCAGATTTACTTACACTATCTAATACTTTGAACTTAAATAGTCTGAAGAACCAGATTTATGACAGTGGCTCAGGATGGATGATAAATCTGGTGCATGCACAGACACTTTTGTTTTTTTACAGTACCTATTGGTTGGCTTACTTTGAGAAAGAATTTTGGGCCAAAATAGTGTGTTAAAAGCCACGCCCCCTTTCCCAAAAGTCAGATGGTAAATTTACTGAATTTACTCCAGAATTCAGGCACACCCACAATAGTACATGTCGGCCATTGTTTTTGTCAAAGAAAAAATACTTTTCAAATGGTGAGCACTAGAGACGAGCAAATAGAGTCAGAAGAATCAATCTATCTCATCAAGCAGGGTTCTGCACCTGAGATAGGATGTCCCCGAAGCTGAGCACGATTGACAGGGTCGGACATCTCCTCCAGCCCTGACAATCTCTCGCCTGTGCCACTGCTCCTAGTAGTGGCGCAAGCCTAGAGGCTCTGCGTCTGCTCCTGGACCAGTGACTTTTTGTGCGCCGCCCCCTGTTCATATGCAGTCGCTGTTCCAGGAGCGGAAGCAGAGCCTTTGCACTTGTGCCGCTACTCGGAGCAGCAGTTGAGACATCCGACACTATAAATCAAGCAGCAGGGAGAACATCCTCAGATTCAAGCAGGGGTGCACCACCAATGAGGCCAGGTGAGGTAGGGACAAGAGGGGGGCAGCAGAAGGGCCATCGGCAATAAGCGCTTTTATTGTTGCAAAGGGGTTAGTTTAAGAAATAGGCATTGGAGGGCGGGGGCCTGTTTTAGTTTTCACCTCAGGCAGCAGAAAGGCTAGGTACACCCCTGGATTCAAGGACACCCTGTTGTAGGTTCAGAAACCTCTGTGATGAGATGAATCGATTCTTCATCTCTAGAAAGACCTAAACATAGTCGCTTCCATTCTGTCTGAAAACAGAACCCTTTTAATTGGTAGATCTTCGTCAACTTCTACATAACTGCAGTAGAACTACCTCCCCAAGAATAACTACACCTGCCATTCATCCTCTAGTTTTATCTTCATGTATGCTTTCCTTTTGGAGATGAAGATCACTTTTGATTCATTTTGTATTATTTTCAATGTTAAAGATGCGTGACACATAATATAAATCTAGATGGCTACTGTTTTAGCCTGGTTCATAGGATTCAGTTTTACAAACGGTGAGGTCTATTAATCTGCAAATTAGTTGTGTACAACCCACTGCAGACATGAAAGGAAAAAGGTCCTGCCAGTATAGACCACTGACCCAGCTCCAGATGAATTATCCTATAGGGCTGCATTGTGCTGCACGTACGTTCAGGCATACTAAAGAATAATGGAAAAAGTTTCCTTGGTGATCTCTCCTCCCCCCCCCCCCTTATTAATCTCTTCGAATTCCAACCATACAATAAGTTCACCCCTGCCAGACTTTTATCTCCATTAAACTAATGGTGAAGCCGGCCATTTCTGTAGATTGCAATGCCATTTAGCTGTTGTCCTGAGTGACAGCATATGCTCTTTACAAGGTTCACTGCGCAATTCCCTGTTTCATATCTCATGCCAAATACAGTCAGACATAGCAATTTTCGATTTTGTATAAAACAGTTAAAAATATGAATTGTCCTCAAGACGCTTGATTTTATTAGGACTGGAATGCATTTAAGTATTTTTGCTTAAGAAAAGGAGTCTAGACATATCCTGAAGCTGGTAAATATCAGCGTTATTGGCAGAATTGAAGTGTAAGAAATGTGAGTCAGATTATTTTAAACAGATTATTACCATCCAGTCAGATTTCAGTCCATGAAAGACACAAGGATCCATAGACGCATAACTTTAATGAAAGTCAAAGTCATCGAGGATTCATTTGGAGAGTCAAAATCAAAAAAAATTTACAATTTGATACAGTGTGCACTTTTTTATAGTGATGTCTATAGAGATATGCGAGGGCTCATTTGTTGCCGGACAAACTGTAGTTTTTGTTAATACCACTTTGGGGTGTATATAACTTTTTGATCCCTTTTTATTCTATTTTTTGTGAGGTAAAGACAATTCACTGTATGGGATAAGTATATTTTATATTTTAATAGTACAGGCATTTTCGCATGCAGTGATGCCCATGATGTTGATTTTTTATTTTTTACTATTTAAGTATTTTTATTTTGGTTTTGGGGAAAGGGGGGTGATTAGAATGTTTATATTTTTTTTTACATTTTTTAAAACTTTTTAAATATTTTTTTCCCTTTTTTTAGGTCCCCAAGTGGACCGAAACATGCAACCATCAGATTGCAATTTGTATAGAATAATGGAATTTTCTCCATTATCCGATACAGAAATAGCTATATTACAATTCAGTGCTGCCACCTGCTGGCCTGGATTGTAATATACAAGTAATAAGCCTGAAAGCTTAGTACAGGCTAAGGCTCATTAATGACATGGAACGCTTTCCCAATCTTCACCGGGGAGGTGTTCCTGCTTGTGAAGCAAGCTCTGCATATGATGGGTTAAATGTCTGCGATGGCGCTCACTCTGTTCCAGAACGGGCGCCATATTTAAAGATCCATCATTAACACTAGTGTGCCTTAACAGCAGGCTTTTTGAACAGACAGCCCTGTGGTCCTTTATAGGTTCTCTGCAGAAGGCTCCCTCAGATGGCTCTTCTAGTCTTTAATCGATTCACTGGGAAAGCTAGCGGCTTAATTGTATGGAGGGGGGAGTCCTTTTTGACTATGGCACTGTATAGACCAAGGCAATCACAGGGTTAACAGCTGGGATCTGAGCTTCCTCTGTGCCAAGCTGCACTAAGAATTGCAACTATTAGTAACAGCCAGCTCTCATTGCAGGAGTGCCACCCATCTACCTCCCATATACCGCAGCCCTGCACTATCTGCCATCAAAAGGCAGAGGGCAGTTGTAAAGCGGTTTCCCATAAACTATTTTTTTCACCTACCAACAGAACAGATAGGTGTACTAGTGCTGGGGTCTAACTGCTGGGACATCCACCAGTCACAAGACTGAGAACAAAAGATCAATACAGCGGCCATGTGCAGCCATCACCACCACCATGGTCACAGTCTATGAAGTGATAGAGATATGCAAGTGTTGTACTTGACAGTCCCATAGTAAAGAAAGTGGTGGTCAAGCATGTGCCCTAATGCTCTATTCACAGAGGGAATCAGGGATTGGTGGGGGTCCCAGTAATCATACATTTAACGCTCATCCCTCTGCTAGGTATTAAATCTTGTTTATAGGTAAAGCCTTTTAATGATGGACAGGACGCCCCTAATAAAGGCTCTACAGCAGCTAAGTATTATATGAAAGAACATTTCTACTTTTAGATAATATTAGAAGTCACCACCACTTGTAAAAACGCACTTAGCCTACGGCCTCATGTTTTATATGGTCATGGAAATCCTTGGTGCCTTCCAATAGTCTTAGAATTTACAATACGGAATATATTATACCAAATATAATTCAACTTTTCTTTAGCTGCATCACAGTTAAGATATGAACCATGCCAACTATCACTCTGTGTATAAAGAATAATTACTCATTTCTCATAGAAGCACATGCACGCCTCGATAACATTGTTTTCCCCATGATACTACATTCATTGAAAGGAAACACCCAAGAGAATGACACAATGGTCCAGGCAGGGCATTGCTTCCTCAATAAAAAGCTCAGTTTAAATCACATGAGTCATGTTAAAGTAAAAGCTTATGTGGGATTCCCCGTTTTATCAGGCTTCTCAGCACATCTGTAGCATTTGTTATCACTACTTACAGCGTAGTTTAAATGGTAACTATGTACCAAATTATCTGGGTAAATATTGGACATCACCCATGTTTCTGTGCAAATAAAAAAACTACTCCTTGTTATTACCTACTACTGGGGGAATTTATCAAGACTGTGGTTTCATATGTCAGTCTTATTCAGTCTGCTGGAGTACAATGCTTCAAATTTACAGGCACGGGCGTTTAATAATCCATGTGCCAGAAAAGCAACTCTATGAGCTGGCTTAGATCTTCAATGTCATTTACGGCAGTTACTAGCGTGAATTATAATACGGACAAGGAGGGCCCACCTCTCTTGATATGTTTTAATGGGAGTCACCACTATATGACCATATACAGCGCTTACATGTCTCATTTGCATATCTACACATGAATGTAATGGTACCTTTGTTATTTTTTTTAGACTTGCACATGCAGGAAAAATGCTATTTAATTCATATGCAAATGAGTACTTGCAAGTGCCCAGGGGTGGTGTTTACTGTGTAGGAGCCCAGACTGCTTTGCCTTCTTTCATGGTTACTCCTCCCCAGCCTCTGCCTTTGCCTACCCTCCTATTCACTTATGTCATACAAGGAGGGCGGGCAAAGGCAGTGTCACAAATTCAGGGATATGTGCAGCCCTGAGCTGAACCCCACCACTGTCCCTGCCTACTTGCACGGCCCGTCCTAGGGAATGGCGCACAACTAGTGCTGAGGCGTACAGGGAGGGGGAACAATAGGAGAAAACAATAAACAAAGACAGAACACACAATAAGAGAATAATCACCAAGCCGAGGTCAAACCAGGAAGTCACGTCAAAACCAGGGGAACAAACAGGAGCAAAGTCAAAACACAAGCTGAGGTCTAAAGCCGAGAGGTAACGCAGTACAAAGGGAAGAAATGAGGGCGAAGTCAAATACACAAGCAGAAGTCCAAGCACAGTAGTCCCAGCAGTTCACAATAGCAAGTTCAGGTAGTAAGACCAATCACAGGCAGCGCTTGTGAAGCATGCTTCGCTGGGTCTTCCACTCCCCTAGGTTGCTAGGGATATAAGGATGCCGGCCGCATCCGTCGCTGACTCCTCCTCCCTTCTTATCACCATGGAGACGAGGACGCAAGCCACGTCCTCGCTCCTGAACAGACTCGGGAGACCGGCGGCGCTATAGGGAGGGAGGGCTCCCCATTACAGGCAGAGGCTGGGGAGGAGTAACCATGAAAAAAGGCAGAGCAGCCTGGGCTCCTACACACTGAACACCGCCCCTGGGCACTTGCGAGTACTCATTTGCATATGAATTAAACAGCGTTTTTCCTGCAAGTCTAAAGAAAATAACAAAGGTACCATTACATTCATGTGTAGGTGTGCAACAGAGCCATGTAAGCGCTGTATATGGTCATATAGTGGTGACAGACTCCCTTTAAACTTTTGTACGCCGGAAAATGTGTATAAGTAGGTTAAAGTGTAACTGCCATTTCACTACCAAAAATGAAATTCCGAACATATGTGATGCTGAAGGGCGGATATTCATGAAGCTGGACTTTTCAGTAAATTTTACCTTTCTGATGTCTGTACTCAGCCCTTAGCAACCCTATTTATCTGTGCTTCTATTTCAGCATCTTCCTAAGATGGCTTCTACTGCTCTTCCTGTGGTGATCTTTGCCCTGTTCTTGAGGCCATCCTGTATTTCCCTCACTTCTCATAAGCCTTTGCTCTCCTCACACGAACTAGCAGGACCAAATAGAATGCAGATAACTTCCCCCACTACCCCAGAGCAGTGTATATCCTCTCGAGCTAACCAGAGACAGCCAATCAGAATGCAGATAACCTCCCCCACTACCCCAGAGCAGTGTGTATCCTCTCACATACAGCTAACCAAAGACAAGCCCTGCATTACATGAAATCAGTATGCATTTGTTTTAGCCTCTTAATAGTCACCTGTCCCTCATTCTCCTCCACACTGACCGGGAGGGGAGGGAGGTTTGCTTTAGCTGCTCATATCTCTGGTTTGGTACCAGCTAGAAATATGGGCTTTGTATTTTCTGAAAGCTGACATTCCAAGCTTTCAGACACCAGAATGACATAAATCTGTTCAGTACAGTGGAAGATATCACTCATAGAAATCGGGATGCTGTGAATTAAGCTGAAAAGTGAAAGTATAAGCAGATTTTACTCACAATTATTCTCGACTCGATTTCTAACAGTGATTTCTCCTCTGTTGCTTGGACTAGAGCTGTCATGGACTAGAGCTGTCATGTGTTCGTGCATGCGGACGTGTGAATGTACCCTTCTACAGAGGTTAGAAAAAAGTTACAGCAGTGAAGTATCTGTTCTTACTTCAAGAAAGCCATACTTACTATCGGAAATCATGAGTTGGAAATTATCTTATAGGCATTTCTTTGCTTGGTCAAATATTTGAAGCACAGTAAGCTACATCTGAGATTAATCACATTGGAGCTACATAAAGCCATTAGTATTACATTACTATAGATACTCAGAAGAGAGGCAATGGTACACTTATGTCAGCGCTAAGACAGGAAGTATGCCATCTTCAGGAAGGCCTACTCACTAATGTTTTTCATTCACACAATCTAGGGCAGTACTATAGACTTTATGTTCTCATTTATAGTGTTAATCTATTATTTCATAACCATTTTGAAAATATTTTGTCAAAAGAGCTTTTTTTGTATCTCTAAGCAAGAATAGAAACACCAGCCTTCTAAACACAATGATACTGCTATCTTAGGGATAAAGCTGGGAAATGAACAATGGTTGTACAATGATGATATCACAGCATCCACCTGTGCCAGGTCACAGCACTATGATGTCATTTCAACTGCCTGCACTGGGATGAGAGATACATGTGGACCAATGACATCACTGTAAGCAGGTTTCCCAGGCTGCAGTCTGGTACAGGTTTGCAGCCTCCATCACAGAAGGCGCATGTGAAGAGGTGAGCATTATATTTTTTTTACTTGAGTAATATATTGGTATTAGTTACTGGAGGCAGCATAGAGATGCATTACTGGATCACTATTGCTCATTGGGGTCAATTTGGCTAATGGCGCCATTTTTATTTCTTGGGGCATTTTAGGGGACATTATTATTATTACGAGAGTCACAACAAGATACATTAATACTAGGGAAATTATACAGGCATTATTACTGAAAGCAGAAAAGGGAGATATTATTATTTCTGTAGCACTTTAGGGGGTATTATTAATAATGTGAACTCTATAGGAGGGCATTATTTCGACTGGGGAAACCATTTTTTTCTGCAGAATAGCATTTGGGGGAACTGCCTAGCCCAGTGGGCACTGTATTGGAGCACCAGGAGGAGAAGGTGGGGCGGATGATGGTGATGGAAAAGTGAGGACTATAAGAAGTCTGTGTGGCAAATTCGGCAGAGATAAGACATGGATAAAAGATGAAATAGATATGTAGTGCCGTATCCTGCTGTATGTTTGGTAGTACTGAAAGACCAAGCAAGATGCTTGGAGGTAGGTCTTACTCACTGCTGTGGCCTGCATCTCACGTCCTCAGCCCTCTCGTCCATATCTTAAATTGAGACAACTGGAAGAGAAGGAGGACAGAATGTGACAGCTGGCAATGGCCACCACAGAGGGACAGCTTCTGGGCAGGTATTTTGTAATGCTGGGGCAGTATATTGTGTTACATTTTGGCATTTGGTTCTGATGGGGCGGTATATTGTGAGGCCCTTTAGTATTTGGTTCTGCATAGTAGTATTTGTAATTATTCACCGGTGAGACTCTGGCATCACCATAGATTGGATGGTGAGGCCACAGTAGAAAAACTAAGAAAGTTTGTATCATTATATAAGAAATCATGTTCCTAGTAGGGCTGAAAGAAGCTTAAAAAGTTTGATGGCGGCTTAAATCCTTGCTGTCGAGTAACTTAGGAGATAACGCTCATAATGACGGGGATAAGAGCTCTCCTGCCCTTCCCTGGCTGTTAGTATGTAATGTTTTCAGGGACACTTCATTTCCTTAACCATCTCCGCTCTTGCGATGGGTTCTTCTTCAATATGATCATAAGAGGCTGCAGATGGTCCCTATTCTCTGCCTGCTCCAAGTGGTTGACTATGACTATGCCACAAGGAGAGCAGCCTTCCCCTGCATGTATAGAATTCCATGTATCTATGTAATAAAGGTGCATGAAACTCCTAAAAATAAACTTATTAAGACGTCTTATTTGAAGGAAAGTCCTGTTTTTCCAAAAATGCTTTCCAAAAGAAAGAAGTTTAATAGTATTCTCTTACAGTATGAATCAATCGGTGTTGTTCACCTATGAAAGTCTTACCTCTGGAATAAAACGTTATAAGTATAGTTAAAAATTATTAAATAACTCTATTATAGTATAACATTTTATATCAGGACATTTAACAGTAAATAGAAGAACCCATGAAGTATAATGAAGTATAATGCACGATTAGATGAAAAGTTGACTCAGCATTCTATATTAAGGCTTAAGTGAATTTTGTCCCTACGGAGATTAAAAGGATTAAGATATCAGTTAATTAGAACTAACTCTTTCCAGTCATAGTGATGAAATTAAAGTTTATTATATTCTATTCCCCCATATAATAAGTTAGAATTTGGACAAGTTAATTAACCCATAACGGACCTGAGTGGAGAAATCCCTAGGTGAGGTAATCAAGCATCAGGGGAGGTAAGGGGGAAGAAAGGGCTATTTCAAGGTCAACATATAATATTCTATGAACCTGCAGACCATTATATGTATCAGAACACTGGCTATGCTGAAAGGCATGCAGATGTTCTTGTCAGCACAAAAATCTGAAACACAATTTTTGACATCCCATGTGGCTACAGTTAATGGAGAAGTATGGAAACACGCACCCCATCAGCGTACAACTGCGGAATCTGGAAAAGATATTGTTCATGCATCCAGGCAGAAAGGAAAATTTAATTTTAGATGACATAATTCATTAACATTAGGACTGCATCCTAAAATATTATATTCATATATCCATAACTTTTTAATGGAGGAAATGTTTATTTAACTTTTTAAACATTCCCTATTATATCTTATCAGGAAGAGGAGCTATAGATACATCCTTCCTTAATGTAGCTTTTGGCTCAACATATCCTGAGATGAGCAGTGTGAGATAACTAGCCTTGAAAAAAACATGATTTTGTGATAGTCTGTCATGAGATGTTTATGCTATATGTATCCATATGCCGCCACCCAGTGGTTGCGATGTGCACTGCAGTCTGTCAATAGTTTTGCCAATATACACTATATGAACAAAAGTATTGGGAAACCTACACATCACACCTCCAGGAGCTTTTATGACATCCCATTCAAAATCTGTAGGCATTAATAAGGAGCTGGTTTTCCCTTTGCAGCTAAAACAGCTTCCATTTTCTACAAGATTTTGGAGTGTGTCTGTGGTAAGTTTTGTCCATTCATCCAGAACAGCATTTGTGAGGTCAGACACTAATGTTGGACAAAAGGGCCTTGCTCACAATCTCCATTCCAGTTCATCCTAGAGGTGTTCAGTGGGGTTGAGGTCAGGGTTCTGTGAACCAGCCAAATTCTTCCACACCAAACTCATCCAACCATATCTTTATGGTCGTTGCTTTGTGCACTGTTCCCATAAAGTTGGAAGCATACAAGTGTCCAAATATCTTGGAATGATGACGCATTAAGACTTCCCTTCACTGGAACTAAGGAGCCTAGGCCAACCCCTAAAAAACCACCTCGTAGAATTATCCTGCTCTACCAAACTTTACAGTTGCCACAATGCAGTCAGGCTGGTAACATTTTCATGATATTCACAAAACCCAGACTCGTCCATCAGACTACCAGATAGGGAAGAGTGATTTGTCACTCCACAGAACATGTTTCCACTTCTTCGGAGACCAGTGGTAGTGTGCTTTATACCACTCCATGTGACATCTCGCATTGTGCTTGGTGATGTAAGGCTTGCTTGCGGCATGCCGGCCAAGGAAACCCATGCTATGAAGCTCTGTGCACATAGTTTTTGTGCTGATGTTAATGTCAGAGGTTTGGGTTTCTACAGTATCTACATGGCTGACTTTGTGGCTGAATTGTTGTGATTCCTAAACGCTTCCACCTTGCAATAATACCTCTCACACTTGACTGCAATATCTAGGAGGGATGGCTATCATGCTATTAAAGTACCACACTCAAATTCAGTGAGCTTTTAGAAGGAGCTTGGGTATCCTCCTTTAAAGCAGTTTTCCACATAGAAACTTAGGGTAGGTCCAATGAGGTCCAGCGGTGAACAGCAGTATAGGACTATGCTGGATCAAGTGAACTCTGGAACAACATGCCGGATCAGTTAAACAGAGCTTCTAAATTTCACAGAATGCATTAGACCAGGGATGCTCAACCTGCGGCCCTCCAGCTGTTGCAAAACTACAACTCCCAGCATGCCCAGACTGCCTACAGCTATCAGCCTACAGCAGGGCATGGTGGGAGTTGTAGTTTTACAACAGCTGGAGGGCCGCAGGTTGAGCATCCCTGCATTAGACAACCATGTCTTCTCTATTGACAATACAGTATTGACAAGGAGCGTATTCCACTGCTCTGCAGCTCCCCCACCTAGGAACCCACCTAGGTACGAATCCAACCAAGGACAACATCTGCATAGAGTTTGTATGTGGGTTTCCTGCGGGTACTCTGGTTTCCTCCCACACTCCAAAAGACATACTGATACAGAATTTACATTTATGGCACATGCAATCAATATAATTGGTAAACACCTTCAAAGGGTTTATCCAAAGGATTATATTTTTAATATATGGGGAAGAATGGGTTAAAAAAATAATTACTCAACTAGACAATATCCTGCTACTGCCGTTGTAATGATTCCCAGGTCCCCCTTGTTCTCCATTTCCTGGTTCTGGATCAAGACACAGGAACTAGAAGGAGATACCTAATTCAGCCAAGCACTACCCCTACCTGGCTGAGGAGGAACCTACAGGCATTTCCTACATGTCAATCCAGGACCAGGAAGTGTACACTAACAGGGACCTGCTAAACATTGAAACCAATCTACATTACTAAGGCTTACATATTCTTTAAAGCCTGGGGAAATATATCAGACAACACTTTTACTCCTATCTACAATGTTACCTTGCCCATAGAACACCTGTTACATGTAGGACGGCCATTTCATTTATAAGCAACACTTCAAAAGATTGCAACTTGGCAGGACTTAAGACAGAAGCCTTTAATATCTTCTGGAAAAATATGATTGGCTTTCAAACAAAAAGAGAAATGGTATGTTGACCAGATACAATGTCAGATAACAATTCACAGGTCATTTATAAAACCTGAGGCAGCCAATAATTTGCAGAAAAACTGGTGCGCATTAATGCATTATGTTAACCCCTTACTGACCAGGCCTAAAAAGGCCTTAAAGGGGTATTCCAGATTTTAGATATTGGTGACCTATCCTGGGAATAGGTTATCAATATTAGATTAGAGAAGGTCTGCCACATGGCAGCCCCTACCTTAAAACTGTTTGCAGCAAAAACTGTACAAAACATATAATTTTTTTTTTTTCAAATGATAGCTCTGTTACTTAAATTTGCAAATTAACACCAAAATAACACCCAATTTATGTTGGTCGTGGCTCAGTAATTAGCACCTAGGTTTGAATCCAACCAAGAGCAACATCTGCATGGAGTTTGTATGTTCTCCCTGTGTTTGCATGGGTTTCCTCTGGGTACTCTTGTTTCCTCCCACAGTCCAAAGACATACTGATAGGGGATTTAGATTGCATCTCGACTGGGTTCATTCCCGATAATTGCCTTTACAGGTGTCCCATGTTCAGGGGGTTGTCCCACATTGCAAATCCCAAGATGACAGGAGCAAAAAGAGGAAACAAGCATGGCTGCTAGCTTCTTATATAAGTTCAAATCAAATGTTCAATCAACAATTTTTTGTCATTTATCCAAATTTCTTACATGTTGGGCAACTTCTAAAAACACAATCTAACCATAACTGAGTAAAGTAGGAGCTTAAAGGTAATGTTCCTGGGAAATTCATGTGAAAAGTTCATTTTCAACCACAGAGAAAATTTAATTGAATGGGGAGCCATTAGTAATGGAACAAAACAACTGTAGCCACTTGATTTATTGACTCCCGTGTAGCCTCGGCTGCTCATATGTAAGTGTAATCAATAAAGGACACGTGATTTTTCTAAAAACGGAAACATATGAGTTAAAGACAAGCTTTGTTCAACCTTTAACTACTGGGGAGACAGAAAATTACATTGGCCACTGAACAGTGGCGATTTCTTACCTTTCTGTGGTCAATTGACAGCTGTGAGAAAACCAGCTGAAATCCTAACAATACTATGGAGCTGACCAATCTGCAAAGAAAAACAGAGTGGGTAATGTAAAGATAACTTAACGTTCACTCCAGCATTCCAGCTGCATACCAGCACATTGACTAGTGATTACAGATGCCGCATTCTTTCATAATGACGTCTCCTTACAGTGTACACATATAAGTCAAAAGGGAAACATTGGCTTCATTAATTCACAAAAACATATTCCTTTCCATAATGGGGTCATGAAGAGCACAATGTACCTGTTCCTAAAATGAGTGAGGTTTCCCTGCTTTTAGGACATGAAATATAGATATGTTTACTGGATGGAAAGTATAGGACAATTCAGATTATACAGAGAACACGGACAAAATAACATGTTAAACATTAATTTCTTGCTGCTGCATCATTTTTTTTCATCCCTGCTTTCTAAAAGCCATAACTTTAATTTGCAGTCGACTTTGCTCTGTGAGGGCTTGTGGGCTTGCTTTTGTTTTTGTTTTTTTTTGTTTTTTTCAGGACCAGTTGTATTTTTTGTAATATGAGAAGAAAGCAATAACCAGCATAAGTAACAAACTGCTAAAACTTCATTTTATTTTTATGCATTCATATCTCACTAGATGTGAAAAATATACACTTGGACTTTACATTTTCCCCCTCCGATTCTATGCCGGAATTTAATACTCTATAATAAAATAAAATTTTAACCCCTTATTGACCATTCCAATTTAGTTTCTTCCTTTTGGTTTTTCCTCACTTCACTCCAAAGGATATAACTTTTATATTTTTTCATTCACACAGCCTCATGAGGGCTTATTTTTTATGGGTCTGGTTGCATTTTCAATGGCACCATTTGATTTATCATGTATTGAAAGACTTGATTGAAAAATCTTTGTGGGTGAAACTGAAAAACAAATGCAATTCCACCATGTTTTTTTTGGGGGGGGTTTCATTTTTAGGGCATTCACTGGGCTCTCTACTGATTCTTCTGGATCTCTCTGCAGTGTTTGATACTGTAGCCCACAAACTCCTCCCTCCTTGCTTCACTCAATTGGCCTTAAAGGCAGCGCTCTCTTCTGGTTCTCCTCCTATCTCTCTGGCCACTCCTTTAGCGTATCATTCGCTGGCTCTATTTCTTCTCCTCTTCCTCTTGATGTTGGCATTCCTTAGGGTTCTGTCCTAGGTCCTGTACTCTTCTCCTTCTACACAGCCCCCATCGGACAGAATATCAGTAGATTTTGCTTTCAGTACCATCTCTTTGCTGACACCCAACTGTACACTAACATTATGTAATTTCTGTATCTAAAACTGAACTGCTCGTCTTTCACCCCATCTACTAACCCTAAACCTGATATTTCAATTTCGATTTACTCCTGGGCAACACGCCCACTGTCTTGGCTGTCTTGGGGCCATTTTTTGACTGGATCTTTCCTTTGTTCCCCATATCCAATCACTTGCTCACTCTTGTCATCTGCACCTCAAGAATGTCTCCAGAATCCGGTCTTTTCTTATGGTGGAAATGGCAAAATCTTCTGTTGTTGCTTTGATTCATTCTCTTCTTGAATACTGCAACTCATTACTAATCGGTCTCCCTCTCACTAAACTCTCCTCCCTCCAGTCTGTCCTAAATGCTGCAGCCAGGCTCATCTATTTATCCATCCACCCATCATACTGATGCTACTAGCCTGTGCCAGTCCATTGGTTGCCCATCCACCACAGAATACAGTTCAAACTTCTCACCCTCACCAACAAAGCCCTCAACAGTGCTGCACCTCCATACATCTCCTCCCTCATTTCCGTCTACCACCCTACTCGTGCTCTCCATTCTTCCAGTGATCTAAGATTGAAATCTTTACACCAAGAACTTCACAGTAAATTGATCATAATAAGCAGAATTGTGAATGTATTTCCATATTATATAATATAGGCTATAAAGCCTGGATCAGTGCAAGATAAGTAACATACATTTTATCATTTTATATATAAATATACAGGTGTATGATCAACCAATTATACCAAATAGGTAATGATCTTTACTTTCATATGTAGGTTGTAACACAATCATTAAATGAAACAGAAACAGCTGTTTAGGAGGCTTACAGCTGGGTGAGGAACTGCCAAACTATGCTACAAAGGTGAGGTTGTGGAAGGCATGTTCATGTTATGGCAAGACTAAGCATAGCAACAAGACACAAGGTTGTTATGCTGCCTCATCAAGGTCTCTCCCAACCAAATATTTCAAAGCATACTGGCTTTTCAAGATGTGCTGTTCAAGCTCTTTTGAAAAATCCCATAGCAGTGGGCAGTGTTGAGAATCATAGATACAGTGGTCAAGAAAGCTCAGTGCTTCAGATCAAAGACATATCATGCTTACTTTCCTTTGAAATCAGAAGATGTCCAGCAGTGCCATTAGCTCAGAACTGGCAGAAACCAGTTGGATCCAGGTACACATCTACTGTTTGGAGATGTCTGACCAAAAGTGGTTTTCATGGAAGAACTGTGACCAAAAAACATATCTTTGACATGGAAACCAGGGAAAATGACTTAACTATGCATGATAACATAGTAACTGGGGTGCAGAAAAATGGCAGCAGATGCTCTGGACTGATTAGTCAAATTTTGAAATATTAGACTGTAACAGAAGTCTGTATAATCACAGAAGGGTTGGAGAGTGATACAATAATGCCATCAACAGAGAAGCATGGTGAAGGTCCCTTGCAAGTCTGGGACTACATCTCTGCAAATGGAGTTGGGGATTTGGTCAGCGTTAATGCTGTCCTCACTGCTGAGAAATACAGCCTGATAGTTATCCACTAAGCAATACCATCAGGAAGGCGTCTGGCTCCAAATGTATTCTGTAGCAGGACAATTACCTCAAATTGCATTAAGACTTGGAAGTGATGATGTGGCCCCCACAGATCTCAACATCATCGAGTATGTATGGGATTACATGAAGAGGCAGAAGGATTTGAGCAAGCCTCAGTGGTTAGTCCTCCAAGATGTTTGGAACAACCTGCCTGTGTGCAAGAGTACCTAGAAGAATTGATTCTGTTTTGAAGGCAAAAGGTGGTCATTTCAAATATTGATTTGATTTAGATTTCTCTTTTGTTCATTTGCATTTTATTAAATGATAAAAATAAACTATTACAAGTTCTATTTTTGAAAGCATGTAAAAGCAACTGTAAAATGATGCTCAAGGTGAACATGAAAAGTTTGAAATATTGCCTCAACATTAACAAAATCAATAGGCTGATAAAAAATACAGAAACGGTACAACGCAGTCTGAACTGATATTTTCACATTCTGTGATTAAACCAAACTGAATTAGTGAAAAGCACCTGAAATCACATACAAGCTTCCTTACATGGTTTTTGGAAATGTGACATGTTAAATACACTTGAAGTCAAGCATTCTACTTTACAAACAGAACTTCAGGGATCACAGGTCCATACCAATAATGATGAACAACTCACCGTGAAGATACAATCAAACTGTCGACCATGTTCCTAGGAAATGAAGAATTGCTGAAGCGTAAAAAAGCTTCCTGAGGGATGATAGTGTGGCCTTGATCTTCAGATAATGGCAACAAATTCCAACCTGAAACAAAAAAACAAACACATATGTAGTACATTCATTTTGGAGAAATCAATCACATGGTCAGTGATCCTGAACAAATGTTCATATAGAGATGAAAATACCACTCACCATTAACAACACATATGTAATGTAATTACAATATCACGAGAAAAGGGGTGGAGTTTTTTTTTTTTAAATCAACTTTCAGAAAAGACAAATTCATCATTTTTCCCACATAATCTCCGTAGTCACTGCTGTGCATGCTTGTGCGTATTACGTCAGTTCATTTGTGACTGTTGTGCAAGAAGCAGTGGCTACCCCACTTGTGATTTGGATAACAATTGCATAGAGCCATGCCAATGCATGCTAAATGTTGTCATCAGTCATGTATGTGGATGGGCATCCGTCTCCTTCTTCATGACAGACACTTGTGCAACCTTCCTTGAACTTCTAATTTCATTCATACACACTTCTTCATGACAAAACACTTTCTCCATACTGTGCACAAAGTCTTCAATAAATATATATCGGCTCCAGACTCACCCTCAGACCACAAACATTGACCCAATGCATGCTGCTCTTCTTTTGTGCAAATCAGAAGTTGGGCAGCCATTGATTCTCCACTGCAGTCACAAATGAACTGATGTAACATGTTCAAACCTGCACAGCAGTGTCTAAGGAGATTATGTTGAAAAATTATGGATTTGTCTTTTTCTGAAAGTTGATTGAAATAAATTCTACAACCATAGTGCAGATAATTTTTGATGGCAAAGGTCTTCCCCAATGGAAGTGGGCTCTGGTGGGATAATGTGTCCTGTTGCATCGCAAAAGTGCTTCATAAATGGCTTGAGGATTATGGCTAAGAGTTCAAGGTGTTAACGTTTCTCCAGATCTCAGCTCCACTAAGCATCTCTGGGATGTGTTGGAAAAACAATTCTGAGCTAGCAAAACCCCACCTCTACTGCCACTTTAAATTGGATGTTTTTTAAATTTTTGTGCAACTATCTTGTGTCCTACTCTTGCGCACTACCTAGGTTTGTACCTGTGTGTTGTATTATGTTGGTGTTTAGTGGAGCACAGCACAACTGAACTTAGCTGATGGAAGTTGTGACGTTTGTCAATTTCATCTCCTTGCTTCTCCTCACTAGGAGGGAGCTGGTGAATGAGAGAGGTGGCAGGGAAGAGAAGTCAACTGAAAGTTCCCTGTTGTACTGTGTATCAGTTTGGGTGATTAATAGTGATCGTGAATGTGGAGAAGCCATCTTGTTCTTGTTGAGATTGTGTAACAGAGATTAATAGGAGAAGACTGCATATACCAGTGAGAAGAGATTAGGATCCTGAAGTTCTCTCTATCAGTGACTATTCAGAACGGTCCTGCTCTGTCCCATAAAAAATGTTGTAAACTGAAGAATATTTTTTTCTATATATCTGAATATAATTTTGCCTGCCTTCAAGTCTATGCATCACTAAGCACACAGTGTCATCAAGGGTTCTGTAATCTGCAATCATAAAGCATACAAGCCATTTTTGTGAAGAAAATAAGGTTTTCCACATTTTACTACAATTGCATAATTAATAATCAATTAAAAGGGAAACCCTTTTACAACTGGCATAGTTGTCATGATGAATCTCCATGTTGCAACCCCTAAACCACTCACAAGCATACCTTCTGTCCCTATGATGGTGCTCCAGAAAATCATTACATATACTGTATTATGGACTTGTTAGGAGAATTTGCTGAAGAGATTGCCAAGATAAGCAGTGAAAGCCATGCAAATTGTTTCAGATAAAATGAAGCCAAAACTCTCAGGTGCTGTGACCGACCTAGACATTTTGTCAGGGAATGCTGGGCCCCAAGAAGCCAGCAGAAATTATACCACTCCTATTACAAAAGACATCATTGCTAATGAGCCTCTCATTAGAGGTTTCACAATAGTATTAACTTTTATCGACAGTTGCTGCTTGGTAGAATGGACTACCCAGCAGGAACACCTAAACCTGTATTACACCTGCCGATGATCGCTCATTAGCAATCATCTTGCAGTATAATAGTGCTCCGATTGTCAGATGAATGAGCCAACAATCGTTCATCTGGCAATTGTGATTTTTAAGCATGCTTGGCTGGCTGATCACTAAAGCCTGTATTACAGAGGCCAATTGAGCAAGCGACTGTCAGGAGGGAAGCTATGGAATCGCTCATCCCCATGCTGTCTAGTGGTTTGCCGGTGGCTGATCGTAATTAGGCAGCATTATCTGCCACTGGCAAACAATGATTTTTAAGTATGCTTAAAAATCACAATTGCCTGATGAACAGGCAATGGCCGTTCATCAGGCAATCAGCGGCTGTATTACATTGCAAGATGATCACTAACGAGTGTTCATACAAACGCTCATTAGCGATCTGCTGCCGAAAAATCGTCAGGTGTAATACAGCCTTGATAAATGGCTGACTGAAGGAAAACATGAAGAGGTTTGAAGCTAATAAGGGGTATGGATTCATCAGGCAAACTGACTCTGACAAATGACATTTTGCTCATTGGACCACTTTGAAGCAAAGTGGCATGTTGAGGTACTCTCATGGTCTAGGTGAGGGAAAGTAAGTGGAGTTTCATTTGGTGGAGGAGGAAAGCGGTGACAAGACCCCAGTCAAAGGTAGCAGGTCTGTAATCTGACACCATAACGCAATCAATGATCTATTTAAGAGAAACTCCTCTTGCAAACCTTCAAAAGTCTTGTGAAGACCAAACCTCTACAGATCAGAGCTGATTTGAAGAACAGTGAGACCTACACAATAATAGGCAGGTACTTTCACTGTTATTTACAGTGTATACAACAATTAGTCATATCAAACTAGTCAATTAAACTAGGTTCAGGTGCTACCCAGCAACACCAGTGGAACATGTATATATACCAGAGATGGTTTTGTAAGACCATCTTTGGCCAGTACTTTATAACACCTTTAGTTTAGTTTTTGATTTTTCTTCTCTTTTAAAGACTACTGTAGTACACCTAATTCATTTAAACCTGCTAAATATAGGATATATGGCAGACACACGGACCTTGTTTCTCACACTGATCACAGTCTTGTGCATGAGTCCTTAGCAAAATACAGGTAATTGACTCTTTTTGTGCTTTTTTACTGCTGCACAGCATTCAAGATGCAAATAAGACAAAAAGGTACATTTTAGCATAGATTTGGCATTAATGTTCAGACCCCCACCGATCAGCTGATCGAGAAGGCACCGCGTACCTGGGTGTGCTGCGGCTTTATATTTGCTTTTCCTAGTTTAAAAAATCTCCGAAAACCCTTTTAAGGCTATTGAAAATCACATAGGCACTGTTCATGTCCATGTTTAGAATTGACTAAACGCCGACACATTATAGTAAATGTACTGTATAGTAAAAGGTCAAAAAAGAAGGGAAAAAAATGACCAGAATATTGACGTTTCATATGGACGTTTTCACTTCTCTGAAAGAGTAATAGGCAGATGATAAATTATGGTGCTTTATTAGACGAAATACCAATACTTTCAGCCAAATCTGTATAGCCAATGTCAACCAGAAAAAAGATCTTTTACAGCCACACAAACTTTTATATGACTTTTCTTGTATTAATTCTGTTACTTTGCACATAAAAGAGGCTTTTATAAGCACATACTCTGATTAAGAATAAGACATGAGACAACACAGATTTATTACTTTCCAGTAAAAAAAAGTGGACATTGGGTTTCTTCCTCATAGACAAGCTTGTATTAATTGCCCTTGTGCACCATGTTCATTTTAATTTGAATAATGGAGTTTACATATGAAAACACTCTAATAGCTATGTGGCTCCGAGCTGCGAGATGAAATGTCATTGGATTAATCATCTGGGCTAGGCATTGTGATGAGTGCTACTTTAGTCTTTTATCTACACATTGGGGCCCTCAGCAATAAGCTTGTGTAATAAAAAGCTCTTTATAGACTACAGAATAAGAGCAGTGAAGCTTTCTTCCAGTTTAATTACCACTGATGAATAAGTAGAAATGCTGGACACTTTAGGGTCAAAAATCTAATAAAAGAACGTAATATTTTATCATCCGATGTTAATACTGGCCAGCAAATTGTACCACTGGAATGTACACAACTTCTGTTATGTGCACAAATAAATTCTCATGTCGTGGGGATACGAAAACAGGGAATGCTCACTGGAAATAATACAATCCATAATAGAACAAAAATGAGAGACTCCAGCGGAATGGAGACCCCATTGTGGCTTTCTAGACAGACTTTTTTATTCCATGGTTTTTCTTGTCTTTTTTCCTCATTGCAGGTTCATATTGAAGATATGAAAAGAAAGAAGGAAGGCATGGAATTAGGTAGTAAACAAAAAATTGTTAAACCTGAATTAGTTTTAAAATATATTTTAGATTCTTTAAAGTAGCACCTTTGCTTTGATGACAGCTTTGTATGCCCTTAGTATTCACTCTATCAACTTCATGAGGTAGTCACCTGGAATGGTGTTCAATTAATAAGTATGTCTTCAAGAGTTAATTTATGGAATTTCTTGCCTTCATAAGATACATTTCAACATCAACTGTTCGGAAGAGACCACGAGAATCAGGTCTTTATGGTCAAATTGCTGCAAAGAAGCTACTACTGAGGAACAACAAGAAGTGAATTACTTGGGCCAAGAAACACAAGGAATAGACACTAGACCAGTGGAAATCTGTACTTTGGTCTGATGAGTAAAAATTAGAGATTTTGTGTTCCAACCACCGTGTCATTGTGAGACACAGAAAAGGTGAGTAGATGTTTGGTTCCCACCATGAAGCATGAAGGAGGAGGTGTGATGGTGCTCTGCATGTGACACTGTTGGTGACTTGGTAAAGGCACATTTAACTAGTATGACTACCACAGCGCTCTGCAGCAATATGCCATCCCACCTGGTTTGTGCTTAGTGGGACTATCATTTGTTTTTCAATAGGACAATGACTCCAAACACACCTCCAGGCGATGTAAGGGTTATTTGACCAAGAAGTAGAGTGATGGAATGCTGCGTCAAATGGCGTCAAATGGCCTCCATAATCGCCCAATTGAGAGGGCGTGAGTTGAATTGCATTACAAAACAAAAGCAGCCAACAAGTTCTCAACAACATTCCCTGGGCCATAACAATGACACCAGGTTATATTCTTCCAGCAATGTTTGTAGAGTGTTTGTTCTCCAATGTTTCTCAACCTACATGCCAATGTCCATCTATTCAATGAAGCAGGAAAGGTGACTTATCAGAGAAGGCAACCCTTTGCCAATCATCAGAGGTCTAATTCTGATACCTTTTCTGTTGAAGCAACTTCGTTAGCAGAGGTGCAGTGACCATCTGTCTGCTTCATATCCCCACACAAAATGGGGTTCACTTAAGACAGATGTCTGGCAGCCTCCTGGTTTATTTTAGTGGTGAGCTGCTCCGCTGTAGCATGTCAGTTCGCTCTTGTGCACCTTCATAGCCAATGTTCACCTCTCACATCAATGGCATATGGTGCTCAGCAGTGTCCACCTTGTTTATTCACATGATACACTTTTACCACAGCAGCACACAAAAAGATTCACAAACTACGCAGACTCTGAAATACTGCCATCCTTAAGTCAATAATGATCCCTTTCTGCAACTCTGTTACCCATGACAGCAACAAGGGATATGTATGCAAACAACCTATTGCACACCTTACATACTAAGCTAGATCAGGACCAAGCTAGATTATTTGCAAATTTGAATTTCTTCTCTCAGAAACATGGGAGATATGCATTCACTGCCCAAACATTTGCATGTCACTGTATGCGCACTGCTTGATTTTGTTACTGTATCGTATATAAGGTTTTGTCTACTGCAAAAGTGCAAGGAACAAATGAGTAAGCAACTCAAAAAACTCCAAAAAAAGGGAAATTTGTTTAGCCATCTTTCCTTGGTGACATACAGTAGGTTAACTTGTAAAATAAATGCAAGCTGTACAGATCAGTTTCTCTGGAATGATTAATCAGTTTATACCAAAACTTTATAATCTGTACAAAAATTCAGTCACAGTGTAGATAACAGAAAATTGTTGAAATCATATGATCAACCCAGTGATTGCAGCAAACATCAAAAGTCTAAATAGACCATTCAGATATGTCCTTTCTTGCATTTTTTTCCTTTTCCTGATATGTGTGTCACAAGATGACCAGCGTTTTACATAATACACAATTTTGCGATATTCTTTGATGAAATGTTTATCCTATATGTGTCTACGAGTAGCCACCCAGCGGTTGAGTTGTAAATTGCAGAATGTCAAGAATTTTGCTAGCATGTTGCTATTGTATGGAATTTGTTTAATCAGAAATTGCAGTCCTTAACCAAATTAGAGCGAAGGTAAGGGAAGACACATCTGTATATGGAATGTGTTTCAGATGTGGAGATGCTGCCTGGGGAGAACAAGCACCTGCACACCTCTTTTCATCCAAATATCTGTTTTCATGATTTAATCAATAGTAGCATAATAATATTAGAAAGGCTCTCAGTGGAAAAGACGTTATGCTTTCATCTACAGCGAGGGAGAAGTATGTACATTACGTCAGTGGTAACATTGGCATCCATATTAGGAAAAGAGATTAAACCATTTTGGCATATTCTTCAGGCTATAATATTTGGCAAGAGTCTTCTGATTTGTAGATTGAGTGAAATTTTTCTTTCTGCTCCATTACAATAACTATAATAAAAAAAATCCCAATATTGAGGATTACTGGCTCATGATCATTTCTTCACTGCACTAACAATGGTTCACTGGTTTGAATGGGGAAAACCGGAGCATTTTTCTAAGGTTTATTTTTATCCTGGCAGCCAACAAGGTTCATCTGTGAGCCAATGAAAAGTATACTGAGCAGGACTGGACTTTACTATTCTATGGAGCATGGACAGCTGTGGAGCAATAACAGATGAAGCGTCCTATTGTTCTTTCTCCCAAAGATGTACATTTTCATTAACACTTACCCATTCCTAAACCATAATATTGCACATGAACCACCTGTTTCAAGTCAACCATCTTCTAATGGGAAAAACAGACAGTCCGATTAGCAAGCCAAGCTATGCAGGAGCTATCTCCAGGTTTATGTGAATCCTTGGGCAACAAAGTTACTCTGGCATTCCTGTCTACTCCATGCTCCAAGATCCACAGCCCAGTATTCTGCCTGGATGGCACAGTAAGGTGCACAAAAAAACACTTCAATGCCAATGTCTTTCTACTGGCTTAACTCTTTAAAATATCCCTCCTTTTCACAAGCCATATAAAAAGCAAGGAGTGCTGGATCTCAAGATATCTCATGTCATTTCCAATGATAACTCATTTAGAATGATTCCAAGTAAATTCTGCAGAATTTCAAGTCTCTAGGGCTTACATAGCTTATATGTGCGGGCACTTCTGTATATATACTACTGAAGCAGGAATGAGATCATCAATTCTTTTCTACTAATCAGTCACTTATCTAGTTTTCATTACAACGCCAGTAACAAAAAGTGAAAGCCAAACCAAAAGGAAAATGTACTGCACATAAACTATATACAGTAAGTAAGGAGGCAGGATGTGCCCCAATTACCAGAATATACTTAGACTCTAGTAGGCTTTGACCTTGAAACCAAACACTTTAACCTCATCCAGCTTCTGAGAATAGTCGCACATCTTTGTCTAAACTGTACTTGGCTAAGAGAGTCATGATGCATCCAAATAGCTGGACCTCATCCATGATCAGTCCTTAGATCCAGTTATCATCACTCTCTGTGTACAAAGCAGGACTTACTTGTAAATGTGTTATTAAACAGACTGAATGAGAAAATGATACAATGAAAGAAAAAAAAAAATAAGAAAATGGAATAAAAATTGATTTTTGAACTTAAAATATTACATTCTATATACAGGATTTATAACTATAAAACGTACAGTTAGTTTAATTCCCAAATATGTATACAGCACTTTGTCCTTAAAATCTTGAAGTCTTTATTGAGTCATGTTAAAAACAACATCCAGTTTCATAGGTACAAATCTGCTGACAGATGCCCAGTTAAAGTATAGCTTGATTTTGAACTAATTTCATGAACATGATAGAGAATCGTGTAAACAGAAGGAACCGTGCCTTCAGCAGTGGAAACGTTCCAGTATTACAGGAAATACAATTGGCCACTGTTTCCCACAAGACCCAGCAGCAGACACAGGCTTTAATATGACAATCCAGTAAACAGCAGCCTGTAATCTGCTGACACATCTGCAGGGAAGCAGCACGAAATCTAGAATTCTCCTCAGACCTGGATATTAGAGAACTACACTGGGGGATAATTAGACCATTTGTAATGTACAAATTGCACCAAATACTTGGATTACATGGCATGCACCAATTATTTTAAATGTTTCATAAAACTATACATCAGTCCGCTCTTCTCTATAACATGCTGCCCACAGATGGGACTGCATGTTCACAGTGAAAAGTTCAATTTAAAGAGGCATTAATTAGAGCCTCAAAAATATGCAGTAATCCAAGTAAAGGTCAAAGTGGTCTGCCTTTCCACAAACTAAAAATTGCTGAACACTTAGGGTGCTGCCACACATTCCAGCTTTTTCATGCAGTTTTTGAAGCCAAAATCAGGCGTGGATCATAACAGGAGAGAAAGTATTAAGGGCAGATACAACTTCTCCTCTTCAATCCACTCCTGTTTTTGGCTTCAAAAACTGCATAAAAAACCTGAATGTGTGTCAGCACCTTTAGAGCAATACATTTGCTGACACTCCAAACATATCTACACTGCCTGGCCAAACAAAAAGGTCACACACTCTAATATTTAGTTGGACCCCCTTTAGCTTTGACTATGGCACACATTCGCTGTGGCACTGTTTCCACAAGCTTCTGCAATGTCACAACATTTATTTCTGTCCAGTGTTGCATTAATTTTTCCCCAAGATCTTGTATTGGGTGATTTGGACCACTGGGCAAAGTCTTCACCAGCACAAGATTCTCAATTGGGTTCAGGTCTGAACTGGTGGCCAATCCATGTGTGAAAATGATATTTCTTTTTTTCCTGAACCACTCTTTCACAACTGGAGCCTGATGAATCCTGGCATTGTCATCTTGGCATATGTCTATGCCATCAGGGAAGAAAAACTCCATCGATGGAATAACCTGGTCATGCAGTATATTCAGGTAGTCAGCTAACCTCATTCTTTGGGCACATAATGTTGCTGAACCTAGACCTGAACAACTGGGAAGCTCTTACCTATTTGCTTATTTAAATCCAGGTGGTGACCTTTTTTGGTAAGGCAGTGTATATAGTAAAGATAGCATGCAAGGTACAACAAATTCTACCAAAAGAGCTTATAACACACATTTAACTTCCCCAGAAGGTACTGTGAAGTGTCAGAGTACATTAACTATGACCAATACAGCCAAGCAAGAGGAGCCTTGCCTTCTAATTACAGGACAAATATGCATCACTTCCATACTGCTGCCAGTGCCCTTGCTGTAACATGGAAAGTATTTATTAAGTAGCAGCAGGTTGGTAAATCACTTCATAATGTGCAAATTACTCCATGAAAAACACTATTCAACCCAAACTACAGGGACGTGATGGCAAACGCTGATTTCTTCATTCTGAGCTAGGAACATTTTACAGTTTATCCAAAATAAGGTCATGGACCTACCTGGGACAGAGCAATATTCACTGCAGGAATATTCAGGAAAGCAATGTCCTGGTCACACTACCATTAGGACAGGACTTCCCAGTTCTATTAAAGTATATTTGATCCTAGAACTACACCCAACAGTAGGAATTCAAAGAGAAATGTATGAATTGACAGTGGGAATCCAAAGAGAAATTTTGTAAGTCAAGACATGACCTGCATCTTTAATTCAATCAGCTAGTCAATAAAAGTGAACGTTGGCTGCTTTCTTCCACATCTGTCCACAGGTTGTAGGTGGTCTTGCAGATCTATGCCACTGAAGTGAATGAAGCTGAGCTGTGATACCAAATACAAACTATGGACAGGTGTGGTGCTACTTTTGGTAGGAATCAGTCATGTTTCTTAACTTGTGAATTCTTTTTAAAGGGGTTTTCCAGGACTAACATATTGATGACCTATTCAGAGTTAGTGGCTGATCTTGGGTACTGCAGTACAGCTCGCATTGACTTGAATAGGGGCATCAGCCACACTACACTGTGTCCAAAGCTTTGTGTTCTAGTTCTGCTGCCGGTAACAGCTGAGGTGCTGGGTGTGGAGCTCCCACTGATCTATGAATAGGTCATCCATACGTTCACCACCTGTAACTCAACCATCTGCAAGATAAATTTAAGTTTATTGCATGTATTATGTTTAGTGCATACTGTACATTTACATGTCAAATAATTCAATTATCAACCAAAATAAGAAAATGCATATTGCGGTATAGTCACAAATTATGGGTTTTTTTATGAATATGGCTCTAAACTCCAAAACAATTTTTTTTTACTGTATTCGTTATTATATTAATTAGGTTTCTAACCGTAATAATTTTTTTTCAAAGAGCAGCCCAAAATATTTGGGCCATTGTCTGGCAACAGCTTTCATTGCTAACGGGTGACATGGCAAGCGTGCTATGACCCTGTGAAGCTCCAGATGTGTCACCATCTACACTAGTGAAGCACTAAATGTGCTCTAACTTGCTAAAATACCATATGTAGAATTTCTGCAGGGGGCCTGCAAGGGGTTGTTTCTGAGGATGCACATTCATATAGCAGCCTATGGATACATAGACACAATAACTACAAACCATTGATTTAGGTGTGTGTCTTTTGTCCATACAAAGTTCTAGGGATCGGTGGGATCTCAGCACTCAGACCCCCACTGATTAAAACTTTTGATATGTCTCTATGACATATCAAAAGTTTTTGGAAAACTCAGTGACCCTTTAATACAAAATGTAAGGTACAGAGTAAATCTTTTGGTCTAAATAATTATTTATGAGCTTGTTGATTTTGATGCTTGCTTGTACCTAGAGTGCTACCTGCTGGTTGTATATGGGTGAAATATTTAGAAAGTCCTTCTGAGTGATTGTACTGTTCTGGCCTACAGTGTACAAACAACAATATCTGCTACTGCCTCTTTCTGCTTATATAGACGGGAAGAATGTATGTGTATTAGATATGTAATTATATGGGGAATACAACATTGAGCGGAATGTGCTGATGATCAAAAAGGCTTTTAAAAAATTAAATAACTCAAGCACAGTTAAAGTAAAATGTGATTTTAAGCAAGCAGCAGATTCAAGTTTCTGGTCATGAGTGGGAGTCAGCACTAAACTTGCAGATGTGATCAGAAGTGGATAGGAAAGTATTTTTTCTTGGCACTATACAATGTAATGCAGTTTTATATTATGTCCATTACTTAAAGGAGCAACATAGAAATTTAATATAGACTAGAAGGAAACCCAATACTTCTAATATTTTTAGAGTTGTAACTCGTCACAGATTAGAATCCTGCATAAAGTCAAGCACATTTGTATTTGTTGGGTTAGTAGGTCGTTCGGGGACATGAGGTCCTGTTCTCGGTGAAAGTTCAGCATACATTATGTGCATTTAGATCCTGGTCACCTGCTTCTCTGAATGCCCGTGCAATAACACCCTGCCCAGAAAGAAGTTATTTTTCCAAAACAAATTATTCCCTTCAAGGAGAATGTTTGTGTTTAATCTTTAAAAGGGTTATCCCACGATTAATGTAAAAAAATGAAAATCAGACATCATATAGTACATGATAATCTCTAACAAAGCTAGAACCAGCCCTGCACCTCACATGGATCCAGAGATTTCATCATTCATTGCTCTGCTAGATTTATATCAAGCTGGTAATTCAGAGGTATGTCCAGGGGCATGTCTTGTAATTGTCATGGTTTATAACAGAAGATATAGCTGGTGGCAGTTGAAGGATGGAACTGAACATGTTTATCTACTTCAGAAAGGTGGACAGAGAGACAACGAAAAAAACAAACAGCAGGTGGCGCTAAGCAGATATATTTTGAATAACTCACTGGCTAACATGAACTTGCAAAAGTATTCAGATTCAGGTGCTGGTTTAACAATGCAGAATATTTTTCTTAGAACAACTATTTTAAAATCTATTCAGCCATAATATTAGTGAATGGATAACTGATTATCTCTTAATAATGGCACCTGTCAAGGGGTGGGATATATTAGGCAACATGTAAACAATTGGTTATTGAAACTGATGTGTTGAAATAAGGAAAAACTGGGAAGTATTAGAGAAGAATACTGGTCCAAGGAAGGGCAACTGGCGAACCTGAACTGCTTATTGATAGATGTGTGGAATGAAGGCTAGTAGGTGAGGTCCAATCACACAGAAGGCCTACGGTAGCGAAAACTGCTAAAAAAAAATAATTGTGAACACCTACAGAGTCCATGCAGTGATGGGTTACATATGGTCTGGAAGCACAAATCAGAGCTACACTATTAGAATGTTTTAATGTTTAGTGAACAGTAACACATTTTCTGGTGATAAAACAGCCAGCACTGACTTCAGATCATGGGTAAGTACTGTGAATTGAAGGTAAATGTGAAGGCATTCATCAGCTAGCAGTGCTAGGCCTGTACTACACTAACATTGGTCAGATGGCCAATTACACACACAGATCTTTTGTTGTACGCACCAACTATTGGTCTGACTGGACAGATAATGGTCAGATAATCTGTTGGTGTAATACAGGCCTAAAATACAAGATATTATTATGGGCAGACAACAGGACCTATCAAACTCTAAACAAGGGATAATTGTGGATCATTAACTGGTAGAAGGATAATTTAGAATTGTTTCAGAGCAGCAAATTTTCAGAAGGTAGAGCTTAAGATAGAAAATGGGAATACCTGTGACATTGCCTGCAAAGACATAGGTAACATGAATCAAGCAAAAGAAGGCCCAGAAAAGTATTCAAATTTGACCTTTTCTGTGTTATGCTATATCAAAATTCTAAGATCAAAATTCTGAGATTGAATTGAATATATGTTCACACTGTTTTTTTCTCCACCAAAATACATAATGCACTTTTTTCCACTTGTGCTTTTAAAAACCGCACTATGGAAGAAAGTGACTTGTCCATTCTCCATGCATAATCCACCTGCAGAATTCCTATTGAAAATGGGCAGGATGAAACAAAAACGTGTCAAAAAAAACTGAGAAAAATGCATCGAGTAAAAGAAAAAAAGCACATCCTAAAAACCTGATTACGTTTTTTAGCACAGAAAATGCTTTGTGTAAACATACCCATAAAGAATAACACATTACACCTCCCCTTACAGCACATATATTCTGCAGCAGCTGTGGGAATTTGGGTTATAATGTGGCAAATTTAAGAGGCTAGACACAAGTGTATTACAATATAATTGTAAATTGTTGACATATCTGTACCCATCCAATCAGACTTTAGAAAAACTGGAACAGTGGGAGTCGCAAAGCCCAGTTTTAAGGAAAGAGGAGACTCTGAACTAAGGCACCTAAAGCCAAGAGGCTTGCAACATCTCCCCTGGATCAAGGAGGTCCCACTTGGGACTTATGAAATGTAGTTAATGGATTGTGTTTTTAAGACATAGTACATCTATGCTACAACCAATCTGTTAGATCAGCTCTATAAGAGGCTGTAATTGACACACATATCATAACTTCATACTGATTAATGGTCAAGCCTAAGTACCTGTAAATATGTTTGGTGCAATGTTATAAAGTGCCTTTCTCCTTATGTGGAGTAATCCATATGTCTCTACTGGTCATCACCAAATACAAACAAGGCTCATCATTTTTGAGCTGACTAGGCAGAGAAGTACTATCCATAAAACAAGGGAAATGCAGAAGAGAAAAATGTAGCCTCTCATCATCTTCACAATGAAAACTGTACATCAGTATTGTCAGATCATCCGGTCAAATGCTTTCAGCGTTTCTATTTGGCACCCTTCTTTACTAATCTGTGCTAAGAGGAAGACAAACATAGATGAACAGAGGGCAAATAGATAAAAGCCGGGCTAATTATTCATGAATATGTGTAGAAATGGTTCTGAGAACCAGAGTTATGTGAGTATAAGTTTGAGTAATTTTTTCCTATTTTATACATAGATGTCCGTGATGAGAACATAGTCCTGCCACTTTACAAATCACTAGTCAGACCACACATGGAGTACTGTGTACAGTTCTGGGCTCCTGTGAACAAGGCAGACATAGCAGAGCTGGAGAGGGTTCAGAGGAGGGCAACTAAAGTAATAACTGGAATGGGTGGACTACAGTACTCAGAAAGATTATCAACCTTAGAGTTATTCACTTTAGAAAAAAGACGACTCAGGGGAGATCTAATAACTATGTATAAATATATCAGGGGTCAGTACAGAGATCTCTCCCATGATCTATTTATCCCCAGGACTGTGACTGTGACGAGGGGACATCCCCTGCGCCTGAAGGAAAGAAGGTTTGTCCACAAACATAGAAGAGGATTCTTTATTGTAAGAGCAGTGAGACTATGGAACTCTCTGCCTGAGGAGGTGGTGATGGTAAGTTCACTAAAAGAGTTCAAGAGAGGCCTGGATGTATTTCTAGAGTGTAATAATATTACAGGTTATAGTTACTAGAGAGGGGTCGTTGATCCAGGGAGTAATTGCCTGATTGCCTGATTGGAGTCGGGAAGGAATTTTTTCCCCTAAAGTGGGGAAAATTGGCTTCTACCTCACAGGGTTTTTTTGCCTTCCTCTGGATCAACTTGTAGGAAAACAGGCCAAACTGGATGGACAGATGTCTTTTTTCGGCCTTATAAACTATGTTATGTTATACAGTATTTCTATTTTATTATTGCCACTTTATAGTCTGGAAAGGCTCTATGTATATTTGGACAAAAGTTTTACTACACCATCGTAAACCCACCCAGGGACCAATCAGAATAGCCGGGTATTAAGGTCACAGATTTTATTGCACACCATTTTGTGGCATAATCTGCGACTTTTCTCGAAGTGGCGAGATAAGGTGGCTTTGAGTGGGTGGGAAGCAGGGGGGCCAGCAGGTCCGGTTGACATTTCGAGTGGAAAATGTCTTAAATCTATATCAACAAGTGAGATGGTGTAGATTTAAGACTGTCGCATGGCCTGCTGGAGGGTGCGCCAAACTTATGCAGAAGCCTGTGCCTCTACATAACTTTGGCGTCTCCTCCAGCATATCATGGCTGTGATATATGATGTCATAAGATGTCACCTTACCAACCAGGGTCAGACTGGCCCACTAGAGTATTAGTCTACCAGAATGTTCACCAGTGTGAACATATTCTCAGTTTTAGAATTTTGAGACTTGAGCACTTTGATTTGGTGTAACACAGAGAAGGTCAACTTAGGTTTTAATAATTGCCCCAAAGATCCAAGAGAAACATATTTGGCTTCCTTTGGAGCCAATCTCTTGCCAGTATGGTCTATGGTATGTCTAATTAAATTTTATTGATGATACAGGGGTTGGGGTTGAGAATATTTTTCTCTGGGATGCCCAAGGAACCCTAGTCTAACACTGTTACCAGCACTGAGGTTGGAATTGATGTCATCACAGATCACCAAAGTCTGGATTGAAAATACATACAAATTTGTCAGCCACTTTCTGTGGCCTCCCAGTATTCATTGACAGTGCCAGACAAGCATGATTACTATGACCTGGCCGTGTCAGCCAAGGAGAGGGAGGGGCTGGCAGAGGACGCAAGAGGAGCAAGGCTCTAAGGAGTTGTTTGGGCCTGTCCTCAGTGCTCTTAACAGACCATTTACATATGGATTAAAAATACTTTTCTCTAGAATGAAGCAACAGATCACTAAGTGAAAGGCATCATTATATTCAGATGAGCTATCCATAAATGGCATTGTGCCTGTTAATAAAGACAATATCAAACAATGCTTTGTGTGTATAACAATCTTTTCTTAAAGAAGTGGATTGAGAAGCTGCAATTATTATAGACAGCATAATAAAATAAAACAAATATTATATCAAGCAGGAAGTCATGTCAACCAAATATCTTACACAGGAGTATGTAAAAAATAAAACAATAAATAAAACACATATGAAAAAAGGTCAAATTAGTTCTTATGTAGAACATCAATGGGAAGATAAAACATCATGGTGTACACAGGACAAATCTATGGAACAGAGATTATGTCTAATAAGAGGTCCCTTTAATTAAGATGTCCCAGTGATGTTAGGGCTTGTTCACATTTGCGCTGGTGGCTCTATTTGGGGCTCCTGTCATAGATTCCAACTTAAATAGTAGATGATAAAGTCCTCCATGCAGACTTTTTTTTCCAGTCTGGTTATGTGCTGACACTTCCGTTATTTTTATTGTTCTAACAAAGCAGAATAACACAAATAACAGTGATGTTAGCAAGCCAATATACTGTTTGACCTCAGGTATATTTAAGGTATATTTCAGCTTCATAAATTCCTCCCTATATTTAAAATATTCTGTGGAGTTATCACCAATTTCTAATATGAGGAATCTTGATCACTTTCATGTAATATTAATGGAAGGGGCAGAATTTGGTACAGAATTTGTCCATGAACCTATACTGCTATATGCTGCTAATATGTTTTTTCTCTGTAAACCAACAAGGTCACCTCTCAATAGTGCAGACTAATGGATGTCAAACGAATGGGTATTAAAAATTCCTAGCTCACATACTAGGAATAACCTGATTTAATAGGCACTACTTTGACAGGTTGGCGTACCTGGTATATTTTGCTGCTCCTTCCCTCTTGTAGGTGTCTATTTCATACCTAATCTCCTGACCAGACTACTTACAAGATTATTTCTGCACTGTACAGAACAAGAGACAACTATGTAGGAAGACAAAGCCCACAGGCACATTTTTCTGTACATATTCCCTCCCCCAAACCAATCTCAATGGAATCTAAGGCCTGTGGTGCCTTTCTGGTCCATCTAATCCTATCAAGAATTCTGCAAGAACATACACTTCTAGAGTATTTCTCAGTGACATTTTCCCCTGCAGAAAACCTTGATATTTTATAAAAGACACAGGTCTTTGCAAACTGAGTTCAATTCTTTAATCTATTATAAATTACATTTTTGAACACAGTTACTAATTTCATCTTAAAGGGAACCTGTCATCACCTTTATGCTGCCCATACTAACAGCAGAATAAAGTAGAGACAGGTGAGTTGATTTCAGCAATCTGTCATTTATAAGTTAAAAGTAAGTGGTTGCCGAGAACCAACATCACAAACATTGCAGATTAGGCCTGGAAAAGAGTCATATCTTCATGAGAAGAGTCCTGGTTATTCATGAATTCCTGCTTTCCCTGCCCATCTGATGATCACTGACAAGCTTCTACCTAGTTTTCTCCCTTTCTCTCTAGGAGAGAACTGCAAGGTCATCAGAGATGGGTGGGGAAAGCAGGAGATTAGAAATAACCATGACTCTTCTCAGGTAGATATGACTCTTTTCAAGGCCTGGGCTGCAATGATTATGATGTTGGTTCTCTGCAACCACTAACGTTTAGCTCATGAGTTACACACCGTTGAAATCAGCATTTCTGTCACTAATTTATGCTGCCCTCAGTACAGTCAGCATAAAGTTGATGACAGGTTCCCTTTAATGATTATACAATTTTCATGTAAGAATATACAGCAGAGATAGTGCCAAGGTCACGTGAAGTATGTGAATCTGGCGAGGACTGTATGTGACATAGGAGACTGCAGTATAATAATCAGATGTGAAAACCACTGCTCACCGTGTTCTGTCTACTGGTTTAATGTGTCCACCTTTTGAACTGGTTGGAACAGATTTGCTTTGGCTACAGGGTGAGAAAACATTCTGTTCAACCTATCTTTCATTTCTCATCTGTAGCTAGAAGATGAAATATGAAGTAAATCTGCACTACAGTAAAACAATATCCTTTGAACATAAGGACCATTCAGTGTAGGTAAAGAAAATGAAACTCCATATTTGGTTAATATTGTCTCCAAACTGTAAAGTCTACTAATTTTTTTAGAAAACTTTCATTACTTTAGTTACTGTTTGCCATTATTAGTTTGTCCTTATATAATTACTTCAGTTTTCTAACTAGAAACTATCAGCAAGATTATGTAGTTAGATATGTTATTCCTACTACGTGTTTCTATTTAGTGGCTTCAGCTCATCTTGCTGCACTTTCTAAAGGCCACCCTAAAGTATTTTAAAGTAGTAAAGTAGTCCCCATACCTTCACCCATCAGCTGTGAGTGCTGTGGTCTCCTCACAGCATACCAAGCACAGCGCCGTACATTGTGTAGCGGCCATCAAGGATAGGCTATCAGTACTGAATGCCTGGAAAACCCCTTTAATAACGACTAAGCTCCGCTCATTTACGTCACAGGTACCTATATGTTAGACTATGCAATGTTTTATGTGTTAAAGGGGTATTCTCATCTTAGAAAATGGGGGCATATCGCTAGGATATGCCCCCATTGTCTTATAGGTGCGGGTCCCGCTCTTATAGGTGCGGCCACCACCAGGCGCAGCTCCCCGCTGCGCTCATAGAAATGAATGGGAGCGCAGCGCGCAAGCGCAGCCACCGCTCCCATGCATTTCTATGGAGCCGACAGAAGTAGCCGAGCCAGTGATCGGCTATTTTCGGCGGCCCCATAGAATTGAATGGAGGGCGGCTGTGCATGCACAGTGCGCCCTCATTCAGTTCGGGGTCTCCGTTCTGGATATAGGTGCGGGTCCCAGCGGTGGGACCCGCACCTATAAGACAATAGGGGCATATCCTAAATGAGAATAACCCTTTAATGAGCATACAGTAATTTCATGTTACAGGGGTTTTCCAGTATCAGCATATTGATAGCTTATACTTTAGATAGGCCATCAATATAAGATAAGTGGGTTTTAAACTCCCAGCACCATCACTGATCAGCTACCCATTCAGCATTGTGGTCTCTTCTTTGTTTCCCTCAGCCTGTAAAACCGCATAGTAAGTGAGACTAAGCAGCAATATCCTGCCTATCAAGCAGATGGTGTTCAGGTAGATGGACCAAGGTAAATATTGAAGAGGTGGCAACGCTTGCATGAGTGTTGCAACAGCTTCAAACAGTCAGCCCCTCCCCCCATGTCCTACCCCAAAGATACCTCTTTAATGGCTTGGAGGCTCTTATGATTTCTCCCCTGCACCAGAAGCATAGATATTGGAGAGGCAGAGGTTGTGGTTTCATTTGGGCCACATTCATTCTGCCCCATATGAAAAGACAATAGTCCAAATGATGCCTATTCTCTGGGGGCTCTGAAGCTCTAAAATGAGTAAAAATACTCTCTTACAGGCTATGTACACCCTTCGGGCCATTACTTTCATTATTGCATTGTGATCACATTGAGCTTAAAATAATTTTTTCAGTTGGTCTTTATTAAAAATTTGGAGCCCTTTTCCCTGCACAGGGCCGAGTTTCTCTAGTAACAGGATCTGAATTTTCTTGTCACCCAGCTCACCTGGCAGGCTCCTTATCTCTGACCTTACACTCATTATAGCTCAATTCTTATGTTACCTTTTAGTAATTTAGAGAAAAGGGTTATTAGATCACAGGCACAAAGTGAAAGTGAAAAACAGTTAACCCTTTGTGAGAGAACAGCTGAATATTTTTTTATAAACACCAATTGAAAAAATTATATATAGCCAAAAATGAGTAAAATACGATTGTAAAAAAAGGTCCCTGAAGGTAAACATAGCCTTTAAGACATATTACAAAGAAGCCATATTAGCCAATGCTAATCACTGTAACACTTCAGCACATATGGTTATATTTTAGCTGTTATTTTTATATGCATTTGTTGTTGGAACAGTGTACATTACCATTGACCGTAACATAAAACTGGAGTGAAGAGGGGGCAGTTTGAGTTCCTTACTGCTTACTACTGCTTACTGTGAAATACCAAGACATTCATACATAAATAAAAGGAGTATGCTGCCCTATCTGAGGCCCACATATAGTAGTGACAGACCCATGATCATAGCAGAGTCAATTACTTGTTAATATGCAATAGTTTTCATCTTCATACCTTTCACACAAGCCAAACATTGTATAACATGCATTCACAAACAACGGCCTCCAGCTGCCAGTGATTGACAATTTCTCCTGATAATGTGCAAAGTGCAGATCATTAATATCAAGAACTCCAGATGAACGAACATCATTGAGAAGACTCCAGCGCTGGTTCACACTGCACCTGATAATGGATTTTACGATCATAAACCTAGTAACAGATTCCCTTTAGAAGTAACTTTTTTGCGCTGCAGTGGCTTACATGTATCACTGCTTACTAAAACACTCCAGGCAGTACTGACTCACTGTGTTATGACTAGTGTAGGGCCTGAGAGAGCTGTGAATTATTTCTTTCTTTGGTTTGAATCCCTGAGCCTTCCTTTGCCTCCTAAGGCCCTGCATTAGGCTTAGTACAGTGTATCCCTAGATACTGTATAGTGCAGCCAGAAATATTTTGTCTAACCTGGATTTTTTGGCTCTATCTCCTTACTTCTGCTGGTTTATCTCCCAATGCTTGCTATACTGTGTGTAACAACTTTGGTTCAGCACAACATCGCAAAACTGGACTTCAGTTTCCTTTCCCATGATTTAACTGCGGCTCAAGGTACTCAGATTTCCCCAGGGCCCACAGGAAGGCTGAACTGCACTACAATTAGGCAGTTGCAAAACCACATTAATGAAGAACATATCAGTACTGGCAGAAAACTAGACATTTAAGGCAAGTTAAGACGCTCCGATGTACAGACAATTGTCGGAAAGGAATGTTCCCTCTAGACAGTCAGCTGCTCGTTCAGTGAAGGAGACCACTGTATTTACATCCAGCAATCTTTTTCACAGTGTGAGGATGAGGGATTGCTATTGCAATTGCTCGTCCCCATACAGAATCATTGTTTCTGGGCAGCAGATCGCTGTTTAGACAGCAGGATCTGCTGCCCAGAAATGATAATTGGTGTGCCTGCATGAACGACAGCATCACCCCGATGAGTTTCACATGTTCATTGGGTGATCGGCAGCACATTTATTTGGGCAGATTGTCAGAAACGAGCGATTATCAGGCAGTGTAAATCCACCTTTAAACTCACCAGTGAATGACAGGAACTGAATACCGAGGGTTACAGAAAGTGTCGGACTTGGATGCTCAGGGCCCACAAGTAAAATTAATTCTGGGGGCCCGCTGTAAAGCTACATGCAAATATTATCTGCTCGCACAGATTGATTATGGGGTCCCTGCAGCAACTTTGAGAAGGCAGGTTTGTGATGAAAATGGATACTGCCTGGTCTGTCTCTGTACTTAGAAGTCATCTCAGCCATCTGATGCATCTATAATAATAAACTGGGTAGTTTGTTAAATAATCCACGCAGTTTTTTTTATATGAACATAGACTGGTTGAGATTCTGTACGTTGCCTATCTATATTGAGTGCAGTCAGTCTAATGTGCCACTTGTGCAGCAGGGGACTAGCCCACCTTGCTCTGAGGCCCACTGGTGGATTCAACTGTTTTCCTGTAGGCCATTCAGAGCCTGGTTATGGAAGGAGGTAATCCAGCAATGAAGTGGCTAGCAGTTGTATGGCATGAAGCTGGATGGCAGATGCATGATAGTTTACAGAAATGGAGCAATACTGATCTAACCCTATCTGAATTTGACACAGCAATTCTAGCAAGGCAATATAAAAGCACAGCATCAAACAAAAACTCAGTGGAACTACAGATCCCAGAATTTACAGATAGTACATGTGACTTCATGGAACTACAGATTATACACACAAGACAAGAACAGAATTGGGGTGACATGGGCATGGCAAGCACTAGAGGGAAGTAAGGCCTGGATCTAAATAGACTCTACAATCAGCATTCCACCCAAATCAACCAAACCCAGATTTAAATGCAAGGCAGATGCACAGCAGGTGCCAAAACAAAGCTAGCAAATATGAGAAGCTGAAGCAACAGGTGGACATCTATTGTTTATAACAGACTTTGACATCACAAATGCAAGTACCTGAGAAAAGACATGAGACAAGAAATAGCATGGAAAGTACCCAGCTAGGGCTCAACACAAGCATTGAAAGACAGTAAAATGGGAGCAGTTGTTAATTATCTCCTGTAAAAATTAGGATTTCCAAAAGAGCTTCTTCCTACCTTGCATTGTGTACATAATGATTAGATCTCTCTCAGTGATGCAAAGTGTTAGCTGCTATCAATGTTTAATACATATGGTAAACTGACATGGAAACAAGTGTTTATGGAAGTAGTTAGGGGTGTTGGTGCTTGGAGCATTTTGATTTTCCCTTAGCCTGATAAGAGGCTTGTAAAAGCTGGGCAAGAAACTCTAGGGAAGCTGTAAGGGTGAGCCAACACCTTGTGGTTTTATTGCAGAATTTCATTGCAAAACCATAACAAAGTCAATTTTTGTGGCCGCTACATAAGGTAGTCCTATCATCTGCCAGATTTTTCTAGACGACTTTAGATTTAAAAAAATATCAAATTTAAACAATTTCACAGAACAGGAAAAATCAATGAATATGATTTTTAAACTATATGATAATATATTTTTTTAAATTAATTTGAAGAGGACCTGTCTCATCTTAATAGAGCTGAAATTGGTGCCATACTTTTATAGCTGCCTCTTTACCTGATCTGGCACGGTTTTTAATTTTCTTTTAGCCCTCTTCCTTGTTCGACACCTGATACTAAAGAAATGTCAGGTTGGTGGTCTCCTCCGCTTAGTGTCAATGGAAGATAACCTCAGCTATTGACAGTGAGTGATGGACACTGTAACCATTGTCTAGGATCAGGAGCCATAACTAACAGCACCAAAGGTTGGTGAATGGTCGGGGGGGAAGGGGGGGTACTAATAGAAAAATAAAAGCTATACCACCAGAAAAGAGGTGATTGTAAAGGTAAGCTGCCAGTTTCAGTTCTGTGAGGACACGTCCGCCTTTAATTTATATGGGAGCACAGTAAAGAATTTTAATATGTGCACAAAATTAAACATGTAATACAGTGTAACCTTGTGTTTGTATTAAAATATTCAGAATATATACTAGGGGTATGGTGCAGGAATGTGCTGTGTGATATTTCTGTCTATTGTTTTACATTTCCCTTTTGACTTACAGTGTGATGAGAAATACACAGAATAAGAATGAATGCTCTTAAAACACATAGAAATTGACTGTTGGAGTAAACACACCCAAAAATTGAACCAATCTCTTATGCCCCTCTCAGTACCATGGACAGGGAGAAGAGGCTGCACCCATAATGGAAAATTAGTTGGATTTCATTGACATCTTATGGTCAAGATGACCCCATAAATCAGGATATACTTTATCTCCAGTACTATCACTTATGTTAACTGTAAAAATATTAACAGCAGAAGAAAAAGAAATGATGGCTTTCCTCATTCAAGATGTTAAAGGAAATGTGCTAATGGGCTCTTAGATTTTAGGCCAAACAAAATCTATTACAATACTCTATGCCCAGCCCCTCTGTCTCCTGCTACCTGCCCTCCAATGTTATTTGCAATAACATACATGAACCTGGTAATAGATAATGTTCTAGTGTGAGCAGAAAGAAATCACTTTATAGATGGTGGTGGTATTTAGTTAAATTCTTCCTTGCTCTTTTAGGGTGGGGATGCTGACCATTTTTCATTACATTTGATAATACACTGCCACCACACAAAGCACTATGCCAATTCAAGGTGTTTAAATTGAGTTAATAGTAAAAACTATATGGTGCTTACCAGTACAATAAAATATGCTTTCTATGAAGTTTGGAGTCTAACACCAAAGTATTCACTATTATGTGACCAAATGGTTATGTAATATCTAATATCACTTTTTTCAGAACCTAGTTACAATATACTTGAACTTTATTTTTGAAGGGATATGTGTTGGTCTCACGTTCAAATGTGCCCGCATTGCTGAGCCTCTAGGAGCAATGGGAGCATTGTATTTTCATGGTGATAAGTTTGCTATAAAGGGGGTTTCGAGGACTCATAGGATAGGTCAACAAGATAACATTGGCATCCACACCAATCAGTTGTTAGCGGCAGCCGTAGGTTATGGAAGTAACCAGTTTAAAGCTCTGTACACTTTCTAGTGGCCATTTTCCTATAAGTCATCAATATATTAGTCTGGGAAACCCCTTTTAAGGTCACCATGAGTTAGTGGCAGCACAGGCAGTAAAGCTTTTCACAATTTTTTGCTAGAAATACAGTATGTCCAATAGAAAGTTCCTCTCTGGATTCCCTCCCCCTTTTCCCTATGACTGGCATATCTCTACTTAGGAAAATGGACAAGGTGATACATGTAGCAGCTCGACAAAGAACATTAACCCAATATCTGCCAAACATGGGAGCATTTAAAAAATAAAAAGCAGTCTATACTGCATGCCCTCGCCACAAACCTACTGTAGACTGCTCTTAGATAGGGCAATATGACAGGTTCCCTTAAAGGGGTTGGCCACTTTCTAGTTACTGTTGACTAATGTGCTTGTAGGATGTCTATATGGCACTTAGTAATATAGTCTTTGTTTTTCTATATTTCATAATGTATCCCCCCTTGTTTACAAAGTATTTTGTGCTGTCCACACAGAGGTCTTGTCCATAAGATGGCAGCTGATGGAGGGTCACTTGACCAGGCAAATCACCTCCATGTGAAGTCTCCTCCATTCAAACACAGTGCACCTGCCATCTACACTTGTCCTGTTGGCAGTTTAGTGCAGGGACAGTGTGTTTGAATGGAGAAGACATCACATGGAGGTGATTTAGTCACAAAGTAGCCAAAAAGTGTCCAACCCCTTTAATGGTATGTACTGCACTAGTTGCTGGGTAATGTTACTTTATTGCTTGGTCATGTAAGCGGTCCATTTAACACAGTTTATCACCAGACAGAAGAAAGCTGATGGACATCTGTAAAATGAGCAAGGCATTCCGCTTTAAAGCTGTCATAAAGCACTCCTAGCTAACGCATTAAAACGTCAGCTCGCATTTTCACATCCATAAAACTAGTTAAAAAACAGTTGTTCTAGTGCAGCAGAGAAGAGAAATGATGTTTAAACATGTTTCCCTGAATTCCCATCAGATAATGTCACAGAAATAGAGAAAAAAAATCATGTAGTACACCTTCACTGGCTGCTCCTCCGACAAATCTATGAATGACTCCTAACAAATGTAAGCATCTTGCTACATCTGCCATATGTCCATTCATAGAAGCTTAACGCCGTAAATGTCGACTATGAATGATGAAACATTTCATTTGACTACTGTAATAGGTCTGGTAAAAATATTCAACCCAAAAAAAATAGCAACTTAAACATTGCTTGTGAGGTCTGGGGAGAGGGTAGGAAATGTTTGAAATTAAAAGAAATAAAAAATAAAAAAAAAGCAGGTAACCATAAAAAGTAGTTCAAATGATCAAAAAGTCTAGAATTTTCAGAAACCCAAAAGGTAGTAACAGAGATTTTCTTAAAACCTGAAAGATGCGAGAGAAAGCATGAAACCCCACTAGATCCAAGGATGAATCAAGAACCATGAAGATGTTTTACATAACTTTGCTATAGACATATCAGTGATGATGGTTCACTTTTGGAGACTAATGCTTTAAGTCAGGCATCCCCAAACTGCGGCCCTCCAGATGTTCCAAAACTACAACTCCCAGCATGCCCGGAACGGCCTACAGCTATTAGCCTACAGCAGGGCATGGTGGGAGTTGTAGTTTTACAACAGCTGGAGGGCCGCAGTTTGGGGATGCCTGCTTTAAGTTATGGTTTTACCTGAATTTACTTATATTCCAAATTATTTTTTCTTTAATTTCCTGTCTCTGTTTTCATCTATATCTGGTTCATGATTAAAAATGGGTGGTAGGACCTGGAAAATGGTGGAGAAAATGTACACTATGGGGCAGAAAAATAAGTGTTATTGTATTCTAACACTTTCAATGAGAAATTTTTTATTTTATTTTATTTTTTGCAAAGCAATCCCAACAATGTATTTCAGTGCAGCACTAAGCACTGACAGTCTCTAGAAATCAACAATCATTGGAATCAGTGGACATCTTGCAGTGACTGACCAAGTTTCACATGCCGTAATCTTCATATCTCTTCATACAAAATGCGAGAAGGGAGTATTCAGCTGGATAAACCCTAGAAAATGTGCGAAGATTTGTAATGTATGTTCCATTTTTCTGCAAACTGGGTATATATTGGGATCTCTGCCTAACCAAGTTGGAAGACATAGAAGAGGATGGAGGAGAAATTATTAATTTACTTTTTATATTTTTTATTATTTATTTTACTCACTTATATAGTGATGACATTTTCCACAGCACTTTACAGACATTATCATAACTTGCTGTCTCCAATGGCTTATTGCCCTATCAGTATGTCTTTGAAGTATGTCTTTGGAGGAAACCCACACAAACATGCAGATTTGTCATGGTCAGATCTGAACCTAGGACCCCGGGCTGCAAAGCACCAGTGCTACCCACTGAGCCACCATGCTCTTTATTTAAAGGGGTTTTCCGGGAGTTAACTACTGATGACCTATCTTCCGGATAGGTCATCAGTATCTGATCGGTGGGGGTCCGACACCCAGGACCCCCGCCAATCAGCTGTTTGAGAAGGCAACGGCGCTACCGTGAGCGTCGAGGCCTTCTCTCAGCTTTTCCTAGACCAGTGACGTCATGTTCATTGGTCAGGTGGCCTAGGAGCGGCTCAGCCCCATTTAAGTGAATGGGGCTGAGCAGGATACCAAGCACAGACACTGTACAATGTACGGCGCTGTGCTTGGTGAGCTGAGAGAAGGCCTCGGCGCTCATGGGATTGCCGGTACCGTCTCAAACAGCTGATCAGCGGGGGTCCCGGGTGTCGGACCCCCACAATCAGATACTGATGACCTATCCTGAGGATAGGTCATCAGTAGTTAACTCTTGGAAAACCCCTTTAACTTGTTTGGATCCAACTATGGGAATCAAGAGTCAATAAGTATCTCAAGTTTTTCTTTTATCACAAGCAAGTTTATATTTTTTATAGTTTTTTCAGTGTCCTAGGTAGGGTTGTCAATATACCAAAATTTTGATTCGATTGCAAATCCATAAAATGCGATCCTTGATACCACTCAGAAGCTTTTTTTTTTACTTTTTATTTAACTATTAGCCTCCTTGCTGCCCTGGGCTTTGTGCACACAGCAGCAGGGAGCTTACCATTGCAGCAACGGAAGGCTTTAGTAGCGTCCTGGCTGCCATGATAACTGATCGGAGTCCCACGATTACACTGCTGGGGCTCCGATCGGAAGCTGCTTCTGCCACCAATGAGAATACTGATGAGGGGGCCCTATGGCCACTGCCTCAATGAATATAATACTAATATGTTATGTATACTGTTAAAGTGGTTGTCACATAGCCAGATTGGAGAATTTGTTACTATGTAAAGAATTTTGGGTAACGTTATTCTATCAGTCATTGCTAATCTGTCCACCATATTAAATGGCATTTTTTTCTTTAAATACTGGATTAATGGGGTATTCCATTCTCCTCCTGACATTGATTCCAATTTTGACCAGCCCAAGATGTCCCCAAACCTATCAATAATTTTCAAATTAACAGATGTATACGTGAGATACATAATGAAGAATGTTGACGGTTAATAGAGAATGTTTTTTCTTTGTAATTTCGAAATACAAAATCCTTAAAGTCTTGACAGTTTCTTAAAATAATTGCAAGATGTTCTAATACCAAAGCAAACAACAGCGGGCTCCCTTGCCTTGTTCCTCTGGATATTACAAAGGCATTTGACTATGTACCATTAAAGAAGAACTCCCGCAAAAAATTTTATTCTCTGACCTGTTAGAAAGGTGCATGATTGTCATTTTCTTATCAGTGACTGTTTCTGTGAGTAAAAACCTCTCTTCTTATTGTAGCTGGGTCATGTGGCCAACTCCCTGACCTCCAACTGACCCAGGACAGAAAGCCAGTAACTGCTCTATTCATTCCTATGGGAGCCTCACTTTCAGTCTCATAGGAATACATAGAGAATTAGACTTCCTGTCCACACATAAGTCTATGTGTGAGTTGGTGGGTCTAATTGCTGGTCACATGACACAGATAAGAAACTTCAGGATGATATAAGTCAAAAATTCAGACACTGGTAAGAAAATTACATTCACTACAGATTATATCATGTACATTTCTAGCAGGACATGGAATAACATTTTTGTCAGGAGTTCTTCTTTAATTGTTATCCTGGCTTTAGGGGTCAAGTAAAGGTTTTGTATCCATATCCATTGTCTCCGAATCCAAATGTACTCATCACCTCCTATAGAAATCCCCAACGCAATAAAATGCTTTTACTGCATTTTATGAGAATGTAGATCTATCCTAGTTCTCTCTCTTGTCCTGAATCTGTGAATTAGAATACAATCTGGGTGGATTGAGTTTGTAATAATTTCAGTAAGACTATTAGCTAAAAAGTCAGAACTTAGAACCATGATTAAAAAGATATGGGTCTGTATGAATCTTGAAGGAGTAGGTGCTTCATAGACATGAGAGCCAATGCCAACATCACCTCATTCCATGACTCAGTGGGCATACCCCGAGGAGATATAACCTGAACAGATCCTAAAGAATTATCTTACTGCAATTACTGTTACTCTATTCTCCAAAAAAAGAGGGGTAATTACCTGATGCACTAATTTTGTTAAAAAAACTAAACTCGTTATCACATGTCTTAACAATGAATCACCAAGAATAGATGCAACACCTTTTGAATTTTATAAGAAATATAAGGATATACTTTATCAAACTATTTGGTAAACAATTAAGAGGAGGCAGCGCTTGCACAAGCACCACAGCCCCTTCAAACAGCTGATTAGCGGGGCGCCGAAGGTCAGAACTATACAGATCTAATGTTAATGACCTATCACACAACCAGAATACACCTTTAATACACCTTTGCTTTTTTAAGAAGTTCAATATAAAAAATTGCTTGTTTAGCCACATTAACCATAGTGTTGGGCTGTGTGGCTATATTTTATAACATGCAGACTATTAAAACAATAAGAACAGCAGAGGTCATGTATGAAAACTAGTTACGAACAGGAACAACTGTCATAAAATGGGTATCTTGTTTGCTTGCTGGAATTCTGGGTAAAAAAATAAAGAAAAAATAATAATTCTGCAGTGCATACTTCATTTATCATTAAATTTACACAGTTAGTACTGAGACTGGCTTTTGGACTCATGGAATGGAATGGTATCAGTGGTACTGAAAATTGATCATTATAGTGTAACTGAAAATTGTCAAGTTTAGCAGCCTACAGCAGCTTATTGTAATGAAATGTTGTATACATCTATTTGCAGTTGGCTCCCCCTAGTGGTGGTCACATACAGCCATTATTTTAAACTGGAACTCTACATCTATACAGAAGCTCGCTATCAGATAAACTAAACCTCAATCCCAGCAGAATATTGGACATAATAACTGGAGATTTATAGTTGGTTTTGACTCATATGTTTATATCTGTAAGATATTTAATTCCTCTGCATTATACTATACTTTGAGCTATCTCCCCACATAGTCCTGCCTCCAGCAACAGCTATTAAAATTGTTAGGAAGTCTTCTATAGCTACAGGTCCAGATTTAAAGTTAACATTAATCTTCACAGTGTGCAATACCCCAAATTAAGGAAATGATTACTTTTCCTTGACAGCATTATAAAGCATATTGACATATGTGACACTTTCTAACACCCATCCTCAAGGGCAGTCAGGTGGGAATGCTCTGTGGTTGTATCCTACCTGTCACTGAGGAAATATCAGTTACTGCCTGTCAATAACTATTATGTAACAATCCCTTCACCTGCGCTGATACATGTTAATCCAACACATAACCTTTTTACTAATCTCATTTAACTAATACTTTAATGGCTTTGTGCAGTATCATATGACCTACGATCCCTTCATAAGAATCACGCCATAAAAACATTACATTCTGTTATGATATATGCATGGAATTAAACCCAATTCATACATCAAACATGTCAAGCATTAGACAAAGGCCATTGTCATCCAGAAACTGATTATAATCAGCATATATTCTGTTTTAACAAAAAATAAGATGATTTATCACCATATCACCAGTTCCATTCACTGTGCCTTTCTTTCTTCTGTAACATAAAAAACCTGACACCTGTCACAATGTGGAGGTGCTGAAGTTGTCATGCTAGATACAGTACATCATCATTTCTCATCAAATAAAAATTGATTATAAAACTGATACTTCATACATGAAAAATGTCTTTTTATCAGTACCGGTTCTCAATGTAATGGGACCCTGATTTTACTGTATGTTGCAGTGTAGCCTCTAAGGCTTCGTGCTCAGAACCATCTGCAGGAGGCTCTATGAAGACACGTTTCATATTAGGGTACTGTAGGCACTCTGTGTACAGCCGTATGGTGTTCTGTATGGTATAATCTGGAGATACTAAAGGAGGATAGGAGAGGCGGCATTGAAATGAATGGCGTTCAGGACATTACTCTAATAGTTTACCTTCCCTTAAAGGGAATGTGTCATCAGAAAATTACCTATTCTTTAAATCGTGTTATTATATTATATTTTTTAATTTTTGGTTGTTTTTTTAAATTTTCCATAGCAGTATTTATATCTAAAAAATAATGTGCATAATCATGCAATTTTCACACTGGCCATTAGTCTACTAATAGGACAATATTTCCTGTTTTTGTACAGGTAACTTTTCAGTAGCCATCTCATTATCATCACAGGCAGGATTACAATGGCAGATATCACAGGATCCACCATTCACAATAGGTGATATTACATTTTATCTACTCCCTCCTGACCTATGCACAGGTCACAGAGCATGCCCAGAAAACTCTCCCATAGAAGTCAATGAGGTCCCTTCCTGACCATTATGTCTATGGCCCATGGGGCTGCTCTCAAAGAACAGATATCTTTACATATTTTAGGCCTGGTGGTGCAAATTGCACTATTTTAGGATTTTGTTTAACCCCTTGACGACCGCCATCTGTGTATATACGTCCTATCTGCACATGCCCCGTGCAGATAGCACGTATATACACGTGCAGGCGGCCCTTTAACCCTTTCGGTACCGGAGGTTTTTTCGGCTTTGCGTTTTCGTTTTGCGCTCCCTGCCTTCAAACAGCCATAACTGTTTTATTTTTCTGTTTACATAGCTGTATGAGGGCTTGTTTTTTGTGGGACAAGTTGTACTTTCCAACATCACCATTTAATCGGGTGAAATTGCAAAAAAAACGCTATTCCGCTACAGTTCTACAGGTTTTTTATTTACAGCGTTCGATGTTCATTAAAACTGACCAGTTACTTTCATTCTACTGGTCAGTACGAATCCAGCGATACCTAATATGTATAATTTTTCCTGCGTTTTGATAGTGATAAGATAATTATAAAGTTGGAATTTATTTTTATTGTCATATCTTGACCCCTATAACTTTTTGCTGTTTATGTGTACGGAGCTGTATGGGGACTCATTTTTTGCGGGACGATTTGAAGTTTTTATTGATACGACTATGGGGTGTGTATGTGATGTGATGTGTGTATCTTTTTGATCACTTTTTATTTAATTTTTTTTAGAAAAAAAAAACAAAAACAGCGAATCGCCATTTTGACATACGGGTTTAGACGCAACTAGATGCCGTGATCATGTGTGATCACGGCATCTAAAGGCCTATGAAGACGCCGCCGATGGCGGTAAGTACCCTCAAGTCTCTGCTGTTAGAAACACGGTGGAGCAAGAAGTACGCGGCAGCGCCGCTTCCTGTGTTAGTCCCGGCGGTCACGTGACCGCCGGGTGTCTCAGGCCCAGAGCAGTGCTGCAGGGTCTAAGGAGACCCTGATCAGCTCTGCCTGTGTCTAATGAGCCCACAGGGGGCTGTTTTCCTCTGTAACTGGGGCTCCTGTGGATGCCCCAGTTACAGTGGAAACAGTGGGGAAAAAAAAGTGTTAAAAAAAAAAAGTCAATGTCCTCCAGAGGTCTTTTAATGACCTCCTGGGGGACATATTATTTGTCAAAAATAAATTAATATATAAGTAAAATAAATAAATAAAAATAAATAAAAAATAAACAAAAAAAGTGTAAAAAAAAAAAATTAAACACACAGTCGCCAATGGAAACAGTTACCATAGTCGCCCCGTTAAATAAAATCTATACACGACCCCTTTAACCATTGTATCTCATTAGAACCTAAAGCCTCAAAGGAATGGTTGATCTTTGGCCTTTCTGCTGTTCCAGTTAACCTAACAATGTCCATTGTCTGCTGCCTACAGATCATTCCCAGGCTGTCATCAGTGTAACAGATACCGCTGCGCTGCCTGATAAGCTTTGGTTTTTTAAGAAGGGTCACCGCTGTGAATCTCCTTGATGTAAAAACTACAGCAATAAGCAAATCACAAGTAAGGATAGACTCATGTAATAAAGAAATATAGTGCCTGTCAAGAGTAACGTGAGACAACATGTGAACAGATGATGCGTGTAATATTTTGGCATAAATATGTATGGCACTGTTAGCATTTATCTTATCCAGACTGGGTTACATGTTCCTTGTGCTGATCTTAAGATGTCACAAACCTGTACAAAGCTATTACTTTATTAATTACTACACTACATACCGCCGCCATAGAAACATATATGCACATTTAAAACCAAAAATGAGGACCTCCCAGGTACTTATTAAAAATGTATGGAGGAGATTTATCAAAACTGGTGTAAAGGTAAACTGGCTTAGTTGCTCATAGCAACCAATCAGATTCTGCCTTTCACTTTTTAGAGCTCCTTTGGAAAGCGAAAAGGTGGAATCTGATTGGTCGCTCTTCTCCTGTTTTTTTGTCTCACAATCACTGATGGAATTTGATGACCAAATGCTGAGGTATGAATAAGGCCTAGATCCTGACAGGACTGCTAGAAGAGACAGCGAGAATCCTGAGAGTCACACACAACTGACAGTCTGAACTGTCACAGGGAGAACTGTCAACCATCCTGTGCGTGCAGGGTAATCAGGACTCTTCCCATCTCTCCTAGGAGTCCTGTCAGGGTTTATACCTGCAATTCTATATCTGCATTCCAGAAATCGATATACAGTTGTAGCAAGTGCCATCTTGACAGGCACAGCACACTAAAGAGTTATCACACTTTTTTTTTCTTGTGGGGGGATGAATTTCTGTTGTCTAACTTAGGGTGCCTTCACACATGGCGGAAAGTTCCGTCGCTGTGTCCCCCACTGTTTTTCATGCCCGGTATGTTAATTTAGAGTATCTGTACAGGGAGGAGAAGATGACCGGGTTTCTCAATGGGCATCTCCTTCTCACAGCAGAGAGCATCACAGTCAGGGAGAAAAAACTGCTCTCCTTCTCCCTGGCTGTGACGCTCTCCACTGCGTTTGGACCGTGCTACAGCCAGGGAGAAGGAGACACCCAGTGAGAAACCCGGCCATCTCCTCCTCCCTGTACAGAAACTCTAAATTAACATATTGGGCACGAAGAACAGCGGGGAACACAGCGCCGGAACGAAGGGGTATTTAAAAAAAAAAAGTGCTGCCATATGTAGGAGCCGCCCTATCTGGTAAGCATACCAGTTTCTAACATATAAACCCATGAAAGGTCCTCTTTAAGGAACATTCTTGTGGGGGGATGAATTTCTGTTGTCTAACTTAGGGTGCCTTCACACATGGCGGAAAAATCCACCAGAAAATCTGCAACATAAGGACTTCTCCCAAGTTATCCTATGGGGTTGAAAAGTGTCAATCCCTGCCCTGTGTTCCTCTATGGCAGGGATGCCCACCAGCTGTTGCAAAACTACAACTTCCATCATGTCCAGACAACCTACAGCTATCAGGGCATGCTGGGAGTTGTAGTTTTGCAACAGCTGGAGGGCTGCAGTTTGGTAAAAAATTATGTGCTGCAGCTTTTCTGAAGCAGAATGTCTATGTTCATCTAAAATGGGGGATGTAATCTGTTCAGAAATCCATGTGTAAAGATCTGCACCTGCATATTTTCTGGCAGATTTTTCTGCCACGTTTGAAGACGCCCTAAGTGCAGAAGATCTGATATATGACACTATTGTAACTTCTTTGGTTGCTTCTCAAGTAAAAGTACAGCTCGGTTTACTTCATTGTACTTTATGTAATGAATGGAGAAAGCAAGACTTAAACACTCCACCTAGAAAATGGCTACTACAAACCACCACAGAAGAGCACAGAATGTTAAAGGAAAACCATATTTTCTTATCACTGTGTTAAAACACTACAGTGCCAAATGCCACCACGACTTAGGGTACTTTCACACTAGCGGCAACACGGATCCGGCGGGTGAAGGGCCCTGTCGGATCCGTGCTGCCGCAGGTGCACGTGTGCGGCCGGAACAAAAATACAACATGCGCGGCTCCGGCCCCACACGTGCACCTGCGGCAGCATGGATCCAGCGCGGCCCTTCACCTGCCGGATCTGTGCTGCCGCTAGTGTGAAACTAGCCTAAGCCACGTGTCGTGGAGCGATCACCCTGATCCAGAGGGTGTGAGGCAGCTCCCTCAGTGTCAGATTCTGTTTCTCCCTTTGATTTTCCTGAGCCGCGGTTACCTGGCGCTCTCGAGCTCCTGACACATGCAGGTAAAGGCGAGTTGTGTTGCTCAAGGGCTCATGAGTAGTGAGTGATAAATCCTGAGATTAAAAAACTGTCTCCTTACTGCTGGGAGTCTGTATATGTCGAATTTTAATTTACCTGAAAGAATGTGTTTTCAAAACCTGCCAACAACCATTGTTGTAAATCAGGCGTGGAAGATAAGGTGAAATGACGGACAGAAAATGGACTGTTCCAAGAAAGTTATTTTTTTTTTAAATAAAGGAATTTGTAACTGCTAGGTATTAGCGACTGTTTAATTAAAGGAGTTGTCTAAAAAGAAAAAGAAAAAAAAATAGCCTCACTCCATGTGTGGTATTACAACCCCCTTCTGTCCACAGGCCGTGTGTGGTATTACTGCCCCCTCCTGTCCACAGGCGGTGTGTGGTATTACAGCCCTCTCCTGTCCACAGCCCATGTGCGGTATTACAGCCCACATCCCCCTTCACGTAGCTGAGCTGGATACCAGGAACAACCCATGGACACATGTTTGGCTGTTTCTGAAATAATGCAGCCATGTTTTTCTAATTCTGGACAACCCCTTTAATGGGTCGTGCATATCGCCATATTGAGACTCAGTTCCAGGTGTGCACCTAACCTTTCTGCTGCCTGAGGCAAAAACTGAAAGGGCGGCCCCCCCTCCCCATGCCAATTTCTTAACCTAACCCCTTTGCCACAATGAAAGCGCTCATTGCCAATGGCCCTTCTGCTGCCTCCCTCCTGCCTCTCACCGGTGCTGCCTGAGGCGATTGCCTCACCTGGCCTCATTGGTGGTGCACCCCCGCTCAGTTCATACAAAGAATTTTATTCAGTTATTCTGCATGGTCCATCAGATGCCATATATACAGAGGTGTTCTACCATATTAGTATTGCTTCATGCGGCACCCGACAGAGCCTGTACAGCAGCACTTCTCTGTATTAGGGCTCATGCCCACAAACGTAAGGGCTCCGTGCCCATGCTGAGGAAATAGCAGTCCGCAATGCACGGGCTGCAGAAGCATTTACTTAAATCCGTCGGTGATCCGCAAGAAATGGCAAAAAATAGGACATGTCTTATCTTTTCCCATCCGTGCCTCCGCTGCCCAAAGATAGGACCTGTATACTGCGGATCGCGGACACATTCAGGTCACAGAGCCATTACGTTCATGGGCCTGAGCCCTTAGGTCACCTGTACATGTTGCAGAATACATGCGTTTTTTTACGCAGATTCCCGGATTTCACCCTTTTCAATAGAAGGAGGAGATCTGCGGCAAAACCACATCAAATCTGCACCAAAAAACACAATTAGACACTGTGGATTTTGTTACGGATATGCTGCAAAAAAACACATAAATCTGTATGGAAATTGGTGCGGATCTTATGTGCATTCACCCGCACTCGTGTGCAGGTGGCCTTGAAGAGGAACTGTCCCATCTCCTGACATCTAGTTTAGTAACTACTTGCATCCCCTTGAAATAAAAATGCTGGAGTATCTATTCTGATGACTCTATGTTGTGTTTACTCCTTCCAGAAGTTATGAATTGCTAGCAGTTTTCAATGAAGGTCCATCTGGGTGTTACCAGTTGGGGGTGTGTCCCTGCACTGCCTGACATTATGCTATCAGCGTTGCCAGTGTCAGACTATGCAGGGAGCAGGTATTTTTAGCTTTAAAAACATTGTGATATTTTTTTGATAGAAAAAAAAGCACCAGGAAAAATGCCACAAAACAACGGTTTTTGGTGCTGGTTTGAAGCAGTTTTGCCGCAGATCTCACCCTTCCAATGAAATGGGTGAAATCCGCAGCTAAAACCACAGACATAACTGACAAGCTATTTATTGTGAAATCCGCATGGTAGCTCAATTTCAGCGCTGAAAAACTGCACGTATTCCGCAACATGTGCAGTTAGCCGTAGGGTGGCTGCACATGATGCAGATTACTTGCGGTTTTTTTCCACGTGAATACAGCACCAGCAGAGTCTATGAGATCAGACAAATCTCACGTACACATTGCTTTTTTCTTAGGGGTGAAAATTAACCTGCCGTGTGAATTTTGAAATCTGCAGCTTGTCAATTGTTGCTGCGTTTTTTTCCGTGCAGGTTTCACCTTTTTCAAAGAAAGAGAGAGATCTGTGGCAAACCGCATAAAATCCACACCAAAATCGTAACAAAATGCGGTAAATAGTGCAGATTTCTGTGTCTTTTTATGTGTATAAAATCTGAATAAAATCTGCACCAAAACCACAAAAAAATGCACATAAATCCGCATTTTGATTAATTTTTCTATGTGTTTTTTTTGTGCAGATTTTACACGGATCCCACCTTTCCATTAAAAAGAGTGAAATCCGCACAAGACAAACAAAACAACAATTGACATACTGCAGATTTCTAATTCTGCACAGCAGTTCAATTTCCAAACCTAAGAAAAAAGCACCACCCTTAGGGCTCATGCACACGACCTTATGTATTTTGTGGTCCGCAAAAAACAGATCTGCAAAAAATACAGAAGACGTCCATGTGGATTCCGTATTTTAGGGAACAGAACAGCTGGCCCTAATAGAACAGTACTATCCTCATCCATAATGCGGACAATAATATGACATGTTCTATTTTTTTGCGGAACAGACATATATAGATGGAATGCACACGGAGTAACTACCGCAAAAAAACAGAAAACGGACACGGAAAAAAATATGTTCGTGTGCATGAGCCCTTAGGGCGCCCTAAGCCACTGTTAGGCGCATCTGGTGGCTACTTATCTCCAATGAAAACAAAAGGACTGGGCGTTGAAATTTTATATACCCGATCCTTAAAAAAAACCTGGCCAACCCCTTTAAGAACCATCATACACTCAGGATTTTATGGATAACTGGGTGTGCAGACCAATTCATATCCAACACCCCCACCAGTCGGTGGGACTAGCTCTGTGAATGGAACAACAAGGACAGCTCCGTGGTCCTGCTGGGTCACTCCAGGTCCATTGATGGTGCTAGGTCCAGCTGGGCTTCCCGGTGTCAGACCCTCGCTAATCAGATATTAATGGTGTATCCTGATTATAGGTCATCAATTTCACTCCGTGTGCTGTCCGCATTCGCACGTCCATTCCGCGACGTCCACAAAATTATAGATCATGTCCTATTCTTGTTCGCATTACGGACAAGGATAGGACTGTTCAATTACGGGCAAAATGTGGAATGCACACGGCCGCTATCCGTTTTTGGGGATTCGGAATTTGCAGACTGTAAAAAAGGCAACGGTCGAGTGTAGAAACAAGACTTTACTTGCTTTACATCTTTATCACATCGCACTATCATACCGTCTACATGTTTTCAGGAATGACAGGACTATAACTATCCCAGAGACTTCACAGAAGTAATTAATGAAGAATTAATGAAGAAATAATTAATTAAAAATAAGAGCATCCCTTAAATCTGAATAGCCACCCATGGGCAGGTGCCCCCCATACCCATGCACAGTGCCAGTGCCCAATGAGTCACCTCAGCACAACAGTCACACTAGACACCACTGCAGAACATGCTGCAGCTGCTGCCGGATCTCACCTGTGCTGCTGATGGCTCCCCCCGATCCTACGGGTCCCAGCCCAGATTCCACAAGGTGATCAGTCCACAAGTGACCTCGCCGACTCCAGCAGAAAAATTAAAAAGCAGCAGAAAAGTTCCTCCAGCGGAGGAGAGAGCACATGCAGGCTCACTCCAGTTCCCTGGCAACTCCACGCTGTGGGAAAGAAGGCAGCGTCCGTCCATGCAGCACCGTCCCCCCAGCGCTGCTCACCGAGACCTGCACTGTCAACTTCGGGGACGGTGCTCCCTACCGCCACCTGCTGGCCGACCTGCAGAAACGCATCCATTCCTGGAGAACGCTGCAGCGCAGGGAGAAGCTCAGACCTGTTCCAGAACTACAAATCCCAGAATACCCATCATCACCTGAACCACCAGCTTGTAGGTTATTAGAAGGAGAAGCCAATGTTTAAAGGTTAGAAAATAAAGTACATTTATTCATGCTTAGATCATTTCCAAGGAGAGCTATTAGATAGATAAGCCATACAGCTGAGCGGCATGACAAGGAGGTCTCCCTCCTCACCTCCTCCTGAACTGCCGAGAGAGATCTTAGGAAGGGGGATGAGCAGGTGACCAGGAGATAACTACTGTACTAGGAAGGCAATGGTGGATGAACAGCAAGCGCAGTATATATCTGTGTTATCTGATTTAAAGCTATTATTAACTCACTAGTTAACCTGCTAATCTAACCTCCCCTTTACTATCTGTTAACCAGTTAACGGGGTTGTCCCATGAAAAAATAGTCTACAGTTTTTAAACCAGGACCTGGATCTGAATACTTTTGTAATTGCATGTGATTAAAAATTTAGCATAGCCAATGAGTTATTCAATAAAATGTATCTGCATAGCGCCACCTGCTGTTTGTTCTTTTTCTTATTTCTTTGTCCTGCTCACTGAGAAGGCTGCACATTTCATCCTTCAACTGCCTCCTGAGCTGTGATAGGGAGAGCATGGGCACGCCCCCTTGGCTGCACAGAAAAGACACGCCCCTTGAGCTGTCAGCTTGTTATAAATCTAGCAGAGCAAGGAATAGATAGATCTCTGGATCCATGTGAGGTACAGGGCTGGTTAGAAAGATTGTCATGTACTATATGACATCCGATTTTTATTTTTTACATTATTCACGGGATAACCCCTTTAAGTGCTTCAAGGGCAATTCACCATCTAACTAAGGCTACTTTCACATCTTCACTTTCCCTTTCCGCTATTGAGGTTGCGACCCCATCGCGGACAGAATAACACTGCAAGCAGCGTTTTTCTGTCCGCGATGAGCGGAGCAAGACGGATCCGTCATGACTCACAATGTAAGTTAATGGGGACAGATCTGTTTTCTCTGACACAATAGAAAATGGATCCATCCCCCATTGACTTACAATGGAGTTCATGACGGATCCGTCTTGGCTATGTTAAAGATAATACAACTGGATCTGTTCATAACGGATGCAGACGGTTGTATTATCATGATGGAAGCGTTTTTGCTGATCCATGACGGATCCAGCAAAAACACTGGTGTGAAAGTAGCCTAACTCGTTGATATCTGCTACCATATTGACTCATCTGCTCTGGAAAACAAGGGCAAAGAGAGTTTGTATATACATATAGGTGTATGAGCTGTGGTACATGGTCTCTGGATTTGTGAAGATAGTGGTGATAAATCTAATTAATAAAACTAATCATTTGCCAGCAGAACGTTCCACTCAAATGGGCACACTTCAAACAGATATAACATTGGTCAGAGAGGATATGAATAAAATGTGGGGTAAAATAAAAGAAACGGAGGGGAATATTAAGGAGTTAAAAACTGAATTGAATAACATTTATGAGGCTATTAGTCGTTTGTAAATGGAAAACAGTGTGTTGAAATTGGCCTCCCAGAAGGGGCAGTGGGTGGGGATGCACAGACATTCATACAAAAGTGGATTGCTAAGTCTGTGGGTCAAGAATATCTCTCTTCATACAGGGGTGCACCTAGCCTTTCTGCTGCCTGAGGCGAAAGCTGAAGCAGCGCCCCACCCTCCCCCAATGCCTATTTCTTAACCTAACCCCTTTGCCACAATGAAAGCGCTCATTACCCATGGCCCTTCCGCTGCCCCCTCCTGCCCCTTCCTGGAGCTACCTGAGACGCCTCACCTGGCCTTATTGGTGGTGCACCCCTGACTGCAGTATGGATTTGAACGAGCCCACAGAATCCCTCATAAAAAAAACACCACCAAGAAGCCCACCAAGGACATTAATTATCAAAATCCCTTGAGGACCTTTGCCGTACATGCACAACGGAAGTCCGGTCGCTAAACATGGCGTCCACTCGCATGTGTAGAGGGTGTCATAGCCGCCGGGTTTCAGAGGCACATGTATGAGATCAGCCATAACTTCTACCAGGTACCCAGACCAGATGTCAAACTATAGACTGGTCTGAAAGTTCCAGCAAACAAATATAACGCACCAGTCAGCACATGTGTATTTGGAGGCAGAAAATTGTCATGAAATCCGCATAAAAAGCACATAAATCTGCACTAATTATTGCTGCTTTTTTGCATTTTTATGTGCTTTTTGGTGCCGCTTTTCTGTATATTTTAACAACCATTTTAAAGTCCATGGGAAAAGCCATCCTACAGAAGATGACATGCTGCAGGTAAATTTCCACACATATAAAATGCGCAATGTGTACATGAAATTTGTCTCATGTCATTCACTTTGCTGGTACTTATTATTACTCTGTGTTTTTCTGCATGAAAATCCACACAGAAAAAAATCACATAATCTGCACTGTGTCCAGGTACTGTTAGGCCCCTTTCACACGAGCGAGTTTTCCGCGTGGGTGCAATGCGTGATGTGAACGCATAGAACCCGCACTGAATCCTGACCCATTCATTTCAATGGGTCTGTGTACATGAGCGTTTTTTTCATGCATCAGTTCTGCATTGCGTGAAAAACGCAGCACGTTCTATATTCTGTGTTTTTCATGCAGCCCTGGCCCCATAGAAGTGAATGGGGCGTCAGTGAAAAACGCATTGTATCCTGAAGCAAGTGTGAATGCAATGCGTTTTTCACTGATGGTTGCTAAGAGGTGTTTTTTGTAAACCTTCAGTTTTTTATCACGCGCGTGAAAAACACATCAAAACGCATTGCACCCGCGCGGAAAAAACTGAACGCAACTGAAGACAAAACTGACCGAACTTGCTTGCAAAATGGTGCGAGTTTTCCTGAACGCATCCAGACCGAATCCGTCACGCTCGTGTGAAAGGGGCCTTAGGCCACCTGAACACAGTTGTGGTTGAACTCACATAAGATCCAATTTTTAATTGCAGATTTTGGTGCGGATTAGATGCGGTTTTGTTGCAGATGTCATCCTTCATTGAAAAAGGGTGAAATCCACAGCTAAAACTGCAAGAAATCTTCAACAAAACAGCTAAAAAACTCACATAAATCTGCACTATTTGTAGTGGTTTTGGCAGATTTTTTTGTGTGGTTTTTAGGCAGTTTTTGGTGTGGATTTGATGCTCTCACCTTTGCATTCAAAAGGGTGAAAACTGCCTAAAAACACAACAACAATTGACATGCTTTGGATTTCAAAATCCGCACATCAGGACCACTCTTTGCGGTCTGCAGCATGGGCATGACGACCATACCGTCTTGTGAATGAGGCTTATTTCACACAAGCCATACGGATTGTATCAGGATCTGTTGTGGGTAAAACAAAGATGGTTTTACATGCAAGTTCAGTTTTTTCAGTTTGTTCAGTGTTTCAGTTTTTCCTGCATGCCATCAGTTTTTGATGCATTTTTCATGCATGAAGAAAAACTGAAGAATAACACTCAGTATCTTCTAATGGAAAATGAACTGTATCCGTATGTCTTCCGTTTTTCGCACAAGTCCCATTCATTCCTATAAGGTCAGAGCTGCGTGAAAAATGCACAATATAGAAGATGCTGTGATATTTCCTGAATGCAGAGATGATCAGTGATAAATAACGCTCAGACCAATTGAAATGGATGCGTCTTCATTCTGGATGCTGAATTCTGGATGTGATTCATTCTGGATGCTGTGTGTTCACTACACGCATCAGCACCAAAAAACACGTGTTACTTATGGTTTATGTTGTGGATTTGATTCGCTTTAGCAGCAGATCTCACCCTTGCATTGAAAGGAATGAAAAACTCACAAAAAGAACCGCACAAAGAATTGACATGCTGGGGATCTCAAATTCTCAAAACAAGATTTGTCTAATATCATACACATTGCTAGTATTACGCTGTATGAGAATCCATTTGGAAAAACCGTGCGTAATCCGCAATGTGGCAGGTAGCCTAATAATGCTGGATACTAGAAAGTGCAGAGTTCAAGGAGTATATGCATAAATAATCAGTTTGACAAGACCATGAACAAATTTAGGACAGAATAAAAGTGAAGCAATAAGAAATGTCACTAAATAAAATAGATTGAAAAATGGCAAAATACACCTGAGCCTTGTGTAGAAGGGAGGGGAACCATTTCAGTTTTCACCCCTGCCGCATGCAAACAATAGGAGAACATGCAAACACTATGCAGATGTTGTCGGATTCAAACCTAGAACCCCAGTGCTGTAGGGCTAGCCACCATGCTGCCCTCCCTCTCCTATTTTATTTAGGGATATTTCTTATTATCTTCTCATATGTATTTTTATTGCAATCCACACTTTATAGTATTCTGAATTATTATAGTGCTCAGCAATGTATTATACCATGTGCCTCACATGGCATTTTATTTGAGAACCTGAACCCCGTGTTATTTCCTTTTTATAGGCGGGCACTTCTAGGGGATCACTTTTTTTGTGTGGCCTCTGTGTTCGTTTTTGTGTGCTGTTAATAGTTCTTAAAGGGGTTATCCAATTCTAAAAATGCCCCCCACAATCCCCAACCCCTCCTATAGATCATACTTACCCTGCTCCCCAGCACCCAGATCCGTGACTTCACCTGTGATGCTAGGAAGGCTGATCACAGTCATGGCCTGCTATTGGCTGCTTCCCCCCCACACCCCTATCTGGAGTGACGCGGCTGTTGGGGAGCAGGGTAATGATCTATAGGAGAGGCCCGGGCATTATGGGTGCATTTTTAGAATTGGATAACCCCTTTAACTGTTTTTGTCCTTCTTGTCTTCACTATAGATTGCTATACTTTATAGCACGTATTTTCTATCTTCTACCTTTTTAGTGGTAGGTATGATGTGCACATTAGATTGTAACCTCCCCATCCACCCCAAAACAAATTAATTAATTAATTAATTAATTAATTAATTAATTCTTGGAGAACTGGGCAGCTGTTTTGGGGGAGAAGATGGTTAGAAGGCTGGAGGAGTGTTTAAACTAGGGACTGGGTGGGAGGGTAACTACATTATAGGAGGGGAAGATAGTACAGATAGAGACTTGGGGCAAGGTAATAGAACTGGGGGAGGAATGGAAGGAGGAACTAGAACAGATCAGAAGGAATGGTGTAGGGGAAAAAATATACATCAACCTCTTAATTGTATGTACACTAATGCCAGAAGCCTAGCTAATAAAACTGGTGAACTGGAATTAGTGATGTGTGAGGAGAACTATGACATAGTGGGAGTAACTGAGACATGGCTGGATGATAGCTATGACTGGGCAGTCAACGTACAGGGTTACAATCTTTTTAGAAAGGATCGTCAACATCGGAGAGGGGGAGGGGTCTGCCTTTATGTAAAGTCGTGCCTAAAGCCCACACTCCGGGAAGATATAAGTGAGGGACATAAAGATGTGGAGTCACTGTGGGTAGAAATAAATGGAGCCAAAAACAATAATAAAATACTAATAGGGGTTTATTATAAACCACCCAATATATCAGAGACCACAGAAAATCTACTTCCAAACGAAATAGACGAGGCGGCAAATCATAATGAGGTCATTATTATGGGGGACTTCAACTACCCAGATATAGACTGGGAAACTGAAACCTGTACATCTCATAAAGGAAACAGGTTCTTGGCAATAACCAAAGACAATTACCTTTCCCAACTGGTTCAGGACCCCACTAGAGGGACGGCCATACTGGACTTAGTATTAACCAATAGACCTGACAGAATAACAGATGTGCAGGTCGGGGGACACCTGGGAAACAGTGACCATAACATAATAATAACCTTCCAATTGTCATTCAAAAGAGTGTTTCTTCAGGGAGGAACAAAAATACCAAACTTCAAAAAAGCTAAATTTAGCCAACTAAGAGAGGCCATAGGCCTAACTAACTGGGACAAAGTCCTCAAAAATAAAAATACAGCCACAAAATGGGATATTTTTAAAAGCATTCTAATATCTAATTGTGAGAAGTACATATCGTATAGGAATAAAATGATAAGAAACAAGAAAAAAACAATGTGGATAAATAGAACTGTAAAGAAAGCAATAAATGACAAAAAGAAAGCATTTAAATCACTAAAACAGGAGGGGAGCGAGGAAGCATTGAAAAGCTATAAGGAAAAAAATAGAATATATAAAAGACAAATAAAAGCAGCCAAACTAGAGACCGAGAGATTAATCGCCAAAAAGAGCAAAACTAACCCTAAAATGTTCTTCAATTATATAAATACTAAAAAGTATAAACCTGAAGGTGTCGGCCCCTTACAGAGTAATGAGGGGGGAGTTGCAGAGAGCGATGAGGAGAAAGCGAAGCTACTAAATAACTTTTTCTCCACTGTATTCACTGAGGAAAATAAACTGTTAGATGAAATGCAGAATATAAAAGTAAATTCTCCTTTAAAAGTGCCCTGGCTGACCCAGGAAGAGGTACAGCAACGTCTTAAAAATATTAAAATAGACAAATCACCAGGACCGCATGGCATACACCCCCGTATCCTAAGAGAATTAAGTAATGTCAACGCCAGACCCTTATTTCTGATATTTAAGGACTCTATACTGACGGGGAGTGTTCCACAGGATTGGCGCATATCAAATGTGGTGCCAATATTCAAAAAGGGTCCAAAAACAGAGCCCAGAAACTATAGGCCGGTAAGTTTAACTTCTGTTGTGGGTAAACTGTTTGAGGGTTTTCTAAGAGATGCTATCTTGGAGTACCTCAATGAAAATAAGCAAATAACTCCGTATCAGCATGGCTTCATGAGGGATCAGTCATGTCAAACCAATTTAATCAGTTTCTATGAGGAGGTAAGTTCTAGACTTGACCGCAGCGACTCAATGGATGTCGTATATTTGGACTTCTCCAAAGCATTTGACACGGTACCACATAAAAGGTTAGTATACAAAATGAGAATTCTTGGCCTGGGAGAAAATGTCTGTATGTGGGTAAGTAACTGGCTCAGTGATAGAAAACAGAGGGTGGTTATTAACGGTAGATACTGAGATTGGGTCACTGTCACTAGTGGGGTACCACAGGGATCTGTATTGGGTCCTATTCTCTTCAATATATTTATTAATAATATTGTAGAAGGTTTGCATAGTAAAATATCAATTTTTGCAGATGACACTAAACTGTGTAAAGTAATTAACACAGAGGAGGACAGTGCACTGCTACAGCAGGATCTGGATAGATTGGAGGCTTGGGCAGAGAATTGGCAGATGAGGTTTAACACTGACAAATGTAAGGTTATGCATATGGGAAGGTATAATGCAAGTCACCAGTACATACTAAATGGTAAAGCATTGGGTAACTCTGACATGGAAAAGGACCTAGGAATTTTAGTGAACATCAAACTAAGCTGTAGAAGCCAGTGACAGACAGCTGCTGCCAAGGCCAATAAGATAATGGGTTGCATCAAAAGGGGCATAGATGCCCGTGATGAGAACATAGTCCTGCCACTTTACAAATCACTAGTCAGACCACACATGGAGTACTGTGTACAGTTCTGGGCTCCTGTGAACAAGGCAGACATAGCACAGCTGGAGAGGGTTCAGAGGAGGGAAACTAAAGTAATAACTGGAATGGGTGGACTACAGTACTATTATCAAAATTAGGGTTATTCACTTTAGAAAAAAGACGACTGAGGGGAGATCTATAACTATGTATAAATATATCAGAGGTCAGTACAGAGATCTCTCCCATCATCTATTTATCCCGAGGACTGTGACTGTGACGAGGGGACATCCTCTGCGTCTGGAGGAAAGAAGGTTTGTACATAAACATAGAAGAGGATTCTTCACGGTAAGAGCAGTGAGACTGTGGAACTCTCTGCCTGAGGAGGTGGTGATGGTAAGTTCACTAAAAGAGTTCAAGAAGGGCCTGGATGTATTTCTGGAGTGTAATAATATTACAGGTTATAGTTACTAGAGAGGGGTCGTTGATTCAGGGAGTTATTCTGATTGCCTGATTGGAGTCGGGAAGGATTTTTTTCCCCTAAAGTGAGGAAAATTGGCTTCTACCTCACAGGGTTTTTTTTGCCTTCCTCTGGATCAACTTGTAGGAAAACAGGCTGAACTGGATGGACAGATGTCTTTTTTCGGCCTTACAAACTATGTTACTATGTAATTAAAATAAAAATTACAATTTCAGGTTGTCATGCAACAAACAAGAAAAACGAGGGGGAGGGGGGATACTGGCTAAAACAACAGATTACTCTGTAATATATTTTAATTAGTATCCCGGCCTCCCCCATGTTATTGTGGGATATGTTTACGTACATGTCACGCCCTGATGGATGCCAGGCCTGTAGACAACATAGACATGCTGGTACAATTCACCCTCCCATACAGAAGTGAAAGAAAAATAGTGACCCGTTTTAGTGCTGTCCTTGAGCAACATTAATAATAATCCCGAATTTTCCGTGTTCTAAATGATCCTGAGTTCACTGTCAACAACCGACAGGGAGAGAAATGTTATCAAAAGGAAGCAAATCCCCTTAAAATCATTCTTACATTTATTGCACCTGTTACGGTTTGTGGGAACAAGCATTAGTCCTGACACATATCATGGGGGCTTATCCACGCATTGTTAATTCATCCACAGGGGTTAGCATGTTAACAATTCACAGGGAAATACGTTTCGAACATTCACTGGCAAATACAAAGCCTTTCTTATACGAACGTTAAGGAGATTAGGAGCATTCTCACTTCAAGACTTCCAGTCCAATGATATCATCCGTCAGGTGACTCACAGCACTGTACATTTCTTGGTTCGTCTAAGTTCACATCTGCGCTATCATTTCCATTTTTCTATTCCGCTATAGGAGCAGAAAATAAAAGAAATGGCAGTAGCGGATCTGTCACATGACGGATACCAACGATGCCCTGTGGATCCTGTTGCTGTCATTTTACCAGACCAAATAGTGCTCCATGCTGCACTTTTTTGTAAAGCATTTTTTATGGAGTCTGCAGAATCTGTTTTTGGACATCTGATCCTGTCTGTTTCAGGGGCTAGATGCACTAAACCAACACTCACAGGGTGATTGGCGGAGCACAGGGCTGACAGCTCACTGCTCCACCATTGTACTGAATGTCTGGAAACACGGGGTAGGTGAGTATTCACTTTGGGAGCCCATACGGGAGCATCATACTTTGTGGGGATAAATAAGGGGCATTATAGTGTGTTGAGGGCATCATACTTTGTGAGGACACAAAATGGGCACAGTGGCGCACCTCCAATGAGGCGAGGTAAGTCGATTGCCTCAGGCAGCACCAGGTAGGGGCAAGAGGGGGCAGCAGAAGGGCCATGAGCAATGAGCGCTTTCATTGTGGAAACGCTCATCTCTACATATTAAACTGCATTGCTGTACTCAGGACAGCAATACACAGTTATTTTAAGAGGGATAATCTGTTTCTGCAGTATAGTATTGGGGAGCACAGTGGGCACAGTATTAGAGGTGGCAGAATGGGGTGTTCAGAAGGTGGGGAGGAGGGTGGAAAAGTAGGAATCTAAGATGTCTGTTTGTCGAACTTTGCAGAGAGAAGACATGGCTAAAAGAAATCATCATGGCGGTCTGGTCTGAATGGTAAAAAGTGAACGTGGTATGTGGCGCTGTATTACCCTGTATGGTATGTAGTGCTGTATGTAATGTTTTCCAAGTATATCTTTAACAGTAGGGCTGGAGTGAAGGTGCTAGGTTAAGAAATTGGCACCCGTGAATGGGCATCATATTTCAGCTTTCACTCCTGACTGGATTTCTAACAGCTATATCTTCTGAAGTAGTGGTATCTTTTGAAAGGTTGTAATGCCAGCTTTCAAACAATGTCAGGTTCGTATTTCTAGTGGCTACCAATCCCAAGATATGAGCAACTAAAGCAGCCCTCCCCTGATCAGTCTGGTTTGCTTTGGTCACTTGCAGCAGCAGAGCTGGGCACTTGGGAGCTGTTTTCTAGCAGAATAAAAGTGCTTTTCCTGGGCATGTAATACAGACAAATGGTGCACACAGGTATGCTTGGAATGCGTTTGCAATCTTCTATGGGGCAGTGCTCTTAGTTATATTGGTGAAAAACAATAAAGATAAGAATAAAGATAATCCCAGTCTACCCTTCAAAGGATACATCATATATTAAAGCAGCCCTAGCGATTAGGAGATGGATGCAGATGCAGGTTCCCTAATGCCGAACAATCACCCAGAGATGCCATTTTAATTGTACAGCCCCTTTAATAAATGTCTTCATTCATTAGGATTTTCATCCACATGTAAATAGATTCAGTTGACCAGTTTCCCATGGCATTTCTCAAAATGACATAAACAGTCATGTATACACCTTATAAACATACACGACTGTATACTGTCCCCCAGCTGCCCAAATGAAGGCCCCCGGCTGCCCGAGTATTAGTAGAGTAAACATACTCACCTGTCATCCTTCATGTCCATGGGCTGCAAGATGGTGGCACCATTTCCTTGGGCTGTTCCATGGTACATGTATTTCTGCTGCCTGTATCTGCACATGGATCAGATGCCACCACTTGCCATTCAGCACATGCTCAGAATTACAGGTACTCAGGAACAGCCTGAGGAAGCAGCACCACCATCTGGGGAAAGTCCTTCATCCTCATATGGAGCATGTATGGAAAATGCAATACATTTTAAGAAATGCCAACTCCCTTTAAGTTTGGGTGTGAATATGGGTGAGAATGTGAGTCTAAGGGCCCATTCATGCAACAGATTTTGACACTGTCAAAATCCGCTATGTGTGCCATGGTAGAAACTGCTGCAGTTTCTGCTATGGTTGTCCACTTTAGATGTTGTGGACCCTCTTGTGTTTTAACTCCATTAAATGGTGCTAAGCCATGAGTGGATAGCTATCAAGGCTACAAGCACTGGCTGTCTGCACACTGCAGCAAGAAGGGACATGACCCTTCTTGGCATGGTCACAGCTTTAAACCGCCAGCTCATAAACTTCAGCACTGCCTCCCATTGAAAACAATGGGAAGTAGACACCACTTGGGTGCTAACAAATTCCGCCACGTGAGGAAGGCTTAAAGGAGTTCTCAGGGCTTGTAATATTAATGACCTATCCTCAGGATAGGTCATTAATATTAGATCGACGGAGGTCCGACAGCCGTCACCCCTGACGATCAGCTGTATGAGGAGACGGCGCGTGCAGTGTGCACATCCCATCTCTGCTGCTGCTATATCTATGTCAGGCAGCAAGAGAGCCTGGAGAAAGCACGTGCACACTGCGCGTGCCGTTTCTTCATACAGCTGATCACCGGGGGTGCTGGGTGTTGGACCCCGCCGATCTGATTAATGACCTATCCTGATATTGATGACCTAAGGATAGGTCATCGACATTATAAGCTTGGAGAACCCCTTTAATAGTTCAACTATCCAGAGGAGAAGTTCCTCCATAAGGCTGTGCCTGTTTGCAGTGGATTCGGCCACAGATTTTGCAAGGGTGTAACCCACTGTGGAAAAATGCAACAAATCCATAGTTCAGCTGCAGAGCCACACAGATTTATCGAGTTTTTAAAACCCCATCCATGTGTATTGTACTGTAAGTTATTGCAGCTTTGACTCTGGACAGAATCGCTCTCCTTCCTCCTCTGGCAGCTAACATAACAATAACAATATAGTCTCTTCTTGCTTCTCTTACAGAGGAAATCTCCCAATCTCTGCTGCAAAATTAAATCCTCTAGATAATGTTTCAAGGGGGCATGCTGCAATAGCTCTAAAATAAAGAAGAATTATAGAGCATTAAACATTTATCGCGAGTTCTGCTTGATTTTCCTTTTGTCTGTGATCTGACAATGACAGGAATGTTTAATATGTTTTCTTACATTTTACAAATATTTCAGAATCACTGTGTGGGAAGAAAGACAAGGATGTTCTCAGTTCTTTATGTATGATCTCTATATGATCTTTGTGTCTATTTGTATTTGAGCTTTTGGTATTATGGCTGATTGTTCAGAACATTAACTTGCAGAGATGTCACACCAGACTCTTCCCTCAGGCTGAGCGCCAACATGTGAGAGCATGAACAGTGTTAAGCTCCACTGATTTACTGACGGATATCATTAAAGCGCTAGCATTTAACCCGATCTGAGACATTTGATTTATCTGCTTTCTACTTCATCACAGATAGGACTTGTACTTAAAGGGGTTATTCCATAAAATAAATAAAGTTTTCAAACCTGCACCTGGATCTGAATACTTTTGGAATTGCATGTACCGTATTTTTTGCTTTATAAGACGCACTTCCCCCCCCCCAAAAGTAGGGGGAAAATTGCAGTGCGTCTTATAAAGCGAATACTAGTGAGCGCTTCCATTATGGAAGCACTCACTAGTATGTATTAGGTGCCGGGAGCAGGGAAACATACTCACCCTCCTGCGCTGCAGCTCCGCTTCGGCGCTCCTCTGTCTCCTCTTGCCGGTGCTGCACTGTCCTGACCGCATACAGCGTCAGGACGTAATGCACACACTATGACCTGACGCTGCACGCAGTCAGGTGACAGTGCAGCGCTGGCAGGAGAAGACGGACGGAGAGGAGCAGGAGAGGTGAGAGAGTTTTTTATTTTATCTTTATTTGGCTAATGGGCTGATCTGTGGTCTGATGGGGGCACAGTGGGCTAATATGGCGGCACTGTGGGCTGATCTGAGGTCTGATGTGGGCACAGTGGGCTAATATGGTGGCACAGTGGGCTGATCTGAGGTCTGATGGGGCACAGTGGGCTAATATGGTGGCACAGTGGGTTGATCTGAGGTCTGATGGGGGCACAGTGGGCTGATATGGGGGCTGATGGGCTGATATGGGGCTGATCGGCTGATCTGAGGTCTGATGGGGGCAGAGTGGGCTGATATGGGGGCTGATCTGAGGTCTGATGGGGGCACAGTGGGCTGATATGGGGGCTGATGGGCTGATCTGAGGTCTGATGGGAGCAGAGTGGGCTGATATGGGGGCTGATGGGCTGATCTGAGGTCTGATGGGGGCAGAGTGGGTTGATGTGGGGGCACAGTGGGCTGATCTGAGGTCTGATGGGGGCACAGTGGGCTGATATGGGGGCACAGTGGGCTGATATGGGGGCTCATGGGCTGATCTGAGGTCTGATGGGGGTCTGACATGGAGGGCTGATGGGGTTCTGACATGGAGGGCTGATATGGGGGTCTGATTTGAGGTCCTGAAATTTATTGGGGGTCTGATATGAGGTGTGATGAAAAATATTTTTTTCTTGTTTTCCTACTCTAAAATCTGGGGTGCGTCTTATCATCGGGTCTTATAAAGCGAAAAATATGGTAATTAAAAATTTAGCATAGCCACTGAGTTACTTAATAAACTGTATCTGTATAGCGCCACCTGCTGTTTGTTTTTTTCTTATTTCTTTGCCCTGCTGACTGAGAAGGCCGCACATACTCAGTTTCATCCTTCAAATGCCTCCTGAGCTGTGATAGGAAGAGTTGAGACACGCCCCTTAGCTGCAGCAGAAAAGACTCTCCCCTTGAGCTGTCAGATATAAATCTAGCAGAGCAGTGAATGTGGATATCTCTGGATCAATGTGAGGTACAGGACTGGTACATCATATGTCATGTGCTATATGATGTGTGATTTTAATTTTTTACATTAGTCATGGGATAACCCATTTAAAGGAAATGTGCAACCAATTTATTTTATGCCAGTTAAAACCAGATGCCGACACACATCCTTTTTTCTATTCTGTTTTATGTAGATTTTTTAATTCTATTTCCTGAACATGATTTTGGGGGCGGCCACCTGGGATCTTCTTAACAGCTTTTAGAAAGCATTTAGAGAAATGCTTTATGGCACCCACATGGTCCATAGACATGGTCAGGAGGGGACCTCATTGACCTGTGCACCTAGTGTGACTGGTGGATCCTGTGTTATGCATATGCATTACCCCAAACTTGTTTGTGATACAATTCTTTGTGATGTATTGTTATATAATGTTATGTTATGCCAGTACACCTGCAGGTGGGATATGGTTGGCAGGAACAGGGTTAACCACCCTGATCCTCCCCACTTGGTAGGAGTGGGCTTTCCCAACTTCCTGTTTGGAAGGGTAGCTGACGTCTAGAGTCCAAGTGCCTTATCCTATTCTCCTGTGAGACCTCTTCTCCAAGGAGATTGCCAGAATCAAGAATAATGCTTTCCTAAAAGCCACAGCGTACAAAGTCAGCAGAGTGACCAGCAAGCCACAGCTTATCAGACCCTGCTGCAAGTGAGGGTCTAGCTCCAGGCCTGTATCACACAGTGGTAAGCTATACCCACAAATGCCCTAAAATTGACATATAATCAGCCACTTTATCTCATAACCTGGTGACAGAAATTGTACTTTGTATCCATTATTGCTGGATGTACCACAAGTTATATGTTGAAGTAAGTAAGGAAAGACTTTTATACTTTTACTTCAGCCTGCCTCTTCAACCCATCTTTCCACCATACCAATCCCCAGGGAACAATGGCCTGAAGGAATACACCATGACACAACATCACATCAGGGCCACTACTGTTCCCATCCTCTGCACCTCTCTGCATATACACAATAGTGGTATCTATCATTCTGATCCTGCCTGTAGTGATAAGCAGATAACTGCAGTAAAGTGATCTGTAAAGACCAAGAAGTGACGCCTATTATTAGGCTTAGTGGCCAATACAAAAACTGCAGGATTTTATGTTTTTTGTTAGATATAAAGATATTGACATGGAAAATTAAAAATAACACATCAAAAATTCTTTAAAAAGCACATGGCATGACATGGGGGAAGGATTTCTGGGACAAAGAAGTAAACACCCACAATGCGATCACAAGCAGACATGTAGCCAATTAGCAGCCAGCCAGGTCATGTGATGTCACAGCCCTATAAATAGCTCTGCAGCTGGAATCCGCCATTTGCAATTGATTTTAGATCAGAGACAGACATCAGGAGAGATAGGGCAAGTGATAGAAAAACGTTGCTAAAGAAAAGAAATGAGGAGATCAGGGATAGATAATCTGAATTGCAAGGATAGGAGAGGGACAATTTCTAGACAGAATCCATAGGGGATTATCAGGCAGTGAAATCGCTATTCTGGTACACTGAGCAGCAGTGACTGGGCAATGGGGTTTGGGGCACTCTGTTCTAAAGGCTGTATTGGGGTGCTTTATTCAAAAAGCAACACTTGTTTTCCTTGTTGCAGTGCAGTAAGAGGGTCAGAGATTTGTTTGGGGTACATATATATAAAAAAAAAAGTTATCTGTTGTGTTGGGCAAAAAATAAATAAAACTTCCTTGGCGAAGTTGAATTGGCCAAAAAACAGCTAATAGGTTTTTTTGCAGTTGTTCATTTTAACGAAGCATTTTTGGCGTCATTCGCCATCCAAACTGAAAAGCGTGATATTGTGTTAACGTAGTCAGTGAAGTTGAATTGCCCAAAAAAGAGTTAAGACGTGGTTCTGGGCTCGTTCCTTTTAAATCGATAGTCACAGCGTCAGTCGCTGTAAAAAAAAGAAAGAAAAAAAAAAGGAAAAAAAGGTTATCTTTTGGGTTGTGTTTTGGGGAAAAAAAATCAAACTTCCTCGGCGAAGTTGAATTGGCCAAAAAACAGTTAATAATTTTTTTTGCAGTTGTTCATTTTAACTAAGTATTTTTGGCGTCATTCGCCATCCAAACAGAAAAGCGTGATACTGTGCTAACGTAGTCAGTGAGGTTGAATTGCTCAAAAAAGAGTTAAGACGTGGTTCTGGGCTCGTTCCTTTTAAATAGATAGTTGCAGCGTCAGTCGCTGTAAAAAAAGAAAAAAACAAACAAAAATAAATAAATAAAAGGTTATCTTTTGGGTTGTGTTTTGGGAAAAAAATCAAACTTCCTTGGCGAAGTTGAATTGGGCAAAAAACAGTTAATAGGTTTTTTTGTGGTTGTTCATTTTAACTACGTATTTTTGGCATCATTCGCCATCCAAACAGAAAAGCGTGATATTGTTGTGCTAATGTAGTCAGTGAAGTTGAATTGCCCAAAAAAGGGTTAAGACATATACTACAGTTGATCTTAACCAAAAGGCCGAGAATTCTTTTTTGCGGTCTGCTCTTCAGGGTATGTCACCATGCCACTCTCCGGCCTGATGCTGCTGCCACCTCCGACTCCACATGCCGTCTCCTAGCTGCCGCTACGTCAAAATTATGTAATTGTGGCACTCTGTGGCCTCCAAATTGTACTACTACTTCCACTGCTGCTGCCACTTCCAAGGTCTGTCATTCTGCCACTCTGTGGCCTACTCATGCTGCTGCCACCTGGCCACACTGTCGTCGTGCCACTTTATAGTCTGCTGATGCTGCTGCCACTGCCATCTCCATGCTGTCTGGGGGGACTCTGCTTGTATAAGCGTGTAATAGAACAGGTTCTGTCAAAATGTATGTGGAATCAGTGAATTGGTGTAAAAGGCGTGCGCTTTTGGCGCTCTAATAGGATCTTGGGCCTCTGAACGATTCTTTATAGCTGGCGCTAACATTGACCTGTAAGGCTGAGTTCAGACTTGAGTTATTTGGTGAGTTTTGGCCCCTTAACTGCCCAAATACATAAAAGTGTGCAGCGATTCTAAGAGCGACGCCTGTTATGTGCATGTCACACTGGCTCACAGTATTCTTTCACTACCACAGTAGACTCCCTATGCGTTTTACTGCAAGGCACAGTGTTCTACACCACTATCCAGGCTTTCTGCAGCCCGGAAGTAGCCATTTTTTAACGCAATTCACCACGAATTTATTCGGATCGAAGCGAATCTTTTCGGAAAATTCGGCGAACTAGCCGAATAATCATACATAAATAATAAACTCTAATCATACACCATAGGAAGCCCTAAACGGTAGACAAGCTATAATACTGCTTGCACATCTACAGTGTAAATCAAATATCTATTTTTAAGATGCAATGAAGATCTACATTACTACATTTCCACAATTTATGAGTTTCCTTTATCTGATGTCTTCGTTAATAAAAAGTTATACGTTTCATAATGATGTATGGTGAAAGCACAGGAAAAGAATTACACGTTGCTCTACTTGATACAGGGGGTTGTAAAAAGTGACAAGATAAGGCTTGCAGGCTTCAGTCCTATGTTTTGGAGGAAAGAGTAAAACAGGGAAATTAAGGATAATGTAGACAAAGTGAACAAAAGGACTAGAGTGGCTTAAGCATGGAAGGGCAAAAGAAGGGAGTATCCTACAGAGGAGGATGCATATTTCAGGGAGCTAGCTATAATTTAGTAAACCAAGGTTGCTGGTAGACATACAATTATACAATTACATCACACAGAATAACAAAAAAAGACATAAATTGTACATTGGTAACAACCTCCTAAGGAACCCAACCAGGGGCATAGCTATAGGCTCATGGGCCGCAAGAGTTCATCTTGGGACCCCCCTTCCCTCAGTGCTTTGTGGCCAGAGGCCGAAGTGCACCTAGCCTTTCTGCTGCCTGAAGCAAAATTGAAAAGGCCCCCCCCTCCCCTCATGCCAAAATCTCAACCTAATCACTTCCCTCCATATCTACTGTTAGGCTATGGATATGGTGTATTCTCCTGTATGTTTTGTAGCGCTTTTTGTAATGTTTTCCAAGTATGTCTTTTAGGCTTAGGGCTACACTGCAACACCGGTTGTGTGACAGCTGTGGAGGCCAGGATCGATCACAGAATTACTGTGATTCCGTAGAAATGAATGGGATTGCCACACAAGTCACAAGAAATCCAACACTTCTGGATTGTTTGAAACTGGCACAGTGATCCTATTCATGAAGAGGGCACATCAGTTTCAGAGATCGCTGAGCCTTTTGGGTGTAACGTCAAAGCCCTCATTGCTCCTAGAGGTTCATTAGCATATATTAAAACATAATTTTTGTCAGCAACGCAGGCATATATGATCATGGGACCAACACAGATGCCTTTAGCTGTCAAGCTCACATGCAACAAGTCAGCCAGTTTCATAGGTACAAATCTGCAGACAGATGCCCATTAAAAGCAATGGGAGGTAATGCTGGGTCCTCTCGAGAGGATGATACTCTTCATCACTGTTTACTGCTTTGTCCAATCGATTGAGGTTACAAATGATGCTACAGTATGTAAGATGTAGGGTAGGCCCTTAAAATTATTTCCAAGGTTGGGTCAAAAGTACCCTCATTCTTTTATATACATAACCAGGGGTGCACCACCAATGAGGCCAGGTGAGGCATTCGACTCAAGGAGCACCAGGTAGGGGCAAGAGGGGGGGCAGCAGAAGGGCCATGGGGAATGAACGCTTTCATTGTGGCAAAGGGGTTAGGTTAAGAAATTGGCATGGGGTGGCGCCTTTTCATTTTTCGCCTCAGGCAGCAGAAAGGCTAGGTGTACCCCTGTACATAACCCTTTTTTTTAATATACATTACATATTCGAAAGACTACACCAGCAAATACATTGCAAAACCACTTCCATTAGTATATTATAGTATAAAGCATGGCATATCAATCACTATGTCCTATTTTATTGTATCCTCTGACTCCCATTTCCTTTCCCCAAAGCAGAAAGAAAATGGCTTTATTAATCATTGTGACTTGATTGGTAAACTAGAAAGACTTTAGGCCATTATGTAACGTTACATAAAACGTGAAACAGGTCATTTATTACTCTCTGCTGTTTTCCTGTTGTTATTTAACCGGATACATTATATGATTTGAGCGGTAAATCAAGGGAATATGATAAGTATGGTTTATTTGGGTTCACATTTAAAATCACAGCTGTCTTCAATTTCATGGCATGATCTCATTCATTGTTATGGAATGTAATTACACTGACAGTAGGTGAATGCTGGGTTACAGTACCATTCACTGTCAATCATGAATGAGTCTTATAGATATAGTGACAAAGCTGTTTGATTTCTTAGCTATAGCAACATAGCTAACACAGGGATACACATAATGCATGTTAACCAATTGCAGGTGGGATATCGTCTTAGCTAATGATGAGCAAAGCGAGCTTTGGATGTTACATCTGAAGTCCCTTCATTCATAACTTCGGATTAATACTGTACGGCAATTGATTTTTAAAGTGGAAAATCACTTTTTATTGCTGTACAGAGTTGGATCTCCATGCGGTATTATTCCGAAGTTTTGAACAAAGCGGCTTCAGATGTAACATCCGAAGTTCGCTTCACTCATCACTAGTCTTATCAATACTCATAATAAGTAATTACGCTTGTAAGGATTGTTTATTAATGGTTACTTTCTAATATTGTATGGATACATGAAATGCACATATCATTTACCTTGGTTCTATGCCAGGGATGCCAAACCTGTGGCCCTCCAGCTGTTGCAAAACAACAACTCCCATCATGCCTGGACAGCCTACAGCTATTAGGGCATGCTGGGAGATGTAGTTTTGCAACAGCCGCAGGTTGAGCATCCCTGTTCTATGCATTTCAGTTTGCCCCTTTCGTGGTGGTGGCTCCACCAGTTCAAACTGTTGAACTGTTACGTGATCTCCACATGCCAAACTACCTAAGAAGATGCCAGTAATGTACATGTGATGTTTATTGCATTCTATTAAATCTCCTTGCACTTAAGTGTGTAATGTAACTTGCATCTATGTTTGATACACCATGTGTACTGTGCTTTTAAGCTGATCTGATCTGAGCTGATTAGCTCAGCTGCTCTATTATAGTATACTAGTGTTTCTGATTAATTGAGCACCGAGTCATGGACTTATCAAGTTCTAATCCAGGGAGTCGATGCTTTGTTTAAATCCCTTCCTGACTTTACACCATTACCATTGATAGCCTTTAGACTCACTAGCTGTGTTCCTGCTTCTTGTTCCTGTGCTTTATAGGATTGCTCATGCTTCTGACCTCAGCTTGTCTTCTGACCACACTCTGTCTCTCGTTTGGTACTGCATAGACCATCTGGTTCTGATCCATTTACGTATGACTCTGGTATTGTGTTTGTCTGTCTTTGTTTGTTGTCCATTTCTACACTAAAATAACGTAGGGACCGTCGACCAGTTGCAGTCTAGCTACTTAGGGCTTGTACTGCAAGTAGGTAGGGAAAGCTAGCTTGGTTCTAGCCCTAGTGCTCACTCTCCTTGTCTTTCCGTGTCTCTGTACCAGCGCAAATTATGCAGTACTAAGGGTCTTTTTACACATTGCGATTATCTGTCAGATTATCGGGAAAGAGCATTTGTTTAAACGCTTGTTCCCAATAATCTGACAGTGTAAAAAGGTGCTGTCAATCACATCATGAATGAGCAAAAGCCAGTTATCGCATTGTTCTGCTAGCACGGAAAATCATTGTTATGTGTATGAACAATGATCTGCCATGCTTAGACATTGATTTCAGCACAGCAGATGTGATTGCTGCATATAAATGCAAATCTGACCGCCTCAGATGATTTGACAGTGTCAATCACATTATGAATGAGCAAAAGCCAGTTATCGCATTGTTCTGCTAGCACGGAAAATCATTGTTATGTGTATGAACAATGATCTGCCATGCTTAGACATTGATTTCAGCACAGCAGATGTGATTGCTGCATATAAATGCAAATCTGACCTCCTCAGATGATTTGACAGTGGTCGGGAGCATGTGCCTTGTTCCTGATCATCTGTCAGATGATCGGACTTTGATCCATGTGGAATGAAAGCCATGGAAAGAAAGCCATGATAAGAACTACAGACTCCATTGCTGTTACTGTGAGGAAACCAGAGTCAGAGTTTGATTTTCCAGCAGTTGGGAGCTATGCAAGCCAGAGTGAGAGTGAATTGTTGCTTCGTTATTGAACTGTGTTATATTTTCCTGTTGCCATTGACTAGGACTGTGCCCTCACTGAGAGACCCTGAAATCACCAAGCTCATTATTGTAAGACTCTACTCAGCTGATTTCTAACACATGTAAGTTGCATCAGAATCATATTAACTGACTAGAACTGAATTGTTTATTTGGTGTTCATTGCTGGTGGCCACATGGTTTTGTGGTTTACTGAGCAGTCATTAACACCAAATGTCTCAACCGGGGCGCAGCTGCACCATGTGGGTGTACCCATGACTCTGCTCAGCTACATTTTGCCAATTAATCCTCATTTCTGACCATGATTCTGTCTCATCCAGATTTGTCTGCATAAAATCTGTAGTCCAAACCCCTCTTACATGACACAAGCACCTGTTCTGACCATCTGGAATTAGTAGTATTACATCTGATCCTGTTACCTGGATCCTTGGTCACATTGATGAAACTTACAGTTCTTATCAAAGTCACTGTACTCCTCTGGCCTCCACTTATTGATTGTTCTACCTGTTTGACCACCACCAACCAGTGACAATTCTGGATCTACAACCTGGGGATTCTCTTACAGTCAAGCCCAAGCCTCCCTATGGGGGGCTACAGTGATTACCAGAGAATCCCTTTGACTCTAAATCCAATCTAGCCTGCTCCAAACTGACTGTGATGACCAGTAATCTTAATCATGATATAAGGATAGTATATAACTGGCTGTACCTCTGACCCAACCATGAACTATACTCAAAGACTGCACAAACTAAAATAAGCTAGTATTATCCCCCACTCCCTAGAATGTTGTTTTACTAGATTTATTTCCCGGACTTTTTAATACAAAAAATCTATTCTCCAATGATTCTCTTTGAGGCATTGCCAAAACATCATACTATATTATTTGGATTTGCAAACATTTATAAATTTTATACTCCAGGAGGCATCTCGACCTCCTAATCCATTGCAAATCACACCTCCCATCTTATATAGTTCAGCAAATATCTGAAAGTGCAAAATCCAAATCTGACCAATTCATTCTATCTGTGAATGCCTGATGTTAATACTGTCTGTTCCATTATGCTGTCAGTTGTTACCTTTGCAACTTTCCATGTACAACAGCAACACTTAAAAGCCAATAATAAGCAATGTGTAGATGTCCAGCAAAGTATGTACCTCACTAAATCAAATGCACTACACATCTGGGACTACTTACTAGCAGGACATGAGATGAGGTACAGTCTGCCCTATGAGGCTTTATTAAGTGCTTATGACATAGTAAGTAACAACTCTTTTACTGTCATCCTAACGTATGATAGTTTTCCAATGCGATGTAATGCTCTTACTACGACACTCTGTTCTCTATTTCCTAGTATATATTCAACCCAATGAGCATACGTTGTTATATATAGAAAGACAAATAACAGATATTCTTCTTTTATGAAAAGTCATGTAGGCTGTACCAGTTTTCTTATCAGGTTAGCACCTCAGTACAAATATCCGTCATTTCTGGAATATTTGGATTTTTTTCCAGTGCAAGTTGAAGCCAGGTACTTAAATGTGGCACAAAGTGTTAAGAAATAATAGCCAGGGATGTGCTTATGATAAGGATGAAATGGATCAGCCAAGTGTTCTCTGAAGTGTAACACAATATTCATTATAGAGAGGGAGTATGTTATTAATGTGAGATGTCATATCACCGTTATATGCAGCCCTGGGCACAGGATTATCAGGCACGCTGGATTTATCAACAGATGTGGAATTTGGAAAGTGTGAGCTCCAATATGGCCATCAGAATACTTTTTACTCTGAACTATCTCAGCTTTTAAATCATTTGTCCTTGGATCCCATAGAAACATCCAGAAAGTTATTGGTAATCTTGTGCTCAGTGAATTCTCTATTGGACATCTGCTCTATATGCCAGATCTAGTTAAACATCATCATTATGTCTTTATTGGTATTCATGACACATCATTTAACATGCTGTCCCTTCAAAGGGTCATATTTACTGTGCATCATCTTTATTAAAATAGAACTTTTACTTAGATCATTAAAATCTAATACAGTGAGGGGCACTTATTAACATGGGACTGTTGTCTGTCAAAAAATTAATGCCCTAATAAGGTGTTTGAAAATGTTTTTTTTATAAAGCTGTTACAAGCAATAGGGGTTTCTGAGATTTTGATGCTGATGACCTACCCTCAGGACAAACAAAGTTGAGAACAGCACCAAGGTACCTTATAGACAATCCATGTGATGCAACAGCCGGTCCTTGACCACCGATCCGAATAGGTCATCAGTATAGTATCCACAACAAAGTTGACGGCATGAGATCCACAGGAATTCATTTGTTTACCGTTTATAGCGAACATGTGCAAAATACGCCAATAAAGTGCAACTTTTCGACCACGTAGTAGTCTTTCTCAAGCATAAATATGAAGTGAACATCAAAATGTATTGCACCACCTCCAATTCTATTGACCAATCACATATGTAGAATATATTTTACACCACCTCCTAATTAAAGCAATCCTATCAAAACATTCTTAACCAGTGATCAGTGTCATTGATATCAACCAACCTAAAGTAATGCCTCTAATATGACATCATGGGGGACGGCAGCTGATCAATCCTCCATACCATGCACATGGTTTCAGTGTCACATAGAAGTAACTGCACATGGCAGCTCATACCTCCCTCCTCTACAATACTGGCTATTCACCACTCCAAACGTAGCTAAACCACGTGACACCCTCCCGATCACATGACATCGGAAGAGCATGTCCACCCAGCCAGACCCAACACTTGCAGCCTATGAAGCGTCCCCATCTCCATGGAGACCTGCGCAGCGCACTGCCAAAGTGGACTACTGACAGCAGCCCAATCAACACCATGATCAGGTTCATTGGTCATCACAGGGCTGCACCAACCTATTAGTCACCACCTTATCGATCCATCTGACCATGCCAGAACTGCGGACTAAGAAGGTGTCTAAATAGATAGACACCAACCACGCCACACCATGCTATGACAGACTAGATCACCCCCAGCAACCCGGTCATGCAATCCGGCACCACGGTCAATACAGGACCACTTACTACCTAATTCAGGGAGAAAATATATAAAAAAGGAGCAAAAAAATTATATAAAAATGCCACTCTGGTACCAACCTATCTACTGCTGATACCATGCATGTTGGAGATCAGATACCATCCATACTCCATCTGTCAATAAATATAAAAACAATATTAAAAACAACTTCATAAACATTATTGGCTATACACTGACATGCATACATAGTCAATACCACTTACATTAAATTCAATATTCATCCCATAAGGCTGCAATGATCTCAATGTAAAAATCCATCTGAGTTCTTTCTTCCTCAGTATTTTCTCTCTATCACCTCCTCTCCTCAACACTCCCACAGAATCGATCACTCGGAACCTCAATTGATTAATAGAATGTCTGCTGTCAACAAAATGTTTAGCCACTGGTTTGTCCATCATCTTTTTTCTAATAGTACTTTTATGCTTATTGATCTTTTCTCTGATCTCCATAGTTGTTTCCCCAACATAAATCATGCTACACGGACATTGAATCATGCATACCACATCTCTTGATCTACATGTATAATAACCCTTGATATTGTATGTCTGACCCATATAAGGGTGCATGAACGTATTACCTTTGATCATATTCTCACAGTTACAACACTCCAGACACGGAAAATTACCCATTTTTCGTGGGGCTAAAAGTCTCTGTTTCAACTTTCACCTCAGGACAAGCCATCAGTATCTGATGGGTGGGGTCCGACACCCAGGACCCCTGCTGATCAGCTATTTGAGAATGCACTGGCACTCCTGTGAGCACCTCGGCCTTCTCGCAGCCTAACAAGCACAGCGCTGTACATTTTATAGTGGCTGTGCTTGGTGAGCTGCGAGAAGGCAGTGGCCCTCACAGGAGTGCCGGTGCCTTCCCAAACAGCTGATCAGTGGGGGTCCCGGGCGTTGGACCCCCACCCATCAGATACTAGTGACCTATCCTGAGGATAGGTCATCAGTATCAAAATCTTGGAAAACCCCTTAAATCTACTTACAAACTGTGCAGCTACCTTGCATCCTATTCTGGATTTGGTTATCTCTTATCTTTGCCTGGTTGATTAGGATGGAGTTGCTGATTGTTGAGCCATTATATATCCAGACCTCACTCCATTCTGGTTATCATGTATAGTGTTTCCTTCCAGATATTTTGCACATTGTTCTGTATTCTACAGTCTGTTGTTACATGATTGTATCCTGTTCTAATCAAGTGTGTTTTCTATGTGTTTTTAATTATTGTAATAATTGCATTCCGTATAATGTGGGCATTGTAGGGAGTCCAGACATTACCCAACCCCCCCACAGCCAGCATTCCCACATAATGATAATCTCTCATTCCCGGTCGCCCTACACTGGACATATTTGGTATTAGAATGATCGACCTGATGAAATATGCGTGATTAAAACATGTCGGGGCCCGAAAATCCATGTATAGTGTTTCCTTCCAGATATTTTGCACATTGTTCTGTATTCTACAATCTGTTGTTACATGATTGTATCCTGTTCTAATCAAGTGTGTTTTCTATGTGTTTTGGGATGTGTATTCCACGGTCTTTCTTGCTGTCTTTGAGATTTATTTGTTGCTGTGCTTTGGTATTGTGCAAGCTGTTTACCGGCTTAAATTCAGATATGGTCAGTTCAGCTTTTGCAAAATTGTGATGTGTCCAGTGTCCATGCAGATAAAACATAACATTTACTAGAACATGGTTGAAAACTCAGTGCTTACTCATAGCTTAAAATTAAATGTAAAGGTAAAAATCAAATCAAATCAATCAATGGAGCAAATTGAAGTTGATCATATGATCGGACCTGCCATACCTATGTCTCTATGCGTACAGGTTATCCACATAGATCACACCATGTTTGCAACTATGTTAATGTGTTTGCAACTATATCACTTTGTAGTTAGTTCAAAATAAAGTGTCATCACAAATAACTTCTCCTCATTTGTAATTACACTTAGTAGGTACATCCCAATATATCAATTGCAAAGTATGCAAATCTATAGTGCACCAAATGGAGCAAGGTGGGAGCCATAGTGGATGAGAAAGCCATAAGTAGCAACCAAATGAGTTATTGACAAGACACTTAAAGGGGTTATCCCATGACTAATGTAAATAGCAGGTGGTGCTATACAGATATAATTTATAAAATAACTCAGTGGTTATGCTAAAATTTTAATTACATGCAATTACAAAAGTATTCAGATTAAGGTGCTGATTTGAAAATTGTAGGATTTTTTTTCGTAGGACAACCCCTTTAAGTTTGATAGTTATATATACGTGTTGTAGCTGTGTAATCTATTTGAACTGTAATGTGATCATGGTTTACTATTCCTAGGTTATAATCATGCCATATGTATACGCGAGCACAATAAATTAATTGTACAAATCCTGTAAATTGTACTGCATTGTGTACCGCAATAGACCGCTGCTAGACTAGGGGTCTCAAACACATGGCCCCTGAGGCAATTATCTGCAGCCGGACAAAATGTTTTTTGTCCCCAGATAAATTATTTTGTGGAGAAGTGGATACTTTCTCTATATGTTCTTATTGTACATCCCACATATTTTAAGTTAGATACCGCACATTCAATACCATAAATAACATGCTTACCCTCACAACTGATATAATGGATATTGCTAGAATGGATATAATGGTTTGCTAAACGTGGATTAAACTGATGCAATGTCTGTTAATACGCAGAAAATCCTTTACAGATTTTGCTATGACATCATTGACTATATCAATTGTGAGGGTAAGCCCTTCCTTTATGTTACAGAATGCGTGGTACAGTATGCAGCTTGAAATATGTGTGACATACAATAAGAAAACAAAAAACTCGTATTGCAGAATATACATAGAAAGTACTCGAATACAGTAACTTGGCGGTAATCTTGCCTAAATTGTATGGTATTGAATGGATACAAAAAACAGTTATTGGTGGGGATTGACAGAGGAAACTGCTTCATCGTGAAGCATACTGGATATTCCAAAAATACCCATCTCCCTTATGGTATAAATTATAACTCTGATTTGCTGTGCCATTATTAGACTGAGGGACTAGTTTAATCCAGTTTCTTAATGTAACAGGCAGTGGGTGTGGACCCATTTTGCCAACTAACCAGTTTAACTTTGGGATAAACCTAAGGGTGCTTTCCTGGCACCCTTTAACCCCTATTCAGGGATCTAGACTTTGCAGCAGGGAACCAGCCAGTCCGTTACCTCCTGGAGTAGTCCTGGTGTAGTTGGGCTGCTGACCCATGGAGGGCAGAGACATTGGTGCAAAGCACCAAGGACTCAGGCAAAAGCATAATCTGAACACAGTCCGAAGTCAGGGCAGGCTGAGTAATTTTGTATTCCACATAGCAATTCCAAGGTTGGGGAAGGCAGAGTACATGTGTAGTCCAGGTCACAGTTCCAAGGTCGGGGCAGACAGAGTACGTGTGTAGTCCAGGTCACAGTTCCAAGGTTGGGGCAGGCAGAGTACGTGTGTAGTCCAGGTCACAGTTTCAAGGTTGGGGCAGGCAGAGTACGTGTGTAGTCCAGGTCACAGTTCCAAGGTTGGGGCAGGCAGAGTATGTGTGTAGTCCAGGTCACAGTTCCAAGGTCGGGGCAGGCAGAGTACGTGTGTAGTCCAGGTCACAGTTCCAAGGTCAGGGCAGGCAGAGTACATGTGTAGTCCAGGTCACAGTTCCAAGGTCGGGGCAGGCGGCAAGGAGCAGAATCAGTAAACTGACAAAATTCGGTACACGGGTATTCAGGCAAGAGACCCCCTTTGCTGGTTACTAGAGACTAGAAAACCCCAAAGCTTAGGTGAGGGGGTGGAACCACAAACCATCTAAATAGGTAGGCTGATCAGCCTCCCTATTTAGATGGTTAATCAAAAGCTTACTCAAAAGCTGGACTAGGAGCACAAGAAAGGATTATTAACTCTTACAGTGCTGAAGGACAGGTCACTGAGCACTAGTCCCAGTTTACACAGGGAGAGTAGAGCAACATCCACTCCTGCCTGAGACAGCAAGACAGCAGTGGACAGGAACTCAGTATTTGTATTTTTTCAGTGTATATTAGTCCATATATATAACTATACTATGTTATTTCAACTACTATCACAATGTTAGGTATAACAAGTGGTATTATATATACACCTACAATTGTTGTAAACTAGTTATCTCTGATCATATCCATGGTTATGTTGTGTTTGTACTTACGTCTCTACCAACCAGAGACTGTGTACTAGACATATTGTTTTATATACTTGCTGTGATTTCCAGCACATGCTGTACTGGGCAGGGCTGAATAGAAGGGTGCACAAATGGCGTTCAACATATATGCATGTGCCTAATATTATTGAATTTAGTTGTGATGCAAACATGTGCTTGCCACTGTTTATGTCACACCTTTGTAGTTTTTGCTGTGTGGAGGTTGTGGGGGGAGTTTCTTTCCTGATAACCCTGGTCTTGCAGTTGTCTATCGTGGTAAAATACACTACAATTTACAACATTTCTGCAATTGATTTATTGTACTTGTGTATATACCTAGCACGATTACAACCTCGGACAAGTAATCCATGACTACATTACAATTTGAATAGATTACACAGCTATATCATGTGCATATAACTATCAAACTACTGTCTTGTCATTGGTTGCTACTAAAGCTACCATTCACATTCTGCAGCTTTTATTGTGAGGTTCACTGGGGTGCATTTTCAACCACTACAGCTCCCAGCTTACACCATTTGGTGCACTATGGATTTGCATACTTTGCAATCAATATATTGGGTATTTTGGGATGGGACTTTATTCTGTATTGCGTATACAGTTACATAGTCACAAACATAATTGAAATCATGTTGCACTCTATGTGGGAAACCTGTAGGCATAGAGACATAAGTATGGCAGGTCCAGTCATGTGATCAATTACAATGTGCTCCACTGGTCGATTTGGTTTTAAAAGTTTTTACCTTTTGTAAGCTGTGGGTATATCATGGAGTTTTTAACCATGTTCTAGTAAAAGTTATGTTTTAACTACATGAGCACTGGCCTGGATCTATCACAATTTTGCAGAAGTTTTCTTCTGTGTCTCGAGTCCAAGGGATGGTCCAAACTGCCTCCAACTCTATCAAGGGAACATTTATAACTTTCGGCTTCTGGGTGAGCTGTGTTGTATCTCTTTTCTATTCATGGTCAGTTTAGTATTGCTCATTTTCTATTCACTGTTTTGCACATTAGCCCGTCAGTCCGGTGTCCTTAGACTTATGGAATCGAACAGAAAAACCCGGCTATTTGATATCCGTCATCAGAACTGAATGAGCCCAGAGAAAACTATGGCAACAGTTCTGGCTTTAGTTTCCTCCTGATGTTTCTGCACCATTCCAGAGAAAAACTTAAAGAGGATCGGTCACCACAAAATGCAGTGCGATCTTCAGGCAGCATGTTATAGAACAGGAAAAGAAGAGCAGATTTATATATAGTTTTGTGGGAAAAGATTCAGTAAAACCTGTAATTTATACATTTCTATTTTTGTTTTTTTTTCCCTTCCTGAACAACTATCCGTACAGGTTATCAGTGACTGACAGCTGTCTCTTAGGGCTCATGCACACGACCGTATGTATTTTGCGGTCTGGAAAAAAACGGAAAAATATGGATGACATCCATGTGCATTCCATATTTTGCGGAACGGAACAGCTAGCCCTTAATAGTACAGCACTATCTTTGTCCGTAATGCAGACAATAATAGGACATGTTCTATTTCTTTGCGGACCGGAAATACTGACATACGGAAACAGAATGCATACAGAGTAATTTCAGTTTTTTTGCAGACCTATTGCAATGAATGGTTCAGCATACGGTCCTAAAAAAAATGGAACGGACACAGAAAGAAAATACGTTTGTGTGCATGAGCCCTTATGCATATTTATACACACAATGTCATGAATCACTGATAACACCTCCCCCTGTACCAGGAAGTTAAAAAAAAGGAGAAATATAAATGTATAAATTACAGGTTTAACTGAATCTTTTCCTACAAAAATATATATCAATCTGCTCTGCTCCCCTTGCTTTGTAACATGCTGCTGTCAGAGCACTGAATTTTGAGGTTACAGATCATATGTATGTAAAGGGGCCCTAAATGGATTAAGAAGCATAAAGAAATACACTTTTAATGTGGAAATTCATGTCTATAAGATAACAAAAATGCATGTATGCCATAGCAAACCCTGCTGGTCTGAAAACAAATTCATTACTCTGGCCTTCCACGGGTTATGTTTTCATGGAGTCACACATATAAGTGAGAAGAATTTAAAGTCAGCCCTTCTTTGCTTAGAAAACATGCAGATATTTGGAAGATTTGGAAGAAGAAGAACCCCATTGATAAGTGCAAGTTCTTGAACCTCTCATTTTTTCTCAGCTTTGAGGTTATATCTTTATGGTAGAGAAACGACATTACTGATTTTGCTTTGTTCCAACACAATAAAATGTTAAGAGAGATACATTTATGTGTCTTGTAATCCAATAGAAAGAACTATAGGTTAGCCCGAGAACAGGATCAGTCAGGATTTGTCAGAAAACAGATCATAAGTGATTTGTCATATCCATCATGGTTACTGCCATGTTAGTGTGAACAGACAGTCGGCATCTTTATATCCATATAATTAGGGAAATCCTAAAATCACTTTTCCACTAGTTTCATGACTCCATTAGAGAGAAAGGTGCAACCTTTCTCATAGCTCTTATTATCTGTGTATGGTTTTATGTCGATATTGTGTGATTTTATGTATTTTTATGCCTTTCTTTAATACAGTCATATGATCCCATGCAGTCTGGACCTGTAGGGGAGAATACAGAAACACCTTTTGGCTGGATTCAAATTAGCATCCTCCGGCTAACAAATGGTTTCCTGGATCGGACACTAGAGCCTCCTGATAATGCCTGACACGTCAGTCGTAGATGTAAGTGCTTTTCATCTGGAGTACCAGAAGATGAAGAAAATATATCATAAGTGATAACTTTGGTACAACTCACATTTTAATTATTGGAATAATTGCATTCCGTATAATGTGGGATTGTAGGGAGTCCAGACATTTGCCAACCCCCCGACAGCCAGCATAATGATAATCTCTCATTCCCGGTCGCCCTACACTGGACATATTTGGTATTAGAATGATCGACCTGATGAAATATGTGTGATTAAAACATGTCTGGGCCCGAAAATCCTTTAGCGTGGACAGAAGACATGTTTTATTAATATTTTGTGCTTGCCAGCCGAGGAATAGAGGTGGAACATGCACCCATAATGAAGGCATTCCCAGAAGGCTGGGCCAAGGATGGGATGGAGACTCCCCCTCTGCTGAAGGGGAATAAAAATGTGGGAGTTGGAACCTATCATTGACACAGTTTGGGGATCCTATCTACATTGGGTTGTGTTCCACGTCCTCCTGTCCCCAGAACCTGAACGGACTCTGATCACACAATTTATTGAGTAGTAAGAACCTTTCTATTTTTATCCTTTTATTTTTATAACTATTTTGTGCACGTTTATGTATTTCTCTTATTTCTTTTAATTTTTGTAACTAAGTACTGTACCTTTTTAGTATATTAAAGCACATCTTTAATGGTTTTGCCTTGCGCCCTGAACAAGCCCAGTAACCTCCATTTTTAAGTGTATGAGTGCGGTACACATTACCGTGTACCTGCTATTAGTGTGGCTAGTGCTACTGTGAGCCTGACTGCGAGTGGGGTGCTGTGGGGTTTTTTATGAGCCCTTAATTAGAATATTAATTTAAATGTCATAGATGGTGGCAGCGTGTTGGTGTGCATGAAAGACTGTATCAGGGTGGGATCTAGGTTCAATCTGAGACCTGAGTGTAGGGGTGTGAGAGATTGAGTGCGTGAAATAGATCGACCCTCGGCAGTCACACTCGGATGATGTAACAGGGTGGTTCCCATAAGTGACACCATTTAATTAATTTTCTTTGAAAACCTGAGGCTAGGAAATTAGATTGTGAGCTACACTGTGGATGCAGATGTGAAAGCATTCTCAATATTTCAATTTGAAGGATAACTCCTCTACATACTTTATTATTAGGGCATACAGGTATGAATGTCATTCCCTGCTATTAGCCTGGAGTCGATGCATTACATGGTCGACCCTTCATTTCAAAGGTCAGCAAGTAATTCTACATTTTTGCTGCAGGAGAAATGAAAGATATGGCATCCTCCGGCCATAACAGCTGATGGTTAGGGATTAGAGGCCTGCAGTGATCAGCTTATTGCTGGATTCCATTTAAAAAGGGTTTTTTTGTGAGCCGATCCTTTAAGTAGCTAGAGCACGGGATGTTCCTGAGTAATACACTCTTACTTAAGCATTGTATATTATTATGAAGTATGACCAACACTGTAATTTATATGTCTGCCTGGCACTGGTATTTGTTCAGCTGTATAATCCTGAAAATTCAGCATTTTACAGTACAGTACAAATAAGGGAGAAACAGCAACAAAACGAATGGCCTTGCAAAATAATAATAATACTAGTTATAATGCTGCCGCTGTAATATACACATATGGGGGGATTTATCATTTGCAGTGTTTTTGGTATCAGTTTTAAAGATGACCACTCCTGACATGTCAGTTTTAGTAACTACTTGCATTCCCTATGTAATAATTCTGGAACATATGACTCTGTGTTGTGTCATCCCTGTATTATTCCTGCTTGAAGTTTACAAATAAATTGTCAGCAGTCTGCAGTAAAGGTACTGCTGGGCGTTACCAATAGTGGGTGTGTCTGATTCTGTCCAGTCAGTGCTGCTGGTGTCAGAATGTACAGGGACACACCCAATCTGTACCTTTACCACAGAATGTTGGCAATCTATTTGTAAAATAATGTGTATGGCCACCTTTACACTAGCAATAATCTTCATTATACACTAAAATATAGTAATAAGAATATTACAAAATATAATTCCAAGATGTCCCCTGAATTAACCATTGGTGCTTAGTGTCATATTGGAGGATTAATCATTTGTTTTGTTTGAAATCAGTTTAGGACATGACATCTCTTGCCTTGATGTTTCTCTTTTTTATATTTACTTCCCATTTTTTCATGATATTGTCCCCACATTGTCCCCTATTCCTGACTGCTGTACTTTACTAAACTCTCCCTGTTTTTCTGTATTCTACATAGTTATCCCCTTTTGTCCTCAAACTTTGTCATCAGCCACGTCATAACTTTCCTGTTTTCATTTATGTATAAAGCTAACCTTCTTTACAGGAAGTCTACATCTGTAAAAGGGAGGATTACAGTTAAATGTAGTCATTCAGGATGAAGACTGGCAGCGTAGAAGCGTAGGAGACTTCACACTCATGAAGCCAAAAAGCATAAATATCATCCTTCCTTTTTCCATATTTTCATTTTGTCTCCACTGAATGTCTCTTTAGTCTCTTTTAGTCTGTTTCAAACCTCTTGAGTACCTTGTTTCCACCAATACATTCTATGTTTAATTCCATTAATGTGAACCAAATATCCTGATGATATATCATTTCACAAAATAGTCCCAATGTTAGGAAATTGCTTGACCAGCATTATCAAAATCCAAACGTTTCATCCAAAAAAAGACCTTAATCTTCATTTTTATACTGTCAGGATCCAATTCAGTATTAAGTGCTGAAGCATCATGAAAGCTGCAGTTCAGCATTAGGTTAGGGAACACTTAGTTCTTCCTGCAAATGCACTTGAGATGTCATGAGGATGTCATGGAATGCACTGATGCAAAACAGGATCCTTCTTGGTCACCTGAGAGTCATACCAGAAGCCTTGAAAACAAGCAATATGGGTTCTCCCACAAGGAAAATAGGATTGGCCTTGTGCTGTTCCCTATGTCACAAGTACTTTCCAGGGTGATTAATGGGGACAATAGTGAGGAAAAGACCTCTTGTGGAAATTGACAAATAGAAGAGTGTGGTTAGGTGACAAGCCAAGATTAGGTTACAAGCCAAGAAACACAGGACAGCTATAAGGACCTGTAGAATACAAATCACAAGGAACCAAGGCCGAAAATTGACACATTTAAAAGCCTACACCTGATATATAAGGAAAAACATATTTTCATTGTCATAAATAAATTATACCATTAGTATACACTGGAGATCAAAATTAGAGAACAATTCACGAACATTAGATTTTTTTCAGAAATAATGCAATCTTCATTGGTCAACATTTGAAGGATTTTTTGTTAGGGGTATACCATGCCACTAGAACAGCGTTTAACCAAATAACCAAAGTACTTCAACAAAAAATCTTTATTTTGCAAAAAACACAATGATCAAAATTAGAGAACAGCAATGACTGTAGCACAGAGAAAGATTACAACTAAATTTTCTGAAGGTTATAATTTATAGTTTTCTATTGGGTTTAGATCAGGACTCTGAGCTGGCCATTTCATTGTTTTAATGTTTTCAGTTTCAAGTAACTGCTTTACGCGTTTTGCTGTGTGACAGGGGGCATTGTCATGCATGAAAATTGCTGGCTGATCGAGTGACAAACACAAGGAAGGAACTATGTGTTGTTGAAGAAGGTTCTGATACACACTTGCATTCACTCTGCCATGTAGCTGTATGAGAGGCCCAACTCCTGCTGCTGAAAACATTCCCCAAACCATGACATTTCCTCCTCCACCTTTCACTTCTTTACACACTTTGGATTCAGTCTTTCCCCAGTTTGTCCACGAACATAATGTTTCCCATCAGACCCAAATAAATTAAACTTGCTTTCATCACTAAAGCGAACTCTGAACCACTTTTCCTCTGTCCACACAACATGCTCCTCAGCAAAGGTTAATCTAGCATTTTGATTCTTTCTGCTAATGAGAGGTTTGGTCACTGCAGAGAGGGCTTTCAGTCCAAATTCTCTTAAACGTTGAGACACTGTATGACGAGATAGATCCTTACCCTGTTCAGTGCTGAACTGGTGAGCAATTCCAGCTGTAGTGTTGAACCGATTGCCCATGGAGATTCTCCGCATTATCCTGTCCTCTCTTGCATTTGTCTTTTGTGGATGACCAGCCATCTTGGGGGACTTGAATGAGTTTGTGGTGTTGTAAAGATGCAGAATTCTAGAAATCACAGACTTGGAACGACCAACTTCTCTTGCTATGGCTGATAGGGTCACCCCTTTGGCCTTCATCTTGACAACCTGCTGACAGAGGGTTTCAGTCACTTTGGAACAGCTTTCCATCTTGCAAAGTCAGTGAAAACTGGAAAGTTAGGCTGCCAGTTAAATAGGCTTTGTCAGATAATTAAGGAAATTAGCACCAGGTGCCATAATAACACCACCAACTTGTAGGTGTCTGAAAGCATTCTCTAATTTTCATCAGTGTTCTTTTTCAAATACCTCAATTTAGTTTTTTATACTGTACTTTAGAATATATGCAACTCATGAAATATGTTTAAAATACTGCTCTTTAACTCCTGTTAGGATAAATTCACATAGGACTACATAGTGACGTTGCCATTTAGGAAATTGTGTGTTGTTCCCTAATTTTGATCTCCAGTGCATAACGGTATACTGAGTATTCACAGGAAAATGAACTGTCAGATGAAAGGCAGAGTTTCAAAATAAACTCCTCATTAAAAAAAAGTGTCCTCTGTAACCCAGGAGGAAGTGCAACGGCATCCTAAAAAGATTAAAATAGACAAATCACCGGGACTAGAAGGCATACACCCCCATACCTAAGAGAATTAAGTAATGTAATAAACAAACCTTTATTTCTGATATTTAAGGACTCTATAATGACAGGGAGTATCCAACAGGAACAGGATTGGCGTTTAGCTAATATGGTGCCAATATTAAAAAATGAGTCAGAAACAGAGCCCGGAAACTATAGACCGGTAAGTTTAACATCTTGTGTAGACTGTTTTAAGGTTTTCTAAGAAATGCTATTTTGGAGTACCTCAATGAAAATAAGCAAATAACACCAAAACAGCATGGCTCCATGAAGATCGGTCATGTCAAACTAATTTAATCAGTTTCTATGAGGAGGTAAGTTCTAGACTTGACCACGGCGAATCAATGAATGTTGTATGTCTTGACTGCTCCAAAGCATTTGATATTGTGCCACATAAAAGGTTTGTACATAGAATGCTTGGACTGGGAGAAAATGTCTGTATGTGGGTGAGTAACTGGCTCAGTGATAGAAAACAGAGGGTGGTTATTAACGGTACACACTCAGATTGGGTAACAGTCACTAGTGGGGTACCACATGGGTCAGTATTGAGCCCTATTCTCTCCAATATATTTATTAATGATCTTGTAGAAGGCTTGCACAGTAAAATATCCATTTTTGCAATGTCAAAAATATCCCTGCCCCTCAATTACCCAACGCGTTTCGAAGACGTTTTGGGCTGCAGATGGTACATAATTTATTCTAAGTGGTAGACTTAGGTCTATATTATTTAAGTATACGTTTTGTGAACTATGCTGATTTAGATGTGTCAGTTAGACACTAAAACTGCTGTAATACATACAATGTCCTATTAGCTAGCCTTTTTCCTAGTGTCCCCTCATTTATGGTTTTTACCTTGTATATGGATGTCAGCCTCCCATTAAACCTTTTTATTCAGCCTTAAAGGGGTTCTCCAAGATAAATAAAACTTGGGCAGCAGCAAATAATAAAATAACAGAAGAAAACTCATACTCACTCTTTTTCTCCTCTGCCGTTTCCAGCATCACATCCCAGTCTTCCTCATTTTTTAATTTATTTTTTAAAGCCAAAATCAGGAAAGGATCATAAAAAGAGAGAAAGTATTAAGGATACATACCACGTCTCTTTTTTTTTTTTAACTCCATGTCTGATGTCCGTTTCATAACTGCATCATAAAACCTGCACATGTGGCCGTACCCTAAGATTCATTGCAGCGGCCATAAAGCACACACAATGTTGCAAAAAACTCATACTCACTCTTTTTCTCCTCTGCCGTTTCCAGCATCACATCCCAGTCTTCCTCATTTTTTAATTTATTTTTTAAAGCCAAAATCAGGAAAGGATCATAAAAAGAGAGAAAGTATTAAGGATACATACCACGTCTCTTTTTTTTTTTTTTTTTAACTCCATGTCTGATGTCTGTTTCATAACTGCATCATAAAACCTGCACATGTGGCCGGACCCTAAGATTCATTGCAGCGGCCATAAAGCACACACAATGTTGCACTGTCCATACAGACAATGTAGGAGGGATTTTTTTTGTCTATGTGGCCACACATGGGAGTTTTTAATAATTAAAATAGTTAATAAGAGGCTATTTTAGTTTAGAATTAAGATAAACACATCGGGGGGGGGGGGCGAATTTACTAAACTAACCCTGCCCAAATCTATTTGTATGTAATAATAAATAAGCAAATAAAAATGACCCCTGTCGTTGTCACATTGTGATGCTGGGAGCTCCAGAAACCAGCAAATGAAGCAGTCCAGGTTGAGGAATTCTCGAAGCTCTAGCTGGTTCACATTGAGGGGGCAGTTTATCAAGAGAAACACATTTCTACCCCTGTTGACTTGTGATTAGGAGCATACTTGTCATATGATATAGAGGCAAGTAAAATTTCTGCATTCTACTGCCCCCATGAATGGCTAATCCCACCATCAATTCAAATTTAGGAAGTAAATTGACATACCCTGTCCCCTATCCACCAATTCTGTGAAGTGGGGCCTTGTTCCCCCATCCTGACGGAGCAGCATTTTGAGCATGTGTATAGCCATTCCAGTACTCGGCTATTTCTGCTCGTCCCATAGAGAATGAATAGAGTGGCAGGGAACATGCTAAGCTTGTCACTCCATCAGGACGAGGGGGACATGATCCCCATTCTCAGGATAGGTTGTGGTCCCAGCAGTCGGACATCCAGAGATCACTTATCCCTTATCTTTTGGATAGAGGATTATTTGTAAACTTGGAACTGCAGCTTAAATTAAAGCCTTATTTTTCTAGGGTGTCAGCTATAGGCCATTACTGTATCTCCATATGCTTTCAGTTTTTTTACATCTTACAGTATCTAATGACTAGAGGATCTGATTACTTATTCATATTTTTCTAATTCCTTTTTCTTTGTCATTAATTGGGAAAAAAAGTATTATCTATTTAAGTCTTCATGCAGAAGACCATGTCTGTATTTCGGTCCACAAATTCAAGACGCCTTCTGTGTGCATTCTGTATATTTCTCATCCACAATACAGACAAGATTAGGACATGTTCTAAAATATGGTCTAAGAATAAGACTGTAATGTAACAAACAGTGGAAATATTGTAGAAGTCGGAATACTTTCGGCATGCACTGTATAGGTTGGGTTCACACTTTTTTTCCGCAGTTGGTTACTTTTGTTCTGCAAATGTTGTGGCATTGTCCAATCAGTTCAGTGGTAGACAATGTAGCAACACTTCCCATTGAAATGGGAATGAAATACTCATTTGTCAATTTGTTCACACATTTTCCAGAGGAAAAACACAAGAACAGAGTTCTAAGGAAAGGTGCTCTAACATTTTTTTTCCACGGGGAATGAACATATTTACCGAAAAAGACATCTCGTGTGAGTTGACACGTTCTCTTTTAACAAAAAGTCTGCATTTATAATTAATGCAAATGTAATATAGGAAGAGGCAGTACCTTAAAATGCATACAAATTATACTGTACTGCCGAATAATCATTGAAAAATGCTTTTGAAAAATCAGCATGTCCCAGACATTTGTGGATTTGTTCTGCAGCATTTCACTGGGGTTTCTACTGAACTTAGATCAGCATAGGACTTTAATGGATCTGAGTTCAGGCTCAGCCCCCTCCCTAGATTCCTCAGCGTCAAGGTCCTTGTGTCCTGCTAAGGTTGCTGTTCTCTCTGCTTGTGGTCCTGTGTACCTGACTCGTGCTTGTGTTTCTGGACTCCGCTACTGGTTTTATCCCTGCCTGCTTGCCTTGACTCTCCTGTTGCTGACCCAGATTGCCTAACCTGTACCTGTGCCGCCTGCCCTGACCTATTGCTTGTTTGACTTCGCCTCTGCCTATTGCTTGTTTGACTTCGGTCCTGCACTGCTGCTCCTGGTAACGACTTGGCCTGCTGACTACGTCTATACCTCTGGTACCTTGGTCAGGTGCCTCCTGGTCTCCCTGGACCAGCTGCCTCGTGTGCTAATCCTCCTCAAGAGGTGGCAACCTGGTGTTCCCCTCGTCTATGTCTATGCCCACCATCAGGGGTATTGTGAAGATTGAGGGTTTCACTTAGGCAACGTCCTTCGAGGAAGTAGGACATGTGGCACAGTGGGTTCACAGTGGATTCACACTCGCTGGTTCGTGACTGAACTAAACATAGATCAGCATAGGACTTTAATGGATCTAAGTTCAGTTCAGCAGACCATGGTTTTAAAGAGAATTCAAATATTGATAGGACAGATCTGCATTACCAGGCGTAGCCCTCTGTACTGATGAGTTGCTCTGGTGAAACTGTCAGCAGATTCATGTTGCTCTAACCACACTGATGCATTTCAGAGAAAACATAGTTTCAAAAAGCGTCTGGCACAGGGAGAAGTGTCTGCTGAGCTCCACTTTGACTTCTCCCTGCCTGGTTCAGCTTGATGTTGGGCTCAGCATCCTTCATATTTTGGAATTGATCCATATAATCAGCGAGTTTGTATGGAACAGAAAGATATGAAGATGTTTCATCTAGGAGTATAATATGACTGAACAGCAGTATAATTTTGTGTTTGAAGTCCACATGATTGAATTGCTGTATTTTGGAGGAGAGTAGAACTCCTCTTGTGTATTGGTTGTGACATTATTTTGGACCTTGTTCACACTGGTATTTCATGCTGCCCGTGGTTAGAGCATCATGAATATGCTGACAGGTTTCCTTTAAGAAGACGTGGTCCTTTCTTTTGCGAACTGGTGTCATTCCCCGAAGTTGGACTGTTACCAATCAAATATTAATGGCTTATCCAAATCAAAAATGAAGTTCAGTTGCAGTCACAATGAGTGTTGTTATAACATGGTCATTATGTTTTCCCAGTTTCTGCCGCAGCCGTGTGCATCCATTCTTTCATCAAAAATGAAGTTCAGTTGCAGTCACAATGAGTGTTGTTATAACATGGTCATTATGTTTTCCCAGTTTCTGCCGCAGCCGTGTGCATCCATTCTTTCATGCTGTCTTCATGACTCCCAACCTTCTCAGATGCAGCAGGACAGGATCCTCAGGATGGACAAATGGTTGAACACAATATTTCAGCAGGAAGCTGTCAGCTCCCTGCTCCACCATCCCCCTGTTGCCAGTGGTTTAGCACAGGTAGGCACAATACAGTGATGTCATCACACCTGCTGAGCTGAGCCCCAGACAGCGCAGACCCAGAGGACCAAAGCAATCCTGCTCTACACCATTTGTCATGGGAACATGAGATAAGTGAATATTCAAACTAAAGGCACTTAGGAGGGCCTTATACAGAGGGTAGGGGCAATTATGGACTCTCATATTGCATGTAGGGCATATAGATAGGCATTGGGAAGAGTTACTGGTGTGGCTTTGTGGCTTAGCTACTCCAATGATATTTTCCCTACTTGGGCTTTTCAAAAGTTGGGAGATATGTGTCCTCCATGCTCCATGGATATACTTTCAATGGCAGGGCTTGTGCAGTAAATATATACCCAAAAGTATAATTTATTTACCAGTTCACTGGAAACACCATAGGCACCTCCTAATGGACATGAAATACAGGATACTTAATGCTTCCACAAGTCTATAAATGTGAATACAATAAACGTACTTTTGCAGTTAGAAAGGAAATGTCAGCAGATGTCATCTTACTACTCTTTATCAGCTAATTTAGGCTTATTACACAAATATGTATCAGAGATGTGATGACCCTGATTGCTGCTGATTATATCAGGGCTATGGGGTCATGTACTGGGAAAAGAGTCAAAAAAATAAAATGTAGAGGTTTTTCATTCTTCTCTGCCAGATTGTTTTTCAGTGTTCCAGCGGAGAATGGGAAAGCTTCATTTGTTATCCTAAGGGTAAACTATAGAAACATGATACTTCTGCACTATTGCTGGGGCTGGCTGGTTAACACTGAGCAATATAACATACCAACAAGTAACCGCATAATAAGGCTTTCTAGTACTTGTTGCAAATTGGTACATAAAAACCTTGTCACCATCTGAATATAATTAGTCACTGCTGATAAAAGCTCAGAGGTTAGGTGTGAATTAATGGAGAACATGAACATGACTATGTGCGATGCTGTATTCCATTAATATTCTATAAAATAAACCCATATTTATCTCATTATAAGCACACAGCTGTATGTACTATTCTCTTACCGAATATAGTATATATACAGTATATATAGAGAGTTTTAAGCCACCTTATTTAAACTGCTAGGTTTACTCTTTGGGGTGTCAATCTACCAAAACGTTGAAATGTGGGTGTCCGATTTCTTATAATAGGATTTGAATAGGAGCACTGTTGGGGTGTGACTTATGACTCCCAACTGTCTGACAAAATGTATTAATGTCACACACAGCTCAGTGGATAGGGTTATTCCATAGGGAATGATCATGATCTCTTTGTATTTCCTCAATGGAAGCTGCTTTAAATAATAGCTCCCACTCTGAAACTTAGTGCCAGCATGTATTGCATAGTTCCCCCATTTACATGAAGGGTGTCCTTGTAACACCACATTTCTACTAAAGAGATCGACACAGGAGAAAGGTTCAGCCTCCAGACCCATGACAATCATACAACTGCCAGCAGACCCTTTTTCAGAGAAGGGGTTGCTCAGATTGGGAAAACCTCCTTTAAAGGGGTATTCCAGTTGTTAAAAGTTATACCTTATCCACAGGATAGGGGATAACTATTAGATTAGTCCTACCACTGGGACCCTCCACCAATCATGAGTATGGGTACCTCCTATCACTCAGCACCCTGGAGAGTCGCGTCGGATATGTGCACTGCTGCTCCATTCATTCACAGCTCTGCTATTTCTGGAACTCCTATAGAGATTAAGGGAGTGGCAGTTCACACGCCCGACCGGCCACTCTGTTCATTTCAGGGGGCTCCAATGAGTATGAGGTCCCCATTCTTTTAACCAGTGGTGGGCCCCAGCAGTAGGACCCTCACTGATTTAATAGTTATCCCCTTTCCTGTGCATAGGGGATAACTTTTAACAACTATGGTAAAGTGTATGGTAAAGTCCTGGAAGGGGTATATATCCCACCCAGGTTCCTCAACTGGGTGAGGTAAATAAAATCCAGGAAGATGGTATGGCTGCAGCAAGGCATAGTTGCTGGAGTTATTTTTGTTTAAAGTTCAAGGGCTGGATTTTATTGGGATTGGGGAGGTTGGTTTGGTAGTGGGACCTCCCCAGTCCATCCCCATTCCAGGGCATGTTTTCCCCCTAGCCTGAGGGATCCCCAGGTGTAGTCCAGCTGGGATCATTAGCGGGAAATAAAAGTACATCCCAGACTGTCAGGCTGTCATGCCTGAAAAAGCCTAGGAAGTTGGCTTTCTTGCTGGCTAGTGAAGCCTGATTCCCCACGTGTGGCCTGCGCTCAATAGGTGAGGTAGAGACGAATTTGTATTAGCTAGAGCCCAGATGGGGTGTCTTGCTGGAATCTCACCTTATCCAGTGAGTTATAACTGGGTTCACCTGTCATAAAATAAAGCATCGTTTGGACTTTAATCCTGTTGTCTGCAAAGGAATCTGTCATCGCTGCCCTGCTTAAGACAGCGACCCCTTACACAACGGAAAACCCCTTTAATGCCAACACCATAATATAGTAGGTTTTTGTAGCTGTATTAAAGAGGTTGAACAAGGGGTTTGGACAACTTTACCACATATCAGGTCTTGCAGAATTGAATTGAGTTGTGGGTATTTAATTGATGGGACCATTGAGTAGCAACTGGTGAGCCGATTTCCCTGGCAAACAACAACAACAGAACATGAGGCTTATGATTCTCACTCTGATCCTATTGTCTTTTCTTTATCTTACGCACTTGTACAGCGCTGACATATTCTGCAGCATTTTACAGACATTAGCATCACTCTGCACCCCGTGGAGCTTGCAATCTAAGTTCCCTATCCATATGTTTTTGGAGTGTGGGAGGAAACCTAAACAAACACGGGGAGAACATACAAACTCAATGCAGATGTTGCTCTTGGTCATAAACGAACCTAGGACCCCAGCGCTGCATCATCCACATTTAGTGGTCCTCACTACTGAGTAGAGATGGGAACCCTTAGTTGCAAGGCTGCATAGCAGGAGCATGGAATTTAAATCAATAATATAAGTAAAAAAGAAAATTAACTACTGTGAAAAATGCTATTGAAGTACAAGGTACAGTATATACGTTCACTAACTCACTAACCATAGCTGGGGTGCTTGTACTTACATTCATAGATCCAATATCGTAAGGAAGATGTTTATATGTTTTCAGTTTTTGTAATCCATTTTATGTGTTATAAATCTTGGAGGCATATTGGACTTGTCTTGGACTGCTCATAAAGAAATTGATTATGTAACAATATGCATGGCAGAACTGCTTACATATTACATTCATATGCAGTCACATCCATGTATGATATTGATTATGATCAGATATAGAATTATGATTACTATAAACCTATATAACATAATATACTTTGTATACTTTATACAGGAGGTCTCTGTTTCTTTCTCTCTCATCATTGTGTATCTTGTGCTACAGGTAAGGACTCTGTATAAGATTATCTGACCACTGACTGATGTGTGCTAAAGAAGTGAGGCTGTACCAGCTTGTTCATTTCATAAAAACAAGTGTGGTTATTACTATTAATAGATAAAATATTACAAACCATTAATGAACATGATGTAACACAAACCTGTGAACTAATACCTAATGAGCATCTGTTACCATAAAACCAGTTATACTGCCTAGTAGGATAGAACAGGGTAAATAAAAGAATATCTTTTTCTCTGCCATCAGTATTAGGGCTCATGCACATGGCCGTTGCCCGGACGTGGCCATACTGCGGCCTGCATACTTGAATGGATCCGCAATCCCGGAGATGCGGAATGGAGGTACGGATCGGAAGCTGTAGTGCCTCTGTAGTGCTTACGTGGTGTTTCTGGCCATGCCTCCGCACTTCAAAAAAAGTAGTGCATGCACTACTTTTTTGCGGTGCGGACTGTGGGATGTGGATCGTGGACCGCATTCAAGTGAATGGATCAGCGATCTGAATGCGGCGGCCCCTCTGTCAGTGCCCGTGCATTGTGGACCACAAATTGCGGTCCACAGCACGGGCACTGACCGCACACATTCGTGTGCATGAGCCCTTACAGTTGCAAAATTTTTTTATATGTTAATGAGGTGCTCATAGCGCTGAAGGGCTGGCCTAACCACTCCGAGCACTGCTTCACTTCTACCTCTCCCCATTGCCACCCCCCCTCCTAGTGAGACTGATATCAGGGTCAGGCATCAGAGCAGTGAGGATACCTGGCCCAGAAATCTTGAACAAGTGAGATCTTCACTGCACATGCACAGATGGTATTGCTGCCGCATATACCCCCCTGTAGTGCCCCATTATTTATAATGCCCCCTCTTGTTCCCTCAGTAGCTATAATACCCCGCTGTACTCCCCCCAGTATTTATAATGTCCCCACATAGTGCCCTTTTAGTTATAGTGCCTGTGCTGTTCTTCGCAACTGCCTGTGCTGTTCTACAGTCTCATAGGCTTCAGGCCTGGTGTCCTGTGGCTTATAAACGTGGTAGAAAGTGGTACCCTGCCACAGTACTCAAATGCAGGGCACTTAAGAGATGGCCAAGAACATTGATGGATGTCTTGTGGGCCATGGGCAGCTGCCTAAAAAGCCCTACTATACTTTACCATGATTGGATTTCCTCTGGCAGATTATCATTAGAATACAGTACAATTTTAGTTCATTTAACTCTTTAGTTCATTTAACAAAAAATTGAGATGAATGTGCTCCAGTGCTTCTCCCCTTACCTGTTAGCAGTAAATTAAAGGGGTTGACCCATTAAGGTAACCTATCCCGTATCCAAAGGAGAGGCGATAAGTGACTGATTGTCAGGGGTCAAATTACTGGGTTTCACACTGATCACAAGGATGGAGGCCTATTCTCCCCATTTGAATGGATCGGCACACACGCATACATGTCTGCTGCTTTATTTAACTCTATGAGACTGTCAGCCATAACCAAGTACAAGAGCTCGGATATATCTCTGGCAGCCCCATAGAGCTGACCGCAGCAGTGGACGTGTGTAACCACAGTTATATTCTAATGGGAGAGCACAGGCCTTTATTTGTCATCATCGGGGGCTCCAGCAGTCTGACTCCCCACCAATCACACATTCCCTATGTTGTGGATAGAGGATAAGTTGTCTTAATGAGAGAACCCCTTTAATGACCAGGAAATTTTCATTTTTTTTCGTTTTCATTTTTCACTTCCAAAGCCATAACTTTTTTATTTTTTCATTAACATAGCAGTATGAGGGCTTCTTTTTTGAAGGGTAAGATGCACTTTCCAATGGCACCATATATGGAGTGCAATTATTTAAAGAAAACACCATTCTGCCACAGTTTTATGGGTTTTATTTTTAGTTTTATTTTTTTCCTTTGTGGCAAAACTGACCTTTTACTTTTACTCTCCTGGTCAGTGCGATACCACATATGTGTATTTTTTTCTTGCATTTTAACACTGAAAAAATTAAAAACTTTGAAAACATTTTTTCTTTTCAACGCCATATTCTGACCCCTCTAATTTTTTTGTAATTATGTATACGGAGCTGTGTGAGGGCTCATTTTTTGTGGGGCAATCTGTACTTTTCAATGATACAATTTTGGTGTGCATGACTTTTTTTAACACTTTTTATTTAATTTTCATGGGAAGTGAAGCGACCAAAATACAGCAAATTGGCCATTTTTAAAAATATTTTTATATTTTAATAGTACTGCATGTACGTTTTTGCATGCGGTGATGCCAATGATGTTTATTTTTTTATTGTTCACATATTTGTATTTACATTTTGAGGAAAGGTGGTGATTTGAATTTTTAGATTTTTTTTATTTTTAAGGGGTACTATTTCTCCTTGCAGAGAGAGCGCCTTAATGGACATGAGGAGTCTTATAGGCCATTCATGCTCCTCTGGAATTCTGGGAGGAAAGGGATTCCGAGAGCCCTTCATCAGTGCATTGTTTTAAAAAAAAATTCTTTTTTTTTTTAACTTTTTTATAGTTCCCATAGGAAACTATAAAAAACAATCATCATATTGCTTCTCTCATAGACTCCAATGCATTAACATTGGAGTCAGGGCTCCATAATATGCAGCAGCCTCCTGTCACACAGGAGGACAGGGGCTGCCGCATACACGCTTCCCTGATTCCCGCTGGGCGAGCCAGAGCACACCCAGAAGCGTGAGATTCCAGGTTTTAGGGCATCCAGATGCTGTGGTCTCCAATGACTGGTGGTGGCGGCTGATGGTGTCCATGCCTGAACACATTGACGCCTATCTATCATTAATGAAGGAGTGGAGATCAGCAGGGGAGGACATATCTTATGAACACAAAAAACAACTATAAATCTGCAGTATCCTTTCTTCTAGTGACCTAGAGATCAATAGATTATCAAAGGTTAATATTGCCCTCTCTCAAGAGAATGGAGCAGCATAGAAATCCTTTCATCCATTCATTGATGTATACACGGCAAAGGTTTTAACAAATTACTTCTTGTACAAGTGATTCCCATAAGGCAAGATGTTATATGCTAAAGTACACTCCTTACAAGACATACAGAATGACATCTATAGCTGTAAAACGTGTAGGGATCAGTCTGATTTGTGGTAACCATGTCCTCAAAGCTTTTAATCATAAACATAATCTATTAAATAGCTGGTACTCAGAGACCTCTCTCATATAAAAGTATTACAGTAAGCCACTAATCTCACACTTATGGGAGCGTGTACTGCACATATAGTCAGTGTGTGCTAGAGTACAAGAAAACTGCAGCATTCAGGCTTAGGTATAAAATGACTCCTCTGACCTCCTCGGTTATGAAATTCTTCTGTAGTAAAATAGTATACGCCTAAACAAGGTCTAATCTAGTATTTCTAGACAATTCTACGTTTCCTTTGGATCAGTGATGCCTAACCTACGGCCCGCGGGCCAGATAAGCCCGTGCTAATGAGCGCTTTCATTATGGAAGCGCATATTAGCACAGGAGGACAAGGAAGCAGTGAAGACTCTGTACTCACCGCTTCCTGGTCCTCCGCTCGACTGTGCAGGGCTACGCACAGTGTGAGAGCGCTCTGTGACCTTACGCTGTGCACGCCACTTCACAGCACAGCCATTGGGGGGTTATTGGAGGCATTTGGGGGGGCTGATGGAGGCATTTGGGGGCTGATGGAGGCATTTGGGGGCTAAAAGAGGCATTTGGGGGCTGATGGAGGCACTGGAGGCTAAAAAAGGCATTTGGGGGGCTGATGGAGACATTGGGGGCTGATGGAGGCATTTGGGGGCTGATGGAGACATTAGGGGTTGATGGAGGCATTGGGGCTGATGGAGGTAATTGGGGGCTAAAAGAGGCATTTGGGGGGCTGATGGAGGCATTGGGGGCTGATGGAGGCACTGGGGGCTAAAAGAGGCATTCGGGGGGCTGATGGAGGCATTTGGGGGGCTGATAGAGGCACTGGAGGCTAAAAGGCATTTGGGGGCTGATGGATGCAATTGGGGGGCTAAAAGAGGCATTTGGGGCTGATGGAGGCACTGGAGGCTAAAACAGGCATTTGGGGGGCTGATGGAGGCACTGGAGGCTAAAAGAGGCATTTTGGGGCTGATGGAGGCACTGGAGGCTAAAAGAGGCATTTGGGGGCTGATAGAAGCATTGGGGGCTGATAGAGGTATTTGGGGGCTAAAAGAGGCTGATATGAGAAGCTTAGGGCTCTTATCTGAGATTTGATTGGGGGTTATTCACATTGGGGTCTGATCTGAGGTCTTATTGGGGTCTTATTAACATTAGGGGTTTGATAGGGGCTGCGAGCTGAGGTCTGATGAAAAATATTTTTTTTCTTATTGTCCTCCTGTAAAACCTATGTGCGTCTTATAGAGAGAAAAATGCATTCTGTGCTGAGAATCAACGTGACAAACTTTGATCCAAATATTTCAAAACTGGTTTCTGGAAAACATCTGCAGACATCACATTAATGAAATGACATCAAATAGTGAGTACAGAAATTATTTCTGGTTTATGATTTCTTTCTAATACTGTGTTATCTAAATTAGTAGAATCATTTCCTTTTTAATGATTGCATTTCTTTCTGGCAATGCTACCTGGTTCTGGCCCGCAAAATTTATTCAGTGGCTAGTGCAGCCCCAGATAAAAAATGGTTGGGCACCACTGCTTTGGATAACCAAAAAGTTTGACCAAAACTTTCCTTTGGGGGGGGGGGGTTAAAGGATAAAGTGTTTTCTGCCACCTCACCCTAAGGCGGTTTACATCTTTGAACTAACTATGTAGTCGCAATTATTGTCATCTGTCTTGGAAATGAGCTACTGATACCTGTCAAAAAAGCCACTTCTTTGAAAAGATCACCTCCGTATCCCGACCAGATCTTCATTGACAGATCTTCAGTTCTACCATGTATTATGCATATTGACCATATTCTTTCAGAAGACTACCCCTCAAGAGGACCACTTTTCAATGTAATTTTTAAAGGGTTTCTGTCACCAGTAGTGTTGAGCGAGCATGCTCGGACGAATACTGTATTCGGTCGAGAATGGCGGCACTTGGGACCACGCGGTGTTTGGCCGAACACAGCGTGTGCTCAAGCGCCATGCTCGAGTCCCCTCCCCGCACGTTTCTTGGCTGCTACGCAGCCAATCATCGTGCAGGGCGGTACTGGCATTCACTGTAATGGCGTAGCCACGTTGGCTACTGGTATTACAGTGATTGGCTGGCCGGGAACGCGTCAACGGGTGCTATATAGCACCCAGTGACATGTGATCCGGCTCAGTCCGAGTCAGGGAGAGCTGCTGCAAGGAGGGACATATAGTGTAGGGATAGAAATTGGCTAGATTTTCAGTTGAAAAGACCCAAAAGCCCTTTTAAGGGCTATTATATCTGGCTGCAATATATTTTTTTTTTAGGAGGGTCAAAAATTGCGCAAGATTGCCTGACCTAAGCACCACCTGCGCAGCGTGTGCTTTATAACGTTACTGTATCCTATATACCTGACTTCCGTTGCTATTTTTTCTGCTGCTCATCAAGGCTAACCTGCTGTGTGTCTGCCTTATAACATTTGCGCAAGGAGGGACAGATAGTGTAGAGATAGGATTTGGCTAGGGCTAGTTGTTCTGTTTGAAAGACCCAAACGTCCTTTTAAGGACTGTTGTTATATCTGGCTGCAATATTTTTTTTTCTTTTGGGGCAAAAATAATGCAAGTTTGCCTGACCCTAACACCACCTGCACAGCATGTGCATTATAACGTTTCTGTACTCTATATACCTGACATCCGGTGTCATTTTTACTGCCGTTAATCAAGGCGACATTACCTGTGTGTGTGCATTATAACGTTTCTGTATCCTATATACCTGACATCCGTTGCTATTTTTTCTGCCATTAATCAAGGCTACATTACCTGTGTTGCGTGTGCCTTATAACGTTTCTGTATCCTATATACCTGACATCCGGTGTCATTTTTATTGCCGCTAATCAAGGCGACATTACCTGTGTTGCGTGTGCATTATAATGTTACTGTTTCCTACATACTTGACATCCGTTGCTATTTTTTCTTCCGTTAATCAAGGCGACATTACCTGTGTTGCGTGTGCATTATAACTTTACTGTATCCTAGATACCTGATATCAGTTGCTATTTTTTCTGCTGTTAATCAAGGAGACATTACCTGTGTTGCGTGTGCATTATAATGTTATTGTATCCTACATACCTAATATCTGTTGCTATTTTTTCTGCCGCTAATGAAGGCGACATTACCTGTGTTGCGTGTGTATTATAACGTTTCTGTTTCCTATATACCTGACATCCAGTGTAATTTTTATTGCCGCTAATCAAGGCGACATTACCTGGGTTGCGTGTGCATTATAACATTACTGTATCCTACATACCTGACATCCGTTGCTATTTTTCTGCCGTTAATCAAGGCGACATTACCTGTGTTACGTGTGCATTATAACGTTACTGTATTCTACACACCTGGAAGGAGGAACTAGAACAGTTGAGAAGGAAAGGTGTAGGGTAAAAAATATACATAAACTTCTTACCTGTATGTACACTAATGCCAGAAGCCTAACTAATAAAACTAGTGAACTGGAATTAGTGATGTGTGAGGAGGACTATGACATAGTGGGAGTAACTGAGACATGGCTGGATGGTAGCTATGACTGGGCAGTTAACATACAGGGTTACAGTCTATTTAGAAAGGATCGCCAAAACCGTAGAGGGGGAGGGGTCTGCCTTTATGTAAAGTCCTGTCTAAAGCTCACACTCCGGGAAGATATAAGAGAGGGACAAAAGGATGTGGAGTCACTGTGGGTAGAAAAATGGAGCCAAAAACAATAATAAAATACTAATAGTAATCTATTATAAACCACCCAATATACCAGAGTCCACAGAAAATCTACTTCTAAACAAAATAGACAAGGCGACAAATAATGAGGTCGTTATTATGGGAGACTTCAACTACCCAGATATAGACTGGGAAACTGAAATCTGTATATCCCATAAAGGAAACAGTTTCTTGGCAATAACCAAAGACAATTACCTTTCCCAACTGGTTCAGGACCTGACTAGAGGGACGGCCATACTTGACTTAGTATTAACCAATAGACCTGACAGAACAACAGATGTGCAGGTTGGGGAACACCTGGGAAATAGTGACCATAAAATAATAACCTTCCAATTGTCATTCAAAAGAGCGTTTTCAGGGAAAAAACACCAAATTCTAAAAAGCAAAATTTTGCCAACTAAGAGAGGCCATAGGCCTAACTAACTGGGACCAAGCCCTCAAAAATAAAAATACAGCCACAAAATGGGATATTTTTAAAAACATCCTAATATCTAATTGTGAGAGGTACATACCTTATAGGAATAACAGCTTAAAGGGAACCTGTCAGCTCCGAAACACCCCCTGAGCTAGAGTAAGCGGTGTATAGTGTAAGTGGTGCTGAATCTGAATATGTAAGTTTTATCTTCATACTCACTTCCATTCCGACGCTGTGCTCCCCCAAACCTGCAGTAAAATACACTCAGTGGACTCCAGTGCTCATTCACATAATGGAGAGGACTCAAAGAAGAGTCCTGTCAATGTATTTTACTGCTGTATTTTTAGAGTAAAACTAACCCTAAAATGTTCTTTAACTATATAAATGGAAGAAAGTATAAACCTGAAGGCGTCAGAGTAATGAGGGGGGAGTTGCAGAGAGTGATGAGGAGAAAGCAAAACTACTAAATATTTTTTTCTCCACTGTATTCACTGAGGAAAATAAACAGAATATGAAATGCAGAATATAAAAGTAAATTCCCCTTTAAAAGTGCCCTGTCTGACTCAGGAAGAAGTATAGCGACGTCTTAAAAAGATTAAAATAGACAAATCACCAGGACCGGATGGCATACACCCCCGTCTCCTAAGAGAATTAAGTAATGTCATCGCCAGACCCTTATTTCTGATATTTAAGGACTCTATACTGACAGTGAGTGTTCCACAGGATTGGCACATAGCAAATGTAGTGCCAATATTCAAAAAGGGTCCAAAAACAGAGCCCGGGAACTATAGGCCGCTAAGTTTAACATCTGTCATGGGTAAACTGTTTGAAGGTTTTCTAAGAGATGCTATCTTGGAGTACCTCAATGAAAATAAGCAAAAAACTCCATATTATGAGGCTTCATGAGGGATTGGTCATCTCAAACCAATTTAATCAGTTTCTATGAGGAGGTAAGTTCTAGACTTGACCACGGCGAATCAATGGATGTCGTATATTTGGACTTCTCCAAAGCATTTGACACG